>CM066912.1:27805653-28429288 GCA_033964015.1 Scolanthus callimorphus | reverse complement strand
GGCGGAAGAGACGTATGAAGAGGTTAACGGTGCAGCAGAGAAATAAAAGAACATTGCATTACAAGAGCATTATTTCTGTAGAAGCATTTAACTGAGATCGCGTATCAATTTGTCTTTGGATAAAGACTGGGGACTTCATCATAGTTTGTCTTACTTGGGATTATAATAAGTTACGATATAGCGCGCGCTCTGATTGGTCTAAATCTATGCGCTTGTTCACCGATAAAGTTAAATGATTCTCCCCGCTATATCACAAAAGTATTAGAGCACAACTTTCTATGACTTTATCGGCGAAATAGAGCACTTGAGATCGATGTTGGGAGAGACACACGAAACGTTTTTACAACGTTCTCGTGTCTCTCCAGTGGTGGATCCAGAGGGGGGTCCAAGGGTTCGCTGGATACGCCACTGATCTCCCATAAACAACAGAAAGTTGTGCTCTAAAGGCCCGTTCGCACGGAGCGATTTCAGCTGCAATTTGAGGTGCGATTTCGCAGTGTGAACGCACTGTGATATTATGGCAATTTCACTTGCAATGTCGCCGCGATGTCGCAGGCGCGTTTTGAACATGTTCAAGTTCCACTGCGACGCGGGCGCGATTTCTTCAGATCACCAACAAACTGACAAATATCGTACAGTCAATCGCCGGCCGTTCACACCGCGTGACGACGATCGCCGCAAAGATCGCACCGTGTGAATCAGCCTTAATAATAATAATACTTAATAACTAGTAACTGCTAGTATCTATATCTCTAACGCATTGGAACTATGCTAACGTGCAACACCAAACGCAGGAGGTATGGCCCGTTTTTCACTGCGAGATCTCAGCTGCGATTTGATTTGCAATTTCTGCGGGAACTGCGAGATTCATCGCTCCGTGTGAACGGCCGGCGATTTGGCTCTGCGACTATTTGCCAGTTTGCTCGGCGTTCTGGAAAGATCGCACCTACTTCACAGTGAAATTTAAACTTGTTCAAAACGCATGCGATGTGCCGTTCTCATAGCGCGATATGGCGCATCGCCATGAGAACGTCGTAGAAATCGCGCCTAAAATAGCAGCGACCTTGATGAGGTGCCTTTCTGGAGCTCTCAGAATATTGCATACACACAAAATATAAAACCGCATAAAAATGTTACCCTGGGTACCAGAGGCTCGTGCTTCACTCGTTTACTGGAGCGCTAAGCTCTTGCCTTTAGCTTGTCAGTAAACGAGTGAAGCTCGAGCCTCTGGTTTCCAGGGTAAAAATGTGGAATACAGCGAATTATAGAAAAGTAGAGTGTGATAGTACCGCATTACGGAACTTTTTTATAATTTTTACGGGAACCGCATGAATTAAAAACGGTCATTACCTCAAAGCCCAAGAAACCTCCGTCAAAAGACGTTTCTAGATGACGAACAATAATTACCCTGGGTACCAGAGTCTCCAAGGTTCACTCGCTTACTGAGTAGCTATAAGTTGTCCTTCTTAGTAAGGTTTTCCTCAACCCATTAAAATTGAAATTATCTGTTATACTACTCTTCCCGGTAGACCGTTACACCTCGATTTTTCAGCCCTCTCCGGCCATCTCAAATTAATCGCGTGATCACCTTTTCATGTACCACGTGATGAATTGTTTATGTACCACGTGATAAATATTTGTGGGCGTAGACTTTGTCGGAAAGCAGCAAACAATGTGGCACACCAAACTCCAAAAGTTTACGCCCACAAATACTGTCAGTACTGTCAGGTTGTTACTATACCTAGATCAGTCAATGCTGTGTGTTTCCTAGCGAACTCCATACCAGGCAACTTATTTTCTGTAATGAACTAAATATAATAAAAAGCATAAAAAGAAGAAGTCAATTATTCTTGAAGTTTTATTATGAAAAGGAATAAATCTGATGTCGTCTAACTATATACTGAAGGGTGCTACCTATTATACGCCCATTCCACATTTTCTTTGCTAGGCAGGCGGGTCGACATAATACTCGTGCGACCCGCTTAGCCGAGTCGACTATATTTTAACTTATAATGCTGAGATCCTTCGAGGTGTTCTTCTTTTCTGGAACTAATTAGTAAATATGAATGGAGGCGTATGTCAATACTATTATGATATTTGTTGTGGACTTCCTGTGTTACCACAGTGGCGTAGCTAGGGGGGTCCTGTGGTGCCTGTGACCCCCTTTATAGAAGAAAAATACAGTAAACATTATGAAAAAATCGGTAAGCTGTAAAAAAGCACCATACATTTGTACAGATGCCCTTGCACCACGCGCTGGAAAAATTCAGCCAAGCGTTCCTCTCGCATCAAGACACATGCGAAAGATGATGACTTTGAAGGTCAGGCAAATATTGATTAACGGGGGCATGTCTGAGTGTTTGATGAAGCGATGAAAACGAAAACGCGCGTTTTCATGACTAGACAAATTTTTTACTGGCAATCCCCCCTTTACTCTTACCCATAATGCTTCACTTCAAGGTCGAGCTGAGCCGACTGACACTCAGCGGATACTCCACAAATGTAGAGAATCCAAGATGGCGGCGCATTTTAGCGGAGCTCTGCAGCTTACCGATCTCGATGACTTTATAACACCATCACAGGTAATGAATTCCTGTTAGAAAAGCACTTCATATCACTGCAGTTATCTGATAAACACGGCTTCAATGGGGGGTCTTATTTAACTGCGCTGCCATTAAATTGCAACTCAATGTTCTCTGATCTTTCTTTGTGTGGGTAATCCGCCGTGAAAAAGACATTCCCAGGCCCAGAGGACACCTTTGTGTTCAGCTCCTTTCATAATCAAAGGAAGCTTTTGTGACGCAGCTGGTGAGTTGTTCCAGGTTCTTACACGGGAGAACAGCCCTTTGTGTTGAGTGTACAGTCTTGTAACCACAGTCCCTCACTCACACAAACTGTCAAATACCAGAGTGCTGAAGTCTAGACATTAAAAAATGCACTAATATTTGTTAGAAACATCCAGAGGGGTCATCTGGGAGAAATACAGTAAATGCATGAGAATGAACAAAGGCTGAGCAGAAGCGTAGGCAGGATTTTGATAGGAGGGGGCCAAAGGCCAAGGGCCCCCTCCTATACAAAAAAGTAGTTTCAATTTCTACCCCTTCGAAAACCGCTACTTTAAATTTTCCCCCCCTCCCCCTGCACGCTAATCCAAAGCTAGTATCAGTCTCCTATTTTCCAAATGGCATCTAAAGTAAGTACGATTGTTGACGAGGATGTACCGGTAGAACAAGCTCTAAAATGGCAAGAAAAGAGAAGAGAAATTCAGCAGAAATCATCCGGATTCAATACAGTGTTCTGCGTTTCACGCAATCGCACTCAATCTCAATCCTAGCCTGTTGAAAATTTGCATGACACTGAAATGCACCCCCCAAAAGTTTCGCGTGTTCTAAAAATTTACCCCCAAATTTTTCGACGTTCTGCAAAATTTACCCCCCCCCCCTATAAAAGCACCAGCCCCCCTTGCGACATAATTAACGAACAGTCCCTTGGTAAGACATTTTCTTGTATAACTTACAATGTTGTCCTGTACATTTACTGTATTTTTGGTTTAGAAAAAAAAGGGGGGGGGGAAATTGGTGGTTTAAGTCGCTAAAAGATCTTCCTAAATAAAATGAGTTGATATCTTGAAAGATCTATCATGCTTGCTAAGAAAGGAATACAGAATTTTCAAATTCACACGATTTTTAAAAGTTTAGAACGAGTTCCCCGTGGTATTAAACTGGAATTGATTTTGAATCGGTTTAGAAGGCAATTTCCAGAGGCATTTGGACTTTATGGCATAGAAACAACCCCAATAACTGTGACAAGCATTTATTGTAGTTCAGTGGTATGTATTTTACAAAATTCCTGGCAAAATCTGTGTGATTTCAAAGACTTTTTGCAGTATTCTGGCAAATTATGCAGGATTTCACAGACTTTTGTGAATTTTGTGGGATCTTGCAGATTTACCTAAATTTTGCGGGCCTGCAACCGCGCCAAATATCAGAAGGCCTGATTAAACTATAAGTGCAATTATTAACTTTATAACAGTTCACTCCTTTTATGGACTGACAGCTTACTGTACCTATGGATACTCTTCCTTTTAAATTAAAGTTTTAGTTTCTTTGTTTTTGTTTTACCAATTCCTCAGGAATGTATCAAGCCTGTGAAAATTGAGAAAAAGCCAGGATCTCAGGTAGTGTAAGATCAAGTTCTTGTCATTCCACAAAAACAAATTAACAATCTAGTGATTCCAAATCATTGTTCTACCTGCCTAACTTGTCAGGCAAGCCAAATTGTTTCTTTGACAATTCACATTTGTCACGCGACGCCATTTTGCTTTCAGAATGACCCGGCAAAGCAGAAAAAAGCAATGAGCCAATCAACTTGTTGGTTCTAAGACAATAAGGAGTACTTTTTGGTAGTGTGGTCAACTTTTGTACCATAAATCCCAGCTTCAGGCTTCACTTTCCAACATGAGCAATACCCACGCCCTGCTTGAACCTCATTTCCATGCTGAAAAAAATATAGGCTGAAAAATCCAAGATGGCACTTGTGTGACGAAAGTGAATGGAGCATGGAAAAGACGCTGATTGAATGAATATGTTAGAAATTGTCTCATAATAAGGGGTTTACATTTTTCATCAGGCAAAGCAAAATAACTCAGGAAAAAATTAGAGTTTTCAAATTTGTTGCTTGGATAATATTAGATTTCACAGGGAATAACTGTGTCCATTGTTTGGTGGTTAATCAAGTGAAGACAGGATTGGTCTATTCCATGGTGTATCAAGGGGATGGGGTTAGCGACAGAGCGGAAATGACCAAACATGAAATGTCTAGCTTTGCCGTATTTCTATATATAAGCTCAAGATTCCGTATACAAAGAGTTTCTATAACCAAAAGCTTAATTCCAAATTTATAAGAAATTTGAAGAATGTGAATTTTAGATATGATTGAACAAAGTTTGCATAATTCCTGATCAAAGTACTAATTCTCCCATAAAATGGCACAGAAACCAAAGTTTAAAGCCTGATATCAGACAGATCCATTAGAAAAAAGTCATTTTTGATATTTTGTTTTCCATCAAATGAGGATCGAGTCTCTATGCAAAAACTCAAGCTTATCTGAGCTAACCTGACCTTACTATTTGAAATTTAGTGATCTAAGCAGGTCATTTCTGCTCTGTCGGGGTTAGCTAGTACAGATGGTATGGCATATACTTGATAGTGGTTAGTAAAAAGTGCATATGCCACAAAATAAGTGAAAATGCCCCCCTCCCCCCCCCATGGAGTCAGTAGCTCAAACGTGATGTGTATGACACTGGTGGTGTATGCTTATAAATAAAAAATAAAAAGGTGCTGAAGGTAGCATGAACATTATTCCCTCTCCGTGTCATTTCAGGGCTTGGCCAAAATCAAGATTGAAAGTGATGGAAGTTATGTGCAACTGTCCGAGGTAATGGATGAACTTTGCCAAATTTGTGCGGTTGGAGAAAATCTCCATCCCCACATTGGGAGGGTGTTGGAAAGTGACCCCCCACCCCCACCCATTGGAATTTCCAAAAGAAAATTAATACAGTATTTGTATGGAAGAAATCAGGCAAATTGACCCCCCCCCCCCCCTACCCCCTGGAATTTCCAATCACTTCTAGGGGGGGGGGGGGGGGGCAGAGGATGGATACTTTCTGGAACCACACATTCATTGGAAGGGCGCTATTCAATTTGTAGGTTGGCACATTAGTATTACAATGGCAATGTTGATAAACAGTGAATAGAGCAGATTTCGTATGACTGTGAAAAATGCCGCGATACGGCGCGGTACTGTCGCGGTGGCGGTACGGAACCTGACCTGCTGTAAATGGAATTAAATCGTCAATGAAATCGCGTAGTCGCGGTACGGTCACGGTCGCGGCGCGGAACAACTTTGTCTCGGTACTTTTCACAGTCATACGAAATCTGCTCTAGTGCTATATGCTACTGGACCAGAAACATATAAGTGAGTTGAAACGTGTAACAGCGCGACAACCTGCGAACAACTCGCGATCAATAAACACCATATTTGGAAAGCATCAGGTTCGTCGTTTAGCCAATCGGCAACGGGAAATTTGATTCGTCATATTTTCTAAAAATAATGCGAGTGAATCCTCACAACAGAACAGAAGCACAAAAAGAGTTGGGTTCTTCCATGCTCAAAACCCACCAAAAAGATTTTTTATCATAACTTTTGCTGTTCTCCTAATATGATTGACTGATTTGCCATGGTAAATAAGAGTGCAGACAACGCTGCTTGCATCAACGCGCGCACGCGCGCTTCTAAACCAATGGAAAACAGTTCGATTGCGCGTGCAATCCCAACGGAAAAGTCTTACGTGAATTTTGATTGGCTGCACGTACGGGCAGTGTTTTCCAATATGGTGTTTAGTGATTGCGAGTTGTTCGCTGGTTGTCACATCAAATTCATTCGTCTATTACACGTTTCAACTAAGTTATGTGTTTCTGACTGGACTCAACCTTTATTTTCCACAAGATGACATTGCTTTGCTTTGATTATTATCAGGATGGAGGGACATCCAAATTACAGAAGGCACAGATAACCCTAAATGACTGTTTAGCATGCAGGTATTTAATCCTCTGACTTCTTTATTTATAATAACTTCCTTCATACTAAGATTTCTTTTAAATTATTGTTCATGATCATTATGTTCGGTAAAAATTACAGTAAGTGTACATCACTCTCTGACTCCTGCAAGCAGGCTAAGGATGACAGAGGTAGATTCTTACTGACATGCATTGTTCTTTATAGTGGTTGCATTACGACTGCAGAAAGTGTTCTTATTACTCAACAAAGTCATGATGAGCTGTATAAAGTGATTGATAACAACACCACCCTTCAAAAGGTATTGACAACAGTTTTAGTCACAGGGCCCAACAGTAACATTTAAAGCCGGGAGCCATCGGCAACTAAGTGTAAAATTCTTATCTCCAAATTTATGGCAATATTTGGTTGTCAGAGATAATAATATACTTGTTCATTCATTTGTTCATTCATTTGTTTGTTCGTTCATTAATAATAATAATAATAATAATGATAATAATTTATTGAGCATTATACAAAGTCTCAATGTAATACAATTACATCTCAAGAAATAAAAGAAATCTTAACATCTGTGCTTTAAATCCTAATTACATTGTGTAAACTAAAAAAAAAAGATAATCAAATAATAAAAACAAATCATTCATCAACTAATTTATACGAACTATGACTACTCTTGATAAATATCATAAAAAGTCAAATAATACTCAATACTATAAATATAGGTTCTTTGCTTTGTTCCTTCGTTAGATTGTTCGTTTGTTTGTTCTTTCATTTGTTCATTCATTCATTCCCTCTTTGTTTCATGTGCAAAAGCTGGCATTATTATCCGAAGCCTAGCAAGTGGCTCAAACACACATTGATTTTTTACACCATACAAGTCATAAAAAATTGTGTTGGGCCAAAAAAATTAATTAATGGGTGTTTGTTTATAATGATCTCTTGATTATAAGAAATGCACTTTGAAATGTCCCTCCTTGACACACTGTTCCATTGTACTCTGTATTTTTTTAGGAAGGAAAAGAAACTGAGAAAAAGATAGTGATTGTGTCAATATCGCCCAATCAAGAGCATCAGTAGCTGCTAAATTCAATTTATCCATTAAAGAGGTAGGTGTGGAATTAGATCCTCGTGTCCAGGGGAGGGATTCCCCAATTTTTTGGGTGGGGGTGCTTGTTGTACCTTTTAGGGTTTAAAATCAGGCCTCTGGAGCCTATTAGGGGATAAAATTCGAAAATTTGCATTTTTTTCCAGATGTAGGTACCTGTTAGAGGTCCGTTCTAGCAAATCAAGCAAATCACACTTGTAGTTCAGACGTATTTTCCCTCGCAAAAAAAAAGGAGAGAAAATTACGAGGGTAAATAATGTCTTGTTGGTACCTTTTTAGGGGTCCAGATTAAATAAGCAACACCATTTTCGTTACCTTTTAGGGGTAAAATCAAAATAGGGAGTCCCCCTCCGTGTCCCATGGAATAATGTTATGATTGTTTGGTAGTTGAAAAGTTTTTCAGTGTGACAACCACTGTTATCATAATTAGAAACCAATGGCAAACAATTGGACCATGTAATAACAGCTGCAACTGGGGTAATGCACGTTGTTGCAAAGCAAATACCAGTACGTTAATTTACTTTTTGCATTTTTTTCCTGCAGACTGCATCAAAGCTTACGTCATTCTTTAAACAATTAGGTAAGAAACTATGGCACTAGGAATACAAACAAGAAAACAAACAAACTAACAACAAACAAACAGACAGATGGACGGATAAATGGACAGATGGATGGTTGGTCAGAAAATGCAAAAAAACAAAACAAAACAATGAACATCAAGCAAACATGGAAGAAGGGATCGAAGGAAAATAATAATAAACAACATGGAAGTAAACAGTGACCAAACAATCACACTGTTCTCATATATGAATAGTGACACAATAATGCACAGTGCAATTACCCTTGCTTTAGTCGACACACCCTCTGTATCCTCCTATCAAAATGTAGGATGGTGTGCGCCATTAAGTCATGGATATGCAAAGCATAGAAACTACTTATCATGAGGTGATGTTGCTTGCTTACTCACTTAGAATATGTTTGCACTCTTATTAATGGAAATTGTTCTTGTCCCTCCCCTTCATAATTTCATTAAGCAACAAAAGCTGCGCCATAGTCTTGCTTTGATTCATCATGCACACCCTGTACCAAGCATGTTGTGCAATATCCATTTTTAACTTCTCAATCATATTGCAGTTATTTGCTTGAGAAGAATTCATGGATGAGTTTTGTGTAATGTAGTCTGATTTTTCTTAGGTGTACATTATGTTTTTGATACAACATTCTCCAGGGATTTCAGCCTTGCTGAGAGGTAGGCATACAAGCCGCAGGCATCAAATTTACTTGTCAAATGTATGTTCTTTGTAATATTTCCTGTGCGATTGTGTGACACACTTTTCTGCAATCATCTTTTTCTTGTGCAGTGAAATCCGTTAAACAAAACGTTTCAACAACGCTGAGTGAATTGCCATGTTGTTGAACAATAACTTCTTAGTTTAGGTGATCCAGAATATAGCGCTGCGCACAGATTCTAAAATTTGATCACAAGACTCAGACAAACAATCCCTATGAGTTATCCCATTCAGAAGGATCACGCTCGAAATAGGAGCCAGGGTAGGAGTACATACAAGCTCTGCTATAATATTGTGTTGAACTACCAGTTTACTAATTCATTTTGTATCGTTCTTTAGAGAGAAAACTGAGAAAATGGAGAAACATGCATTGTTTTTCTGAGTTTTTAATGAGTGTGTCGTCATCCGTGTGCAGTGCCACTGTATGTAAGACATAAATTTCTATTTATTATTTTATCATTTGCATCATCTTTTAGCCAACGAGAATTTGTAAGGAGGTACAAGCAATCCCAAGAAGATAAGAAAGGCTGCATTCCTATGCTGGCGTCGGCATGCCCTGGTATGTTAGATTGGTTTTATCAGACAGAAATAATTAAATTGCTAAGTTTAAAAGTAACAAATTGAAAGATGGCTAAGATGTAGCTCGGTTGGGTAGATGGGTAAGGTTCTTCTCCCAAAAGGAAAATGTCACACTAATTTTCACATGTAAAAGAAAGCAAATGCTCTTCGTTTATCTTCTGTAGTCAACTTCAATCTTTTCAATGTTTTTTCTTGAGGCATGCTCTTCCAAGTGAACCTGAGCTAACAATTGTTGATGAACAAATTACAGGAGATTAAATAAATCAAAAAAGGCACACACACAAGAAAAAAATAATAATTTTACATTGCACACACCTACAAGATGCTGTTATTAGAGCAGATTTCAAATGACCTCAATAAGACCAAACTAAGCCAGTCATAAACGAGAGAAATTACAAATTATTGCTGCTCATAGTTGCCTTGCTGCCAAATCACATGCGAAGTAAAACAACTATTAAGTGATGAAAATACACAGCTGCATTCACTTTGATCGGTTGATAGAAAAAGATCAATTCAAACGCAAATATAGCCTGCTAGCCGGCTCTCCAGTGGGTTTTCCAGAGAAGAATTCGTTAGGGTGCGCACGGGGTTCCTGTGGCGTCGGGAATCCGAAAAAACCCACTGGAGAGCCGGCTAGCAGGCTAATGCAAATACAAAGAATTAATCTGAAAGCTGCTTTATTGATCTGTTTACAGGTTGGGTGTGTTATGCCGAAAAGACCCATGGGAGCTACATTCTGCCCTATATCAGGTCAGTGGAGCCTAGTCCCTTGCATTCTGGGTGGGCTTCCTGTGCTCGGACTTGTCTTACCAACCACAGGAAGCCCAACCAGAACACCAGGGACTAGGGTGAGGTCAGTGGTATGTGTAGTCACTCTTTTAGTGAGCATTTTTTCTAGGGGTGAACCATTCTCATAACCAGAGCTCTCTGGCTCATTACCTTGCAGGGGAGGCTCTGGTAATTGCCATTCGAGGGCCTTCGCTGATTGGCTGATTTTGAACTTTTGTGCATGTGCAGAAAGTTCTTTCTCTCCACTGCTCCAGTCTTGTACCCAGACACTTAGGGTGCGCAATGATTTGTGGGATAGTTTTGACAGGGCACGCAGAGAGTTATGGGATATCCATTAGTGCATGCCCCACAATTCATTGCGCACCATGTCTAGTACTCATTCCCAGGCCCTACGGCTCCAAAACAATTTTCATAGAGAAATCGATTTGAAAAATCACTGCAAAAGACGCAAAAAAATAACGTCTGGATACGAGACTGCCACGGCTCTGTATCAAATATTCCGCATGATTGTGTCAGTGGCTGTGAAAAGCTGGAAAGCTCTATTAGCTCTGAGTATGACAAAAGGGGTAAAGGTCTTTTGCAAATGTCTATGTTTATTTCTTTTTGACAGCTCAACAAAGTCGCCGCAACAAATTATGGGATCTCTCATTAAAGACCATTTTTCAGAAACTTTGGGGAAAAGGTATTGCATTTAATTAAATATCAACTATCTTGCTTTGTGTTTTGCTCACTAGAGAGTTTGACTGATGGAGCATAAGTAAAAAAATCGATGTTTTTTGCGCAATGAGCAACAACAAACTGTAACAACAAAACACAATCCTTGAGACCTGCCCTGCTTGCCTACAAGATTCAGTGGCATAGCCAGGAATTTCTGAAAGGGATGGGGGAGCGGGGGAGCGGGGGGGGGGGGGGGGATAGTGAAAACATGGGACGAAAATGTTCAAATTTCCTCCAGCAAATACAGTAAATGTATGGGAAATCTCCCGAGAAAGGCCCCCCCTGCCCCCCCTGGCTACGCCCCTGAGATTGACATAATATATATAAACCCAAACGTTTTGCTCTATATGTTAATGTTTCATTACATTGCCTATAGGCCGGACTTCATCTATCACGTGTGTGTAATGCCGTGTTTTGACAAGAAGCTGGAAGCCTCTAGAGACGACTTTTACAATGACATGTACAGAACACGCGATGTGGATTGCGTAATATCCACAGGTATACCGTCTGAAATTATCGCACAAACTTTTGAATCCTTTTACTGAAGAGCCTTTATTTTAGAAAAGCATTCATAGACAAACGAAAAACCGTATGTACATGACCCACAAGTGTAACTTACTTAGGCTTGTTTCAGGGTCCAGTTGCTCGAAAGTGGTTTATCACTAATCCAGGATTAATTGATAAATAAAACACAGTACAATCTAACTTTGCCCAACTCTATCCTTTCTTTCCCTCTCCATGTCTGCAACACGTCTGCAACACTCTTGGAAAAAAGACCTTCAGTGTCACTGTTATTGTTTCGGGTTTGTAAATTTTCAGTTGAGGTGGAGACAATGATCAGTGAACGATGTCAAGACTTCAAGAACTTGGAATCTGCAGGACTTGACTCTTTGTAAGCAACGCAGGATTTTGTATTGTCAAACTAATCTCGAATTGGTGTTAGTGAATGATGACCTTGACTTTCAAGGGGGAGGATGAGGAGGAGGATAAGGATGATAATGAGGACGGAGATAAGGATGAAGATGAGGGGAGAAGGTGGATGAAGATGGGAATGCGGATGTGGATATGGATGAGAATGAAGATGCGGATAGGGATAGGTTAAAGACGAGGATGAGGGGGAAGAAGCGGAAGAGGAGGAAGAGGAGGAAGAGAATGATGATGAAGATAGGGATTTAACAAGAATAAAGTTTAGGATGAGAGGAGAGGAGGAAAATGGGGATGGGGATGAAGATAAGAAGGAGGGGAAGGAGTATGAGGGGGTAGGAGGAGGAAGAAGATGCGGATGTGGATATGGATATGGATGAGGATGAGAAGGAAGATGAGGATAATAAGGAGGGGAGGAAGTATGAGAGAGAGGAGGATGAAGATGGCAGTGGGAATATGGATGTGAATGAAGATGATGATGATGACAATTAAGATGACGATGAGGAGGAGGAGGTTGAAGATTGGGATGTGGATGAGAATGAAGATCAGGTTGAAGATGAAGATAACAAGGGGAAGGATTATGAGGGGGAGGGGGGTGAAGATGATGAGGAGGGGGATTACATGATGATGTTGAAGATTGGGATGTGGATGAGAATGAAGATGAGGTTGAAGATAAGAAGGGGAAGGATTATGAGGGGAGTAGGATAAAGATGGGAATGGGAATTTGGATATGGACGAGAAGGAAGATGAGGATAAGAAGAAGGGGAGGAAGTATGAGAGGGAGGATGATGAAGATGGGAATGTGGTTGTGGTTGTGAATAAAGAGGAGGATGAGGAGGATAAGAAGGAGGGGAGGAAGTATGAGGGGGAGGAGGATGAAGATGGGAATGTGTGAATGAAAAGGAGGAGGAGGAGGAGAATTACGATGAGAAGGAGAAGGGTAATGATGATGATGATGAGGTTGAATATTGGGATGAGAATGAAGATAAGGATAAGGATAAGGATGAGAATGGATGATCGCGGCTATCTTATTAACAATGATGATGGAGTTGGTTAAACCGAAAATGATTGAATCTACAAAATCTATCAATAGATTCACTAGTGCCGAAGATGAAGACTTACTTGGACACTCAGGAGGAGGATCGGTAGGAATTCTTGTTTTCTTCATAAATCAATTTTTACGTCTAGTATGATCATGTTCAGTTTAAGCATTCAAGTGTTTTATGTGCTTTGGATAGATCTTACTTTATTTCCTGGGTGGGTGGGTGGGAAATTTCGAATTAGGAAAAATACCACGCCATATTTACCACGGCTCTCCATTTTCAAAGCCTTCTATAATCTATGAATTTGACTTGGCAAAGTATAAACTAGTTATGAAGCACGTTTTTTAAGCTTTGGGCTCACAAATGCTGTTTGTTTTCTTCCTAGGGTGGATTTTTAGAACACATTTTCAAGTTTGCCGCAAAAGAGGTAACTTTCTGCATCTCGTCTGATCTTGTATAACTTTGAGCAGAGTTTAAATCAAAGTGCCTTGTTTAGAAGTAAATCACATATTTTCTTTCGATATTAAAAGACGAATAACGTGTAGAAATCTCTTAATAAACATTTAAAAACAAAGTTTCAGATTTGGTTTACCAAATATAATCGAGAACATTGCTCTATATTCTCTAAATCAGCCGATGGAAATGGATGCTTTCTACTACTTAGTATGTTGCTATGCTGTCAAAATGGCGGCTGACACAGGCTCTTTAAGGGTAACCTTTTGTAAATAGGTATAATATGACTGCTTGTTTTATTTAAAAAAAAAATTTCTGTTTCAGTTATTTGACGAAAAAGTAGAAACGTTATCATACAAGACCTTAAGAAATAAAGACTTCAAGGAAGTCACATTACAGGTGAAGATCTAAATAGCATTTCCCCTTAGAGATTGGCTGATTGCATTTTCTTTCTGCACCGGGGGTTGAGGACCCTGGAAATTCCAGGGGGGAGGGTATATCTGAGCTCTGGACATTCCTAGGGGAGGTGTCGAGAATCCCTGGAATTCCTGGAAATTCCTGCGGGGAGGGCCTGTCCAAGCTGTGGAAATTCCAAGGGAGGGAGTGTTCAAATTCCAGGGAGGGAGTGTTCAAATTCCAGGGAGGGAGTGTTCAAATTCCAGGGAGGGAGTGTTCAAATTCCAGGGAGGGAGTGTTCAAATTCCAGGGAGGGAGTGTTCAAATTCCAGGGAGGGAGTGTTCAAATTCCAAGGGAGGGAGTGTTCAAATTCCAGGGAGGGAGTGTTCAAATTCCAGGGAGGGAGTGTTCAAATTCCAGGGAGGGAGTGTTCAAATTCCAGGGAGGGAATGTTCAAATTCCAGGGAGGGAGTGTTCAAATTCCAGGGAGGGAGTGTTCAAATTCCAGGGAGGGAGTGTTCAAATTCCAGGGAGGGAGTGTTCAAATTCCAGGGAGGGATGTTCAAATTCCAGGGAGGGAGTGTTCAAATTCCAGGGAGGGAGTGTTCAAATTCCAAGGGAGGGAGTGTTCAAATTCCAGGGAGGGAGGTGTCGAAAACCTCTGAAATTCCTGGGGAGGGGGTCTTCAAATGGTATGTTCCTCGGGCCATTGTGGTATACTTCCCTTATGTTAGACGAGAATCTGTGGGGTAAGATCAGAGTTGATTATGTGTCATTTTCGCAAATCCCCAAGGGATTTTTCGTGACTTTTTCCCTAATTAAAATAACCCCCTCATCCGGCAGAATCAGTCACAGCATGAATTCGGATGCCGCCTTGTTTGTCGTGGCCAAACAAAGAGCATAGCTTGAGCTACTGTAAAAGAGCTGTTGCAATGTATTGATATTGCCGGGGAATCATTTCTTTGGTCTGAACATTTTGCCGAAAATGTCCTTGTTTTATTTTATGTGCAACAGGTGGCCGGGAAAGATGTTCTCAAGTTTGCTGCTGCGTACGGATTTAGGAATATACAAGTGAGTGCTGAATAGGGGACAGAAAAGAACCGTTACCTTACGAAGGCCGAAAACGCTTATATAAACTTTTTTTCACTTTCTCAAATGTTTTAACACAAAAGAAATGGAAAGTAGACTTGGTAATCTTCCCTTTCTCAGTTTGCCAAAATATTTGTTGCGGGCTTCCTGTGCAACTTTGTCAACGCGCGCGCCAAAATTGGCGGGAAAAAGGACAAAGCTAAAATTCAAGCCTTCGTCGAAAGAAAAGAAAGCACTCCACTCCTTCGTGGTATTAGAAAGGAAAGCTAGTTTCAGCTTGTGTTAAATTCAGTCGTAAAAAAGAACAGGGGAGGTGTGGGGGGCGGGACAATGTACTCCTCTCGACCCCTCTAAATCTTGTTTCCTTAAAGTAACATTGTTTTGATCTCTCTCCTTACCGTTCCGTTACCGTTACCCCCCTCCCCCCCCGGGCAACCCCCGGGATTTTGGTCATTTCTAAAATTAAAAGTGAAAATTCCCCCGCCCCGGGACTAGAAAAGATGCAAAATACCCCACGGCGGGGAAGACAAAAAATGTGTGACGTTATTTTCTGTAACTGGGACATCGTAACTGCCAATTGATAGCTATAATTGGTCAGGGAAGTGAACTGGTGTTGTAGTTCCGCAAAACTCAACGCGCTAAAAGATTAAGAAAGAGACCAAAATTCCCCACCCCCTCCCCTGGAGAAAAACAACCGACCCCTGGGCCAGCAAAATTTTCAAAATTCCCCACCCCAGGGAACCCAGTGGTGTGCAAATGCCCCACGGTGTCCCGGAGGGGGGATGGTCACCGCTGGAATTGACTGATACATTATATCTGACTTTTTCCCTTTTAGAATCTAGTTCAGAAGCTCAAGAGGGGCAAGTGTCCGTATCATTTTGTCGAGATCATGGCATGCCCATCAGGTTGGTTATATTTTGCTCTGCCATGGTACTCTGTGGGGACCCGATTTTAGGCGGGTTGGGTGTGACCCAAAACCACCAACCCATTTTTAAATCGTGGATACGCGTAGCGAAATCACGATTTATTGTAGTGGACCAGATGTCACTCGCTCACTCGCTCATAACTCAAGTGTTAGCTCATGACGTCATCTAAACTAAACAAATTAATATCTCGACAACGATACATCGCTAGGTGACCAAACTTGGACAAAGTTATCTTAGTGACAAGGGGGTCCAGCAACAAAGTCACATGATATTACGTCTTCGATGACGTCATCGAAAATAGATAAATTAATATCTCGAGAACAAAACATCCCTAGGTGATTTGATTTAAAGAAAAGTCCAATTTTTGCTTGCAAAGGTAACCCTATCTTGTAACCCTAAATAAACATTCGAGAAAATAATAGTTGATGAAATTCTCCGGATCTGAATTAGTTATGAGTAGGCGCAAAGCTTCTCCTTTAACAAAACCCTTTTGCGGCTTGGAGGGTGGCGCGAGGAGAAGTGTATGTACTGAAAAGTAAAACGTTAGGCGTAAAATGGATATTTTGGGGCGTATTTACGCCTGCATCAAGCGAAATTTCGAGCCCTGCGGTCATATCACGCGCTATAAACCCCCTCCAAATTTACGGATTTTTTTTCCAACGGTTGAATGTTTTCTAATTGTTGTATCATTATTTTTAGGTTGCGTGAATGGCGGAGCACAGATACGACCAGAAGAAGGGGAAACATCTAAAGAGCTCGTCCAGCGAGTGGAAAACCTGTATAACTCCGTCAGGTATGTTTCAGTCAGTCCACTGGCACCTCTTCTAAAGAGCCCATGTCAGCCACTCCTTTGTTAGTGTTCTCGTTGGATATTAGAACAAAGTTTCAAAGATATAAAAACAAAGTTTTAAATTTGATTTAACAAATTCAATCGAGAACATTGCTTTATATTCTCTAAATCAACCGATGGAAATGGATGCTTTTTCCGACTTGGTATGTTGCTATGCTGTTAAAATGACGGCTGACACAGGCTCTTTAAACGGGCGGGAGATGTTAGTGTGCAGACATGAAAAAACAAATATGAAAACAAAATCCCGCTAATACGTCCACCTGGTTAGGGATCGCTATGTAGTATTATATTCTAATTCGCTCACCCGCTCAACCGAATATAAAACATTTATCATGAAATACGTAACTACTTATTAGAAGTGTGTCCACACAAGACGCGTGCACTCTTTATTCACACTATTATTCACACTATTAATCATTCACACTGTAATGAATATAATAATTATAATTGCAGTATTTGACATTGATATTCTTACTGGAATAAAGATAATATGCATTGTATATGTTTAACTCTTCCAATCATTGGGTATTTAATTTTCAGAGTGTTTAAAGCGACGAGTTGGACGCGAATGAATTACGCATGCAAACTGCAATGCTTATATATTAGCGTCTAGCTAATCAACCGAAACCATGTGTAAACAAACATGCATACCCTACACGCTAATAAGGCGGTATACTTAACGCATGATAAATACATTCATACAATTTGGATTGAATTTGATGGTAAGAATTTTCATGTATGTTCGATGGTATTTTTTGGGTAGTCTGCGTAGCGGTTCTAAACGGAAGGGGAGGGAGTCGGGCAGAGCGGAAAAGGTCTATTGTTTCAGACCTGCCTTATTTGCAGGAAAAAAGGAGGGAATATTTTTATCAAGAAGGGGAGTAGGGAGGTGGTAAGACTTTTGTCAAGTACGACGTAATACATACGAGTTCCATCAAATACTTTCATAACGAAGTTTTGATTCTCAATCAGTTACCTCTTTATTGAACAACAGCAGGTCGGATGTTCGTAATTATTTAGTAGCTTTTATTTCATTTCACTGCTTAATTTTAGACTTAGTTATCAAATAGATATATAGCAACATTTTGCTTTACGTAAACTTTAAAGGTATTTCTCTATATCCTACAAATCCGTATTACTTTTCTGTCGAAAATCTCGCTTATCAAGATTCCATTGCTAAGAGCGATGATCTGTACTAAGTTCGCCGCTATCACAGAAGAATTTGTGCTATTTATAGAATCTCGCTTCCTACTGTCTACTGTTTGCTTGGGGCTTGTGACTATCAATGAAGCTAAAAATAGCGCAAATTCTGCAGTGGTGATCGACAGTCCTAATATACAATATGGACACTCCTAGTAAAGGACGCATGCGGTCATTTTATTTTATTCTAGACATAATTATCATTCGTAGCACTTTCTGCCTTTAGTACTATAGTTTAATCATCTAAATTCGAAGATAAGTTGTAAATGTTATCGGAATATTATTTGTATAGTACGAGTGAAACCGTCTTAGGCCTATGGAAAACGTCGAACTTCAGTCGCACTTCTTCCATCGAATCTTTCCTTCTTCAATTATAAGTTTTATAATAAACTTTCTAATGTTTCGGATTGGAACGCCGCGACTTTGGCACGACGTTTGCTGTAGGCCTTAGCCAATCAAGGCTTTTCCCTGTTTCGCCTATTAAATTTCTGACGATTAACGCGGGACAAAAGTGTGAAAATGCTGATTATTCTGCCCCCTCCCCCTCCCTCTTTACTAAAACACCACGATAATCAACTATCTCTGTCAGTAGTTATTGTTCAATTACCCTGGCTTTTTACAATAGTTGCTGATAATTTTGCCTCCAATCCTGTTACGATAGCACCACGGTAAACCAACTATCTCCCTAGTTTCTGTCCGATTACCCTGGCTTTTTGCAAATGTGAAAATGTGAAAAAAGTTGCTGATAATTCTACCTTCCTTGCTTTTACTATAACACCAGGGTAAACCCATCATTTCCCTAGAAGTTTCTGCCCAATTACCCTGGGTTTTTACAATGTGAAATAGTTGCTGATAATTCTACCTTCCTAGCTGTTACTAGACACCGCGGTAAACCAATCATTTCCCCAGGAGTTTCTGTTCATTTACCCTGGCTTTTTACAATCTGAAAATGTCCTTCGTTCTCGTGGACGGCAACACCGCAGTAGCGTCATCCTGTTACTATAACACCACGGTAAAGTGATCATTTCCCTAGGAGTTTCTGTCTAATTACCCTGGCTTTTTAAAATGTGAAAATGTCCGTTGACTGTCTTCGATCTTGTTGACGGCAACAGCGCAGTTGCGTCATCCAGTTACTATAACACCACGGTAAACCAATCACTTCCCTAGGAGTTTCTGTCTTTTTACAATGTGAAAATGTCCGTTGACTGTCTTCGTTCTTGCGGACGGCAACACTGCAAAAGTGCCATCATCTCTCGTCTAAAATCCTTCCTCATAAAAGCGTACACCAAAATATTCGGTGCGCTGTTGAAATGCCTTAAAAGCAATACCACAACATTTACGATGTAGTTCGTTTGGAGTTTCTCAAAAATCTCACACACAACGTAGTACTGATAAAACAAGTTACAAAACAAAAAAATCCCGACCACTACCCCCACGGATTTTATTGTCCCGCTTCGTCTCTCCTTGCTTCTTCTACGCTTCTTGGTCAAGGGCTCGTACGTATTGACCTCGTTTTGCATTTTCTCGATGTCTTTTCTGTGCTTCGCGGCAACATGAAATATTCTCCCGTAAGCGTAGAACATAAAGACGTTAGGCAGTCCCGTCATGAAGGCTATTTGTATGACATTATCAGCAAGAAGGGCTTCTCGAGGGTGACTGTCACTCATCTGATAAACAACCAATGGGATGTTCTGAACCACTGACAGAAACCATGCGATTGCTATGAAGAAAGTTACCGTAGATGTCCTTTTGAAAGTCTGGTACTTATAAGGGTGTATAACACCTAAATAGATATCCAGTGTCAAAGTGCAGAGATTCATGACCGATGCCGTATAGAAGACACTCATTAGAAAGTTCTGCGTGTAATA
Source organism: Scolanthus callimorphus (assembly GCA_033964015.1). Classification (NCBI taxonomy): domain Eukaryota; kingdom Metazoa; phylum Cnidaria; class Anthozoa; order Actiniaria; family Edwardsiidae; genus Scolanthus; species Scolanthus callimorphus. The sequence goes on along the minus strand of CM066912.1, from coordinate 28,409,483 downwards.
GAATTTCGGGATGCTGCAGATTTCTTCAAGAGCGTTGATGAACTTGCACATGATTGAATTCGTGAACGAAAAGAGACCCACTAAAAAGTCGGCCACGGCGAGGCTTAGGACGAACCAATTAGGAGATACCTGAGCCCGCAGTCTTCTGCGTGCGCATATGACAATGATGACAAGCCCATTTCCAAGCACGATGAACACAGAGAAAGTCCCGAGTAGAACAAGATAAATATTATTAACCAGACGAAGTTTATACGGTATTGCAAACTCTATGTCTGTGTTATTGTATAGAGGGCATGCAGTAGAATTTACACATTCCAAACTATGGTTATACATTTTTTGTAGTTTTTGAAACCTCTGATGTCTTGCAGTGGTGGATATTTTAAGTTGATGAAGAAGCCTTGCAAGTATAGTTCTCTCTTTTCTTTCCTCTCTTTTTTCAGGGAAGTGCTTTACGTGTGCCTCTTTTTCTAGGCTGAACTCTTTCTTGTCAACTTTTAGATTTGCGTTACCTTCTTGTGTTTTCAATGTTGTTTTGTCTAAAACATGACGTCTTTTTCTTTCTTTCTGTCCTGCTTGGGTAGAATTCTGTCGCCCTTTTTCCTGTGCTTGAAGTAATCACTATGTCTCGTTGTAAAATTCGAGAGTTGAATAAAGGTTCTTTCTTTTCTCCCTTGTTTGTTCCCTCTTTATTTTTGCTGCAGTATAGTCCGTTGCCTTGAAAGATGAAATGTTCTTACTTCTTTTCTTTCCTCTCTTTTTGTATCTTTTTTATCTAGGTTCTAGGTCTTTTTTTTCTAGTTCAACTTTTAGATTTGATATTACGTTACTTTGTTTTGTGTTCACAATACTGGTTTGCCGGTCTAAAACGTCTACTTCAGTTTCCTTTCTGCTCTGTGTTTGGATAGAAAATTGTCACCCTTTATCCTGTGTTTGAAATGATCACTTTTAGCCTCTTGCTGCACGAATAAAGGTTCTTATTTAACTTTCTTTTCCGCGTGTTTTGTCCTCACTGTTTCCATTTACTACCGTAAAGCCTGAGCTCTTGAAGTACTATACGCTGATGAAAGTCACCTAGTTGTTTGATTAAAACATTCTTGTGTTTCTAAATTTACCTTTATGACATATCTGTTGCATTTATTTGAACTAGAGCGTTCTTCTTGTTTGAACTTCTTGTTCGTCGAGAAGTGAAATGTAATCTATACTTGACAGAGTAATTAAATTAATTCTTGTTCTTCTGACTTTTTTATGCAATAACCGTCGCTTTCAGATTTATGTAACAAGCTTACTTAACTTCTCGTCAATGTTTATACCTCTAATGCAAACTCTTCCAGTTCATTTCCGCAAGATTTCTGCATATCCAGTTGATCTCTTCTTGTCCATCTACCGGTTTCCAGGAACTTTACAGTAATGCGCCGTATCATCACTTGTCAAGCGTTTTATATGCTCCCCGTTGCTGTGATTTCGACCCTATATAGCAGCCGCGCGGTCTCAAGGTCGCGCTCCCTCCGCCAGAGTGGAAGCTTCCTCTAAGAATCCTTTGAATTCTGGAAGAAAGAAAGAATCCATTTGGGATAAGTAATGTGATGGCGGCATTGAAATAACCGGTACTTTAGAAAATCACGAATTTCTTTGATTAGTAGACTTATAATTTAACTCTATTGTAAGGTATGGTTCACGAAAAAGAGGTGTTCGCCGAGGAAAATCCGTATCGCGCCACTATTCATGGTACGAGCTTTGTTTATATCTCTTTTTAAAGCTCAAGAAATTAATGGTACAGTTGACGGTATCGTTTTCAATTTTTTCCGGGTTCGACCGTCCACACTAAAACGATTTGTATACGGATTCGTTTTTATTCACTTTCGAGAGCGTTTTCAAACTTATACGGATTCGTTGAAAACGATCAGCGTGTTAGTGTGGACGGAAGGCCTAAACGTATCAAAAAGTATACGGATTCAAACGAAAACGCGTTAATGTGGACGGGGTCTTTGATAGATGGTTTGAAAAAACTGTCAGGGATTTTTCTTCTTTTGTATTTTATGGAAATATCGCGTGACTCACCATTTTTTTGGGATGCAAGAGGAAAAGTGGACGGAAATGGAACATTTGAAAGTGTTTTTGGGCAGTGATTGTGACTTCACTTATGACGCATTCTTTGTAACGGAAATGTTACTGGTTTTGAAGCTTTTTCAATGTTTGTTAGAGAATGACGCACACCTTACAACCGATGTGAAACCTACGTGCACAGCTGGGCTTCCGGAAATGGAGCAGTTTCTGTAAATTGAGTTTCGCATCACGCGCTTACAATACAAGATATCGAGTTCAATTTTTCTACCTATGTTTAATGTGTCACCCTTATTTGATATTCAGACCATATCATTTTGTAGCCTCGCCGAAAAGTCTAAAGAGAAAAATATGTAAACAATGACGTCAGCTTGAATCGTCGTATATAGTTCTCATTGCGCGTCGAAGCGAGCGCAACATGATTGAGCAATGGGCGCGTCCTTCAGTTGACGCCATAAGCATGCAACACGTGGGCGAATCGTGACGTCACAACAGTATCGTACGTGAAAAGCTGTATGGCTTTAACAATTAGACCTCGAGCCCGAAAGGGCTACGGGTCAATAACCCATGAGACCCAACGATTTGGACAAAAAAAAGTCGCCAGTCACTCGACAAAATGAGAAGCGGCCGTCATATTGTTTTTATGTTCAAATCGGTGATTTCGCTACTAGAGGTCTATTGATAATAGTCGCCTATTAGCGTAGCCAGTCAGAATGCAGAATTGACAGTTGTTCACTAGTTGGATGATACCAATTAGCAGTTATTCCTCGAGCCCGAATTGGCTTGTTTTTTGTCAAATCACACTAGTAGGTCAATTTGTATAGGCAACAATGTTTTCTGGTTTGGTCATTTGCCATTTTCTGGCTTTAAAATCCGACACTTTTCACTACTTGTAGGCTATAACTTATGGCCCACGAGTAACTCAACCAATGAGAACGCAGCATTGACAATAGACCACTAGTGTGATTTGACTAATGTCTGAGACCGAATGGCGTATTAGTAACATGGCCCTTGAGGCCGAGAGGTCTAATGGTTTTAGTATAAATCAACTAGACGGTCGATTACAGATAATAAAATACCTCCGCCAATTTTTTCACCGGAAAAAACAGCAGCAAAATCGCCAATTTCTAAATGATTAAAAAGTGTATGACTAATAGACCATTAGTGGTGTGGACAATTAGTGGCTCTCACCTCCGGAACGATTCTGTTTCGGTTGCGATGAACACTCTATAATTTGGCCAAGTTTTAAGTTGATGGAATAGTGTACGGCCGAAATACGAGCGATTGCTTGCACGCAATCTTTACAGTGTATTGTATAGTGCCGCCATCTTGGTGTCCTTCCGAAGGATACCAACATGGCGGCCAATAACCGGGCTAGTCAAAAGCTCACAATTATCAGTAATAACACTCACGTTGATATTCCTTTATGTTCACTTTTATTCTATAGGTGCCAGTGTTTTACCGTAGACTAAAATACCCGTATTTTCCGTAATCATCACTAGTGAAAAGAGCACTGAATGTCCCGGATGTGTACACGCGCTTACATTATTTCCCGCCAATCTTGCAGTGTTGTTTTCCTCACTGCGTATGCAGTGAAATCTCACTCGGTCATTCGAGTTTTAAGCCACAAAACTAATACCCCATTCACACCGGCGCTTAAACTAGTTTAAGGGTGTTCGGAAGTTTGGTTGCTAAACGTTTCGTTGCTAGCCAAGATTGCGTGACTTCGGCGGCAGTCTTTTCTCAAAATCAAACAACAAAGATGGTTTTATTTCCAACATATTTTCATTGTGGAGGAATGATTTTTCTAAAGTAAATTCATTTTCCTAAAGTTTATTTCATTATTTTGGTTTATTGTAGAAAAAACGTTCATTTTCATTGTCAAAACAATTGAAAAACACAGTTTTGTTGGAGCGTTTTGCCGTGACTTGTTGTCTAAGTGCTAACTATAGCGTGGGATTTGTAAAATGTCGCCACTGGAAACTGCCCGAAATTCCGCTGAAGTACCAAAAATCTTGGCCAAACTAGCATTAGATTTATATCTTCTATCATTGTTGTATCTATTGCATTTCAGTTTTTTCTGGAGTTCTTTACTTTTGTAGCTTTTCTGAGAGAAAATACCGTTCGGCGCCCAAAAAAGTTGGCTACTTTGACAAAAATTAACCATTTTGAAAAGTAATTAGCAACTCTGTGTAGTAGGAAATCATACCATTGCTAGGAAATCATACCATTATTGTTTCTACGGCGTTAAAGGAGAAAGAAATAGTCTAAAATGCCTAAATTGTAGCTTTGTTCAGCCTACGAACTTGCAGTCTCTCGAGTGAAGGTTTATATACAATTTCTGAGGACGCTTTATTTGACAAGCCTCTGTGGCCGATTGGTATCGTCTTGGGCTAGGAAACAGAAAGTGCCGAGTTCAAACCTAGCCTGCTTGCAGGCGGTATTGGGTGTTTTTATCGCGGAAAACCCGATCCGATCGCTGTTCGGGCGCCATCTTGGAATTTTGAGGCGAGCGGTCCCGGGGGCGAGCCCAAAAAATGGCCGAAGAGAAGAGAGAAGTTTTTCTCTCCTTTCCTCCTCCCCCCTCCCCTTCGGCCGATTTTTGCGCTCGCCCCCGGGACCGCTCGCCTCAAATTTTCCAAGATGGCGCCCGATCATCGAACGGACCGCGGAAAACCCAGTACCGCCTGCAAGCAGGCTAAGTTCAAACCTCGCGTGCATTTCTTTTTCTTTTTCGATTTTTTTTTTTTTTTCGGGTTTGAACTTTCTTTTTCGCTTCTTAAACAATGTTACGATGTATTTCTCATCCATTGCTTGCTTAATTTCTATTTTCTGGCGGAAAATAAAAGATAAATTTGTTTTACACTTCCTTGGTAACCAAGCCTCCTAGCGCATCAATTCGTGTTTCTTTAAAACACTAAATCCCAAATCGATAGAAGACCATATTGTTCACAAAGTTAAGCATGGATTTGCATTTAGGATAAAAGTTGCGAAAGTTATAGCCAAAAAACGACTAGTAAGAGTTTATCGCAGTAAACATTTCCCGTGTTGTTAGGCGAAGAAAAACCTTGCTTAACTAAACATGGTTTTGGTGTGAATGGGGTATAAGTTTCGTTCTAGTTCTTAAGAGAAAAACAACTTTGTTAAAGACCTGTAGTTGATTTATATAAATGTAGGGAAAGTAAAATATTATACAAACTGCGCACCAGAAGGATATATGAATATGGAAGCATTCCAAACAAAGAGAGAATAATCATGGGAATGCCACGTGAAATGGGCAAAACATTACGCCAAAGCCGAGGAGGCCTATTGGGTGTTAACAAGACGTGAACACCGTTAGCTAATTTGGTCTATTTTAGCTAACGTGGCATTCAAACGTTTAATTAACAAACATTACTAATTTTAAAAGCTGATTATCCATAATTAACGAAAGTTATCCAATAGACCTCCTCGGCTTGGGCGTAATGTTGTCCCATATCAGATCACGTGGCATTCCCATGAGTATTCTTTCTTTGTTTTTCTGCTACTTTTCTGCTCCCAAACAAAGAAAGATTATTAAAATAAAGTCTCGTGATCTGAAATGGGCAAACATTAAGCCCAAGCCGAGGAGATCTATTAGATTGAAAATGTAAGCATTGTTACGAGAAATCCCCTTGACTTACGGTGATTATTAAAAAAATGAATTGTTAAACCTGATTGCCCGTGAATTAATTCTATGTTTCGAAATTTTGATTATTTCGAGACAGCCTGGTGCCAGGGAGATAATTTTATGAAGTTACCTGGCAAAGAAAGAGCCAGACAAGATCAGATTACACTCTAAAAGGAAACGTTTTTAGATGTCATGTATTGCACGCATGTACGTGTCGTCTGCCTACATTTTTTTTAACTTTTAACTTGTCGTTAATTGCTCAGGAAAGGCACACATCTTAATTAGATAAAAAGAACATTCCCAAAGAACATTCGCGTGGTGATTAGACGTGCAATTGAAGGCGCATGTCACGATTTTAGGCACTATTAGTTACCCTTGATAAAGTTCAGTTCATTGGAAATAAGCAAAACTACCGTCTAGGTTTGTTAAGTAACCTTCCAACTGCCAGATAAAAACGAATTCGGAGTATTTTCATGTGTTATCGAGCGGATGGAAATGGATTGCGAATTGCCCTATTTGATTCTTAACAGGCTAAATTGTTTTCAAACTTGCAACTTGATAGCGAAAAATCTAACATAAGGATGCCTGTATATTGCGAATTTTAGTTCCTATTTCTTTCTTAGATTGCCATTACAATATTGGTTTTTGTAGAACCGTGACTTGCAGTATTTGGAGTATACAGTATTTGCAGCTAACGGTGTTCACATCTTGTTGCCACCAATTCAGATCCTTTGGGTGGTTACAATTGTCAAATTTTTCTCACTCTTCCGAGTGCACGAGTGTATGTGCAGAACTAACAAACGTATCCACCCAAAGGAATTATCACATGATCTGAATTGGGTGGCAACAAGATGTAAACACCGTTAGCTGATTTGGTCTATTCCTTCGCTTTCGTAAACTTCACAGTCTTTCTTTCTCAATAATTTCCATAACGATGTTAATTTTGGCAGCTTAGTTTGTTATATTTTAATTTTCGAGTTCCCAACCCCCTGATTGCTCCACAGTATATTCCTAATTATTCATTTGCTAAAACCCAAACATATTGATAAAAACTGGCCAGTTTTCTGAGATCTTGTAATTGGTCGCACAAGAATGCCTGGCAAATTTTAAGGGGTTTATTTCAACAGCTTAAATTTGTTATATTTTAACTTTCGAGTTCCCAACCCCTGATATTATTCCTAATTATTCATTTGCTAAAAACCCAAACATATTTATAAAAATTGGCCAGTTTTGTGAGATCATGTAATTGGTTACACAAGAATGCCTGGCAAATTTTAAGGGGTTTATTTCAGCAGCTTAAATTTGTTATATTTTTAACTTTCGAGTTCTCAACCCCCTGATCTTATTCCTAATTATTCATTTGCTAAAAACCCAAAAATATTTATAAAAATTAGTCAGTTTTGTGAGATCATGTAATTGGTCACACAAGAATGCCTGGCAAAATTTAAGGGGTTTATTTCAGCAGCTTAAATTTGTTATATTTTTAACTTTCGAGTTCCCAACCCCCTGATCTTATTCCTAATTATTCATTTGCTAAAAACCCAAAAATATTTATAAAATTAGTCAGTTTTGTGAGATCATGTAATTGGTCACAGAAGAATACCTGGCAAATTTTAAGGGTTTTATTTCAGCAGCTAGTTGGAGTTTAAATTTCGTGTTCAGTGAGCATGCGATTTTAGTCCGAATCTTTTGTTTAACTTCTCTTTGTTCTTGTGAAACAAAAGAAATCAAGAAATTCGGACTAAAATCTCATGCGCACTAAACACAAAATTTAAACTTCAACTAGGCTTATTTGTTATATTTTTAACTTTCGAGCTCACAACCCCCTGACATTTTCCACATTATATTCCTTATTCATTTACTAAAAACGCAAACATATTTATAAAAATTGGCCAGTTTTTTGAGATCATGTAATTGGTCACCCAAGAATGCCTGGCAAATTTTAAGGGTTTTAATTTAGTGCTAAGGATACGAACAACGTATCCTGTGAACTAACGCATAAATCATTAAAATCAAATAAAATCAATCGTATTTTGTCTCTGAAATGCTGTCTTTTATCTTGTTTACCTTCTTATGCGAGTGTCACGATATTTGTCATGCCTGAAGAAACCTTCCCAAGCCTCTTCCCAAGTTCTTCAAATTCGCAAATGAATCTTATATTGCACAAGTTCTGAAATTTGTATTTGCACAGCTTATTATATCGTGTGCTTTGTGTTGCGTAAGCATCTCTTCTAAGCTGTCAAATTTAAAATGCTCTTCTATAATATTATTTTTTACATACTTAGCTAATATCCTTGTGTAGCTCCAGATGTCCGCGAATGTTTTTTTCTATCGATGAATTCGTCAAGTTTTTGAGATTACTGTCTTTGTAGGGCGTTTTTACTGAATTGTTAGTACTTTTATTTAAGAAGTTCTCGACCCCATCGACGTAAAAGGGCTTACGCCATTCTGTTATTTCGTAATTCTTTAGATAAAAAGTATTTTGTTCCGTACTAAATTATATTTGGACACATTTCGTCTAAAAACTTTATCTTAGGGATCTGTCTACAAATTATAAATACTGCTTCCTTCTCCCTAGTCTGATCTAGCATGAGTCCACTATCATTTCACTTATTGATTTGAAACCCCCAAATTAACGTCCATATTTGCTATAAAGCAAAATAAATTGGCAACGCTCAAGAAGGTTGGATCTAATTTTATGAAATATATTATTTATTTTATTTTTCTATTTGTTCAGAGTATAGACAGGTCTTCCGAAAAGGGGAACAATTCCTGCTAAATTATTCTTTTTTTATAATGGTTGATGTAATTATTTACTCAAAACATAATTTTCACAAAAACGTATTTCAGCAACAAACGCGATGTCCACCAGAAAATAATACTACAGGTCGATAAAACTCACAGTTTGAAAACAAAGCGAATTAGTCCATATATAATGTTTGGAATTGAATATTTCTGTTTTCAAAGAAAATAATTAACAATTTTAAAATTTCATTTTTTATTTTTACTCGATCCAGACATTGTTTTATTTTGTTATTTTTGTTACGAGAGGAAAATAAATTGTTAAGCGGGATGTTGGTTCCTTCCTTTTAATGAGAATTTTCAATCAGCCTTACTTCAAACTGAAACTAAAGAAAAACCCCGCTGTATCCATAATCAATGTATATCCAAATGCGGAAAAGAACCATTATTACATAGATCAGGCGATAGAAGTTTTTCCTACCTTGAATCACTGACTTGAAACACTGACTTTCATCAAATTGTATTGAGCATTTACCAAGCTAAAGTAATGCATATGGCAAGCTGTATAGTAGTATAAGACAAGAGTTAAGCTTGCAAAAATTCCGACTCTGAATGTAACGACCTGTGCTTTGCATTCGTAAAATAAGATTTTTCTTATGATTATTAAATGTTAATGTCATATTGATTTCGTAAAACAATGGTGCTTTGTACCATATAGGAGTAAAGTTAAACTAGCAACTAAGCTTTGAATTGTCCAATACTCACCAAATTCGGAAGATTAGCGGCTTCTTTAGCGGCGAAATGTTTGATGAAAAGATACAAAATTGTTCATGAAGGCTGCAGTTGTTGATCCAAAACTAAACAGTAGTATTAGTATTAGCCTTTTTATCAAAGGAAGTGATATTTTATGATCATATCGAATGGCTAATTAAAATCCATGCTCCCTAAAACAACATTCAATTGGGTATTCAAAAGAAATAATTCCTCCTCTTTTTGGCGGGAAAATACCGCCGCGTTAGGGTTTTAAGCGGAAAGAGAGACGGCCCTGTTACAAGATCGGCGCTTAATTTTGCTCTCATTTTTGAACGAATTATTCTAGAATTTAACTGATAATACCGCCTTTGTGTTTACTTTTTAAAATGCGTTCTTTTTAAGTTAAATGTCCTGTCGGAAATAGAGGCCTTTTTTCCATGACAAATATTTGCTAAATGATTATTCGACTTCAGAGTGCTTATAATTTGCTACAGATGTACAATCATCCTTTCGCCTGCATGATTATCTATTGCGTCTGTTAATTTTATGTTAAATAAGGAAACACAATTGTTAAAGGGGCATGGCCACCACGGAAGAAATGATTGCTACAAAATACAAAAATATCTCTTAGAATTGAAAGAGTAAGTTTAAAGGAAGCAGTGTAAAAAATTTTGAAGGATTGCTAAGATTTGAATGAATGAAGATCGAAACTTTAGAAGTGTTTTAAAAATAGTAGAGGTAAACGATTTGAAATGCGTCAAATTTCCTCATGTAAGCTTTATATATAATCCACGAGCATCTCTGCAATCCTACATTCAAATCACCTCAACATTTTACCATATCATATTGAGAGCATTCTTACAAATTTTAGTCTCAGTTGTTATTTTTATAATTGGTGATACAAAAAGTGACCAAAGTCACTTTAAGGCCTCTATGTCATAAATGTTTTCTACCGCTCGAAACATAAATCGGAACTTTTCTTTTACATATAAACTATACGAAGACAAGCCCGTAGCCAGAATAATGTGAGCGAAGCACTCGCCTCGGTAAAATTTTCCATGTTTTCTTTTTTACTGAAAAAACCAGAAAAATGGAAATCTGGCTCGCTCAGCCACGGTAACGATTTTTTTATGGCTACGGGCCTGGAAGAATTACTGTAAATCTACTTATAAATAAGACCTACCTTTTAAATGTTTCTCTTTAGCTTTATACAATTGCATTAGATTTTAACTGGGTTATATGAATGAGTCATTGGCTGCTGTTCAATTTTGGTGATGGTTTTATTTTAATTCTGTTGCCCCACCATACTTTTGTTCCTCGTAAACCCCATATAATCCCCATTTATTATATTTATTTTCGTTAACTGAAACGCAGCGTGTTGTCATGAGCATTTATTAAATTCCCGTGTCAATAATAATAAAGAAGAAACCCGAACAATTTGTTCAAATTTCATTTTAACTGCCCGTTGTGAAAGTAATAAGAAATACGTAAAATCTTCCACTCCTGCAAAACCGCATAGGGCGTATTCTAGAATTATTCCCCCAGCTGCTGATGCAGGTAATTTTAACTATGTCTCTGGTTATTCGCTTTCCACTTAGTGAGCAGCTTTCAGTTGTGATAACGGGTGTAGAATTTCATGCTATTAGTGTAATACCAACAGATGTGCATTTGTGTTTTTATTTAATTACAGATGCCGACAACCAGACGAGAATCGTGCTGTGAGTTCCCTATACAGGTACGTCCTTTATTTTCACTTTTCCCCTTGCACCGAGCCTTTGTATTTTTTTATTCTTATTTGTTTCCCCAAAATATTTTCAAAGGAGCAGCATTCTGTTGATCATTTAAGGTCATGGTCACCTAGAACACACGCTTTGCTTTATTTTCACTTTCCCCCTTGTACTGAGCATTTGTATTTTTTGTTCTTAGTTTTTTCCCAACATATTTTCAAAGGAGGACCATTCTATTCTATGGTATCGTATAGAAAACACGAAAATGACTATTGTCACACAATACAAAATATTATCTGGAATTGAAAGAGTTAGTATAATTCATGGGATTACGATGAAGGATTTTACTGTGCGACTACGTCAACCGGGCCATCCCGTAAAAAGTTTGTCATTAGATATCCAAACCATTTTAAGCAAATTTAATACCTGCAATACATCTGACGATGAGTAATTAAGTGTTTTGAAGTTATTTCTGCCCATAATTTCCACAATTTTTACGAGAAAAGCGATATTTCGTTGTCTCAGATCTCAAGAAAGTCGAGATCCTTTGTTCTGTACTCGCTTTCTGATTGGCTAACTTCTTACAAATGGCCCGGTTGACGTAGTCGCACTGTAAGATTAGGGCGAATTAGGAGCGAATTAAGATTGTAAATTCAGTGTGTTTGAAACAAATTTGAGGTAGACCGATTTCAAATGAGTCAAATTTCCTCATGTAAGCTGTAATTAGAATCCTCGAATATCTTTGTAACCCTACATCTACATGACCTCACATTTCCACCATATCATGTTGAAAGAATTATTTACTAGTTTGTGTTGTTATTTTAATAATTGATGATGTTGATTTTTATTTTTATTTTTTGGGTGAACATGTTTTTGTTCCTGTTCCCGTTCGAATACTTTCATTTTTTTTTTATATTAACGCCGCTTGCGAAACCAGGTCAATCATGAACCGTGTCTACATAGTTGGCAATGATAATTCTTGCCTGATAAAAAAAAATATTGGAACGATATAGTTTACATCACAGTTTAGACTTCTGTCTTACTGTTTTTGATATCTGATGCCTAAAAAATCATTTCTTACAACACAAAACAATGAGAATGAATCCTGAAATTTGTCCAAATCCGTACAATTTATATTAGGTTGACAGCACCATGAAATCAACATCAACAACCGACACCATTCCTTCACAACTTTAAAAAATTATTTCTCAAGTTTCTTTGGGAATTTCTTCTCGGTGTTATCACCAATTATTTTATTTTGTCAAGACCTTTCAAAAAATGCTACAAACAAGGAAATTGGTTTTGTGATACTCTATCTAAAAATTGTTTCCACTTTGTGTCAAAATTACTCGATTCTTGGCAGATTTCCTCTTAATTGAAATAGGTGTATATTAAGGAGGGGCTAGCTTTGCGTTAAGTTTCATTACATTTAAACCCCTTTTCTTATTATCCTATCCTTAGTCCAACGCTTTCATATTCCATTTGACCACGAAAGCCATTGTCTTGAGTCTAGTATCTGCTTTATTTTCATCATCTTTTAGCCCCTTAAACTTTATCTTTATTCGATTTTTATCCCAACACTTATTTAATTCATTATCTTGTCAACGGAGTCATCTCGACCATTACCCTCTCGCCGTGTTTAAGAAAGTAACCATTTAAGAGTTGTTCATGTGAATTTTGTTCAGTTTTAGTAAACTACCCAATATTTTCAATAACAAAATGTATTTTGACCAATGCACGATTCTATTTTGTACACTTGTCTTAGCTGCTGTGTTCTTTATTCAAAATAGTTGCTTGATTACGTCTCAAATATAAAGAGCGCTTTCATTCGACAAGTTTTATTTCATGCTTTCCAGTATCCCCTTATTTAATTATTTCCTTCCTTCCCTGTAATTCTTTCGCGCTTTTTCCCTACTATCTCCACTTTAAAATTGCTTCAAATTCTGGCACTTAATTTTTAAGTGTTTGTTCATTTGACGGCATCAATCAACTTTGTAAGAGATGAACGCAAGCTTCCTTAAGAACATTGCATTCCTTCTTCGTTAAATCATCCCAAGCCTTGAAAAAAATTGAAATAAAAAAAGGAAAATCGCGTAAAACAAAATTTGTAATGTTTTCAATTATATAATAGCATTCGTTCCAGGGTGAGCGAAAAAGTATATCCTAGGAATCAAATCTTTATCTTTCGAAAGCCGAATTTTCAAAATTCGGGTTTCGAAAGATAATAAATATTCTAAATTTGGAAATTATCCTCCAATAACTTGTATTTCTGTGATTTCTTCAACGTCTAATCTGTAAGGACGTCTGGGGATAAATAGATAAATCCAAGGATAAATAAATGGCACCTGCGCTAATTTTTACGTTCCTGTATAGATAGTCGAGCAGGATTATCGTCTTATGTTAAAGTGGTACTAGTACGAAATCTTTGCGTTACTATTTTATTGCATAATCTTGATCTAGACCACGTAAACTACCACTTCCCCAAGCCGTTTTATCATATATTGAGTTTAAGTTGGTAATTTTAGCAGTGTAAATCCATGCAAACCAAATGCAAGTCCGCCATTAATCGCTCGTCTTCTCAGAATTTGGCTCCAGCAGCTAAAAATACTACTTGGAACATAGGATATTAAATTTAATTTCCTCATGAATCCCTCCCTATTGCGTTACCCCCAAAATATCCCGTGCCAAAATACCACCTATAGACCCTCGAGCTTGATATAATACATCCTCGCGCGCCAGGGTCCTTCCGTCACCTCCCCCCAGGGGACAGAGGAAAAGGGGGGAGGCGAGGGAAGGACCCTGGCGCGCGAGGATGGATATAATACAGATATTAATTTATTTTCAGGGAGTGGCTTGGAGGTACTGAGTCAGATAAGGTAAGGTACCTGAAAATACTGACTATTTTTTCTGCGCGAAAAGCGTAATAAATAATCAGTGGTACTATTATTGTTTGAATTGTTTGAATTCAAAACTTTGAGTCGCCAAATAGCAATATTTAGTCGCCACATAAACGTGGATCTCCACTGAACTTTGAAAGCTGGGGTATCATTTGCCGGGGGGGACTCCCATATTTTTGGGGCGGGGGTGCTCGTCGGGAACTTTCGATTTTACCCCTAAAAGGTGCCAACAAGACGTATTTTCCCTCGTAATTTTCTCTCGTACAAGTTTTCGATTTTTTACCCCCTAAAAGGTACCAGAGGCCTGATTTTAAACCCTAAAGGGTACGACGAGCACCCCTGCTCCAAAAATATGGGAGTCCCCCCCCTGGATCATTTGGCGACTAACTCTAAAATATTTCTCGACAAAATTTAGTGGCGATCATATGGTCGCAATGAGGAGCCCTGTGGTGAGTTCCTGGACAACGAAAGAGCTGTAGTGTCTTTTTTCTTATTTTTAGGCTCGCAAAATGCTACACACTGAATATCATGAAGTTGAAAAGCTCAACTCAGCACTGACGATAAAATGGTAAACTTGCTGCGAGATGAGTTGGAAACGAAAAGAAAGAAGAAAAGAAAAGATAATAAAAAAATTACACCAGAAGTGAAGCGAGGTGGAGGCCAATTAGCCTGAATGAGAAAAGAAAGAACAACCGACGGGCCAGAATTTACTGTCAAAGAAAGTATATTGAGACTGGAAAATATACGTTTCTGGTTGAAGAGCTAGATTTGTCAGTAGGGCTACTAGAACGGCCTAGTCTTCTGAGGACTATATTTAGCCAAGCCCTCGGAGGGTTTTGGGGCTCCAGTGCTCCAGGTAGAAGAAAACTGGGCTCCAGGGCTCTGTTCTAGGTGTGTGGGCTCGGGGCTTCAGCCAAAATAAGGCCTCGTCCACACGTATCCGGATATTTTTGAAAACGGAGATTTTTTCTCCGTATTTTACAAAATCCATGTCCACACGGACCACAGTTAAATCGTATTTGCCCGTCCACACGTATATAGTTCTTTTTATTATATGGATTAGAATTGACATAGCGGCAAAATATTACAAATTGAACAACTCACTTGGTAAAGTCGAAAGTGTTTATTTGTGAAATGCTCCCTCAATCTTTCTGATCCCCAGTGTCGTTAAGAACTAATTTCCCTTTTTGTGTTGCTGTAGCTTTCTCTGCCATAGTTGAAATAAGGTTTTTCTCTTTAGAACTAGAACAAAACTTAGTTTTGTGGCTTAAAACTCGTATGACCGAGCGAGCGAGATTTCACTGCAGACGAAGTCAGGAAAACAACACTGCAAACGTGCACATCCGGGACATTCGGTACATAACTTTTTCATATTTTCACTAGTGAAGATATGGAAAATACGAGTGTTTTAGTTTCCGGTAAAACACTGGCATCCATATAATAAATTCGAATACGCAAGACTTCGTCAATCGGGCATGCTCCATTCTCTTACCCAGAGCTCCCCGGCTCGTCTCCTCGCGCGGGGGAGGCTCTGGTGACAGCCACTGACGCATGCGCGAGATGTGATACAGAGCCGTTGAGAGAAAGATCTTTCTGCGCATGCACCAACGTTCAAAACCAGCCAATCAGCAAAGGTCCTCAAATGGATGTCACCAGAGCCTTCCCTGCAAGCAGACGAGCCGGGGGGGATCGGAGCTCTGGGTACGAGAATAGGCATGCGCGGGATGCTAGCGCATGCACCCCTCAAAAAGCAAATGCACTGGACCCTAACTTTGACGTCATTTTGAAAACCTCCGTTTTTGATCGTCCATTCGAATACGATAAATCTTCGTTTTTAAAAATCTACAGTCTGGAGAGCGTTTTCGAAAACCTCCGTTTTTGTGCCCGAAAACGCCGTGTGTGGACGGGAGGTGCAAACGGAGAAAAAAAATCTCCGTTTTCGAAAGTGTCCGGATACGTGTAGACGGGGTCTAATATGATTTTCGTAAAAAATTTGACAACCCCTAAGTTATTAGCCTGCTCGCAGGCGTTGGAGAGTAGTTTTAGGTCGACTGAAACGCGAGTTTGCATTCGCTTGGCCGCCATCTTGGGTTTGTGACAAAATGTGACAAATCCAAGATGGCGGCCAAGCGAAAGCAAACTCGCGTTTCTCGACCTAAAACTACTTTCCAACGCCTGCGAGCAGGCTACTAAGTTAAAAAATACTATAAAGAGAGTTTCTGAATCATTGGTGTTAAAAAGCCATTTTGGGCTTCCAGAGCTCCAGTGGGAATAATTGGGGCGCCAGAGCAAAAATCATTCTGGGCCCCGGAAGAAAAATTCATGGGGCTGAAAACCATTTTTGTGTTACAAAGGGGGGGGGGGGGGGGGGGGGGGGGGGGGTCCTCACCCAACGCTCACCCCTTTGGTCCGCCACTGGGTTGTGTAAACAACTTCGAAGTCCCCATGTTTCTACTGCGCTGATTGGACACACAAAAAACTACACAGAACAGTAACTTGGTGAACAGCGTGTAATCGTCCTGAGTTTTAATAGTTTGCTGCATTCTGTACGCATCTACGTGGAACGCTGAGAACTGCGGTGCACAAATACAAAGCCACAGGGTTCTTTGTTTTTGCGTGCTTAAAGAACCTACTAATACTACTTGCAGGACTTGCAGCGCAAACTGCTTTTCACTTAAATTCTACCCAGGGATTCTACCTTACCTTAGATTCTACCTTACTTTAGATTATTCCTTGCCATGCGTTCTTTTTTAGTCCTTGAACTTTTGAAATGATGCATAAGACTCCCTTATAGAGGAAAGACGCTAAACAAAGAGTACAAAACTTTAAGCCAGTCAACCGATCGCAGGATTTGCGTTAATGATATGTAAAATCCTGTGTTTTAAAAGCAAACAGTCGGAGACTTTTTTTATTAAACCTCTATTATGATGACTTTATGATCTATTATATGTATTTTCTCTTTTATGTAATGTCAATACTCTATTTTATGCTCATTTTACCGCTCAATTGCTAATAAAATGTAAAATCCCAGTCTAATAACTGTTAGTGCCCAACTCAAGAACATCCCAATCCAGAGTTGGCTATGCACAGTTACCAAGTGAACAGTTACCCTAAAAAATATTACTTTTTTCATTTTCCCAAAAATGTATTTATATGTACTTGGATGTCAAATAAGCTGAAATAGTGTAAATAAAATGAATCATGGATCCATACAACTCACAGACAGCGAGAGAAGATACAATGTGGGATGAATACATTTCTGGTGACATTACTTCTATTGACTATATTTTTCAGAAAAAAAATAGAATTTTTGAGAGGGAAAAAAATGGACTGACAGAACATCTAGGCCCCACTGAAGTGAAGACCAAACTTTATCAGTGGCAGATGCAGACCCTTAAGAAGGGGGGCGGCTAGTACAAAGGATATACTACAGAGTTCAGATCAAGGGGGTGGCTAATCTTAAAGTTTTTACAAGAAATATGAGAACAAGGGAGGTAGCTAGACACCCTAATCACCCCCCCCCCCCCCCCCCTAGATCCGCCCTTGTTTATCTTAGGAGATTTTCTGGTGCAAGCATTATTTTCTCATTGCACTGCACATATTTTCTCTTTTTTTTAATGTTAACTTTTCTCATTGCACTGCACATCCAGGGATAGCAAATGGACTATAAAAACTAAAACCATCTACCAAGGTTTCCCCCATGATTATTTACCATACCTCCAGCATGTAACTCTAGTGGGAAGCATTCAGAGATCCAATCAAACAATGAAGCCATTTCACGCTTCAGAATTAGAGTTTCTACCACTGTGACTGATCATGTCAACCAAACAGTATGTCATGACTTCCCAAATCAGTCCGATTTGCAGCACTTTTGTGCCTTTTATGACAGTGTAAACTCAGATGATCCAAAGATAAAGATATCTGGTAAACCTTAGCAACATTATCTATGGCTTTGAATGACAGCTGTCGGATCTATGAATTGCAATGCTGATCCTCCTTATTCTGGTACCCAGAGCCTCCTTCATTTTGAGAGTTGTTCTGAGGCTCTCAGACCTGCCAACCCCTCAGAAGTCAAAACCTGGAGACTGGCCATAAAAAACCTGGAGATTGGGGTCAAAACCTGGAGATCAGCCAAACCAATAAAGAAATTTCAAATTCGATCAAATATATTTTTCTCTAATGAAAGAACATTTTCCAAAACCGTGAGATTTTCAAGACAAACCGTGAGATCATGCCTCAAACCGTCAGTCTCGTGGTGAAACCGTGAGAGTTGGCAGGTCTGGGCTCTTGTAGCAGATGAGCTTCAATATCTTACTATCTGTAGGCGGCTGGCAATCCCTTCTTTTGGGGATTTATGCACGGGATGCTTCAATTTATGGGAGTTCACCAAAGAACCAGTCACATTTGCCTCTCCATTGTCCACCACAATGAGACTGTGACCTTCCTGCGTTTCTTCGAATTTCTCATGAACTGCAAGCTGCTCTTATTCTTTTTTGTCCTAAAAATTAAAGGGAGGTGTACGTTTTTGCAACTGGCATGCAACAATAATTCAGTCAGGAGTCCTGCACACCTACTCATGCTGGGATGTTAACAAGTTTATTTCACAATCGGCTATCCCATTGACTATAAAAAATATAATTATACCAGATGTGATGCACTAGAGTTTAAAAAGAAATGTTTCTTTAGCAGAATTGGAAAATATAATATTGTTTACCATAGTTGATTTTACAATATTTTTTCAAACCTCTTTTGCTCCCATATATTTAAAAAATGGTCAAACATATTTCCATTTGGCCCTTTTAAAGGGGCTCTCGCATGCTCAATATTTGTCCACCGTGGACAAAAAATAAGTAAAACTGTAACCATGAAAACACATGTACATTTGCCCATAGTAATCAAAATAATCCTCCAGATTAATAGGAAATACTTTCAAGTGTTAGACAAATGCAGTTCTAGGTTGTTTGACCTGTTATCGAGCAGATGGAATTGGATTGCGATTGGAGCTATTTTCTTGTCAGAGAAGTGGCCAGCAAGCATGCAAGAGCCCCTTTAATAAAAGAAGAAATACACAAAAAAATTGGCCCTCAATTGACCAGACATTACGGCTATTATTATGACTATTATGACTGTGATCATGCAATTGTCAATTTTTTTGATAACCAGCAGCAAATTACAGCTCAGTTTTAGTACAGTCTTGAAAAAAAACATTGATTGGAATGTTACAAAAATACCTGCCCTCAATGGTTCATGGGAAACAAATGCATTCATTTGGAATAGACCGCCTCAGCTTGGATATAATGTTTTCCTATTTCAGATCACGTGGTATTTTTCTTTTCCCTTATCTGCTATGCAGAGAAGGAAATATCAATCTGGAAGCTTTCAAAACATAGAAAGATTATACAAATGAATGCAACATGATCTGAAATGGGAAAGCATTACCCCCAAGCCAAGGTAATCTTAGGTTTTGTTCTCTCTATCTTGTTCATCTCAAGTCGTCACTTTGTGTTTCCCATGAGCCTTTCATGGCAGGCATTTAGTAACTTGGGACTGGGACGTCAACTCTCATGGTTTTGCCAGGAGTCTAGCCGGCTCTCCGGTTTTTTTCCGATATTTGATTTTTTGGGCGTGTGGGATTCCTATCAAATATCCAAAAAAAAACCACCGGCTAGCAGGCTACCACGAGTCTCAAGAATTTTTGGCTTCATCTCCCAGGAAAAAATCAGGACGACTGTCATACATTTACTGTATTTCTCCCAGGAGAACTTCAGTAATTTCACCACTTGAAGGCAGTCTCCAGATTTTTAAAGTCCTCATGTTGACATCTCTGGGTGTACATGTATAAGAAGGGGTGGTGAAAAGTATGTGAGATCATGGCTTTAAAATTCGAGATTGAGACAATCAAAGATTGCTTCTCATACATTCTCTGTAATTTGCATTCATGTTAGAAAACAAGATTGCAAGAGAACTCTCAAGAAACCAGAGATTCAGATTTTTTTGAGATTATGAATTTCTGAATGACCATTCACGCTTGGGAAGAGAATGTTGCATGCATGTAAAGTATATAGAAAATATGATGTCAAGCTTTTACTTGTTAGTTTGAATGAAGTCTTGCAGTATCATTTTTTAAAAGCCCAACGCATTCAGAACAGTTTTAAAGTTTCTTCACTATTGTCCCCTCAACTTGATATCAGCGATTAGATGTTATTCTTTTTTCTTGACAATCAGAGGCCCTACATTGTCCCCAGTCTCTTTGTTATGGGCCATATGACTACCATCGCAGTGTGGGAACTACAAGACAGAAAAAAAATGGAATATGAATATGGGCGTCAGAAGAAAAATCATGTTGGGGGAGGGAAAGGCACTTTGAGAACATTTGTTGTCCTTATTTTTGCAGGAATGGGGTGGGGGAGGGAGATTAGGGTATGCACCCTTGTGCAGCTTTAAAGAAGTGATTAAAATAAAATAATATTTGTTGGCTTGCTCCCCCCTAAAACGAAAAATTGTAGCTATGGCCGTGACAACTGCAGCAAAGACAAATAGTATAGGCCCAGAGCGCCATTTGCAACATGTAAAACTATTATCCAGATCTTTTCTTTGACTCTAGATAATATATCTTTTAAAAAAACATGATTGTAGCTACTTTAAAAGTCAAAAACAGTATACTAGCTGGCCCCATGGGGTGCATATATTATGATTGTGTATCCTGCAAGTCACTGATATTTATCTTTCCAGCATCAAAACAAAGCCTACCTTCTTAGATCTCCAGCACCGACAAAACACTGCCTTATCCCCAATATCTTCTATATCCACAAAATTCGCTATCTTCTCTTTATGTTTGTCTTTATCCAGATTCACTTGGCCCTCTCCTTTCTTGGGCATGAAGGTTTTCACAACTGCATAAACTATCACTCCTGTTGTTACCACAAACGGAACTAGCTGGATGAATTCTTTGCCAGAGAGTTGAAAAATCCCTCCAATCGAAGAAGGAACTGGTAGGCTTTGCATATAGCTGGGAATGCGTTCCCTAATAAGACGGGAAAGGACCTCCATTTTGCTGGGTTTTGGTACGATCTGTTACGCGATCAGAACACGAGAGCAAATGACACGTGACTGTCGGGTAGCCTGTGGTCGTGCCAAAATGAATAAAAAGTCCAAGTAGGAAATAAATAAATTAAGCTTAGATACAGCACGTTTACAATCATGGGATAGATATATTCAACGCTATTTTCAATAACACAACGATGCTCTAAAAATAAAACTTGAGCTTTTGTACGTATTTTTTGATAGTATTGTAACGGGCGGAAAATGCGCTAAACATTCAACCCGGTCGGACGGCGCGAGCGGTAACGCCGAAAAGACTAAATAGAAAATAACCGAAGGCAGTGAGCGATCGTTAGGGATGTAAGGAAGTGACTCGGGTGCAGGAGAAATAGAATTTATTCAAAACTTAACTATACAAAATAAGATTACAAGCGAATGAACAAAGCTAAGGAAAAAATAGAATAAAACGAATTCAAAAATGTTAGAGAACTTGAAATCTAATCCGATAAAAAAAAGCTAAACAACAATACTCAGACCACGGGCACAGGAATCATACATACATACTGAAACAGTAGGCTAGGCCATGCTGTAGGGGCAAGAGCCCTGAGCTCTGCTAAAGCTGCTCACTCTCCCGTGTAACTCAGTTGTTTCTATCGCTGTGTTCTGTTGTTGTTCTGCCCTCACTGAAATTGACTACTATATTTATAAGATCAAGGATGTGACCCGAAATAGAAACCTCTGTATGTGACAGGAAAAACGTAACGCATTCCAACAGCCTACTAATATCCTGTTGATTAAGCAACAAGTGTTTGCTGATCAAACAGATTAGATACAACTTCTCTGAAACAAACGCACTTGAAAACAATTGCATGCTGAGAAGCAAAACTAGAAACGTTTAGAGAAACTAAACCCTAAAGAATTCTAATGCAAACCTAAAAAGTTATTTTCCACTGAACCTAAAGCATAAATATGTTAAACAATGTCCAGAAACTATTATGCTAACGAAAATCAATTAAGTTAACTACTGATACAACAGGAAATTGTAAAAGAGCTATTATCTTGTTTAACAAGGTCAAACCCAAATTCCTTTGCCTTCCAAAAGCAAGTAAAAACATTTAAACGTGACTAAACAATACTATGACTCATTTTAACAGGAACGTGACAAAGGCTGAATTGCCAAACCCTTTTCCTAAATGATAAAAGCGTATACTAAATATGCTCTCACGAAATCTAATCAAAACAAGTTAACAGGCTTGATAGAAGACCGAAATGCTTGAAAATCTAACTCACGTAAAACAGGAAAATCTTAGCTGAATGATAAGCCAAAAATTGCTCAAAAACTTCCATAAAAACTACTTTAGAAATGATTCCAAAATTGTCACAAAGTGACCCGGTCACAGTATGACACAGGAAACCCACGTGAAGGGTGAAGCTTGTGTGTCGTTTGAGTCGGGAGTCCTGTGGAAAGTGCAGATAAAAATTGCGGCCATTCGTGACGGTTCTTCTTCTCGTTTGGATTTCTCCACCGTTTCATGGCTCGAAAAACTGAATTTTAATTAAGCATTTGTAAGAGCTCTGATAGGACAAAATCAATTTTTGTGTTAGAAGATGGAGGAAAATGCCCTAGCAGAGAACTTTGCACTGAAAGAACAAAGTGAAGAAGGCGCCAAGTTTGAAACGCCGGTTTCGGGAGGAACTCGAACAGTTCAAATGTCGAAATCTTCAAAACTAAAGTTAGCACTTAGAAATTTAGGATTTACAAGGCCTCCTTCTGGATTTCTGAGCCAAACTTTAACACGAACTCTTATTGTATGCGTTAGTTGGGCGGTTTTGTGGTCAATAATTGGAAAAGATCTTCTCCCTGGTGGAAACCTGTTTGGGATTTTTGTCCTCTTGGTGTGTGCTTCTTTTGGTGGATATTTAACAACAAAGATTCCATATGTTGTGCTCCCATCTTTATTTGGCATGCTTATAGTAGGATTTATGCTTCGGAATGTGCCAGGCATAAGCGTTGCAAAGAATATTGACAAGAAATGGGCTGCAGCTTTAAGAAATATTGCGCTAGTGGTAATATTGACAAGGTCTGGTTTAGAACTTGATCCAGTAGCACTGAGGAGGCTCAAGTTTACGTGTATTAGACTGGCATTTGGACCTTGTATTATGGAGGCTGTGACAGTTGCTGTGGTAGTGCGATATGTACTGGATATGCCGTGGCTGTGGGGATTTCAGCTTGGGTAAGATGTCAACTGAACATGAATGAAGACAGACTTGAAAGAGTGCTTGGTTGCTATTGTAGGTTCGCACTTAGGAGTAATGCTTGTATCAGCGGCTTTGTCAAAATGCTCAATCCAACTGCTCAAAATCCCCCTGGGTATTGGGCGATAAAGTAATGACAAAATCCCTACCCCCGGGGAAAAAAGGGTTTTCGGTGCTATTGTTTTTTATCATGATTTTTGGATACGTACATGAACCAAAACTTCCTCCAGATTGTCAGATTTGGTTTATATCAGAAGTCCATTGTTCACATATTATGTGTTTCACAGGCATAATATGCAGGCAAGTTTTGTTCTTAAGATTGCAACACAAATATTATATTTTTTAGGGCTTTTAATGTAGCTTTAATGACGATATCAATATATCATCAAGATGGACACATGAGAATAGCACTGACCATACAAATCCCCAGGGTAGACACCTGGGCAAGTACTCTACTTTCAAAAGCACCAAAATCCCCCACCCCAAGAGCAAAAATTGCCTTACAATCTCAACAAATGCCCCTCATTGCCCATTGGTTTCCCCGTGGTCGCACCCTGGGTGAAGCCGCTGATACATGCATAAAGTGTGGTTCCAGAAAATATCCACCCCCATGAATTTTCCTTTGGAAACTCCGGAGGGGGTGGTGGGGGTCACTTTTCAACACCCTTCCTAGGGGGTAGGGTTGGATATTTTCTGGAACCACACAATCAAACAGTGGATGGAGTACTAATGGTACAAACCATTCAAATCAGTTTGTTCTGAAATGTACTGGGATGGAAACCGACAACCTTTAGAGCTTAGCCACTCTTTCCAAATGGAACAACCAAAAAATAGACTGTTATACCATTTCATATGCCAACCAGAGAAAACTCACCTGGATTTGAAAAAAATCCAGGCTGAGTGGTGAGTTTTCTCTGGTTGGCATACGTTAGTTCTAAGTCCCTGAAGATGATTTATATACCATTTCATCCTGACCAGAATTTTCAGGATTTTTCGACAATTATTGGTAAGCACCCCTGGACTTGATCACAAGGGCAAAAGAAATAAAAAACAGTGTTCTCTTTCACTTCTTACTTGCCTTTACTGTGAATCACATGAACAGTAATTTGAGCAAAACAAACTATTGTTCTTATTTTTTATAATATCTTCCTGACATTATAATCAACTTTGCCAACAAAAGGCTTTAACAAACTTCAATCACCATATTCTAGGTTTGTCCTGGGGGCAGTCTCACCAGCAGTTGTGGTACCGCAGTTGCTTGTCCTGCAAGAGAAGGGTTATGGTGTCGAGCAAGGGATCCCAACTCTTGTCATGGCAGCATCGTCATGTGATGATGTGTTGGCAATCAGCCTTTTTGGAGTTTTTCTTGGAATTGCTTTCTCAGAAGGTATCTACGTGTAACGTATGGTTTGTGTAGTGTAGACTGTTAGCCTTTTTTGGAACTTTTCTTTGCAGGGCTTACATTATAGGTTTAATTCATCAAAAACCTAGGCGTAAATCCACTAGGAGAACACTGTAGAAACTGAAAACACAGTTGTTGGGTGTAAAAGGACAATTTTTAGGCATATTTATGCCTGTAAGCCCTGCTTTGAATTACTTTCCCTGAAGGTATGGTTTGTGTAGTGTACCACCAGGCTGTCAGTGAAAATACAAGAATGTACAGTGTGATTGTATGTGAAATAAGAGGCCCCTCACACCCTTGTAATTTCCAATTTCCTCCATTTCTAGAATTGCACAATAAATACTGGTATAATTTATATTTTATGCCGGTAGGTACGTATGACGCTAAATAAAACCAACACCAACAAGATGTACATGGACTTCATCTTTTTCTTTTTGCAGGCAATCTGTACTTCAACATTTTTAGAGGTCCCCTGGAGCTGGTAATGGGTATTGTTATTGGATGTGTAGTGGGTGTGTTATGCTGGTATCTGCCAAACAAATTTGAGGTATGATACCTTAAAATATATAATCCATAATGCTAACTCAACAGGCTCCAGCTGATCTCACATCATGTTGTGTGAAGGATTGTTTGTGTTTTGATAAATGTCAGTCTTAATGTTTTGATAAATGTTCCTGAATTTGTGCAGTTTTGGGAAGTACAGGATTAATCAATCATCATTGCAAGTCAAACCCAGACATTCTTCACATAAGGCCAAATTTTGTTGGAGAGAAGGTTTTAATGCTCAATTGCAATATTATTATAACAATATAGTGTTTATGTTTATGGGCATATTATGTTTTGGGCCCGACTCAGGCTCATTTTAGCCCAAGCACAGGTATTGTGGAATATCCAAAAGAAAACCTTTACTTATACTTCTAGTCTTTATCTGGTCCGTTTCAGGCAGACAAGTCCCGTAACAGATTTGTGCTACTGTCTGGATTTGCTCTACTCTCTGTGTTTGGTTGTAATGTAGCTGAGTTTTCAGGGGCAGGAGCACTGGGTGTGTTGTCCATGGTAACTATTGCAGCATATGGATGGGGAGTGGAACACAAGGTAAAAAGAAAAGGAGGAAAAAGCTGTCCAAATTTTCAAGCAAGTGCAGTGTCGTCAGAATGTTTTTAAGCAGGCGGTTATTCAACTGGCCAGTCCAGTTTGGCTTATGTTTGTGGCTCAATTATGCTTTTGACTGGGATCCAATGAAAAGTAGCCAGCAGTGAAATGCAAAATAGTGTTAGTAGCCGGTGGTCGCTGGCTTGTTCTGGCAGCACTGAAGTGCCAGTACAAGCCACCAGAACAGAAAAGCTGTGGGTACTTGGAGTCAGTAGTAAAGAAATTTAGAGAGAAACCACAGATTGCCTGCCAACTGGTCATAATTTTGGTACTTGTACTTAGTAATAGTGGAAAAGCCAGCTGTCCTTTGTGGTTATTAATTGGCAGCTAACAGACTATTAGTGGAATATACTGTAGTCGTGACCTTTTTCATGTTATTTTGAATTGCTAGACTCCTGTATCAAATGCCATGAGTATTGTGTGGGAGTTTTTCCAGCCCTTGTTGTTCGGTCTTATTGGTGCAGAGGTCTCTGTGGAGTACATGGATTCTACTCTTGTGGGTAAGAAGAGAGCATAGTACGTTTTTTTCAAAAATGGACATGGAATCCAACTTGTTGGACACTTGTTTACACAGAAAGATTACCAGGAATTTCGACTCTGCTGCCGTCTTCTTGGACTTTGGAGAGTGTGTCGGGGGACACAGGGACGGTCACCACTTTAGCCAAGCCCCCTACCTTGCCATACAATCTTACTAATGAGCCCCCCCACTTTAAAACTGTTCCACCGTCCCTGGGGCAAGGAGGAAAATCAAGGGGATGGAGTGGGGGAGAGGATGTTTTTCTTGTACTCGCTCCAAAATCCAAGATGTTGGCTGCAGATGATAACCAGATTTCTTGCCATAAAAACAAAGCTGCAAGCAGGCTACAAAAGAAGCGGAATTAGACATTGTCATGGTAGAATTAATGGCAAGTTTAATTTTCACTTTCCAGAACCAAAACCTTGTTCGTAATTTCAAGCTTTGTTTCTTACCATTGACAGGTCGGTGTATTGGTGCCCTGGCTATCAGTCTGTCAGTGCGCATGGTTGTTACATTTTTGCTAATGGCTGGTAACAACTTGACGGTAAAGGAGAAGGTATTTGTCGCGATAGCATGGCTACCAAAAGCTACTGTACAGGTAGGACACTGTAACTTACTAAAATATCTTCTATTATATAATTATATTAAAGTCCTAAGCATCTGGGGAAACGATTGTGACTGATTGGCTGGTTTTTCTCTGCTTTTTTGGTACATGCACATACAACGCAGGAAGCCTGCAACAACTACTTTGCTGAGCTATGAATTTGAAGATTACGAAGTAGTCTTCTCTCCATTTCTTTTGAGTGTTTCTGGAAATAAATGATATGAAACTTTTCGTCACAAGACGACAGGTTATTTCTGGTAAAATATTAAAGACTCTATGTACAATAGACGTGACAGATTTTGATGTGACAGTTTTGCAGCCAATAAAAGTCTACGCTAATGAAGTAACGGGAAATCATAAAGAAAGCAAACATAGTACTTCTGCGCAAGGCCGGTGTACCAGCACCGGACATTGTCAATTTCTATTGCACTTGTGTAAGACCGTTACCTGAATATTGTGCACCTGTGTTCCACCACACACTACCTAGCTATATTAGCGAGGATCTCGAGATAATCCAAAATTGGGCTCTCAATAGTATAGCTCCAGGCCACTCATATTGTGATAATCTCACCTGCCTTAGCCTTAGCTTTGAAGTTTTAACTTGTCACGTTTCTGCACTGACCATTTTAAAAATGCTCTTATATCCCTGCAATGTGTCAATATTTTAAGCATTTTCGTATTTTAGCCAGGATATTATTTTATTACAATAGTTATGATTCAAATTGTAAATAGTCTAAGATATAAATTCTTTAATAAAAATTCTTTTTTTATTATTATTGTAAATATGACACAATTCAGCCATCTGGCTGCTACATGTGTGTCTTTATATTTAATCATCTACGGTATCTATCGATAAAAGTAGTGAACTCAACCCATTTAAATCCCAAATTTTCAAATATTCTTTTTTTATTATTATTGTAAATATGACACAATTCAGCCATCTGGCTGCTACATGTATGTCTTTATATTTAATCAACTATCTATCATCTATCTATCGATAAAAGTAGTGAACTCAACCCATTTAAATCCCAATTTTTTTTAATGCAGGCTGCCATTGGATCAATGTCATTGGACGTAGCACGAGAACGAGGCTATGCTGGAAAATATCAGGAGGATCTTGGAGTTCAGGTGAGAAAAAATATCTTGGCCTTTCATTTTTTCCTTTTCTTTCATTCAACGTTGTTATCTTTATTTTTGTTGGTTTGTTGTTGTTGATTTTGCCTAAGTTACTGTTTCTATATATTGTACCTAGTCAGTTTAACCAAATGTACCTCATTTACCGGCTCGCAGTGCATGCATCAGATAATAGCTGGAATTGTCCATTTGAAGTTACTCTAAGATGTTTTCTTTTATATCTTTCAGATTGTAACAATGGCAGTCCTCTCAATATTACTGACGGCACCCATAGGAGCTGTGGCTATCTCGGTCTCAGGCCCCCGTCTTATGCGCAGAATCGAACCGAGAAACGAGGAGCCCCAAGAGGAACCTGGGGTGAGTGACAAGCTGCTCTCTCCAGAAAGTCCTATGAGTAATCAAGAATGCGACAATAGTGCTGTCTGAATGAAAATATAACCCGGGCATTATTGTAAGTACTGATGCATGAAAGTATTACTGTATAAAATATTGATAGAAATGTTCCGATCATAAAATGTTGTTTTCCCTGGTGAATGATGCTCTGCATTTGTGATCCATAGACTACTTGCAGTCCCTTCTTTGGCGAACGTCCGTAAATCGAGAGAAAGACACGGGGGAATCTATCTCGCGTCTCCCTCTCCGAGTAATTCAACACTGTAAACAAATGAAAGCATGTCGAGCGTAAAAAAGCATTCCCTCGATTTACAAACGTTCGCTGAAGAAGGGACTGCAATCAGTCTAGATGATCCAGTACATGATGAACTGAAATTTCTTGGCAAATCTCAAATGTTACTTTTGATATTCTTGAAATTGTGATCCGATAGCCGGTCAGAGGAGAATCCTCAGGACCTCAAAATTTCGTGGCAAGTTTGCGGAAACCAAGCAGATATTCAGATATTGTTTTTTCTGCGTTTTGTACAAAATCAATCTAATTCCACTCAACTGTCACAAACGTGTACCACATTTCTTTTGTCTCGGCTAAAACTTTTATCCGCGCATACATAGGAAGTAATTGGATATAATCAGACTTGAAAAGATGAACGGCTTATCAGCAAATGTGACCAAGATTTTTTTTACTTAGAAAAGCGTTAGTTTTTATAGATCTTATACTAACAACCAACTAGGAATTAAAATATGGCCAGCCCGTCTCTCTTGTCATTTGATATCACCAATAACGAGATTGGATGTCAATTTAATTAGATGATCCCATTGCTCCATTAATTAGTGCTCTATATACCACCTCTCCCATTTTATCATAGCCTTCTCTAGAAAAATGAACCTCGCGATAGGCCCAGTATCCCTTGTTCTCTGGTAGTGCAAATTCCTTTGCTAAATCCGCAAGAACCATCTTTCCCTCCCGAGAACCCTTAACCATTTCCCGTATCATCTCATTAAGCTCATCTCTCGCAAGTCTAAGACTCTCACATCTCGGTTTCAGCTCGCAAAGCCTAGCGGGAATGGTCACTGCCACAGTTCTTATATCTTTCTCGAGAGCCAACTGGTGAATAAATTTCACATCCTCGAAAATTCCTTTGGTTGTTAAGACTTCATCCAACGAAAAACTTGCGTTCTTCTGATGGAACATAATAGATAAGTCATTCGTTCCACCTAGTATAACAACCCAGTTATATTTAGAAGTATTTAGGTACAGCGGTAGACGAAGTTTAAGCTCTCGTTTCACTGTCTCTCCATCTCGTCCTTGGTTGTGCACAGCCACCTTGATTCGGGCTTTTTTAAGCGCAATATCTGCATCTAACAGCTCTTGTAACTTTTTAGTGTACGGATGGTACACAGGTAGCCCAGAATTGCGATCCCATGTATCTGTATGACCCGCCGTGAGAGAATCGCCAAAACATAGAACATTGATCTCCGCAGTTCCTAAATCTCTGCTCATTTCCGAAGAGTTGTGGCTTTCTTTCGGTTTACTGGAACTCAAGAATTGATATAACGAAAATGCCATGAGAACAGAAGCTATGAGAAGTAATATTAATACTTTACGGCATCCAATAATGCCCATTTTGAATCTTGCACCTGAATTGGAGTTTCAGCCGGTTTCGAGACTGAAGTCGTGTAAATTTACATAAATTCGCATTGCAGGTAGGACGGGCAGGTTGCTATAGAGACTCGTCTCGTGTGTTATGTTTAAGATAAAGATATCAGCATCACGCCTTTGTTTCAAGATCGGGATTGTTATGTCGAAGTGCAAAGTCTCATAACTTTGAAATGTATTTTCATAGGTTGCCATCAATGTTTCAACGGGACTAACACGAATTACTAGTTCTAGGCAAACCTTTCAAAAGATAATAAAATAAAGCCAATAGGTTTCCTTCAAGTAACCAGATTGTTTACCACACGTTGCTCAAATCACTAAAGGTCATCTGAAATATTGATCTCGACATAGCCTGCAAACAAAGCTCTTATTTATTGGATTCGATCGAACATACAGTAAAGACCCGCATGAAAGAACAGGTATTTTGGGGATTCAGGCTGATTTTGTTCTTATGCATTCGGTGTTTTCTGCAAAATCAGCCTGAAAATGTTCTTAAGGTGTTCTTAAAATTAATTATTAACATCAAATACTGCATAGACTACCAACAGTGAAATAAAGAATGTGATTGGCAGAAGGTAACAGTCATTTAGTAACAACAACTAGTCAAGTCTAAAAACAATGGGGAGTTTGCAGGTGTTGCGTGACATTTTTAATCTTGATCCTAATAAAATGAAAATACCATATTTGAAAAGAGCTTGCCGAAATTAGAAAAAGCCGAAAATTTGAGTTGATTTGGGTAAATATTGGCAAAGTTATTGACGCCCGAAGTAAGCTGTTTCTCTATACGTTTAATGTCTTGGTGGGCAACTCTTGCCCACCACAACATTAAACCTATAGGAAAACAACCAACTTCTGACGCTCATAACTTCTGTGCTATTTATCGAAACCACCTCAAATTTAGGATTTCACATATTTCAGTGAGCTCTTTTCAAATATGGTATTTTTATTTTGCTGAGATCAAAATTGAAAATGTCACGCAACACCTGCAAACTCCCCATTGCTAAATGTAGCCTGGAATTCTCGTTCCTGCTGTAGAACTCTGTGTATGATGGTCCTAGCACATTAGAGCGGTTTTCATCCGGCTGTGAAACAAAACTTGTAGTCAGTGTTTAATAGTGTCTACTAGTCATAATTAGTATATATAATAGGACTCCATGCTGTCCAATTAAGAAAAAAATTGGATGATTCAGAGGACCCTCCAAAATTGGACGAGGCCGCAGGCCGAGTCCAATTTGGAGTTCCGAGGAATCATCCATTTTTTTTTCTTAATTATATAGCCAGCTCGAAATGCCATTGTGCCGGCAGATCGATTTTTCTTGAATCGTCCAATTATTTTTTAATTGGATCGCGCGCGCTCTAATTGGACAGTTCGCGCTAAAATTGGACACTTTGGGTTTGAACATGGATGTTATATAATTAATAAATAACAGGACTCCATGCTTGTCCAATTAAGAAAAAAATGGATGATTCCTCGGAACTCCAAATTGGACTCGGCCTGCGGCCTCGTCCAATTTTGGAGGGTCCTCTGAATCATCCAATTTTTTTCTTAATTGGACAGCATGGAGTCCTATTATATATACTAATTGGACAAGCATGGAGTCCTGTTATTTATTAATTATATAACATCCATGTTCAAACCCAAACTGTCCAATTTTAGCGCGAACTGTCCAATTAGAGCGCGCGCGATCCAATTAAAAAATAATTGGACGATTCAAGAAAAATCGATCTGCCGGCACAATGGGATTTCGAGCTGGCTATATAATTACAAAGGAGAATACAATAAAAATGACTTTCATAGTGTAAAGTAGTGCGTGTTTGTTAGTATCTATTTCACAGCCGGATGAAAACCACTCTATATTGATCTACTTAGTACTCTACCACAATAGGTTACTGTACTCAAATCTAACTGGCAGCAAAAACGAAGAACAAGTTTCATTTTTCAGGCTGTTTGTGTTCTTATGTTTAAGGTACCTTTTTGGCCAAATTTCAGTCTGAGTTCCAATTGTTCTTTTACTGTATTGCATTTACAGGCATTTTATGGCGACTCGCGCGACCAAATTTGATATTGGGAAGCTACTTTTTTATTCAGTTTTTTACTGTCAATTTTCAAATTTCGGAAATGGTTCTATAGCTTCGGTCGCTGCAAGCACACACTTATGCGCAATAGAGATCTGTTTTCTGACGTCATCCCAGCTGGCTTGTGATTGGTTGGCTGAGGAGATGGCGTCAACAATACCAGGGAAGCTGGTTGACGCGTACCAGTTGTGACGTTCAGGAGCGAATAACACGTGACGCACGAAGGGCCGGCCGGGCATCCCATACGAGTAGATAAAAGATTTCTCAACCTACGAAAGAATATGAGTTTAATACTTTTCCTAGGTACAGTAAAAACATACAAACGCCTTTCGAATTGTTCGCAGTATCATCAATGGCTGCTCAGATGTTTAATTACCGGAAGCCAACGCGGTTTATTGATTAGTGGAGAGTTCGCAGAATTATGAAATTTAGCCTCTGAAATGTCTCGCCGTAAAACGACCTAAAAACAGCCAACCAACGCCTGTAGCAGGCTGTATGAAATTCAAAGTAATTTCTGGAACGAGTACAGTAACTTCTAAGTTAAACATTTCTTCCCTGAGATTTCCGAGGAAACCGGTTATACACCTGCTATCCACTTCTTATGACGCATGATGGTTTTACGGATCAACGCTAATTGAAATAGGTGTATGGCGCTTGAACCTCACGTGACCAATATAAACCTACCTGAACCATCTGGTCATTGAGCCTACGCAGTAGAGAGAAATCCTCCCAGTCCGGTTTCCACCTCGACTTAGCTACCACGCCTAAAAACCTCCGCGCCGCGCCTTGAAACTCCCTCACAGCTTCTTCAAGATACGTCAAAGGAATGTCTTGTTTAGCAAGAGTATCAGAATTCTTGTCCTTCAACTCGATAAAAGACTTGTTTACTTTTTGACGTAGTCTGCTATGCTGAGCGGTAGCAGAGGAGAGTCTGCTAGTTTTAACAGCAAAGACCCGCTAAACTGAGTAACAGCTTTATGTACCAAGAGCCCGGGATCTCCGAACTTGATCATCCAATCGTAAGTGTCGTGCAATGAATGATAAACCGGGTAAAAAGAAGACTTGTTGTTATGACCCATCGTGTACATGAAGTCCGCCACAGGGACCCCGGCAAAATAATAAAACGGCGCATAATCACTTCCGGCTGCGACGAGACCATATTTGGGCTTGGGTGGAACTTCTTCAGATGGCTCCCTAGAAACCATGACGTCATAGATAGACTTGACATCACCTTGGCCATTTGGGTCTGAGACTTTACGTAACTGAGAAAGAATCACTCCTTTGAGTATAGGACTCCCGACATTTTGCATGACGAAATTCCCACCAACTGCGACGTCGATGTTGAGATAGGCCACAGCACGTGTGTTTAGTGTGGTTAAATGCTCCTCGACCCATTCGTGTGATCCGATAAGGTTATACTCCTCAGCGCCCCAACTGCAAATCATGATCGTCCTTCTAGGCCGCCAGTTTTTCTTCATTAGCTCGCCGAGCCCGCGAGCAATTTCAATCGTGGCAGCGGTACCACTCGCAGCGTCGACCGCGCCGAATACCCATGAGTCTCTATGATTACCCACGAGCACGTAGCGGTCAGGTTCCTCTTTGCCATATATGGTGCCGATGACGTTGTAGATTGACTTTTCCTCCAGTTTGTTGTAGACCTCGAGTTTTACTTTCATGCCATTGGCTAGCGATGGTCCGAGGCTGTAAGTAATGTTTAGGGAACCTTTCCATTCTTCCGGAGCTGGTTTACCTGATAATAAACAAAATTTTCTTTGGATGGTGTCTAGAGAATCCATTCAACAACAACAAGTAATTCCGTTAGGGTTATTGACGGGTAGCGGGAAGCCATTCAAAGGCAGAATACAATCTCTAAAGCTTGATGAGCTGACGGGGAAGCCACTCAACAGCATATTAAAGGTGACCGAAAATTCACTTCCCCTAAATCAGCCGATGGAATTGGATGCTTACTCCGACTCTGTATGTTGCTAGGCTGGCAAAATGTCGGCTTACTGCAGGAGTGATACTCGCTTAATACTGAGGCTATAGTTAAAGGGAGGCTGTCAGGATACGCGCATGCTCCAGGAACTATCACTGAGCAAAACTATTTAGACCATCCTATCAGAAAACTATTGAAGAATATGTAAAACGTAAACATTTGGTCGGATGGATCAAGAAATAGCGAGATTAAAGCGGATTGTTTCGTGGTTTTCAGCCTTCGCTGGCCATCGTTACGGGACGATACTTCTTTGTTTTGAGATGAGCAGAACAGCTGCGCAGTTGCGTGACAGCCTCCCTTTAAAACTGTCATAGAAACAGCTTCTTACTTTACCTTCCAGTTTTTCCATCAACCTCATTGCATCCCCATACGATATCGGCTGAGCGGGGATTTTTGGCATCTCTGTCTCGTTATATGGCCTTCGGTACATCCCGGGTATTGCTGGAAACCCAGGACTAAGGGGGTCTCCTATGCCGTGACCATTGTATATGGACCCTCGCTGGGCCGTGCTGGAGGGGAGAAATGGCGTGTTTGGGTACGTGTCGTTAGGGGACTGTCCCTCGAGGGCGTAATCTTTAGGGTCATTGTAGAGGAGGGCACCTATGGCTCCATTCTTGGCTGCGTTTGCAATCTACAAGTGTAACAAGCTCTGTCAATAGAGATTAGTGCTCAAATGTAGTGGTGACGATGCTAGTGATGACACAACCACAAAGGAGAAAGGAGTAATGATGGTGACGGTGGTGATGAAAATGGTTATGATAACGATGATGGTGATGATCAAGGTAGTTATAGGCAAAGCAATGATGACGCAGATAAGAACGGACATGGTAATGATGGCGACGATGATAAAGATGATGGTGGTGGTCTTGAGACGACGCCGTCGACGATGAACGCTGTGATAATGGTGATGATAGTGTTGATGATAAAGATGATGATAATGGTGATAGTGACGGATGATGATGGTGGCGACGACGCCGATGACGAGGGTGATGCTGATGATAAAGATTATGATAACGGCGACGGATGATGGTGATGTTGAGTCGACGATGCCGAGGATGAATGCTGTAATGATGGCATAGTAATGATTTTGCTGTTGACGACGCTGATGATGAGGGTGATGGTAGTATTGATGATCAAGATTACGCTTAACGGTTGATGGTGGTGAGCCGACGATGCCGAGGATGAATGCTGTAATGATGGCATAGTGATGATGTTGCTGTTGACGACGCCGATGATGAGGGTGATGTAGTATTGATGATCAAGATTACGCTTAACGGTTGATGGTGGTGAGCCGACGATGCCGAGGATGAATGCTGTAATGATGGCATAGTGATGATGTTGCTGTTGACGACGCCGATGATGAGGGTGATGGTAGTAGTGATGATAAATATTACGCTTAACGGATGATGGTGATGTTGAGCCGATGATTTCCGATGATGACTACTGTGATGACGGTAATGATGTTGCTGGTGACGACGCCGGTGATGAGGGTGATGGTAGTAGTGATGATAAAGATTAGGCCTAACGGATGATGGTGATGATGTCAGTAATAGATGTTGTGATGATGGTAAGGTAATGATTTCGATAGTGACTGTGCCGACTGCGGTGACGCTGATGCTGATAAAGATGATGATGACGGTGATGGATGACGGAGGTGGCGACGACGCCGACTATGAGGGTGCTGCTGCTGCTGATGTTGGTGTTGGTGAAGACGATGGTACTGTTTGTGACGGTACCACTGGCAATAATTTTGGATATTCTAATGACGGCGGCTACGATTGTCATTATGATAACGATGCTGTTGGTTATTACTGCTGCCCATGATGAGCGCCACACCTTATCTCCCCGGTACACGTTCTTCCCATATCTCATAATCGCTATTTTCCCTGTCACATCAACTCCAAGCTTGTCCTTCAGCTCTGTGAAGTCCTCCACGCGTCCGTAGTTCACGTACACCAACTCCCCTTCTACTGTACCATTAGGAGCGTAACTAAGAAACGGAGGCGTCACCAATGTGTCATTCTCTTGTGGTTCTAATGCCTAAAGTGAAGAGAGCGAATTAACATAGGCGATAAAGAGATCTTGAAGTGATGATCCGACTCATAAGAGTTAGAGAAAACATATGAAAATCTGCTGAAAAGTAGCCTGCTAGCAGGCGTTGGAGGTAGCCTGCTAGCAGGCGTTGGAGGCTGTTTTTATCGGCGAAAACCCGGAGTTCGTAGTCGCGAGCGCCATCTTCGATTTTTTTGGCCGAGTGACAATGGGGCAAGTGACACCCCACCGCCTCGTTTTGTCACTCGCCCCATTGTCACTCGGCCAAAAAAATCCAAGATGGCGCTCGCGACTAGTGCCCACGCGAATTTGTGCGAAGTCTTATGCTATTTCGCTGAGGCAACAAATAAATATATTTTGTACCGGCTTTGGATCGGTAACGGTATTTCACCTTCCAGCCGTTAAATAACAGTAATACTCTATGGCTAGCGGGGCAATGTCGAGGGAAACATCGAGATTCGAGGGAAAACAAAACTCGCTGTTTGCCGAGGGTGCAGTCATTTAGTGTTTTATTATATAGCAAAAAGAAAATACGGTAAAAATAGTCCGCCGAAATTTCTCGCTCTAGCGATGTAGCCCGCGCGGGCAACAATTTTTTAATTGTAGCCCGCGAGGGCTACATTGAATTTGTAGCCCGCCACGTGACCATGACAGAACCAATCAGAGCGCGCGCTTGGATCGAATAAACACGAGCTATATAATAACATCA
Organism: Scolanthus callimorphus; assembly: GCA_033964015.1. Lineage (NCBI taxonomy): Eukaryota > Metazoa > Cnidaria > Anthozoa > Actiniaria > Edwardsiidae > Scolanthus > Scolanthus callimorphus. The sequence continues at coordinate 28,372,665 of CM066912.1, read as the reverse complement.
CTTAGTACCCTACCTTCTCCATCCCGTTTGTTTGATAGGCGACGGAGCCATCGCTATTGAGTAGTGTGACCAAGTTGGGTTTGTCTTGTTGCGGGAACGACAGGAGCACGCGGTATTCGGGCATCTCCACGCGGTCAAACCCATAGCTACGCATGCGTCGTACTAGCTCCTCTGCAAGTTCTTGCTGACGCTCGCTGCCTGCGATATGTGGACGTTCAGAGAAATATCTTGAAAGAGATGAAGACATTTCAAGAGTTGAATATATAGAGAATAATACATGAAAATTATCAGAAAAATATCTTGAAAGAGATGGAGACATTTCAAGAGTTGAATGTATGGAGAATAGTACATGGGCGCGCGGAGACATATTCACGCGTCGAATGCAATGAGTCGTGACAGGTGGTTGCCGAATGAAAAATAATTTCTTTGACAATAAGAAATTAATTAATCAACCGACGTACCTTAGCGACTCGTTCAGTTCTTTGATCTTCACTATCTCCTTGAAAAGTCTATGGACAGCAACTTTGTTGGAGGATGGATAAATGAGTGTCTTGAAATAACCAAACCCGTGTCCGAGAAGAAATCCACCACCAACGAGTAAAACCACCAAGAACACGGCCAGGATGCATATGAAGCAGGCCTTCTTTTCACCCATGTTTGACTGGACAGCAGAGTGCGTGACAGGGAGTGCGCGTTACAGGGGGTGTGTGTGACACCAGTGCGTGTGCCGTTGAAGAGTTTGGGATGACCTGTTGTCCAGGCGGTGCGTCCGAGTTATCTGAAGACAGTGTGCCAGGTAGATTGCATATTGAAGATTTTATTCCTGAAAGAACATCGACAACGATTTGCTTGTACATAACGGCCAGGTGAATTGTTTAACCTGGAAGGCTTGTTTTTAGTTTGTTCGGTTATCATGCTTAAGCTGGGCAAGATGGTAGAAATAAGGGACGGACCATAAGAAAAGTGATGGGGGACCTTTCTGGCTCGCTCGAATTTTTATTTTATTTATTATTATTATTATTTTTTTTTTTTGGGGGGGGGGGGGGAGCAAGCTGGCCTTCATACCATTCATCCATTCAAGTTAATTGCGTCTTTTTTTTGTTTTTTATCGAAAAGAAGAGATGTAAGAAAGAGGAGCACTTAGCGAGTACAGGGAGGCTGCTCCTCATAGGAAACGTTTCCGAAAATGGCGGCGAATTCCGGCCAATCAGAGACCGAAGTGAGTTCTTACTTTCCGAATAAAATTTAACTTGAGAACTGTATAGGTAGTAAGATTAAAATCCCCACAAATAGTGATATTTTTTAAATATTGTACTTAAGTTTTGAAAATACGACTACTAATATACAAAATATTTTTAGAGTAGGTCTTACCCGCCTGACGTTAAAGTGGCTAAAGATTTGAAACACTTAGATTTCATATGGCCAAGGAGGTACAACTTGGTTCCATAGTTCCGCTTTAGAAATATTGTCGAATCAAGTCCACTGAGCGAATTACCCTGGCCTGCTCAGTTCAGTTACTCGATTTACGGAATAAATCTGAAGGCGAAATGCAACAATGAATTATATATCGATGTTTCATGCCATACCAGTACTCGCTTGGTTGGTCAATTTGATTGTGCTCCTGTTTTAGGTTCATTGGGTCTTCTGTATTTTCGCGAGTGTTTGCAGGTAAATTAACCTCAATTTCATTTATTAGTGAGTTTATTTGATTTTTAAAATTTAGGGGTATAGAGTGGTCTCTTGATAAAGCTTGAAGTTTGCAAAATGCTGTCGATGTTCGAATTTATCGCCCTATCCAGATTCGCTGTGCAAAAGTTCGCGTTCAGATTCTAAAACAAGTTGTTCGCGTGTTCGGATTTTGCTATTCTATGCTCCTAAATATTTATGCCACAAATATATAGCACAATAAATATTGTTGAACACAATTTAAGCTAAAATGTTTGGTGCGCTATACTAGTAAAAGTGAAAGAAGAAAGTGAAATTCCTCGTTGCATTTATAAAATGGAGATATCTATTTGAAATCGAACTACTAGTGCAACTTTCTTTTTACTAAACATATCGTCATAATAAGAGCCCACTTTCGAGTCACCATAAACAAATCAGAAATGTTTTAGGTTTCTTGTAACCTGATTGTCTTGAGTGGCGAAAATCTAGCATAAAATGTTCTACAAAAAACATCAAAATTAAAGCACTTTGCAACCCACTGGCAAACTATCACGAATTCTGCAATCTGATGCTCCGCTATTTGCGGAAAAACGTAATATCTATCACGTACTCTACTCGAGTTGTCAATAGATAGCTTAAACGAGGCGACGAGTTGACTATTTGGCTTGTAGAAAAGGGTATCGGTAAAACGAGGATCCGGACGAGAAAATGAGGACTCACAAATGCGGACGCGGACTGAGAAAATGCCGACTCAAAATGCGGACTCGCAAAGACTGAGAAAATGCGGACGCAAAATGCGGACTCGCAAAGACTGAGAAAATGCGGACTCAAAATAAAAAATATATATATTAAAAAATAAAAATCTTAACTCGAAATAGATTGAGTATAGACTCTGAAATATTAGGAAAAGAAATGAAAACTAGAGTGACGAAAGTTTGCTCATGCGCTATGCGCGAGGTTTACTCCTCGCTCGGGACCGACAGCCTTTGCAGACTCTTAGCAAATCAGAGCACCCGAAAAACAATAAATCAATTTGAAAACAAAAGAAAACGGGGCGCAAAGGCTCCTGGTTTGTGATGGTTCTTTAAAAATTCAATAAATCGGCAATACAACAAAGTAGTAGCTCATTAGACCCGAGTGATCTACCGCTGGCTGGGAAAATTGTTTTAAAGTTTCGGGGGAAGAAAAATGTCATGTTTGTAAACTTTCTGTGCAGTTCCCGCTTGTTTGGAAAATCTTAATCGTTCTACAAACGTCTTTTTCTAATATTACAAAGTTTGATATTATTCTGCTGACTGCCAATTAAACGTTATCTACCCTTGCTAAGCTGCGAAAGCCGACACCACAAGCACTCGCCGAAAGAGACCCCCGCCTCCTTCTTTGCAGGAGTCTCTTTCGACAAGCGCTAAATGGTGTCGGCATTCGCTGGCTGCCCCCTTCCTTGCAGGCTGAGAGGGTTCCTCATGAGAAAAAGGAACAGATAAACTTTTCCCAGCAACTTTTCAAACTCAGATTTACAAAACAGAAACACCTTCAAAGGTCTTCAAAAGCAAAATAAACCGTTTGAATGCATTTTAGGAAAAAGTTCCCGTTGTATGCCCTCGAAAGCTCACTTCGCGACGCAGTTCTGCTCGCTTCGCTCGCCTTTGTCAGTAACCTGAGAGAGGTCGATTTTTGACAAGTCTAATGGACTAGAAACAGACCGTTAAAGGCATGTACACAAAGGCCCTGTCTACGAATACATTATGCAAATGTGATTTGCTCGTGAGGATTTGGAAAGAAAGGAGCTGCACAACGCTCAAAGCCTGTTAATTTAGCGCCTGGAAAATCACCTGAGTGAGAAACTAAGAGAATTTGAATCCTTGCTTAGCACGATGCTAGCGGAGGATGATATTGAGCTAGCGTACAGAAAACGCGAGGGCAGACGCCGTTGCAAATGTATTGCTGCTGTTGTTTGTATAATACTAGCTTTTTGTGTTGGTTTGCTAATCGGATATTTTGTAATACCAACGCTCAAGCGGGGAAAAAAGCCTGTAGTCGAGAAGTCGGGTGACGATAAAAGGGCTGCTCTGCAAGCAGAATTTCGCGAGTTCATGGAGGCCGAAAAGCTACGGGAAAATTTACGGTAAGGTACTGCTTTTATTGCTGAAATCAGTGCATAGCGTAAAATATTAATATTAATAAAATCGTTAACTGATTTTGAGGAGGATCAGGCTATTGCATTCGCAAAAGTTAAAATCATTTACGATTGAAAAAAAGGTGTTGAACATGAAGTCTATGATAGGGAAAGGCATAGAATTGAGATGTGAAAAATAATCTGTTGTTTTAGAGTGCCTATGAGATAGAGTATAAAAAAGAACTTTGTTTATAGCTTCAAACAAATGAGCAACGAACTTAATTCATTATAAATGTATATCTCGGCGTGGAGGAAGTATTGGGTTGAACATTCAGGTCAAAGTGTTTTTTTACGCTGTCTCTTTTAAATCAGTCATTACGCTGTCTGGTCGGGAAAAAAGCCAATTTCTTGGATAACAATATACTCTCGAGCCAAAGAAATTTTAATTTAAACACTAAGAACTCCGTTATTTACTTTAAAAATCATCTAATTGGTTTGCATCGGCAAAAGATTTGGACGTTTGGTTGTGTTTTACAAAGACAACAAGACAACAACAAGAAGTTTATTTTGCAAATAAATAGAGTAGGGAAATAAGGTAACGCCATCCGCAAATAGAAAAACTAGTCGAGGCGGATGGCATTAGATTTACAAACAGATTATTATTAATATTTTTCATTAGAGCTGCATCACTTGTTTATACATAAAAGGGAAAAAGCGAAAAAGTAGAAAAAGGGGAAAGAAAATTAAGTAAGATGAATTTAAAAAGATGTTATTAAGCGAATGAAAGTTTGGGCATCCTCGAGATCATTTTATCCACACCAATATAATCGTTTTCAGTTTCTGACAAATGTATCAATATTTTTTCTTAATTGTTGCTTAAAATTCGTTTTATTCTCATTTCTCAAGCTTACTGGTAAACTATTATAAATACAGGATCCAGACCGTGAAAATGAAAGTTTCTGGATCTCAAGTCTTGACGATTTGACATAAAAATTTCCACTGCAAGCCGCCCTTGTACTGTAATTATGCACATCTTCTGTTTTAGTAAAAAACTTCTGTATCAGAACCGGCGCAACTTTGTTGGAAACATCATGCATCATGGTAGCCGTTTTTTCAAAATAGATCATTTGTATTGGAAGAAAATTAGATTCAAGAAAAAAAAGGAATAGCGTGCTGTTGTTTATCCGAAAAATGCATTAATCTTAAGGCACGTTTTTGAAGTATGAGAAGTTTGTTTATGTGCAAGTTTGTTTATGTGCAACCATAAGACAAGTATGGTGCAATTAACGAGCGATAAAGGTTTATTAATATATTATAGGGACATAGTGCCGGAGTCGTGCGATTATTCCTACTGTCTTACTAAAATACAAAAATTTGTTTCACTGAAACGGACACATTTATTCGACTTTAAGAACCTAATTGATTCAGTAAAGTCTGGCCGCATTCTCTGAGTTTTATTCTATAGGATGGATCCTGTTGTTATTCATAGTTCCGATCAAACAATGAAACCATTTCACGCTATCTGGAGATACCAATCAGAGTTGGAAAGATTCTCCCATGGGGACTGATCGTGTCCCACAAACAGTATTTCAGGACTTCCGAAATCAGTCCGATTTGCAGCACTTTTTTGCCATTTACGACAGTATAAACTTCGATGATCCGAAGATAAAGATATCTGGTAAACCAAAGCGGGATCGGAATATTTTTGGACTTTTTAAAGGAAAACTCTGGTTTGTTTGTGGGACATAACAACAGTAACTATGGCTTTGAATGACAGGTCGGAACTATGAATTGCTCCAGGCAAGACACAAAAGAGTTTGTCACAATACATATAATGGCTATTCAACAGGGGGTCTTGCCAAAACCCAAAACAGAATTACCACTGAATTTATAACGCGCTTGTTGTTTGCCATTTTAGAAACCTGTTTTATAAGAACCTTACAGTGTATATAGTGGAAGTTCTATTAGGCTGACCCTGAAATGGGCTGTTCCTATATGCGGGTGTTTGCGCGCACGATTCACACAGACTCTCATAAGATTTACAAATGGTAAATGGGATTTCCTGAGCGAATTTGATACACTCAGGATTTTGTTTAGGGGTGAATTACACTCTCACACTGATTACACGTATTTTTAATTGCAGTTTTGTTTGTATGGGGAAAATATTCAGAGCTAACTCTTTCAGCGTTGACGCTCTTTGGAAAAATGCTACACAAGGAAAATGTTTTGTAAACATTTACAGAACTCATTTGACTTGCTTTTTTGCAAATTGCGCGGATTTTTCTGCTTTTTTAGACTTTTCATCTGTATGCGTTAATTGATTCTAAGATCTTTCCCGCTTTTGGTTTGAATCCGAATAATAATGACTCGCATTTCCCTCGAGACGAGTCTAACACAAGAATCCAAAACAAAAAGAAAAGCCAAGAGTATCCAGCCTTTTGTTTCGGCAAATAAAAAACTCGAAGTCAATCTTTTGAAATTATAGCATCCAGAGCAGATCGACGAGCTCACTCGCGCATAGCCAAGTCATGAGATTTATTTTGGTTTGCTTGATGTCGTTTACAATTGTGTCCGATGTGAGACAAATGTTGCTAGAAAAATTTCTAAATCCATAGGAATAATATATAAATCAAGTTTTTGCCTTCCACTATCTTCATTATGTACACTTTATTATAGTCTAGTTTATCCCTATCTCATATATTGCATATCGGTGTGGGCATCAACTTATCCAACTAACTTAAACCGTATTTTTATTCTTCAAAAAAGGCTAGTCAGAATAATTTCAAAAAAATCATTTGATGCTCACGCTGATCCTATTTTTAAGGAATTGCAAATCCTTAAGTTTTATGATATTTATCTATTTCATATTGGCAAATTTATGTTTCTTTATAAGAAACGTCTTCTCCCTAGAGCTTTTAAAGAATGTTTTCACTGTCAAACGAAATTCATTCCTATAACACTAGGAATGCCGGTGCTTTTCACATTTTCCCATTCCGAACAATTATTAGAAAGTTTGCTATTCGGTTTCAAGGTCCTATTTTCTTTAATTCACTTAAGAAAGAAATTCAAAACTCAAATTCTATTTCTCTTTTTAAATCAAGACTGAAAACATTTCTTCTTAGCTAATTTATTTACTACTCATTCTGCTGCGCTTTTTTTTTCGCTTCGCTATTGGTGCTGTCTGTGTCGTCTGTCTGTGTTGCTTGTTTTTATTATAATTGATCCATCGTAACATAATGCAGTCCCTAGTAAGTTTATGTAATATTACCTATGATTAGGGGGGAGCTCATGTTTATAGGCCCTATGGTTTCTTGTGAGCTTCCTCGCCAGTTTCTTTTGATTAAATTTAAATTTATGGAAATGTATACTCCTGGCAAAAAAAATGAATAAACTGAATAAACTGAAACCCTCACTTTCTCTTCAGATATTTCTCTGAGCGTCCACATATCGCAGGGAGTCCACGTCAGCAAGAACTTGCAGAGGAGTTAGTACGGCGCATGCGTAGCTATGGGTTTGACCGCGTGGAGATGCCCGAATACCGCGTGCTCCTGTCGTACCCGCAACAAGACAAACCCAACTTGGTCACGCTACTCAACAGCAATGGGTCTGTTGCCTTTCAAACCAAGGGAACGGAGCAGGTATGCTGATCAGGTATCAGCGACGGCTAATTTGAAATTTTGTGGTCGCTACAGGATCAGAAATGCAACAAAATTTGGTGTTATTACAGCTTTTTTGAGTATTCTGCGAACTCTCGTGTTTGATTTCCAATGACGTTCTGGCTTCCGTCAATCAAACTCTTAGGTCTAATTTGAGTCTTAGCCGGCCGTAAGTAAAAAGATGCTGTGTGTTGGGGCATTTCACTGGGATGGCGAATAACTGAATTCTATGTTTTCCAAAGAGTTTCAAAGCTTGATGGACGGATGCCGGAAATCGGCTTGACGGTTGGAAATCGATCTCGAGAGTTCTCAGAATACTCAAAACAGCTGTAACTACACATTCATTAGAAATAAAGGGTACGATTTCTTGACGAAAACGTGTGGAGTACTCACAGAATTCTACATAGCTAATAGAACTTTCAAAAGGTTGACTAATTTTGCTGATGTTTGGAGGAAGGGCAGTGACCCCCTCCACTCTGTTACCGCCCCCGTCTACCCATAACGTTTGCTACGTTTCTGCTCCTAGATAGTAGACCCAGGTGAGAATGACACCCTGTTAACTCAGCCCTTCCTTGGTTACGCTCCTAATGGTACAGTAGAAGGGGAGTTGGTGTACGTGAACTACGGACGAGTGGAGGACTTCATAGAGCTGAAAGAAAAGCTTGGAGTCAACGTGACGGGAAAAATAGCGATTATGAGATATGGGATGCTTTTCAGAGGCGACAAGGTTAGTGGTAACAGGAGTCCATTACTCAGGAATGACCATCCGTCACATTTGATCTGTCCACCAACACTGTAGATTATGTGCTATTTTTAGCATCCTATGAACAGGAGTCCATTACTAGGAGTGACGAGCTTTCACATTAGGACTGGCGGCCAACACTGTAGATTATGTGCTATTTTTAGCATCAAAAGTCTTCGCGCTTGTCAGAGATGACAAGGTTAGTACATTACTCGCCAAAAAAAATCGCTAAAATTTCGGACATTTAATTTCGGACATTAAATTTCGGAGCAGTTTGCTCCCCCTCATAAGTGGATCCACGGAGGAATTAAAAAAAGGGGGGGGCGGGGGGCGGATTGTGAGAATATAAGGACCAAAAATGTCAAATTCCCATCAGCAAATACAGAAAATGTATGGGGAAATCGCACGAAAAAAGGGGACCGCGGCAAAATCCGCCCCTGGCCCCACCCTAGATCCACAGGTGTGACTAGGGTGATTTATCTGTGCGACTGGCCCCTGGAACTTGTACCCTAGTATGTGCCGGCCATAAAAGTAGGCATAGGCAAATAAAGATAGCGAGTAAAAGGCATTTCTTTCTTCTTTTTTTTCATCAGGTCAAGAATGCTGCGGATAACGGCGCTATTGGTGCCCTCCTCTTTTCGGACCCACGATATGGCCACACCCCTAACGACACCTACCCCCACGCTCCATGGCTACCCGCGTCTGGGTTCAGCGGGGATCTGTCTACACGGGTCATGGTATGGGAGACCCGCTAACACCCGGCTTGCCATCGATACCCGGGATTTATCGGAGACCATATAGTGAGAGTGACCTGCCCACTATACCGGCACAACCGATGGGTTATGGAGATGCTATCAAGTTTCTTACGCAAATGCAAGGTAAGGTCACAAGATAAGGGGAGGGATAAATAAGCAGAGAGAGATAAAAAGTAGGTCGAGGGCAGAAAAGCTGATAGTAGGTAGGAGGCGGTTAAAGTACAGTTGACTGAAGACATCATCATCGTCATCATCATAAAGCTTTATTCAAAGAAAACGGTATCACTTCACTTACAATGCTCTTCCAGTGAGCCGCGTATAAAATTATCTACCTAACACTAAATACAAGATATCTTATGAAATACTAATACTACCTACAACTACTGAATTTATTTAAAAAACGGAAAGGCATACAAGAGGGCGTGTAAAAACAATGTACTTTGTTTTAACTCGAACTTTAGAGTAGCTTGCAACCGCTGATATTTAACCATTATCCTGCGAGATTGCGCGGAATATTCGTCCCTCGTCGGCTAAGTATCAGACGATATTCTGCAAAATCGAGCAGGATAATGGTTTTATTATTCAGCACAAAATCCCCCCGAAAAACATGACTTTTGTGTATTATTTACGAACTCAAAACATCATATTTCCCTCAGAGACGGATATCGCAGGATAGCTGTCATGTACAGAAGACAGCTATTGGCGTTCCAATGACCATATTTGGGCAGTGCATCGATGTGCTGAATAATAAACAGCAATTGCAGCTACCTTAGTGTCTATCATATACAACAGATATAAGAACTGCAAATGGCCCGGAGGCAAACCAAGTCGGCTATGTACAAAGAAAAGGACGGATGAAAGGACACGGGCGGACAGAGAATAGAACAGATTTCGTATGACTGTGAAAAGTACCGTGACACGGCGCGGTACTGTCGCGGTGGCGGTACGGAACCTGGCCTGCTGTAGCTACCGAACGAACCGCGTAGTCGCGGTACGGTCACGGTCGCGGCGCGGTACAACTCTTTCGCGGTACTTTTCACAGTCATACGAAATCTGCTCTAAGCAATACGGTTGGCCTCTTAAAAGTGCGGCTTCACTTGCCTGTAGAGGGATCTCACCATCGGGCTTTTCAAGTGTAAACTTATAACTATGACTAGATTCTCGCCATTGCTAATCTAAACAATATATCGTGTCTTGTTCTTATGCAGGACCTGTCGCCCCCGATGAATGGATAGGAAATCTTAATATTACTTACAAGCTCGGGCCATCCTTAGCTAACGGCAAACGCGTACGACTTGAAGTCAACAACAAACTAGAAGTGAAGCCAATCTATAACGTCATCGGCACCATATATGGGAAAGAAGAACCTGACCGCTACGTGCTCATGGGTAATCATAGAGACTCATGGGTATTCGGCGCCGTCGACGCTTCTAGCGGGACAGCGGTTACTACAGAGATATCACGTGGTTTGGGGAAGCTTTTGAAGAAGGGCTGGCGTCCACGAAGGACCATTATGATGTGTAGCTGGGGAGGCGAGGAGTACAGTCTGATTGGGTCAAGAGAATTTGTGGAGCAGCACTCTAAGGCACTTTCCACTAGGGGTGTTGCGTACCTCAACATGGACATAGCCGTCGGTGGGAATTATGTCCCTGAGGTCTCAGGGAGCCCCTTACTAAAAAGTGCCTTGATGTCCCAACTCCAGAAAGTCACGGACCCCAATGCTCATGGGGATAAGGAAACAATGTTTGATATAATGGTCGAGAGAACACCTTCACGATCCACGCCCGAGGAGCCTGTTTTTAGTAACGTTGGTTCCGGAAGCGACTACGCGCAGTTCTACCACCTAGTTGGGGTCCCTGTGTCAGATTTTACTTACGTAATGGGGTACAAGAATAGACCAATGTTCTATCCGGTCTACCACTCACAGCACGATACTTATAACTGGATGATCAAGTTTGTAGATCCGGATTTTCTGGTTCATAAGTCAATGGCTCAGCTAGGGGGATCTACGCTAATAAACATTGCGGATACACCGCTTTTGCCGATAGACCTTGGAGACTACGCTAAGAAACTCAACGAATCGTTTGCCTCGCTTGACAAAAACCAGGCCATTGTTAATCAGAGTGTATCGCTCGAGTATCTTGGGAATGCTACAAAAGCGTTTATAAATGCGGTGGTGCAGTTTAAGAAAGTTGTGAAGGAGATCGAGGGGACGAGCGACGAGCAGAGCTTTGCTCTTTTGCGCAGGCTCAACGATCAAATGGTCCAGGTAAACTTCATTTTGTAACCCCCTTCCACCTCACCCTCCACCATACACACAAGTACACACCCCCCTCCCCTATCTTGAGAGCCCCTTAGAGGCCCACCACCAACCGGGAGCCTTTGCGCACCGTTTTCTTTTGTTTTCAAATTGATCCATTGTTTTTCGAGTGCTCTGATTGGCTAAGAGTCCGCAAAGGCTCTCGGTTGGTAATGGGCCTTTAAACTCCGGGCGGGTACGAAAAGAGGGGTCCGGGTGGTGATTCAAGTAGTATGCCGTTCCGGGGTGGGATTCGAGGATGTGGCCATGAAAACGTTGCGAAAATGTACTGCTCACAAGTCGTCGTGCAAGCGTTCCCCTCCTCCCTGTTCCAGCAACGCCCTGAGTAGACTTGCAATGACATGACAATGCATTTGAGTTACATTGCTGTTAAGTAATGGTCCGTATAAGAACTAGGCAAGCAAACGGCAAAGCATGCTGGAATGCAATTAATTTCTATTGAAAATATAGGCAATTTCATTGGCTTAGACATGAAAATCAGTAAAATCACTATGCAAGAAAAACTTGTCTGAGGATTTTTAGGGGTATTTAAGCACGTGGTACTCACAAACAGGACATGTAATTTTCAAAAACTTTGTACGTGGGGACCTAGCGTAAAATGCTGATTCTCACTCCTTTGTTATTCTGTAATCTGATTGGTCTAGAGACTTTTTGTTGCCATATTTTCTCAAAGCAAGTCGAAATCTATCAATTTTTGACTTTTATTATGTTACTAGTCATGCTAAATTTCTGTGGTAAAAAAATAGGACATATCCTACCTGGGGAACCTTCAATGCCATAGAACAATGGAGGTTTGCCTAGTTCTTGCATGGATGATTACTTAATTTGTTACAGTAGACCTTTTCCGCTTGAGTGGGGGTCCTGTGGTGTGTATATCTAACTGACACTCATGCAAAACAATTTCTTTGTTTGGTCACATGAATATTAAAGAGAGTGCCAGCTAGTGCGGGAAAGAAACCACAGGATCCCCGCTCAAGCGAAAAAATCTATTCGCCATTTCCACATTACCCATAATGCACTGTGTTTGCCCCAAAATATCACCAGTTGGCTGGATTAAGGCGTCTAAGACGGACCCCTTGGAGAAAGGAACATTCATTTTGATCGGGAGCCCTTGTTGGCTGTTGTTTTTGAATACCCTTGGGATGCACACTCCTCTCAAGAGAATTAGAAATAATATTTATCTAACGAATTTGGGGGCAAACAAAGTGCATTATGGGTGATGTCTCATAACCATTTGCTCTAGTAGGCGGCCAACCAACCGCTCTACTTTAGCTACACCGTGCTGACGAGACCCAATAAGGTCGAGACATGTCCACGGGTTCTTATTGACTTTCATTTTGGACTCTATCATGCAACTGTCCTGTTGAGATTTTTCGCGTAGTATCAGTCTTTCCTCGTGTTATTAATTGAATGCATCATCATTTTTTTTTATATTTCTTCCTAGGTTGAAAAGTCGTTCATCTACTCCTACGGCCTTCCCGGTCGCCCGTTCGTTCGCCACGTGTTGTTCGCGCCCGAGTTACACAACAAATACGGGACCTCTACATTCCCTGGTATTAGTGACGCAATCTATGCTGCCAGCCAATCAGAAGGAAGCTGGGATGACGTAAGAGAGCAGATTTCTATCGTACTTGAGTGCGTGATGTCAGCTACGGAAGCTATCCAAATACTTGGACCACGTGATTAGATTTTGCTAGTGGCTTGATTTTGAGGTTACTTCCTCAAGTTTCAGCAGAAGCTAAGCTCATGATACACGGTCTCGTACCCAGACGTTATTTTTCGCGTCTCTTGAGGTGAGTTCTCTATGAAAATAGCCCTTTTCACCAGGGTTCGTACGCGTCCTGGAATATCCTGAAGTTTTATTTCCTTCCTGGAATTTTAAAGAAAATCCTAGGAAACCCATGGAAGAATGTTTTAACTTAAATGTGACGAATCGTCGGTCAGTTTCGTGAATCTGATTTTGGGCTGCAAATTATGACATCCTCCAGACTTATTATGTTTTTGATGGGAGGGGGTGTTTCTGCTCAATAAAAACTCCTGGAAAAATAACTAAAGACTTCCTGTAAAATCCAGGTTTTTTGTCATTCAGAAAGCGTACGAACCCTGTTTTCACAGTTCCTCGTTTTATTGTGATTCAGGTTGGAATTCTAGCCTGAAGTCGAGCCTACCATTGACCAAACAATACATTGGTCAACGCGGGTAGACTCAGACTTCAGGCTAGAATTCGAACTTGAATCACAATAGACCTCCTTGGTTTGGGCGTAATGTTTTGCCCATTTCAGATCACGTGGCATTCCAATGAGTATTCTCTCTTTGTTTTGAAAGCTTCCATATTCCATATTCGGTGCGTAGCAGAAAGAGAGAATACTCATGGGAATGCCACGTGATCTGAAATGGGAAAACATTACGCCCAAGCCGAGGAGGTCTATAGAGCGAGGAACTGTGAAAAGGACTATTGTACTGGACTAGGAATTAGTACTATGACACGGTGCGCAAAAAAAAAAAAAAAACATTTGCGCGCCCTAAAAATACCGGAAAGCGTCTGGGTACAATACTGCATGTCATACACGAGAAAATGATTCATTGTGAACTTGCAACGCAACAATGCCGAATTAAGTAAGGTGTATGATTTTTATATTAATAAACTCATTACATTATATAGTGTGACATTTGTTTTATTCCAACTCTATAATCTCTGTAAGTACCTTTTTGGACATTAAAAAAAGTCCCACAAGGCCCTCCAGACCCCAGCTATTGATGCTCCTGTCAGTACCAGTAGTGTGCCAGCTCACTTCACTCAGTACTAAGACTCCTATACAAGCTCCAAACTGCTCATCAGACAGTATCTCTTCAGCCTTCAAGGCTACAACTTCAGGTCCCCAGGACATTGCCATTCACACCTACCAGGTGTCTCACATGATTAATGTTGTCATGTGATAGATACAAATACATGCAGTACACATATCCTAAAACTGATAACACTTGTTATTAAGGGAACATGCCGGGTAACAAATCCTCCATATTCTCCACCCCCTGTGGGATTATTCAACTTTTGAAACAGACATCCTAACTTCCCCCACAATTAGGGCTGGAATGTCCATGACTCTGCTTTTGCGAATGCCAATCAGCACAACTCTGTAGGAATTATCCTGCTTTAGTCCTAATATTTTATCCTTTTTGTGCCTTGAAGTTACAGTAGATTATATAGCACTGTAACTACAACAGTGATTTATAAAAATTAGATTAAGAGGAAATCCACCAGGAAATCGAGTAGCAACTGGAAAAAATTCACAGACCAAAATATTTTTCATTGTATTACAAAGTTCTACATCACTAGGTCAATGTTTTTTATATCTTTCAAATGAAGCTATTTTAGATTACAACGGGCATCGCAAAAATAAATTCTGAACTTCATTTAAAACATGTGACAATAAATATTTCACCTTGCAAGCTTTGTTTCCTTGAGAATGATCTGTGAATAAATTGCTTTTTGTGTTACTACCAATGATAACTGTTGCAGAAGTTATTCGATCTAAAATTTGTTTTGCTTGTCAAAATTGCTCGATTTTCAGGAGGATTTCATTTTTATAGTTACAAAATTATCATTGAAATATTAAAAATTAGTGAACCTACCAAATATTGTATTCTTTCAATTTAAAAGTCTTATCTGTGTACATGTTGATGGAGTACCATTTTGTGTAATTTTATAGGATTATTCAAAGCTTCAGGAGGCTAGATTCCGCTAAGAAAATAGCACGAAAAAAGCAATATCGAACGAGTCGCGCAGCGACGAGGGCGATATCGTCTTTTTGAGTGCTATTTTCGGCGGAATCTACCGACTGAACGCTTTGAATATACTTGAATCCTATGATATCTCGTCCTCAATTTACACAAAAAAGAGATATCATAGGATTCTAAAATATATATACTAATTCAAAAACTATCTTTGATTCAAGAGGCAGTCAAGTCCTTCACACAATCACACAATTTAAGCTTTAATTCAATGTGTGGTTCCAGAAAATATCCATGCCCCCCCCCCCCCCCCATTGATGGGTGTTGAAAAGTGACCCCCATCCCCACCCCTCTGGAATTTCGAAAGGAAAATACAGTGTATGGAAAAAATCAGGTTAAAAAATTGACCCCCCACCCCTTTCCAATCCCTTACGTGGGGTGGGGGGAATGGACATTTTCTGGAACCACACAATATAAACCAAACAGGGTGGCAAATGGTCCATAGGAAAATACAGAATCATGCAAAATTCTTAGGATTTCTCGAAATCTCAGATTTTTAGAGAGCTGTCTTACAATCTTGTGTTCTGACCAATAATAAACGAGAATGTATGAGGAAAATCTTTTTGGTCTTCTTGATCTAGAAATATTTTTAATGCATAAATAACATCTCATGCACATGGAAAATCTGATTTTTCATTTGCCACCCCTAATTTGCTATTTTATTTAAAAGTTCTCCACACATTTTTTCACACGTTTATTTTTTAATGACTTTTCTTTTTCACTTTTTTTTATCATAGTTATTTTCATTAATATGTTATTACATTATTTGATATGTGAATAATTTTGAAATTAAATACTTATTTTCAATAATAATTACTATGTAAAAATAAATACTTTTAAAAATACTTTATCTTCAAGAATTATTCAAAATTTAATGGATGATAAAATTTATGTTTAGAGTGAAAAATATCACAGTCAGCTCTTGTATTTGATTGATTCAAGTACATTGTATGCCATTTAGGGGGCTTCTGATACAGCAAACATATATTTTGCTCGGAGATAGCCCCTTGGGGTAGTCCAGAACCTTTTTTGTCACAAAGATGCAAATCTGATGTTTAAAATTAATCTAAGAAAACAAATCACATTTTTATTTATTTATTTGGTTTCACTTTTATTTTATTTTATTTTAAAAGATTTAATGTATTTACACTACAGAGTGTGGTACTAGCTAATTTTCTATAAAAAAACTCAGAACTTTGTGCCAAATTATTACCTTTGTTTTAGTAGCAGAGCTTCTCATCCGAGCCCGCCAAGGACTTGGATCATATTAGGATGCCTTAAATGTTTCAAAAGTATTTTGAATAATTTGTATTGCCCACCGTCACATGAATATGTATTTGCAAGTTGGCATGTTACCTTAATCAGAATGTGATCAGCTGAATGTACTGCATGTATTTGTACCTACCATCATGACAACATCAATCATGTGAGACACCTGATAGGTGAGAATGACAATGCCCTGGTGCCCTGGAGTTGTAGCTTTGAGAGCTGCTGAAGAGATACTGTCTGATGAGCAGTTTGGAACTTGTACAGGAACCTCAGTATTGAGTGCAGTGAACTGACACACCTACCAGTTTTGACATGCGGAGCACCATTTTCAGCTGGGGCCATCTAGGCCTTGTGGGACTCTGGTTGGTTCCTTTACATGCAATGCGATTTACAATCATGTTCCTGTATAACAAGAAAATATCAACTGTCCTGTATCAGTGGTTGAGTCATAAGATTACCTATTGTGTGGTTCCATGAAATATCCATACCCCCTCCCCCCCCCATCCCCCCCCCCCCAATGGAAGGGTGTTAAAAAGTGACCCCCACCCCACCCCTCTGGAATTTCAGAAGAAAAATACAGTATTTGTATGGAAAAGAAAATATCAGGTAAATTGACACCCCCACCCCTCCGGAATTTCCAATCCCTTCTGTGGGGGGGGGGGGGGGGAGAAACATTTCAAGAGTTTGAATTTTTCTTACGAAAGCAATAAAAAACCAGGTATGACTCAACCATAGAAACAGGAACACGAAAACGAAATATGGGCTGCATAAAGCAAAAAGGGTCCAGATGACAATACCTAAATATACCAGCCAATTTAGTCAAATTAGCCAATCAGAACATTTTTCGTGCATTGCTATGCATTCCAAACACATAAAAAATATTTAATTGAGTAAGAACTTTTCTGACTCCTCTGAAAATCTTACTTTATGTCAAATGTAAACTGGATTTGACTTGTAGAATGATTCAACCTAGTTTTTGCTTCCAAAATTGCAAAACTCTGCTGCTACATATGAAGTTTTTGTTTTGACAAACAATCTTTGCACACCAGGAGATGATCAGCTGATACATTTGAATTTGTCTTGTAATTTTTCTTTCAGATAGTAAAAAAACAAGAGTATGTTGTCTGGGCCCTTTAACATAATGCTGCCCTTACGGCTCTAAGCTCTGTTGACAGGTAAAGGACCTGTAAAAAGTCTTGACAAGCCTATTTTGTTAATTTAGATCACCAAAAGATGAACCAATTGCCCTTGTAGGCCGTCAATTAAAGTAACAGTTTAGCAATTTCTTGCTAGGAGATTTCACCCCATGAATTATGCACCTGTCAGCAGAGTTAGAGCCATTCCATTTCGTATGATTACTCAGATCCAGGGAGAGATATGCCCCATAAACATAGACAGGGGTGTAAAATGCACTCACACGTGCTACCTCTTAGGGGTATCAGGATTTCACAACATCAAATGCTATCTCTTAGGGGTCTCATGCAAATGTTAGAACAATTTTTTTTCAAGCCCTATAGTTTGTCCTGAGAACAGTATAAAAGCCACAGCAGCTAAAAATTCATTTGCAGTTTTTGCTATCTTTTAGGGTTAAAATTTATTTTTGCCACACCCAATGTGCTATCACTTAAGCCTAGTTTCCATATAGTCTTATCTGTTGTATCAGTCAACCATGAAACAAAAGAATAATTCCAATTTCCATTGTTTCACAGTCGACTGATGCGACAGATACGACACTATATGGAACCCAGGCCTCAGGGTTAAAATCAATTTTCCCGATGAGCACCCCTGTCTAGTTTTATGGGAGTCCCCCTCGCCCTGACTCAGATCGTACGTTAGAGACCTTGGTATACTGGCCTGTGATCCGGCTGATGATCTAAAGGATGAATAGATCATCTCACGCTCACTCCTGTGTGGGTGATGGTCTGAAGGCTCAAGGAGGGGTGGTGAATGTTAAGGTTACTGAGAACCTTCGCGCACGTTGTTCGAAAAAAAAACATACACGTCCTTAGTTTAATCAAAATATGCCAACCTATATATCGTTGGAAAGCTTATAGAATTGACTAGCGGGCTATGGCAAAACGAAATCACTTATCAATACCTGTATTTTTTTTTAAAAACATTGATTAAATACTTTGGTGTGCTATTTTCACGGGCTAACGCTGTCGAACTGCTGGACCATGACTCCCAAGTAGATATTGTTTTTATCCTTAAAGGTGTTTCTCAAAAACCGTGTCTGCGATTTTTTAAATTTTTTTTTCTTCAAAAGTTATGAATTTTTAAAATTTTTAGAGCGTGAAAATTCTACAAAATTTGACCTTCCAAATTTAAAAGTTCGATAACTTTTGCACAAAGCAAAATTTAAAAAAACGCTGACACGATTTTTGAGAAACACCTTTAAGGGTTAAAACAATGTGTTACTTGGGAGTCGAGGTCGAGCAGTTCGACAGCGCTAGCTCTTGAATCTCACACCCGAATTTTTAATAAAACCTTTTTATTTCTTTTTGCCCTAGTTCGCTAGTCCATTCTATAAGCTTTTCAACGATATATAGGTTGACATGTTTTGGTTAAACTAAGGACGTGTATGATTTTTTTTTCGAACATGTGCGCGAAGGTTCTCAGTAACCTTAAATGCAAGATTTTCTGAGACAGCAAAATCAAGGTTTAGGAATTTGAGATTGAGACAATCAAAGACTCCTCCTCATACATTGTATGTGTGAATTTGTCACCAAATGAGATTGTAAGACAGCTCTTTAAAAATCCAAGATTCGAGAATCCCTAAGAATTTCACGAGATTCAGCATTTTCTAAACCACCATAACATTCACCACCCCTTCAATTGGCAATCACAAAAAATCTGCACCCCTTTTGATGGCACCAGTTTCAGCCACCCACACCCTGGAAATGTTTTAGCAGTTCCCACCCGCCCTGGAATACCTTTGAATTTCTTCATGCCCACCTATCCTGTATTTCCGTGGCATCAACAGGGGGTTGCAGATTTTTTGCAACATGCTTAATGTTACTAAATAGGTAAATGGTCTGTGGACACTGCTGTAGTCTGTCTGATGGTGTAGGACTCACTGGTCTATCAGGCTGTTGTTGTCTGGCTAGAGGTGTGACTGGACGATTCTGGTTTGACTGGTGTGTCTAATGGTCTAATGGCCTGGCAGGATGTTGTAGTCTGGCTGATGGTGTGAAGGACTCACTGGTCTCAACATAGTGTGGTCTGGCTAATGGCCTGGCAGGATGTTGTAGTCTGCTGGCTGATGATGTGAAGGACTCACTGGTCTCAACATAGTGTGGTCTGGCTAATGGTGTGACAGACCTTTGTAGCCTTACTGATGGTGTGTAGGACTCACTGGTCTCAACATAGTGTGGTCTGGCTAATGGTCTGACAGGCTGTTGTAGTGTGGCTGATGGTGTGAAGGACTCACTGGTCTCAACATAGTGTGGTCTGGCTGATGGTGTGAAGGACTCACTGGTCTCCACATAGTGTGGTCTGGCTAATGGTCTGACAGGCTGTTGTAGTGTGGCTGATGGTGTGAAGGACTCACTGGTCTCAACATAGTGTGGTCTGGCTAATGGTCTGACAGACCTTTGTAGCCTTGCTGATGGTGTGAAGGACTCACTGGTCTCAACATAGTGTGGTCTGGCTGATGGTGTGAAGGACTCACTGGTCTCAACATAGTGTGGTCTGGCTAATGGTCTGACAGACCTTTGTAGCCTTGCTGATGGTGTGAAGGACTCACTGGTCTCAACATAGTGTGGTCTGGCTAATGGTCTGACAGGCTGTTGTAGTCTGGCTGATGGTGTGAAGGACTCACTGGTCTCAACATAGTGTGGTCTGGCTAATGGTCTGACAGACCTTTGTAGCCTTGCTGATGGTGTGAAGGACTCACTGGTCTCAACATAGTGTGGTCTGGCTGATGGTGTGAAGGACTCACTGGTCTCAACATAGTGTGGTCTGGCTGATGGTGTGAAGGACTCACTGGTCTCAACATAGTGTGGTCTGGCTGATGGTGTGTAGGACTCACTGGTCTCAACATAGTGTGGTCTGGCTAATGGTCTGACAGGCTGTTGTAGTTTGGCTGATGGTGTGAAGGACTCACTGGTCTCAACATAGTGTGGTCTGGCTAATGGTCTGACAGGATGTTGTAGTTTGGCTGATGGTGTGAAGGACTCACTGGTCTCAACATAGTGTGGTCTGGCTAATGGTCTGACAGGCTGTTGTAGTTTGGCTGATGGTGTGAAGGACTCACTGGTCTCAACATAGTGTGGTCTGGCTGATGGTGTGAAGGACTCACTGGTCTCAACATAGTGTGGTCTGGCTGATGGTGTGTAGGACTCACTGGTCTCAACATAGTGTGGTCTGGCTAATGGTCTGACAGGCTGTTGTAGTTTGGCTGATGGTGTGAAGGACTCACTGGTCTCAACATAGTGTGGTCTGGCTAATGGTCTGACAGCACCTTTGTAGTCTGGCTGATGGTGTGTAGGACTCACTGGTCTCAACATAGTGTGGTCTGGCTAATGGTCTGACAGGCTGTTGTAGTCTGGCTGATGGTGTAGGACTCACTAGTCTCAACATAGTGTGGTCTGGCTAATGGCCTGGCAGGATGTTGTAGGATGGAGGTGTGACTGGATGGTTGTGGTTTGGCTGGTGCTTATAGCTACTTTCTTGGGATAATATATACCTTGGCAGACATTCAAAAGAATATCGCAAGGGCTCCCTGTGGTCTGGTTGGTGGTTTAAAGGGCTCCCTGTGGTGTGGCTGACAATCTCAAGGGCTCCCTTTGGTTTGGCTGATGATCAGATAGGCTCCCTGCTACCAGTATTCAGGCTGGCAACTGTAGGGCTCCTTTTTCTGTTAGATGTTGAACACCTCCCACACTTTGTTTTCTGAAATAAATTTGATGATACAGGCAGTCAAATTCAGCAATCATCAATAGGAAGTCAGTACTCAAATAATCAACAGTGGTGGATCCAGAATTTTTTCCAAGAAGGGGGGGGGGGGGGGGGGGGGCGAGAGGTTGCAGCACTAAGTTGGACTGGTTATGATCAATACTGAGTTCAAATAACTACTAATCTATCAGTCTCATAGAGGGGTGTTGCATCCCCCACAACCACTAAATCGGCCCCTGAATCAACCAATCACTCTGTCTAGCCAATCACTCTGTCAGTCAGTCAGACAACCTAGTTAACAATAAGCCATTGTAGCCTCTTTGTCTGTCTAGTCTTATCTAGTCTAGTCAATCAGTCAGTCTAGTGACATCCTAGTCAGCTTCTCTGTCTATCAGCTTGAATTTGAATTAATGAAACTGCTACACATGTGTCAAGGATTTATGATTACAAATAAAACCTTTGTCTATAGTTATACCTCCAACATCCAATGAACATCTTGTATCCTCAGCTTGAAAGGGCCATGAGCTGGAAAGGTGGCACGAGCTCTGTTGATGAAATGCAAAAGATATCATGCAAACATTTCCATAGTAGCAACCCTGTGATAACAATACCTAGTGGTACAGTTTCCCTGTCCTTCCCACCAAATAATATATGAGAGGAAGGTCTGAAGTATATGATCTGTCATATTTATTCTGCAGTGACCTGCATCACTGGTCCCCCTATAAGTTTGATAGGGAGAGGAGTGGGGTAGGCTTCTCCCAACATATATTAGCAAATTTCTGATGCATTAAATTTTGATCCATTCCGTGTGTCTTGAGGCATAGTTTCAAAATTTATCTTTAGATCATGTAGGCAAATAATTTTCTCACTGTTTTATTATCTGGAACGTCAGGACGAGGGGCCATATTAAAATTACATACACATTCCAGGATAAAACATGTACCCACTTGTGCTCGTTCTATAAAAGGCAAAATGAATTCTGAAGTCATGTATCGTCCGTATACGACAGCTTTTTATCTAATAACAAATGTCCACAAATAGAGAAAACTAGATTTTTTGCGAGTTTAACTTAGTGCTCATCGAATAAAATAACAATGCCATCGTCTTTTTCAGTCTTTTTGTTGTCAGCATAGTCACAAGTTTCTGAAACTTTTGCTTGGGTTTTGACTTTGCTAACTCACGTTTGAGGAGAGCTTCTGTGTTTACTTACCTAAGCTCTGTGAGCTGCTGTCATAACTTTCTTGCAGCTTCCTAGGGTAAAGCAAGCGTACATTTGTTCAGTTTCTTGGCACAAAGTGTAAAGCACATGGCAGCTATTCGTTCTTTCCGAACGAGCAAGTGAATTTGCATTTTAATTTCGCGCGATTAGTTTCCAGGGTCGCGCGATGCACAGTATTTTTTCCTGGCGGTGCGCGCGGACACGGATAGTTTTCTAAATAACATTTTATAGACAAATTATTCACTTGAATCATTCCATCCGAACGCCGTTTATTTTTTTAATGTTAAATCAAATAACACATCATTTGCTCTGGTGAAATTAACATGGAATTTCACGAGGCGAGTGAAGATTTTTTCTTGAATTTCCCGACAAAGCCATTGAAATTTATTTTAGTGAAATGATTCGAGCTTTGAACTTTAGGGTAGCAAATGGTCCCTAAAAATAGCAAGAGTCTCGTCAAATTTTAGCAGAGTTTTTAACGTGGTCTCGGAATCTCGAATTTTCGCCCTCAAATTTCTAACTACAGTAAATATATTAGCTGATATTTTTCTTCATTCTCGGACTCGGATTATAAACTGTCAGTCTCGGCGTCTCGGGATTTACCATTCACTATAACTTTCTTTGTGCGTATCGATGCGTACATACATACCTCAGCTTTAAGCCATTCTGAAAGGAATGTCCGCAGTCTCTTAATTCTCTTTTGGCGCTCTTAGGCCTAGTTCATACGTCGTATTTCGGACGAATTTAATTCAGACGAATTTAATTATCGCAATTAAATTCGTCTGAAATGCGACGTATAAAACGAACCTAAAAAGGTCGAAAAGTAAATTCGTCCAAGACGTTGTATACGTCGACCCCGGACGTATACAACGTCTGAAGTATGTCTTCGTTTTATTTTATTCGTCGTATAAAACGAACCTCCATTTTATACGTCGCACAGACGAATTTAATTGATCAATTAAATTCGTCTAATTAAATGCGACGTATAAACTAGGGCTTACGCGCCTTCGGCACTCACGCCCTCGTCACGCCATCGTGCGTCGCGCCTGGTGAGAGTCCTTCCGCGTCTTTCTGTATATTACGGTCGTTCGCCAGAAAATCTAGAAGGGACTGCAAGCAGTCTAGGAGTTTCGTTATACGTTTATATAGTCTCCTAGTGCCCGTGTTGTATTTGACCCCATCGAATGCTAATTAGCAAGTTTAACGCTAACACATCAATAGACAATACCCTAGACGTGCATGGTTGACCTTCGATTGTCACTTAAGACTAATAAACTTTTAATGAAGTCGGTAAATGATTAATCAAAGTGCCGTAGCCAGGCGAAAATACCGTCAACATAGCGGTTGGTTTCGTTTCTTTCTACGGAATATGTAGGAGAAAATCAGGCAAAAGGAATTCATTTGAAGGTCTGGTGGCCTGGTAGACGTACTAGACTATTGGCCCTGCTCAGTAGAGCTAATTTATGGCCAAATCGCCAAAAGGAAATGCTTTCACTTCGCTAGTGACAAAGAATGATGTCGTTACAAAAGGTTGGCTGCCCTTTTCCATGACGATTTAATGTATACACAGAACATGCTACGTTTTCAAGGCAATGCCCAATACGAGCATTAATACTGCTCATAAGTTACTTCAGTGGCCGAACAAGGAAAGAATATAACAAAGCACAATGCCGTTTTATAGCGATAAAGAAAAACAACCACCTTTGTTGAGATTCAACAAGGAGCAGAGCTTTGTCACTACAAGACAAACCAGAGACTGGCTTCCCAAATATTCGCAAGTTAAAGCGAGCGAAAGGCTCCGTTTTCCTAACTTCTCAGACAAGTTCTCTGGTGGAATTCAATACTGGAATAAACACATAGAAACAGGGCAATCCAGACTTTTGAGACGGACATATATTGGAAACGCTAGTAAGATCTCCAAACAAGTCACGCAAAATACCAAGTGCAACAAATGCGGAGGTTTCACAAATGAACACTCTGTTATTAGATTTTACTTGAACGAAAAACCGATTGAAAAAAGATGTGCTTTTGGTCGCGAATACTGTGATGTGATTGGCCCGTGTGCTGACTGCACGTTGCTTAGTGCAAGAGATGCTATCACAGACAGGCAAGAACTGGAATTCCGGATCTTCAAGTGACGCCAGGGAGGCTTGTAGCGCCTTATTTAGCTCAAGCAATGATATGGCAGTCGGAGAACACTGAGTGCTATCATTCCAATTATACATCTACGGAATATATGGAACCAGGACATTCTATTTTGCAATTGCCTCCCATTTCGCCAGGCACGTTGAGGTATATGCGAAAAGAAACCGGGAGTTCGAAACAAAAACGGATCAGTGCTCCTCAGAGGGAAGAGACGATGAAAAAGTATATTGAAATAAGGTTGCCGAAAATATGAGAGTGGTTATTTAACAATTATCCCTCGAGCCCGAATGGGCTCTGAAATTTGTACAGCCAAAAACCTGTTCCTCGCCATCTTTCGTCTGGCTCAGAAACTTACTGGGAGATCTCACGGGCGTTCCCGCTGGGCACTCTTTAGTTGGAATCACACCTAAAGAAAGATTATTGATCAATACAAAAACGAGATCATATATATACACAGGCAATATTCTTTACTTCCAGTACTTCCCCTATCATATCTGACAACACCGACAGCTGCAAATATACAGATTTTTATTTATATTTCATAATCCGCAAAGCGTTAGCATCTGTAGCGGATATGTAAGAAATTAAAACAAAAATAAACAAAAATAATATAAGTAATGTTAATGAGCACTAGACAGCTCGCTTCTTAAATTAAATTTGTGAAGAGTTGGTGCCTCAATGATGTAATTTGGACAGCATGTTCCATTCTTTATGTCTTTAAGTGTGCGAGTTAGAAAGCTGAATTTCGGGTGTTGGTGGAGGAGTATAGGTTTAGTAAACCTCTGGGTGTGAGGAACGTGTTCTACGTGGTGGATTGCCTGAGAAGATTGACAGGGAGATCTATATTTACGAGCCCATTGACCATCTTGTCGTATCGATGTCTAGAGGCTCCGTGCGTTTCGGTAAGCAAAGAAAAACATGTTTGCCTGAGCAATTCACGGCCAAAACCGCGTCATGAGGCCTATTATGAAAATTGCAGTATGCAAAAAAGCAAGCTTATCTGAGTGAACCCGACCTTATAATTTGATATTTAGTGATTTTAGCAGGGTTTTTCCGCTCTCTCGAGTTTACTACATTAGTAGCGATCAACTTATACAGATCAACTTCGCTGTCCAAAATAAGCAAGTTCTTTTTGCACATATTATTATAAATTAACAATGCCTCTAACACTGTAGCCACGGTATCACTTTCTTTATTATGGAGTTTCTTATTATGGAGCTCCGTTGGCTCAAGAGTACGAGCTCCGCTTTAAAAATAGAACTAAACTCGTGCACATATTGTTATAAATTAACAATGCCTCTAACACTGTAGCCACGGTATCACTTTTCTTAATTATGGAGCTCCGTTGGCTCAAGAGTACGAGCTCCGCTTTAAAAATAGAACTGAACTCGTGGCGGAGTGTCTTTTTGTAGCGCGCGAAGAGGAACCTTGGCTTTTGTGACATAAGACTTACTTTTACTTACTCCAAGATCATAATAATAATAATAAAACACTGCGTTTTATTTGACACGAAGATTAACAAAAATAATTTTATGTTAAACAAAAACGTGCAAGAATAGTCATTAAATAGTAAATTGACACTTGTATTTTATCTCACAAACGAACATTTTCTACTAATGATTTCCCCTCTCAACTCTCGAATGCTCAACTGAAAGAATAACACTCCAGAAAACGAGAAAAAAATTATAACGAGCTTTTTGAGGAGAGTGTTTCTAACTAATTAACAAAGGAAACATTTAGAAACAAAAACTCGCATTTTTTTTCACTTACCAGTTTCCCGCCCTTTGAGAGAAGAAGTTGTATCACTCTCCGTCCGTTTTGTATGTAGCCAAAGTAACAGAATTCGAGTAAGAGGGAGAAGTTGATGACATTTGAGGAAATCGAGAGGAAACGCTGATCTACTTGTTTTCCTAAGAAAGAACAAACTTTGCTGATTATTTGTCCACCAGGTTGTCATCAGGGGAAGCATTGACAATCTGTTTCCTGCCGGTTACGTAAGAAGTTTTATGCAGCACTTTGGATAGGCTGCTTGCAGTCACTTCTTTGGGCGAACGTCCGTGGAAAACGAGCGCGTGAAAAAACAAACGCCAATTGCTTGAAGTCTACTGAGGGTAGAGTCACGAGTCTACATTTCGGAACTCTGGAAAAACCGTGAACGCTTTACCCAATGCCGAAGTTGAGTAAAAAGAAACTATAGCAGGGATTGGGTTTTACCGTTCAAGGACTCAGTGTCTTCAGGGAAAGTGATACAAGGTTTTATGCAACACTTTGGAACTCTGGAAAAATCCTGAACGCTTTACCCCATGCCAAAGTGGAGTATAAAAAAAAGCAGGATTTGACTCAGTGTCTTCAGGGAAACTGTTTATGCAACATTTTGGAACTCTGGAAAAATCCTGAACGCTTTACCCCATGTCGAAGTAGAGTAAAAAGAATAAAAGGGATTGGGTTTTACCGTTCAAGGACTCAGTGTCTTCAGGGAAACTGATACAAGGTTTTATGCAACACTTTGGAACTCTGGAAAGAACCTGAACGCTTTACCCATGCCGAAGTGGAGTAATAAAGAAACTATAGCAGGGATTGGGTTTTACCGTTCAAGGACTCAGTGTCTTCAGGGAAACTGATACAAGGTTTTATGCAACACTTTGGAACTCTGGAAAGATCCTGAACGCTTCACCCCATGTCGAAGTAGAGTAAAAAGAATAAAAGGATTGGGTATTACCGTTCAAGGATTCAGTGTCTTCAGGGAAACTGATACAAGTCGTTTCCTGCCGTTGCGGAGAGGTTCATGCGCAGCACTTTGTTAGAACAACAAGAGGGAACTCAAGAGAACTCATGCTTCTTGACAGGAAGAGAGATTAGAGAATCTCTTACATATCTTGGAGTTTTAAGTGACACTAAAACTTGATTTGTTTACCAAAACAGAGTAAGGTCTGCGATCTTGTAGAACATCGTTAGAACAAGTATCGGTTTAGCAATTGAACGGTTATAAAGAACCTTTGTGAGTCTCGCAAAAACAAGAATACACAACATGATGGACGTGAACTGGCATCGATTTTTACAACGCTGTATCAAAAACAGGTTTCCAAACAGCCGTGTCGTTTAGAAAAAGAAATACACCCGGATTTCACGATAGATGAGCGGCGTAATAGTTAAAGGACAATCATACTTTCATAACTGCCGTGAACTACGCCGGATTTTGATAACGCTGTACCAAACAGCTTTCCTAACAAGATGAATTTTTCAGTTGGAAACAAAAGCTTCTCAGGACAGACTTCCATTGATCAATTCCCTTACTGCTCTCCCGATATTTCTAGAACGTTTCAAGAAAGCGACATGTACGGCGAATGCCTGTTTTCTCTGCTCGTCAGCGCCATTTTCTCGCCAATGGCCTTCTTTGGGAACCTTATTGTCCTACTAACAATGATCAAGACTCATACTCTCCACACGCCAGCAAATTGTGTACTTTTCAGTCTCGTCCTGTCCGACTTCTGCGTAGGGCTGCTTGTCCAGCCGCTCTTGGCAACTGCAAACGCATCGCAAATCAAGCTCATCTCTTTGAACGCGTCAATCCCGAGCCATGTGGAGTATTACCAAAGTGTATTTTGTCCCATCTCAAACGCCCAAAGAATTTGCGGTCAAATATTTATTGTATTATCAATAGTGTCTGTTTCTGGAATTGCATTGGAACGCTATATGAGTATCAGATTACACCTACGTTATAACGCCTTAGTGACAAACACCGAGTCGTAAGCTTAGTTTGCGGAGTATGGACAAGCGCGTTTGCTTTAACTATATGGTACTACTTTCACACAAGTGGTCTCTTTGTCATCAAGGGTATTTTGTGGTTCTCGAGCGTTCTTGTAACCGTTTGTATCATATTTTCCAACGCTAAAATAGCCCTGATTCTTCGAAAACACTCTTTACAAATCAACGCACAAGAAGCTGGGAGAAACTCTCTTCAAATGGCGAAGTTCAGGAAATCCGTCCGTACGATGGTGTATGTCATAGCTATTAACATTGGATTTCTTCTGCCGTATTTTTGGGTTTATACTTATAGGTTGGTAAGAGGGGCTCAAACCAGCCCGAATGGGGCCGTGAGAGCGTTTCTTTACGTAAGCTCTGCATTTAATCCATTTCTGTATTTTTTCGCTATCGAGAGCTTCGAAGATATACATGGAAACATTTGCAGAAGTGCTTTCGGATACCAAAAAACAGAGTCGACAATAACGGAACAACATCATGATGCAACTTTTGCCGAAAAACGTCATTATATTACCACATAATTTTCCTGCACGCACCCGAGGGATCTTAACCAAATAGTAAAATATCAAACACGAGACAGCGCGTTCCATCAGGATTTCCAAACACGCAGAAGTGGGTAGAAAAAACAGACTTCGAGGAGTTTGGAATCCTGATGAAACACGCTGCCACGTGTTTGATATAGTTTCTCAAACGAATCATCCAAATCGCCTTCACGCTTATGATTTTCTTTGTTGAAGCTTGATTAATTGTGTACGGGCGTAGCCAGGATTATATGAGGAGGTTATCCAATGGGCCCATCGTAGTAAGACATTTGTTCGTGTATTTAAAATTTGGAACCATACATTTTTGTCTCAAAAGGGGGAGGCCCTGGATCCTCCCGCTGGCTACGCCCCTGATTATGAATGAGTTTCAGAAATGAAAAGAGCATATTGATTTTAGTAAAAAGTCAGAGTTTCAGCTCTATACGATGTATACGCGAAGAGGGAGAGCAAAAAGAAAACTGATTATTTTATAAGGATTTCTATGATTGGTTTGCAAGCCTTGCAATCCAATCATACAAAACCTGTTAAAAAGCAAGTTCTATTTTTGCTTTCATTCTTTGAGTTTGCATTGTAGCGGGTTGAAATTTGGGCTTTTTACTAAAATCAGTATGCTCTTTTTTATTTCTGAGCATCATTTGGGTGAGTCTGCTCATTTTAAGGGTGGCCGGGTCACGTGACCTCTGTTGCAGAAGGCCTATTATTTTCATTACACTATACTCTCCTGTTGAAGCGGAAAGATCTAGGATACATTTCTAGCTGGTCTGGTCGAGAGCTATCCCCAGTTACAGAACTTACTACACAGCACGGTGATATATATAATAACCCCGCTCAAGATTGTAAAAGTGCGTTGGAGTTAAAACTGCTTCAACGCCAACGCAGTATTTATTATTTCTTTCTACCCTTTTTATCTTTATATCTTTCTGTAGCTCTGCCGTTGTAAACATAACCTCTTCTATTCTCACTGCCCGCCATCGATTAGTGATAGCTTAAGCGCGCAGGAGATATCGTAAATATATAATTGAAAATAACAATACATAATATAAAATGAATATATATATATTATGTGTGATATAGCTTCTCAAACGAATCATTTAATGCTCGACAGCCTCTCTCTGGCGCTTCATTTTGAATGCGCGCGCGCAACACCGTGCACACCGTCAATTATTCATGATTGCGTGAGAATAATAATATCACAATAATACGAGCTTATATAGCGCTCCATTCCTATAGATCCTGAGCGCTTTACAATATACTGTTAAAAAAGTCTTACAATAACTATATTATATAAAGTATACAATGATATAATTATTAAAACATTTACTAATGATTTAAAAAGTAAAAGCAATCAAAAGATAAAAATGACCGCTAACAATTTTATAAACGGAACGCGCACGGACCAGGATGGTCTTTATATTAGTTTTTAGAAAATAACACCTATGTTGTATTGTGAATGTGCGCATTCTGATTGGTTAAAAAGCATGTTTGTAAGAGACCTGAGAAACACGATTGTCACGCAACGCTGTCGCGCGTGTGTATGTTATTTTCTAAAAGCAATAAAAATACTTTCTGCGTACTCTCTGGTTTCTTACAAACACTCGGGAATGTTGGTCGAACTGATAAAACTTGAAAGACACTCGCCTTCGGCTCGTGTATTTCAAGTATTGATCAGTTCTCCCAACATCCCCCTCGTGTTTGTAAGAAGCAGAGAGCACGCGGAAAGTACTTTTATTGCTTAATTAAAGTACTGAGATCGCTACCTACTCGGATTTCATACGGCAACTAAGAGTTCCAAAGTTTTAGGAGGGCCTGAAAGGATCTGTAGCCTCTTTAGGTTGTTATGGGAGCAGTTCTGAGGTAATGGTCAACTTTATTTTTAATAGGCCTTTATCACGCAATATTGATTCATAATTAAGCAATAAAAGTACTTTCCGCGTGCTCTCTGCTTTCTTACAAACACGAGGGGGATGTTGGGAGAACTGATCAAAACTTGAAAGACACGAGCCGAACGCGAGGGTCTTTCAAGTTTTATCAGTTCGACCAACATTCCCCAAGTGTTTGTAAGAAACCAGAGAGCACGCAGAAAGTATTTTTATTGCTTTTAGAAAATAACATACACACGCGCGACAGCGTTGCGTGACAATCGTGTTTCTCAGGTCTCTTACAAACACGCTTTTTAACCAATCAGAATGCGCACATTCACAATACAACATAGGTGTTATTTTCTAATATATATTAGTATAATTACTCAAGTGATTATAAGAATTTCCGCGCACTGATTGGTCGAGAGCTGATCGTTTTCTCTCGCTATAATCACCTATAGGTGATTATAACATTGAAAGGATTGGGAGTGCGTGCGCGAGTTTTGTCCAACGAAAACAAGTTTTTCTGTTTAAAAACCTTATGAATCACTTGAGCAATTATACTAAAACAAAAACAATTAGTAGCCTCAGGCTCCTTGATTATCGGCGAATAGTCGCCTCGACTTCGTCTCGGAGACTTTCGCCGATAATCACGTCGCCTTCGGCGACTAATTGTTAATTATTAATCAATATTGCGTGATAAAGGCCTAGACGCTTGAAAAACCGCGAGAATATTTTCGTTGATGTCAGCCGCTGCAGTTTAATCTTTATATGTCCACTGGCCTGCACTTCATCACAAGGGTCATTTGTTATACAAACTCACGAATAATTTTCTGTCACGAGCAGTGAATAATTTCTTATTGATAGAGGTTACCTTTTTTTAAAGTAACTTGTTGGTTTACAGCTTAAATCCGTTGTTTCACAACGTGCATGGTCAAAACGTCGCTTTGAGGTTTTCTGATGCGTCACTCATAAAAAATGTGAAAATAATACACTTACTCCATGCTCGATTTTTGGGAATTACTCAAATAAAATTCGAATATAGCATTTCATTATGTATGTAATAAAGAGAACATTACATGGCCGCTTGGAGAATTTTATATCTTGCTCACTCGTGAGATAAATTTTTCCCCCAGGGTTGCTCGTCGTACCTTATAAAAAATCAGGTCTCTCTGGTACCTTTTAGGGGGTACAATTCGTAAACTTACAATTTTTCCAGATAGGTACCTCTGGGGTCCGTCCTAGAAAATCAAGCAACAACGGTTTTATCAATATCACACTTGTTGGTACCTTTTAGGGGTCAAATCTCAGCTAAGCCACGCCCTTTTTGGGACTTTTCAGGGGTAAAATCGAAGTTCCCGACGAGTGACCCCGCTCTAAAAATAGGGGAGTCCCCCCCTCCCCCGGGAAATTTTGAACATTTCAAGATGAAATTCGTATCTCTGCGCGGCCATGCAATATCCTTTATATTCCATTTTCGATATCAGAGCCCGGGGGGACTCCCAATATTTTAGACGACGGGGGTGCTCGTCGGGAAAATTGATTTTGACCCTAAGGGATAGCAAAATGGGCGTGGCCAACAGCAAATTTACCCCTAAAAGAAAGCAAATTTGGCGTGGCGAATGCTGAATTTACCCCTAAAAGATAGCAAATTTGGCAGGTCAAAACAAATAAAAGCGAATGTTAGGTCAGTTTAAGGGTTTTCATCCAAGTTTCCTTGTAAATATTGGTTCTGGTGTCAGTACCAATATATTAGTGGGCAAGGATTGGTCTGAGACTCCCCTAAGGGATAGGGCTGATTTTAAACACCCCTAAGAGATAGCACGTCTGTCAATTTTATACCCTAATGGATAGGACGAGCACCCCCGTCTGAAAATATGGGGAGTCCCCCCCCCCCCCCCCCCCGGGTATCAGAGACTCAACAAAAAGTGTTCAGGTTAGAGGAATTTACTCTGATGGTAATGAACATGTGAAAACAAAGCAATGCATTATGGACAGGGTGAGACCGGGATCCTTTAAATAATAGCAGATCAACACTCTTAGTAAATGAACTCTACTAATCCGTCTAATATATTTTTAGTCCTCAACCTCAAAACCTTACGTGTTAGAAAATAACGCGTCCATATTACCAGCTTTTCGCGCCGTGTCAAATGAGAAGTGATAAACGAAAAGTGACGTCAGCGTTTTACTAACATAAACCTCAAGACGGCCAAAAATGTTGCGCTAAAATTATCAGATTTTGGCGCGGCCAGATCATCGAAAATCTCGCACTTCCAGGACTCGACGGAAACGCAGGCTTCGCAGGCTAAGCTGAAAGCTGAAGACGGAAAAACGGGACGGCAAAACCCCTCCCCTTCTTCCATCGCCCCTAGAGCGCCTAGAGTCTGGTAGTATTATACAAACGTACCTAGTTCCCAGGGCTTTTTCTCCTAACAGCTCAAGGATCATTAAAACTCATATAGTACCCTACAGGCCTTTCTGAATTGAGCCGCTGCCCTTTTGTGGCCCAGACGGTATTGTATTTGGGGCTTAATACTTAAAATAGGCATATTTGTAAGTCAATATACCCTGCTGATTTATCCATTTCAAGCTGACCCTCAATCAAGCAGAACTAAGGCTCAGTCATAATAGCAGCCGACTTAACTAAGACATTCCCAAAGTTTCCTTCGCAATTCCAAGCTACTTTTACCAAGATGGATGTAGAAATCATGTCTAAGCAAGTAGAAGAAATTATAGCAACTCCTTCAGTCTTTGGAGTGAATGTTGGAGGAACTGTTTATACATCTACAAGCTTCACTCTCACTCAATATGACGACTCCAAATTGGCTGCAATTTTCAAGAAACCTCACTTACTTCCTAAAGACCAGAAGGGAAACTTCTTCATCGACCGGGATGGCCAGATGTTTCGCTATGTGATGAATTTCCTTCGCACTAGGAAGCTCAAACTCCCTGATGAATTTCGGGATTTCGATCAACTTTTGACGGAAGCAGAGTTTTACGACGTGAAACCGCTGATTGAAGCTGTGAAAAAACAAACACGGGCTCACCCTGGCGCGAAAGGAAGATCCTACCTTCGATTAACGTATTCTAGGAGAGAGTTTACACTTGTTGGTGCTGTGGAAAATTTGGAGGAAATAATTCCAGATGCGAAAGCCATTGGAGGCTCGCTTCAAGTGGGTGGTGATTTTAGTTTCAAGGCTCAAGAGGTTACAGCGGTAGGACAAATAAAGGCATCTCTGAAGGGACCACAGCAAGTCGACGCAATGATACAAATTATTGTTAGCCGTGGCTACGACATTGTTGGCTCTAAGATCGAGACACAAGATAACCAAATTTTCTTGTTTACGCGAAAATAAAGTAAAATATCAAACGCGTTATTAAAATTCAAAACATAACAAAAGGAACACTTGAGATATTGTTCCTCCCGGTGATAGCTTGTCGGTAAACAGTGACTTGTAACGTAATCGATGGAAATGGGTTTTTAGAAGCCTGTAGAGAAAACCACAAAGTGCCAAGGGTTTATCCCACTTCTAGGGAGTAGATTCTAGAATACTTAGGCCTCCTGGAAAGAAGCCTATTGACAGGGCCGGATATAAAAAGGGATTTAGGCAGCAGGCAGGTTAAGGCGATTAAAGTTTCACGGTCCCTGTAGTAACAGCTGGTTAATCAGTTTAGTTCTGAGCTCGGAGAGCCATGTAAACCCACTTTATAAACGTCTGCCTTAAATTCACCTCTTTCTTTTGCCAGGAGCGCAGAAGAAGAAGTTATACAGGAATCAGTACAACACAGGAAGCCAAAATTAACAGGAACAATTTCTAAACATACATGAACGTAGAGCCGATTGACCCCCGCTCAAAAGGTATATTCACCTTAAAATTGCAGGTGTTAATCAAGGAATAGAGTAATACAAGATTCTTACACTTGGTAATATACTCTTACTTTAACCAACCGCTCCAAGTGTGTTGTCTCTGATCGACTCCTTATCTCTTTATTTATGCCTAACAGAATGGCGTCTAAGCCTGAATTTTACTGCCGTCTTTTCTCCGGCCCTACACTCAAAAACACTACTCGTTGCGGGAGAAAAAAAAAACAGAACGCCGTTCAAAAGCATGCCCAGGAATTTGTGTGATTGCCAGGATCTTGAGAATTTATTCTGATGGGTTAATTTCTTAATGAGCTCTTAAGTTACAATATGTGCGCTACCATGATCTGCCTTCGAGTGTTGTTGCCTTGTCACCGAAATTAGCTCACACGAGCTTAGAATCAAGCATTCCTATGCACGTTTTTTGGAAGTCGGTGTAGGGAGAAAACACGGCTGAAATTTCAGGCTAAATCAATGATTCCAGCTATAACGCACGCGCACGATGCATGTCGGTAGAAGTGGGACATTTAATATTGTCGAACAAACTGTTAAAAATGCGCGCGCTGCATTCTTTGTGGGACACGGCTTGTGGGCATTTCTGAATAAAGAAGAGCGAACACGCTTATAGCTGGAATCGTCCATGCGTCCTGGTGACGCTTTTCAATCGTAGTCGGCTTGCAGGTGGCTCGCAGGCGCCGAAAAATCCAATATGGTGGGATCTTGTGCAGTTTAACTGGCTCCCGCAGGTTTCGTGCGATAAAAGCTGCTCTCCGCCGCCAGCAAGCAGGCGCTCAATAGCATTTCATGAAGGAAATGAAGGCCTTCCTGAACGAAGGATTATGAATCCCATACACCAGAGGGTTGCACGCACTTGACATGTAGGCGAGACAGGTGTATGTGAAATACACCCTTCTATCTAGCGCATGCGCAGTAAGGACATCTGCGATATCTATGACGAAACAGGGTACCCAACACATGAAGAAGAACACAACTGTTATGACAAGCGTTCGAGTTATTGTAACCTCGGGCCTTGTGATATTAAGCGGCGGTCGCACCTCGCTACCTTCTGGGACAGGGTCAAGTGTGACTGTCCTCCTTCCCCTTCGTCGGCTGAGGTTGATTTTCTTCGAGTTCTGGATTCTGTTGCCGTGTTTCTGGAGCGCTCGCGTTACTTTGATGTAGCAGACGATTATGGTAGTGGCGGGTATTATCACGAAAACGAGGCTCAGAAAACCTGTATAGAACCTGCTCAACTGGATTGACGCGTAGACTCGCACGCATATCAGTTTTCCAGGATGAAAAACGAATGCCTCAGACGGTTCAGGAAATAGTGTCATGCATAATATACCACTAGATATCACCCAGATTAGGCCTATAAAAAGACAGGGTTCCGGTTCTTAAATATTTTAGAGTACTTAAACGGGCGCAGAGTTTTAAAGTAACGGTTCAGAGCTGTTAAAGCCATTACTTCGATCGACACGAAGGCTAGAACATGAACAAGAAAACCTTGCACTTGACAGAGAGGGTCTCCATAAGGCCATAGTCCTGAGATAGCCGCTCCAATAGTTAGGGGCATTGGGAATAATGAAGTAATAATATCCGATACGCAAAGAGCGATAATAAAGTATTAGTAGTGGTTCTGAGGAAAGGGCTGCGTATAAAAGCGATGACAACAATAATGTTACCCGACAAAGCCAAGGAGTTGGTTAAGATCAAGATGGCAGATTCCAGCACAGTTTTCGTGAGTGATCTCGAGTCTAGTTCTTTCTCGAGAGATGGGAAGAAACTCGAGTTACTTATATCAGACATTTCCCGACAATAATACACAAGAAACGTCGCTTGGTGCGTTTGTAATTTGCTTGCTTGTTGCTACTTTTGATGCGGCTGCTACTGCTTGTTGTCGCTCCAACTGCGGCTCAGTTCGGAAGCTTCAACTTTGCTTGTTGAATTCCTGTCTTTCGGTAGCCCCTTTGGATCTTGTTTTGCTCCACATATGTTCCTTAATAGTTGGTCTCTTGTTAATAACTTTCTGCTCTCTATAGTTAAGATTACTCTGCACGTTCTCAGAATAAAGGCGTTGCTTTAGACCACCTCGATGTTCTGAAGTTTGCTGCCTTCGACTTAAATAGCACTGCACTTGATGAAAAGCTTTTAAACGCCCTTGGATATTAGGCTTGTAATTTATTTGATTTTGACCTTTTTCTATCAACAGACACCTGTGATGCCGCGTTTTATTATCTGTTCGATTACTTCCTGTCGTCTTGTTTTGCCGGATAAGAAATTCTCGAAAACCGCAGTTCACCTTTTGATATGAAGAGCTGATATCAGTAATCCTGCTAATTTCCTTCTTATGATTTTCCAGTGTTTTCTCAAGGATATTTTACTGCGAAGTTCCCTATATCGCGGTCTAGTGTGCACTTCTTTTCACCCTTGCCGCTTTCCAAGTAAACTATATGACTTTCTTGAGTGCACGTTTCTCGAAGTGATTTCAAAAGCGTAATATATAGCCTTGTTCTTGAATGTGTTCGGTGTGATTGTTCATACTTGAAGCTCTTTCTTTCTCGATAATCGGTTATCGCTTTAGTCGCTGTTAAATTGATAATTATAATTCTTTGTTTCTGGACAGTACCTGAAGCAACTGCAACCTTCTTGCGGTCCGTGATTTGATGAACGCTTAGCAGATGGGGAATTCTTGTTCTCGAACATGCAGGGGATGAAAGACTGTCTTCAAAGTTATATTCACATTATGATGTATTTTCCTTAATATGTTTTACGTTTTTTGTAGCCTCTGTTCTCATACAGTTTCCCAGATGAATAGCAACGCAGCATAGATTGTACAAATGGTTCGAGAAACCTTAATTTATGCAATCCATGATATTCACCTTTTTAAATATAGTGGCGCCGAGAACGGTATCTTTGTTTTGCTCCAGTAATTTATCACCGCAATCTTTATTACAGAAACCTTCCTATTCCTGATGACAATCACATGCTATCACAGCCTGTTTTTTAGACAAATTCTATTTTAATCCAGCTCAAGCTCAACTCAAGCTCATCGTAAGTCCTTTAAGATCTTCTTTGTTGTTTCTTGCTCTTGTTTTTTCAGTAGACCATAAAATAATGTACCAAACTTGCTTGAAAAATCTGGAAAAAGAAAACGTTTTTGGTAATAAATGTTTCAGAGGGAAGTAATTTATGCTGGTTTTTGTTTTGTTTTTGGTTGTATCTCACAATTACTTTTTTAAATGTTTTGACTGTTTTTTTGATTTCGAATTTCTTTTAGAATTAGCTTCTAAACATGAACTTCACACTTTGTAAAGCTCGACTTGTTTACTGCACGTTTACTTTACCTTTGGGTTCCAAAGAAAACTAGAGAAGTCCATTGTAATTTCTTGGCAGTTTTAAGTGATTTATATTTTAAGTGACTTATATCTGCTTCCCAGAATTGCGTTATTCAAGGATTGAACTTCGTTGCGTTTTATCTTCAAAAGCTTATGTTGTGCATTTGCAAATTCATGATTTTTGTCTCCGAGGGATTCTTCTAGTTTCTACTTGCTCTTCGGAGTTCACAATGCGCCATTAACATTCCTCCTTGAACAGTCTGTGGTAAATGTCCCGATAAAAGAGCTTACTGACGGCCGGTTCCGGCTCCGGGGCTAATAACTATGACTCATACCATCTTGATCGATATATGTCACTTGTAATTTCACCGAGCAGGGCCAATGTCATGTTAAGGAACCTTTAAATTCAAATCTGCAAAATTCAATTAACCAGAAAAGTCCCCATTTAACAGGAGACCACTTTCAACTACTTTCATGTTCTCGGTGCAGACATATGTAGCATTAGTCGCTTGAAAGGAAAGAAAAAAAAATCAAATCAGGATGGAATTAGTTATTTGGGCGAATTATACTGAACAAATATTTTACTGCTTGGGCTGGGATTTAACTACTCGTAAGTAAACAGTGGGGAAATTTAACAAGGATTTAAAATTATTATGTCTCGTCTTTACATGACATGACTGATAGAAACGTTCAACGAGTAACTAATTGCCGTTCCTCTTATCAATCTATTTCTTCTTGTTCTGGTCAGGTGTTCTCAACTAGCTGCCTAATGTACTACAGGGGCGTAGGGGCCCCCCTTTCTCGGAAATTTTCCCATACATTTACTGTATTTGCTGGAGAAAATTTGCGCATTTCGTCCCATGTTTTCACTATCCGCCCCCCCCCCCCCTTCAAATATTCCTGGCTACGCCGCTGTACTATTATAAATTCGTCAAAACGTGGAATTCACGAGTTGAGTGATGATTTTTTTCTTGAATCCCATTGCAAAGATTTGATATTATTTTAGTGAAACGATACGAGTCCCAGGGGGGTACTCGGATATAAAATGACGGGGGTCCGACGTATTTTTGGGTACGAAATTTGTAGTAAAAGTATTTTTTTGGTTGAAAATTCTACCAGGTGTTTTGGGGGTGTTGAAACTTCTGACAGGCTAGTTGATCACCACATACTGCATTAAGCTGAATCTATTTCCGGGAAACATGATGGGGACACGCGAAGATTTCACGAAGATTTTTCATTTCCCGGGGGGGGGGGGGGGGGATTTCGCGAAGATTCTTCATTTCCCGAACGACTTAAGAGAGGGAAAAAACGAGCAACTCGAGGTCGTATTTTTACAATAAAAATACTTATAGTACATGGAATTCGTTGATAACTTTCAAAGCTTATGTAACTTTAACTAGTGCAAAGTTTTATCACGGGGCGTTCAAACAAAACTCGCTCGTTCAATCAAGCCGCGCTAGAATATCCAGGAAAAAATTCTGCCATCTGTGTACACCTATTTTAGAAAAAGTTGCACCGTCACAACTGTAGCCTCGCTCTGTGAGGATTTTCAGGTCCTCGGGTAAATTTAATAAATTAAAATCTCTGTGGTTGTCTACATAAACGACTCCGAATCCTATATTATGCTATTATTCAGCCATGCCACTATCTCGGTTCTGATTGGCTAAGAGTACGCAGCGAAACCTTGTTATTATTCAGCCATGCCAATATCTCGGTTCTGATTGGCTAAGAGCATGCAGCGAAACCATGTTGGCGCGCAGTGCCTGACGTCATACTACAGACATTAGTGAAATATATATATAATGAAAGGTCGACGAACAGCTTAAACGATGATTATTTAATACGATATTTCAATCGGCCATTACCGATCTTCTTCAGGTTTTGAATGGATATATTTACATTGCATGCTGGATATAAATAAAATAACGGTCACATTTAAAAAAAAGAAA
The DNA here is from genome assembly GCA_033964015.1 of Scolanthus callimorphus. Taxonomy (NCBI): domain Eukaryota; kingdom Metazoa; phylum Cnidaria; class Anthozoa; order Actiniaria; family Edwardsiidae; genus Scolanthus; species Scolanthus callimorphus. The sequence continues at coordinate 28,332,778 of CM066912.1, read as the reverse complement.
AATACATATGATACGGTGCTTGAGAAGTGACAGATAAAGATAAAATAATATCAAACAAAACTAAGGATTAATTACAGCTAAAATTAACAAAACTTTCATCTCCACCCACCCACCCACCCACCCACCCACCCACCCACCCACCCACCCACTGATAGGAATGAAACTCTTAATAACTACCTTGATGCTGTTAAATTTGAAATTACATCTTCTCCTCTTCAACGCATATCAGACAACTTGTCTAATACAGAACGTCAAGCTATAGACACTCTTAAGCAACGTAATGACATAATCATTAAACCTGCTGATAAAGGCTCAGGAACTGTTGTTATGGATAAGGACTGGTATATAAACGAATGCTTAAGACAACTTAATGACCCTAAATTTTACAAACAACAAGATAAAGATATAACTAGTGAAGTTCAGAAGCGCGTAACGCTATATTTAAACGGCATGATTAAAGATAACATAATCGATGAAAAACTTCAATCATTTCTTTTCAATAACAATGCTAAGCCGGGTCGATTTTATATACTTCCTAAAATTCACAAAGCTGGCAATCCAGGACGTCCCATTGTTTCTTCTAATAACCATCCTACAGAACGCATTTCTCAGTTCGTAGATTTCTTTCTCAAACCACTAGTCTCTAAACTTCCCTCTTACATTAAAGACACTAATGATTTTTTGAAAAAACTGCTTACTCTAGATTTACCCGATAACGCTATGCTTGTGACCCTTGATGTTTCCTCTTTATATACTAACATACCACATAACGATGGAATTAAAGCTTGCCGTCATTATCTCTCCACCCGTTTCAGTAAACAAATTCCCACTGAAACTATATGTGACCTTATTCGCATGATCCTCACTATGAATCATTTTACCTTTAATGATAATAACTACCTCCAGATTCACGGAATTGCTATGGGCACTAGGATGGCGCCTTCTTTTGCTAACCTTTTTCTAGGTCTCTTTGAAACTAATGCACTTGCTAAAGCTCCCTATAACCACACACATGGTGGAGATATCTAGATGACATCTTCATGATTTGGGACAGGTCCGAAGAGGATCTTGTTTCTTTTGTTTCATATCTCAATGGCATACATCCTACTATCAAATTTACATGCGAGCACTCTTTCAACAGTATCCCCTTTCTTGATGTTTCTGTCTCTATCGTCAATGGCGCAGTAGAAACTGACCTTTACAGCAAACCTACTGACAAACATCAGCATCTGCTTTATTCTTCCTGTCATCCTTCTCATACCAAAAAGGGTATCCCCTACAGTTTAGCTCTACGACTCCGCCGTATTTGTTCTACACATGAATCATTCATTGCTCGTTGTAATGAACTTACTGAATTCTTACATAAACGTGGTTACAAACGTGATTTTGTTAATCAGCAAATCTCACGTGCGGCCGCTATGTCCCGCGCCGACGCCCTTAAACCCAAAGGCAGTACTAACAATTCATCTGATCGTATTCCTTTCGTTTTAACGTATAACCCTAGCCTTCCCTACATTTCTGGTATTTTACGCAAGTATTTTAGAATTCTCCATACCTCTGACCGTTGCAAAGAAGCTTTCCCTGATCCTCCTTTAATTGCCTTTCGCAGAAGCCCTAACCTTCGAGACCTTCTTGTTAAAGCTGAGCTTACTAAACCTTTCATAAACAACCTCCCTACTGGCTCGTACCGTTGCGGTGATAACTGTAATACTTGTAAATATATCGCAGATGGCATAACGTCCTATTCTTTTAACGCCACTAACGAAACCCGAAACATAACTTCTAGAATAACCTGCAAAACTAATAATGTAATATACATGATTGAGTGTAAACGCTGCCACCTACAATATATAGGCGAAACAAAACGTCAACTTCGTGAACGGTTTAATGAACACCGACGCACTTTAGATTCTGACAGTCAATCTACTCCTACTACCGCTGCCCTCCACTTCCATAATACAGCTAACCACATTGCCTCTGACATGCTTTTAATCCCTTTAGAAAAACTTAAATCTAACCGCGACTCTATACGCAAAGCCAGAGAAGCTTTTCTCATCAACAGAGCTCGAACTCTAACTCCTAATGGTCTTAACATAAGAGATGAAAGTTTTGTTAATTTTAGCTGTAATTAATCCTTAGTTTTGTTTGATATTATTTTATCTTTTATCTGTCACTTCTCAAGCACCGTATCATATGTATTTTTCTTTTTTTTTAAATGTGACCGTTATTTTATTTATATCCAGCATGCAATGTAAATATATCCATTCAAAACCTGAAGAAGATCGGTAATGGCCGATTGAAATATCGTATTAAATAATCATCGTTTAAGCTGTTCGTCGACCTTTCATTATATATATTTTTCTCAGTTCAACTGGTTGACAGGTCCGTTTATCAGGATCCAGCTTGGCAAAATACCTCGTTCGCGGATTTTCATATTTTAGTCTACATCTACAGACATTAGGATTGATGCACTCTAATGACGTCATAACGCAAGCCAATAGGTTTGGCCGCCATCTTGGTTTTCATTTCCGAATTGAAAGCCGGTTTTGCGAATATTCTTGTTGAATCTGTTATGATTTTTGCCAAGAGATCATTGCTCAGGATATCTAAACATCAACTATGGCTATTTGAATTGAATACAAAAGGAAATTACCAATGGACGTAAGATGAAGTTGAAAAACCGTGTCGCCGTGCACGGCCTCATCGTTGACTTCGTTTAGCTAGGTAAGAATTCTTGGTTGCTGAATAATAAAACAATTATTGAATTCGGTTTTCGCATGATAGTGAAATTTGTCAACACCTCGAGTTAGTGTTATCCGCCTCAGCTTCGCTTCGGCAGATAACACAAACCTCGGCGTTGCCAAATCTCACTATCATGCTCAACCTCATCCAATAAGTGTTAATTGGCGCGCAGTGATTAGGATTGATGCACTCTAATGACGTCATAACGCAAGCCAATAGGTTTGGCCGCCATCTTGGTTTTCATTTACGAATTGAAAGCCGTTTTGCGAGTATTCTCGTTGAATCGGTTATGATTTTTGCCAAGAGATCATTGCATCATTGCTCAGGATATATCTAAACATCAACTATGGCTATTTGACTTGAATACGAAAAGGAAAATATCAATGGACGTAAGATGAAGTTGAAAACCGTGTCGCCGTGCACGGCCTCATCACTGACTCCGTTTAGCTAGGTAAGAATTATTGGTTGCTGAATAATAAAACAATTATTGAATTCGGTTTTCGCATGATAGTGAGATTTGTCAACGCCTCGAGTTAGTGTTATCCGCCTCAGCTTCGCTTCGGCAGATAACACAAACCTCGGCGTTGCCAAATCTCACTATCATGCTCAACCTCATCCAATAAGTGTTAAATAGCTTTCGTTATCAAATTGTTTTTATAAGAAATCAAAAATGCCAATTCGCAATCCATTTCCATCCGCTCCAGAACACACGAAAATACTCCAAATTTTTGCGTATCTAGCACTACAGCTGAAACTGGTTATTTAACGAACTTAGATTATCCTTGTGAACTGTAACATAGTGACGCTGCGGCCCCTTTAAAGTTCTAAAATTATAGAGAGCCACAAGTACCCAAGTGTACAATTTCGAAGGAAAAAGATTGTATGAAAGATTTTTACTCTTCTCTAGATGCAATACACTTCTTACCCAATATAATACTTTAGAATAGAGTGATATGATGCAGATAAAAAGTAACCACTTGCGTCAACGTATAAAAATACTTTGCTTTCAGGCTCTTTAGTGTGCCACCTACCGGGCAATGTACTAAAAGTTTCTTTGAAACATAAACATGCATTAAATGTTTTCAATTTCCCATTTCTTGGACCACTAATTACCAATCGAGTCATGTTTTGTCTGCAATATTTCCTTCTAATACTGATGAATTTGTAACTGCATTCGCAAATCTAGAAGGTTTAATTTTATTACACCACCTATTTCATATAACATTGTCCCACGAAACCCAGAGCTCCCCGGCACGTCTGCTCGCGGGGGAGGCTCTGGAGGCATCCATTTGGGAGCCCTCGCTGATTGGCTGATTTTGAACGTTGGGGCATGCACAGAAAATTGTTTCTCTCAACATTCTCGTACCCAGAGCTCCCCGGCTCGTCTGCTCGCGGGGGAGGCTCTGGAGGCATCCATTTGGGAGCCCTCGCTGATTGGCTGATTTTGAACGTTGGGGCATGCACAGAAAATTGTTTCTCTCAACATTCTCGTACCCAGAGCTCCCCGGCTCGTCTGCTCGCAGGGGAGGCTCTAGTGACATCCATTTGAGGGCCGTCGCTGATTGGCTGATTTTGAGCGTTGGAGCATGCGCTGAAAGGTCTTTATCTCAGCGGCTCTGTATTAAATCTCGCGCATGCGTCAGTGGCTGTCACCAGAGCCTCCCGCGCGAGGAGACGAGCCGGGGAGCTCTGGGTTCGAGAATGTTCTCTCAACGGCTCTGTCAATCTCGTACCCAGAGCCTGTCATCTTTTGGCCAGCGGCAAGATTCAGGGCTCTGGGGGAATCGATTCTCTGGATTCGAAAATGCGTGAAACCATGCTTCATAATGAAGTGTTTTTGCTGGTATATGACGGGGGGGGGACTCCCCATATTTTCAGACGGGGGTGCTCGTCCTATCCCTTAGGGTATAAAATTGACAGACGTGCTATCTCTTAGGGGTGTTTAAAATCAGCCCTATCCCTTAGGGGAGTCTCAGACCAATCCTTGCCCAGAAATATATTGGTACTGACACCAGAACCGATATTTACAAAGGAAACTTGGTTGAAAACCCTGAAATGCTATCTTTTAGGGGTAAATTCGGCGGTCGCCACGCCAAATTTGCTCTCTTTTAGGGGTAAATTTTCTGTTTGCCACACCCATTTTGCTATCGCTTAGGGTCAAAATCAATTTTCCCGACGAGCACCCCCGTCTAAAATATTGGGAGTCCCCCCCCGGGGTATATGACAAACGAAAGTAAAAGAACATTCAATGAGGAAGCCCCACCAGGAATAAATGAACTGTTTAGGAAATATGAAAGTCTCAGAAAATCTCAGAAGAAAAAAAACTGCCTGATTCTACCAAAAGCCAACACTAACAGGCTCCTTACTTTATTTGGGTACCAAGGGTAAAATTATGGAACAGCCTGCCCAATGAAGTAAGGGAGTCAGATAATCTTCCAGTCTTTAAAGCAAAAATTAAAGAGTCATGCTGTAGTACAATTTTCAAATTGTGTAAATAGTGTACATACTGTAAATATTGTAAGTAGGCTCTTTTCGATCAACAGGTATTTTTATGATATTGTGTTGATAGTAAATTTACAATATGTAATGTGTAATGTGTAATGTGCAATGTGTAATGTGTAATATGTAATTATCATTATGATATGCAATGTGCAATGTGTAATATGTAATTATGTAATTATCATTATGATATGCAATGTGCAATGTGCAATGTGCAATGTGTAATGTGTAATGTGTAATGTGTAATGTGTAATGTGTACTGTGTAATGTGCAATGTGTAATGTGTAATGTGTAATGTGTAATATGTAATTATCATTATGATATGATATGATATGATATTGTGTTGATAGTAAATTTACAATATGTATTTGGCATAAATTGTGGCGATTTCGGACATAATTCTCTGCTATTTTGCTACATGGTTTCACGAGCAACGTTACTTGAAACAGATCTATATAAATTATAATGGCAATGGCGATGGTTAATGGCGATGGCGATGGTTAATGGCGATGGTTAATGGCGATGGTTAATGGCGATGGTTAATGGCGATGGTTAATGGCGATGGCGATGGCGATGGCGATGGCGATAAAAATAGCATTGTGTGGCTATGCAGAAACCAGTTTATCTCGCCTCACGGTGCGCAAGGATTGTTTGTCAAAACGAAACCTTCCTAATGTACGCTGGTCCAGCAAGAGATTTCCGCAGTTTTGGGAAGGAAAAAAGTTTAAAATTAAGTTTACATTTCACATAACAAGATTTTGTGAGGAAATGTTAAATGCTCAATTGCAATATGTTCTGGAACCTGTTTGGAACGCTTGGCGATGTAACAAAAATCGTTCTGGGTCTAATCTGAGCGCAAGAAATCAGCTGGGAATTAATTATTTAGAACTTACTCTTGAATGGTTTTCGATAGCAACCAACCGGTTCGAAACCCCTCGTAAAAATCTTCCAACGAAGTACCAAACAACAAGGCTGAAAAATCTAGCCGTACGGTAGTCCTTATGGAGGGAACACATCCATTACGATTTTTTCTTCCATCTAACGCGGCACCCAGCTTAGCACAAGAGCGCTATTTGCTATCTCGCAAATGTTTTGTCGGTGTGAAAAGCTGTAAAAAATTTACAAAAAGCAACAACTCGCCGCGTCTGACGCCCACAAGTGGAAAATAATACCTGCTTACTGATAAAACTATAATTAAGTAAAACGCGTTTAAAAAGCATTGCAATTTTTCCGCTGTGATCATTATGCCCGCTTTATACGTAGTTTAAATTCTGTTTTTTTTTTTGTAAAGGTGAACGTGTGTTATAGAGTGCCTCAAGCGCTGTCTCTGTCGCCTTTTCTAATATATAGATTTTGTAGGCACTGCCTAAAAGCTGAGCTCCAAAATGCTTTGACGTTGCCTTGCACTGTCACCTAAAGAACTTGTCCAAGTTCGGTTGTCTGACCCGGCCATTTCTTACTTTCCTTTTTGATGCAGGAATTAATCTTAAAAAACCACAGGATTCTCGTGTGTCATGGACGGATGGACGGCGGACGGACAGACGGACAGACGGACAGACGGAAACAAAGTCTTTAGTAAAAGAAAAATATTTGAAAAATCATATCTCAAAACGGAAAGGACGTAGAACAACCAAACTTGGATAAAGTTTTCTTCTAGGTTAGAAGTTTATATCAACCAAGTCAAGTAACTAGGCCAGGTGACTTCACTGATATTATCAATTGAGCGAGAACATCATTTCGACACAAAAACACAGATCGATGCATTACCACTTTTTCTTAGGTATAGTGCTCCGCTTGCGCACCATTTCGTGCCGTGTGGAGCTCCGCTATTAATGAATAAAATTTAGTAACTATTCAGTTAGTGCGCGCCCTAAATACAAGATAAGGTATGCCCATTTGTTCCTCCCACTGGTTCGACAGTCTTTTAATATTTTTTTCCTAGACAAAACAGCACACACCTGCTAGTGTTTTCCCTTCCGCTATATTCTTTGCTTTCAATTCTCACACATCTATACTATACATGTAATTTCTCGAAGTTCCTGTGCGAGAGGTGTTTCTGATTGATTACCTAATATTCCCGCCATTTTTGGAGCGCGCGCGTGCCACACAGGAATCCCGCAGCATCAACACTTTTCTCTTATACCCCATTCACACCGGCGCTTAAACCAGTTTAAAGGTAGTTTAATTAAACTGGTTTAAATCCTTATCTCCAAAGAGGAGACAGTTGCAAGGACAAAACCGAATAGACTGTACTGTACATGTTACTAAGTGATCAGTTAGCTAGTAAGAGTTTATCGCAGTAACAAACTTGGCATGATGTAAGGCGAAGAAAACCTTGTTTAACTAAACATGGTTATGGTGTGAATGGGGTATTAGGTACAACATTTGAAGATTACGATGTCTACTTTTTATATATTTTCTGTGAGAAATTGAGGAATTGCAAAGGATCAACCTGAATGCTTGTACAACTAAAGGGACGTTTTTAAAATCTTTCAACAGCTAACTGTTTTCGTCACACTGAATGATGGGTTCTTTTCTGGTCTTTTTTTTAGGCCGAAACGAGAGGTATTATGATTTAGTCAAATCACACTAGTGGTCTATCGTTAATGCTGCGTTCTGATTGGTTGAGTTACTAGTAGGCTATAAGTTATGGCCTACAAGTTATAGCCTACTAGTAGCAAAAAGTACGTCGGAATTAAATGCCAGAAAATGGCAAATGACCAGACCAGAAAACGTTGCTTTACAAACTGACCTAGTAGTGTGAATCTTTAAAACAAGGAACGAGAAAAGGGGGACACCAACAACATCCGTATTTTTGACTTATAAAATTATCATTCTCGCTGAATTCATATCTTCTGACAGTTTTTCCTAAATTTTAGTTTTCTGAGTGGGACTGATCACGGAATCTCTTCGCAGTCACGGTCTTTGACAGTTCTTTGGCTTTGGACATCGATTTTCGCCTAACAGTTCAGGGAAATTTAGTTTGAATCCTTACAAATTTTGGTACCGAGGGCGCGAGGGCACGCTCATCAAAAAGCCAAAGTTTCTAACAAGTCCTGCCTAGGATGATCAGTGCTTGGAACTCATATATTACTGGGCGATGTAGCGGCATCAACATAACTGCTAAAGCTTTTAAGGCCACGCCCTGCCTACAGTGAGATCTACACAGATTCCTAGTGGCCACAAGCGCGCGTTAGCCTTCCCTCTGAATATTTAGCGCAAACTACAAAAGGGTTGAAACTTAAGACTGTTTAAAGGTCTTTAAAGTCTTAAAAGACCACTTGACTAACAAACTTCAATGGAAAATAATCAGCTAAAACCGCCGATGGCATGCTCGAGCACCCCCCCCCCCCCCCTTCCTCGCCCCTTTTTTGCATATGAACTTGAATATATTTTTTGTGTATTTACACGTAAAGAAGAAAAGCAAGGAACAGAAGAACAGAAGCCTGTCCTTTCTGTTTCTGTTTTGTTTCTGTTATTTGCAAGAGAACTAGCTCGTTCAAACCTAAGTACGGGCGCTTTTTCACATTGTTCCGAAAGTGTTTTTCGCGCACGAAAATTACGTGTTCACTTCATTTTTGGCTCTTCGGCGCCCCCCACATTTTAGGGTGCTCCGCCGAGCTCCGCCGCCCCTGCGGTTGAGATGGATGCTTTCTAATCGGTATTTTACTGGACTGGCAAAATATGGCCAAGAGTGATGATGTTGTTTAAATAGAGTTTTTCAACTGTTAAACATTAAATGACTGATTTTGCTGATGTGCGTGATCGGTAAGTAATGTTTAATTACCACCGGTAATTACTTTGAATTTATTTATACGTTTCAGCAAAAATAATGTACTTGCTTTCGTTTGACTTTATTACATTTTGGCAATCTCTAATGACCGCCAGATCTCGCGTCTATTAGCTCATAAATCATAAATCAGATCGAAGATTTGAAGATCGATTTGTTTTTTTGAATGATCATTACCTCAACTGTAGATTGCGCGAATCGATAAATATTTTATTATAGATGTTTTTTATGTAATACGTGCGGATATTTTATAAGTTGCGGACATAATTTTCCGAGCCCGACCTGTTTCCATCGGACAACAAATATTGTATTTTTTGTCTTTTGTTCTAAAGATCCTATGGTATAAAACTGGAACCTAAAAAAGATAAAATTGGCACCTAAAATGGTATACAATTGGCATCAAAAATCGCTCGCGCGCGGAGCTATATATGAGAGTGTTTTTCGAACCTACCTTTAAAAGGCTTTCTCTTAAGCTGAAATATATATTTACACTGTATTTTCCAGTTTTTTTCCATGTTTCTAGTTAAAAAACAGAATATTTTCTGTTAGTATCTCCCTCCCTCATCTTCCCGCGAACTCACGCACAACAAGAGAACATTATTTCCGTGTTTTTGTTTAGTGGACTTGTAACTCATTTTCAGTTCGAAACACTTTGTGAGCAGGAAATTATTTGCGCTTTGATTATTAAATAACACAGCGGGCGTACTAAAAAATTAAAGCTTGCCGAACTCATTATATCAAAATATTATTATTACATCTAGCGGGTTTCAAATGGAGTGTACTCGAAATTGTTTTTTTATTTGCCCGTTTATACTTTTAACGGCTACCGCTAATAGGACACATGTAGCCGGTGCAACATTTGTCCTGCATGTTTCACCGTGGCTAAACTAGAAAACATCGCACGTGTGTCTCGGATAAAAATGCTTCTTGTCTGGCGAAGAAAACATTTTTCTGTGTCCGATCTACAAAATTTCCTGCGTGCAATGTTTCTCGCGTGGCTAAATTTGGAAACATGTGTCCGGCTACAATGTTGCGCGTTACACGTGTCGTCCTTTTGGCAGGCTCGATCAGAAGCTCATAATCCATTCTCGAACCCAGAGCTCCCAGGCTCGTAACCTCGCGGGCGAGGCTCTGGTGACAGCCACTGACGCATGCGCGAGATTTAATACAGAGCCGCTGAGAGAAAGACCTCTCAGGGCATGCTCCAACGCTCAAAATCAGCCAATCAGCGACGGTTCTCAAATGGATGTCCCCAGAGCCTCCCCTGCGAGCAGACGAGCCGGGGAGCTCTGGGTACGAGAATGCTCATAATCCAGAAGCTTGAATGGAGCATTGTTTTTTTCTACTCCATTTTTACTAATTAGTCATTTTTAGATTCGTCTAATTAGCATAACGTGCAAAATTCATTTGAGCAAGATGGCCGACTCGAATCCCCCGTGTTGGCGAACTGCGCCATTCGTGTCCTGCGTGAAAATCCGATCGCTGTGGAACTAATAGTACCGCGAAAGATATTACTGGCTTTTAAAACTTTCTTCTACCGCATTTTTGTATGTTTGTGTTGTTAGTATATACGTTGGATTACTCATTTGTTGTTTACTTTAATACACTTCGTTTAAAATGCCAAAATATGTGCTAATAAACTGGGGTGTTCCGCCGCCGTGTACGATCCAATCCCAGAGGACACCTTTGTGTTCAGCTCTCCTTTCGTCATGACTCGTTCTACTAAACAAAGGAAGCTTTTGTGACGTAACTCGTGAGTTGTTACAGGTTCGTACACGGGAGAACAGCGACTCTGAACTCTGAGGCTGCGTACACACTCAGTGCCCGGGCACTAGCAGTGCCCGAGTACAAGGTCTGGACCTTGTACTCGGGCACCAGTGCTATGCCCGAATTTTGGTTTGGGCACTCGAAAAACTGGACTGTTCACATTAGTGCCCGTGCTCGGGCACTGTGCCCGGGCACCAAGTGTGTACGCAGCCTGAGACGACCGAACGATTCTTACAAACACACTGCTCAATTCAAGTTTCTAAGATTATGAGCTTCTGGTATTACTTAGTTCTACTTACGTCCACTCGTGCTTTCTTCTATGCTCTCTTCGCTAGTATCCACGAAATAGCTACTGCTATCGTCGGTGCCTGTTTTCGTCCTCTGTACCCGCCATTTTACTTTCGAAAATAATCCGAAAGGGAGCAGAAGAGCCCAGAAGAGGTGACGTCATGCTTATAGCGCTCTATGATTGGCTTAGTTTTGGCGGAAATAGAATCTAAAACTAACTACTAGTATCCCAAGATTATGAGCTTCCGGCAGGCTTTACTGCGATTTCCATAATTCTGCGAACTCCCACTTGACATTTTTGAACGCCAAACTACGTTTTTATCCATGCATGTTTTCTGAGTTTGGTTTGCATTTTACAGTGAAAAATTGTGCTGTCATCGGTTCACAATTAGATCTATCCGTGAAATCAGCCTCCGTGAAATCAGTTAACACCCAGAGTTGTTTACTCGTTCGATTGACGGAAGCGGTGTAGAATTCGCAGAATTATGAAAATCGCAGTAATTTATATTGGTCGCATTTTTTGTCAACCAAACATATTGAACAAAAGTGGTACGTGTACGTGTCTTACACGAGCAACCAATCACGTGTTCAATGAGTTAGATAGTTAGATACTTGGCTTGTGATTGGCTGATAGGGAAACCGTTCAGTAGCAACTTGTATTAGTTTCGTTTATGATTGGTTACGTCTTTTTGGCGGCGAAGTTTATTGGCTTCCAAACTTTCCATGGTTTACATTAATGTCAAGGCTATCTTTAAAATAGGAACGCGGAACCAAGGAACAGAGTATGAGGAACGAGAAAAACAGGAATGCAAAAAGGGAGAATTTTTAAAACAATGAATGCGAAAAGGGGAATCTTTAAAACAAGGAACGCGTCATTTTGACGAAGCCAGGTCTCCTCCTCATATCTCTTATAGCACAATAAATAAGGAATTTCTCAGAAACCCATCCATGGGAAAATATGAATTCCCCAAGACACACGCACGGGAATTGTGTTCGGAATTTAGACTAGACGAACTTTCGGAAAATCGTACTTCATGAGGCATTTTTTAGTAAAAGCTGGCAACAAGTGCCATCTTATGCGAAATTTTACGCTGAATCCGAATTTTTTTGTTGCCAACGCAGATTTTGTATTTTAAGAGGTGAAATGACGTCATGATTGACAGCTGTCACACAAACCTCTACAATTAATTTTTCGCCGATTTTTCTTTTCAAATTTTAACGGCCAGTGAAATTCAAATGTATAAACGGCAATGTGATATTCAAAAAAAATGTATCTATATTATGGGATAGGGTGATTGATGGGCGTAGAACGTCATCCAAATGGCGTATCCAAGATGGCCGCCGTGCCGCCATTTTGGATATCTGTTGATTGTTTGAGGCCATCACGTTCAAAGGCTAAACTTAAAAAAAAAAAGACAAAACTTAAACGACTTTGCAATACATAAAAAGTAGCAACTGACGATTATGGTGGAAAGAGAATAATATATAGGCAAATATATGATTGTTGTTAGTGAATTTAGGTAGGAAGCGCAATCCACAAAATTATAGCAACTTAGTCGTCCCTACTGTAAAACGTCTCACTATGACTATTTATTCCAAAGCCTATCACTGAGTCAACTACATCTACGACTATTGTTTTAAATGCATGCAGAATATTCCTCTTACACACACAGGAATAAAAATGATAAGAAAAAAGGAGGGATAACGGGGGCAATTCTATGGCAATAGGCGTTGCTCCAGCCTTTTCCGAATTTTCTTTTATAGCCTGGTGGTAGCAACTTTGAACTTATAAGCAAAAGTAGCGAATGTAAGACTTTAATTTGTCCTCGGAGTAGCTTTCCTCTCTATGCTTGAAAGCCCTTTCCTATTCCAACCCCTTTCTTGTCTGAGGTTTCCTTTTGAGGTTTTCTGCTGGTCCTGAGGTTTCCGCTATTTTTCGATTACGCCACGGGGGCAGCAGATTGCATGATCGTTGTGAACGAACTTTTGATATAAGGACTTCAAAGGCACGGTTTTGTTGCCGGACCAAGGATGATTATCGTAAACTGGGGATATCGTTTAGATCGTAAAATCAAGCGGCGGTGAATCTGATTCACCTTTTCATATTGATTTGCCTTTTATATATTTAATGGCTTCATTCGACCAGCATTTCATACTGTGATACCTTGAAGTCGTTGTCAGGTATTTATTTCCATGTTTTTTGACTACCAGACTGATAGTTTCTAAAAATCAAATTTGACGATATGGCGGCCATCTTGGATCCGCCATTTTGAATATCACAGCAGCGCCATATCCGAATAATACGACAATTTTTCGTATAGGACATTCTATCCTGTTCAAGTTAAATATTCGTTCGAATTTGAAATATAGCGACAAAACTATTTTAAGGAGTTCGCCAACAGCTGTCAATCATGATGACGTCATTTTCACCCATTAAAATGCAAAATCAGGGATGGCAACAAGAAAATTCGGATTCATCGTGAAAAATTACATAAGAAAACTCTTGTTGCCAGCTTCTACTAAAAAATGCCTCATGCGCCTTAAATATTGCAATTTTCTGATATTTCGTCTAGTCTAATTCACATGGATAGCCAAGGGAAATCCGAACACTTCCCATTCTTCTACCATGGGAAATTTAGTTATTCCACTGGATGGGTTTCTGCAGAAATTCCCTGTGATAGGACCAGTGATGATAGATTACCATTTCATTTTAACAACGATCACAAGGTGTTAAAATAAACTATAGTTCCTTCATAGTCGCCGCGATGTAACAGATGTAACGTGGATTCTGGTGATGTCAGTTAGAATGTAGCAGGGAAAGGGCGCCACCATAATTAGTGGGAAATGAAACCTCAAAATCGCGGGAACTGTAAAAGGACTAATGATTATTACACTGTATGTCAGTCTCGCTTGGAGGTTCATTCTAAGAACTTCAATTTATTATATTGTCAATAAAGAAACCCGCGTTTTATTTTGAACATTCAACCCACTTTTCCTTTTAGCACTCTTGCATCTGTCGCGTCATCCCTAAGGGAAGGCAAATCGTTGGGTTCAAGTTTTACGGCCGGTTTACAGTTGCGATATTTTAGTGTTGCATCTGTCGCCGCGATTTTTCTCGCGCGAGTTGCAATTCCAACTATCATGTGTAAACGATATGCAAATCCGGTGCGATTTCTGTGCTCTCTTTTCTTCAAATCGCATCAAGTTGCAAAGAGTTTCGAACATGTTTGAAATCGCGACATCAAAAATCGCGACAGCAAATATCGCGGCAGATCGCGCCGAGTTGCACTTAGTTTACATAGTGATTTTGAGTTGACGCGGATACGTGCGGAGAAAAATCGCCGCCACTCGTGCGACAAAAACTGCAAGTAAATGGGCCTTTAGGGTGTACCCACCACCTTTCCGAGTTTTCCCCAACCCACTTTTCACTCCAAATATCTCGCGATTTTTTACCATATCAAAAAGATAAGCCTGTAACCCTCCCACTGAAGGAGAGCATCACATTAATGCAATAATTCAGGTGTTCCTAGTACGTACCTCGAGAAAAAGGCCTTGAAAATCAGGAGGGGTGGTACCACCCGGTACCCACTTAATTTGACGAGCTTGGTTCCTAACAAGTACCGAACATATCTATTGACTTCCTCTCTTATGTGATAGTAAGGACAGAGCGGAAATGACCAAAACTGAAATGTCTAACTTCGCCATATTTCAATATATAAGCTCAAGATTCCGTATACAAAGAGTTTCTATGACCAAAAGCTTAATTCCAAATTTTCAAGAAATTTGAAGAACATGACTTTTAGATATGTTTGAACAAAGTTTGCAGAATTCCTGATCAAAGTACCAATTCTCCATAAAATGGCACAGAAACCAAAGTTTAAAGCCTAATATCTCAAAGACGGATCCATTAGAAAAAAGTCATTTTTGATATTTTGTTTCTAATAAGACAAGGAGTCTGTATGCAAAAAATCAAGCTTTTCTGAGTTAACCTGACCTTATTATTTGAAATTTAGTGATCTAAACAGGTCATTTCCGCTCTGTCGATAGTATAAACATCGTCCATCACCTATTCAAATGCTGAATTTAATTTACCAGTATCACATGTTGTCCCGTGGGCGCTTTCACGATGTGGAGTGATTTCGTTTTCACATATTGGACCGGCATGGGTCGCACCCTCGCCAACATAACCAATCTCGCCGCTTACAGATCCTGCACATATTGGAGACATATTGAAAACCCTTCTCTCTACTACCACTAAACTAGAGTTGTTGGCTCCCTCCGTTAACTCTTGGTCCATTATTGGCGCAGTATTGGCAACACAATGTTTACGTCCCTCCTGACATGTTGTTCCAGTTTTGGTGACTCTCTCCGCCAGCTCTTGGTCCAGTATTATTTCCTTGCGCGCTCGCTCTTTGTTATGGTTGTCAAAGCATGTGTTTATAAATAATACCGTTGATCCGACAATGGAACAGACGCCGGCAAGATAAAATGCAGGGACGTAAGATCCTAGTCTGTCTGCCACGAAGCCTGGAAAATCCATTCATAATTGTAGATCCAGCGAGCTGGAAATATACGACTTTAAACAATAGTTTAAAACACGCGCTCTGATTGGTCAGCAGGCCGTATGTTATTATTACAGTACTGATGCACAAGGTGGCGTCATAGTGCAAGTGGCGTCAAGGTATCAAAACCGAGTTGGAAATGCGCGCGCTGTTTTCATTACAATCACGTATTCGTGCGCCTTCCCATTCTCGAATCCAGAACTCCCCGGCTCGTAACCTCGCGGGGAGGCTCTGGTGACAGCCACTGACGCATGCAAGAGATTTAATAAAGAGTCACTGAGAGAAAGACCTTTCAGCGCATGCTTTAACGCTGAAAATCGACCAATCAGCGACGGCCCTCAAATGGATGTCCCCAGAGCCTCCCCTGCGAGCAGACGAGCTGGGGAGCTCTGGGTACGAGAATGGCACCTTCCTTGTAATAGCGTAGGCTGCACAAGAGTGAACCAGCGAGAGCGTGAAACCAGAACTCGTCGGCTCGTCACCTCTCGCGGAGAGGCTCTGGTAACAACCATCGACGCATGCGCGAGATTCTATAATTCCCCTGCAAAGTGGCATATCAAGAAAATTTGCTGTCGTTTTGCCGACGTTGCAAAACTTCCTTATTAGGAAATCCCCCTTTACCTTATTTGGAAGGTCTGCAAGTACTTTTCCTCATATCTTAGCGAAAAAAGCAGGAAAATTGACCAAAACTTGCAGATACTCGAGAAACATCCTTCGCTTGGTCGCCATTTTGTTTTTACCCCCCGCCGAGGGGCCTGAGTCACGTTTTGAACACCACAGGCAACCCGCGTGGAATTTCCATAAAAACGACAGCACTTTCTTGATATGCGATGCGGGGACGACAATGGATCCACACTTACCTGTAATAGCAGGGCCCGCAATACATGGTAAAGCGGTAACCATATTAGCCTGTCCAAAGGCAGAAGCCCTTCGTGGGGGGTCCACTGTATTCATGAATAAAATATTCAACGTCACACGAAATGCGCCGTCTGAAAGACCATATGCGCCCACGAGCACAGATAAGTACATAGGGGACGTTACCATGGTGAGGAGCAGTGTGGACGTGCCGGAGAGCATTGTTGCGGCTTGATTAACGTGCCTCGCTTTGATAAAGGAAATGTCGCAGAGCCGACCAATTACAACGCGACTTATTATATTCGTGATGCCGAAGATAAGAATGAGTATTGTTATTTCGCTAGTGGAAAGGCCTTGCTCTTCTGAAAACTTCACCTGAAACACAAAGCGTATACATCTTATACAAATATGTAATGCAGATATCAGCAAAGTTCTTCTATGAGGTTCTTACAATTGTAAAAAAACAGCTGAGTTTAAAGGTATAACTGTTATGCTATGTGGCTGTAAGTGGTTTAAAAATGTTAATGATTGCCAATAATGTTATTTCTTTACTGATTTACCGATGTATCTTACTTGGATATAAGGTGTATTAAATATCTATTTATCTATATTAAAATCCTTAGCGTCTGTGATTGGCTGATTTTTTCCCGCCACTTTTGGTGCGCGCGCATGCTTTAATGAAGTCTTCTGCATTTCTGTCAGTGAGAGATTTTCAGTAAATAACTGAACACTTTTTCGTCACAAGGTGACCACGGCGATTTGGCGTTATATGACCTTATGTGAAATGCGAGATCTTTTACATGTCGAAATCTCTCAAATTTGGTTAATAAATAACCCGTTCAGCAGTTTCGATCACAAATAGTATGCGCTGGTTTTACAGTAACTTATTAAAGCTTTCCGTAGGTACCAAACGTGGTGTATTTCGATAATGTTTTGTGGTAGTTTTGTCGAATCTCTGCAAAGGGATCCACTAGTGCGGTATCGTGCGGTACAAAGGGATCCGGGCTAAATCTAATAAGAAAACGGCTTTTGAAGACAGTTTGAAAAGACTTGAATGTTGAAGGCTGCTGGTATGATGTCTGCAAAACATTTAGGTAAGAAGCTGTATCAATTGAACATATTAGAGGAGGAAATTTCAATTTTTAGACGGCTTGCGTGTTTTCCCTCACGGACTATAATGCATTCTGATGCAACGAAGCATGACAACCGCGCTGTACACACAAAATATACCATATTTTTACCTAGTTTCATATCTTTGAGGAGGCTAACAAGGATTTGCTTCCTTTATATCATTAAATGTTGCAGAAAATTGTGATATCTTTCTGTTTTCGGGGTATTATGAACATTTGAGCCTAACAGCAATTTGCAAGGGCTTCTGGTCTATTAGGCTGGGGTCTAAATCGCCGTGGACGGGTTGTTTTCTGATAAGTAAGAAATAATGTAATGAATGGTTACAGAAACATATAACTTAGTTGAAACATGTAACGGTGAACCAAGCTTCGGATTATTCGTATCGAGTTTATGACCATATTTGGTCAATTATGAACTCTCGACTGCTAACCCAAGCAGGTTTTCTCTTCATAATATTTCATTTTTCGCTTAAATAAAGTAGAGCAACAGTGGAAAGTGATAATATACTAACATTTAACATCTTCAAGTCTTTCAACAACATTATTTTCAAAATCAGTTCAATTGTTTATTCTGCGAATATTCCGCAGCTTGGCACTAAAGCAATGTATGTGTGTTACACGTTTCAACTCACTTATATGTTTCTGATGGTTAGTAATGCGGTGTATGAATGAAAAGCCGGTAAACGATATTCGCGCAGTATTAAGAAGCAATCTATCTCATGTGATGCGCATGGACTTCATAAGTCTTTCGGAAAAGCAAACTTGAGGGTATAACTTGATTATAACTTGAGGGTAGACGCTTATACTGCCTACATTAATATTTATACTACTTACTAGGTGTATACTCGGTGTGTAGTGGCCAAGATAAACAATGAACATGGAAACTACTGAGGCTGAATACTCAGGAAAACTCCATATCGAGAGATCCAACAGCCTACTCCGCTTTCTTTTCCGTCCATTCCTCATTTTATCAGCCGCTTCACTGTCTCTTGTGGCGAAATCGCTCTTGTTTCTATTTCCATTTGCTGTAGCATTCCCAGGTTCCGACTGCTTATGCTGTTGCTTGGTTATAACATTGCAATTGGTATCTTCCCCCTTTTCGATGTCTGTAACTTTTAGGTCACTTTGAGTAATTTTAATATCCTCTTCATTAGCATTCAGTGCGTTTATGTTGTTATCTCCGCTCCTAAAAACACCAGGGGAATCAGATTGTTTCCCGTTTTGACGTGATCCAAAAGAACTATTATCTTTATCCGTATCGTCGTCGTTACTCGACTTCTGCGCATGATTCACTTTTTCGTTGACAACATGTGAATCATGAATAAAATCAAAAACAACAGGAATACCAAAAATCCCGAAAAGATTCTATACGTGTTTCGCCACCCTACTTTTTCAAATAGGAACAAAATCAAAGGAGCTGTAGCCAAAACCCCGATACCTTCACCCGCCACGCAAATCCCAGTGGCCAGGGAGTAGTACTTGTCAAAGTAATACCGTATAGAACGGAATGATGTGGTATAGTGACAGGCCATACCGATTCCTATGAGGCAACTGTAGGTGATGTATAGTTGGTAGACATTATGCGCTAAGGAACTAAGGACGAGGCTCACTGTCATGCAGAGTAGAGCGAAGGCGTTTGTCAGTCGACTGTTGTAGCGATTACAGATGTCACTTGCGATGACACAAAAGAATAAACCGAGGCCCATTGTGAGGGATCCGATCAGCGCTAGAAAGAGAGACGAAAACAATATGTAAAGTAATGAGGAAGAGGCAGCAGCAGCAGCAGCAGCGGCAGCAGCAGCAGCAGCAGCAGCAGCAGCAGTAGCAGTAGCTGCGGAATGGCCTCTGAATTTTCTCATTCATGATTTAATGCAAACAGTAGTTTTGAAAGTCAGCATACATTACCTGTTTTTTCTCGGTTCTCGTCGAATTCTTTCATCAGCAGTGGAAATTGTATGCTTGGCATAAATCCCATCCCACCGGTCATAACAGTGAGCACGAGGGAATAAAACAGCACTAACCAGGCCCAAGGACCGTCTCGGACAGGGGTGGCCGAGTGGCGGGTTGGGCACCAGCTGGACATGTCGACTCGCGAGTGTGCTGAAGTCAAGGCTAGAAATGAAATGCTTGTATCAGAGAGTTGAGCTAACAGAGCGGGCTATCTGTGCCAAAAGGTTTAGAGTAACGGCGCGAGTAAAACCTTCCGAAAAATTCCAAAGGACTTGAAGTATCAGACCGTCTCTCTTCCACTATTCAGAAGTGTTAGAAGCCCTGCATCAGAAAGCAAGGTCCACAGGCCGATTAGAATTTGAACGTTTAATATGAACGGTATGGCGAAAAACCGGAATTTTCTTGTTATTTAGTTAAATCCGGTAATTATTTCACAGGAATTAAGCCGTAATAATCTCAAAACAGAGCTCTGGCAACCTTTGACCGAACTTGGCCAGAAGCCGAGTATTACTCTTTTAACAGAAACAGCAGACGACTAAAGATTATTCTATCGTTATGATTTCTATCTAGATAATGCTAATGCTAATGTAGAAATAAACAGATAATTGCTGCGACGTTAGGAGCAGCAACATATTCGCTACGAAGAATGATTCCCTACGAAGGACGAGATTTGCAGCCGGCCGCGATTTGCATAACACGATTTTATTCGAGGTCGCTTCAACGGGCTGGACGTACGGCTGTTGAGCCTCACAATCACGACGACATATTTTGCGATGGGGGATGTAGACAGGAAATAGCACTCACCCATGGGATCTTCTGATATCGCCCGGCGAAACATCTCCGCTTTTGTAATGCCGGGTTCTACTGCATTTTATGCCTTTTAAGGTACGTCTGAGACCAAATAAATGTTCACAATGATGAGATGTACGTTTATTTTAGCTATCTGTGCTGTACTTTACAAGAGAAGCGCTATTTTCACAATCAATTTGGGTTTTATTCAGTGTTTGTTTATTATACAGTTGTAGTCGCGTGCTAAAGTGCATCAGATTATCCGATTGTCTTGTGTTCGAAAAAGCTGAAGATCTGCAGTGAAATGCAACTTTTGCTAACAGCCGTCTACAGTCGGTATACAAATGTTTATTGTAATTCCCAAATTTCTCGGTTAAGCTGCTGTTTGCCAAAGCAAACGTCTCTCACCTTTGTGGCAATGGTTTCTTCTACTTGAAAGGCCAGGAATGCAGTAAAACACGACAACAATAGACAACGGCCAATCAAAGAGAATATAGCATTTCTACCCCAACAAGAAGCAGCCGCTTACAGTTTTTAAAATAAGTGTATACCAAGGCATGTAGATTGTAAAATCGCACTCGCAGCATTTTACTTTCAATTGAAACTGCTAGTTTAAAGATTCTTGGAGTAACCCTGGACAGCAAGCTGTCTTTCAAGCCCTATATAACAGAGCAGCTGAAAAAAGCCTACGCTAAAGCATCTGCAATTCATTCCTCAGAGCATTATGATTATAGCTGTATATAAGGCATATATATTACCAGATTGAGATTTATTGCAGCCATTTATTAATATGAATTTCTGATTCATTGAATAATAAGCTAGAGGATACAAGTGATATATTAAGGACCATTTTAGATCTGTCAAAATCTTTTAAATATAGGAATTTTACAGACATCACAAGCAAGAAGCCCGGGGGGGGACTCCCATATTTTTTGACCGGGATGATCGTCGGAAATTTTCAGTTTCACCCCTAAAAGATACCAAACATGGCGGGCCATAGCGTGGCTCAAAAAAATTATTACCCTAAAAGATACCCTAAAAGATGAGATCTTATGTGCCAAGTAGGCGCGAAGGACACAGGTAACAGGGGAAAAATACCCATGAAGACATTTCCGTGCTTGTTTCTAATTCATTGTCTTCTCGTCGAATAATCTCTCTTTCTTACACGGTTTTTAGAAGCACCATCATGAGAAAAAGCAATTTGGACACAGTTTCGGCCCTAAAAGATACCAATCTGCCTAAAATTTATTGAAGATCAAGATCACCCCTAAAAGAGACCCATGAGGAGCTTTACCCCGTTCTAGATTTTGGCCCCCCTGTGGCTAGTGAACATTTCATGTCCACTTTTGCTCCACAGGGGCCGTAATATTATGCCGCGCTCAAAGCAGTAAAACGGGTAATCATCCTATTCACACCCAAGGATTAATGCTCAGTGCTGACAGAACCGCTCAATATAAAAAATCATACACACAAGGTCAAAAAGAGTCCAGGAATATTAAACTAAAGAGTGTGTGTGTCGTCCTTTTGCGAGAAAAGCCCGCTGGATTAGTGAGCTCCACTACTGACCTAGTAGCAAGCCTACACGCGTTATCATTACCTTACCAAAGTTAACAATTTACGTAGGCTTAGCCATTTTTGTCCAACTTCAAGAGCATTGTTGTTATACTGAATTTGTTGAGAATATTATTTCACAAACGTTAAGTAATATAATGTACAATAAACTTTGGATATCCCCACTGCTAGGTTTTGGTGACCTATACCGTCAGCCAGGTGAAGTTATCACAGCTATGCGGTATAGTACACCGGGTCTCTAATAATTAAATATCTACAATAAACTTTGGACATCCCCACCGCTAGGTTTTGGTGAGCTATACCGTCAGCCAGGTGAAGTTATCACAGCTATGCGGTATAGTACACCGGGTCTCTAATAATTAAATATCTACAATAAACTTTGGACATCCCCACCGCTAGGTTTTGGTGAGCTATACCGTCAGCCAGGTGAAGTTATCACAGCTATGCGGTATAGTACACCGGGTCTCTAATAATTAAATATCTACAATAAACTTTGGACATCCCCACCGCTAGGTTTTGGTGAGCTATACCGTCAGCCAGGTGAAGTTATCACAGCTATGCGGTATAGTGCACCAGGTCTCTAATAATTAAATATCTACAATAAACTTTGGACATCCCCACCGCTAGGTTTTGGTGACCTATACTGTCAGCCAGGTGAAGTTATCACAGCTATGCGGTATAGTGCACCGGGTCTCTAATAATTAAATATCTACAATAAACTTTGGACATCCCCACCGCTAGGTTTTGGTGAGCTATACCGTCAGCCAGGTGAAGTTATCACAGCTATGCGGTATAGTGCACCGGGTCTCTAATAATTAAATATCTACAATGAACTTTGGACATCCCCACCGCTAGGTTTTGGTGACCTATAGCGTCAGCCAGGTGAAGTTATCACAGCTATGCGGTATAGTACACCGAGTCTCTAATAATTAAATATCTACAATGAACTTTGGACATCCCCACCGCTGGGTTTTGGTGAGCTATACCGTCAGCCAGGTGAAGTTATCACAGCTATGCGGTATAGTACACCGGGTCTCTAATAATTAAATATCTACAATGAACTTTGGACATCCCCACCGCTAGGTTTTGGTGACCTATCGCGTCAGCTAGGTGAAGTTATCACAGCTATGCGGTATAGTACACCGAGTCTCTAATAATTAAATATCTACAATGAACTTTGGACATCCCCACCGCTAGGTTTTGGTGAGCTATACCGTCAGCCAGGTGAAGTTATCACAGCTATGCGGTATAGTACACCGGGTCTCTAATAATTAAATATCTACAATGAACTTTGGACATCCCCACCGCTTGGTTTTGGTGAGCTATACCGTCAGCCAGGTGAAGTTATCACAGCTATGCGGTATAGTACACCGGGTCTCTAATAATTAAATATCTAAAATAAACTTTGGACATCTATGCGGTATAGTACACCGGGTCTCTAATAATTAAATATCTACAATGAACTTTGGACATCCCCACCGCTAGGTTTTGGTGAGCTATACCGTCAGCCAGGTGAAATTATCACAGCTATGCGGTATAGTACACCGGGTCTCTAATAACTAAATATCTACAATAAACTTTGGACATCCCCACCGCTAGGTTTTGGTGAGCTATACCGTCAGCCAGGTGAAATTATCACAGCTATGCGGTATAGTGCACCAATCTACCAAAAGCGCTCACTGCATGAACATAGAAGTAATCTTGGCGTTGGCCATTTGTAAATCGCCCGTGACTGAAACCAGGACATGGAGGAGTCGACCCGCCATCTTTAACCCAGACATCCTGCAGTTTAACCTTTGATATTTCGCCTGGGAAGCGCTCAAAAAACTTGTATTTAGTAAATGACGTCGGTTTGCAGCCACAAAGACTTTCAGAAAGAGCATACCAACGTTTTGACATTGACAATTAGCCAAGATCACTTCTTTAAAGCTGCAGTCTTGTCCCATGTCACCACCGGACTGAACGTGAAGGCGCCAAACACAGGAATGTAACAGATCTCGTGTTCTAGTTTCGATTACAAGTATAACATTAACTATTTCTAGCCTGGTCTTTTATTGATAATGAAATGACATATGTCTGTTGGCGCTTTCAAAATAGTAGCAGCAGTATTAATTGGCTTAAGTAATTGATATCGAGTACTTAATTGGATTTTGAACCAAAATCGTCGATTCCCGCTGCGCATCTTGAACGGAGTAAAGCTCCTCATGAAACCAACGTGATTTTAACCCCTAAAAGATACGACGATCATCCCCGGTCAAAAAATATGGGAGTCCCCCCCCCCCCCCCCCCCCCCCCCCCCCCCCCCCCCCCCCCCCCCCCCGGGGCAAGAAGACGGTTTCAAGCTCCTGTTACTTTGTACAAATATCTCAACGGGCATGGCCCAAGTTATCTTAGCGACCTTTTGAACGTTCTGAATGTGAATTACATGATCTTATGCTAGTCCGAAGGTGACAATAAAACAGGTTAACTTTTTTAACTACTTTGGAGTCTTTCACATCAAGTATCATTTCCATGACAACAAGTCACTCGCATTTTTATAAAAAAAGAAGGAATATACTTTTACTTTTTTATAGCAACTTTGGAGTCTTTCACATCAAGTATCATTCCATGACAACAATTCACTCGCATTTTCACACATGAATCAAGAAAGGAATATACTTTTTTATAACTACTTATTAAAGTGTTACATGTTTTGTCACCTTTGGACTATCATATTCCCGTTCTTGATTTGTAAAAATGCCAGTGACTTGTTGTCGTAGAAACGATACTTGATGTGAAAGACTCCAAACAAAATATAAAAAGTATCCTGATTTGTAAAAATGCGAATGACTTGTTGTCATAGAAACGATACTTGATGTGAAAGACTCTCAAACTAAATATAAAAAGTATCCTGATTTGTAAAAATGCGAGTGATTTATTATCATGGAAACGATACCTGATGTGAAAGACTCCAAAGCAGTTATAAAAAAGTAAACTTTTTAAAAGTAAACAGTAGCTAGGGCCCAAGTCTATTTACAAGCTAAAATTATGCTGTTAAAATTATAAGAAAATAGTTAAATAAATAATGAAATTTCTAAAAAGAGAAAACCGAGGAGCGTAACGTTCGTGACTTCGAAATACAGCTTTGCGCCCAAAACAACACTAAAACGCAAAAGCATAGCAACGACCTTTGGTCGACTGGCTTTTAACAATCAACAACGTGCAATAGGAATTTCGCATTCGGATATTCATTTATTCCTTACCTGCCTTTTAACCGCAATAGCAGCTGGACTTTCCTGCTTGAAGGTGGTTGAGGAACTGTTTTGCTGTCTAAAATCTTAATAAACGTGATGAGGTGCTTTACCCCGTTCTAGATGTTGGCCCCCCTGTGGCTAGTGAACATTTCATGTCCACTTTTGCTCCACAGGGGCCGTAATATTATGCCGCGCTCAAAGCAGTAAAACCGGGTAAGGGGCCGACCATTTAACTCTTGAGGGAGGGGGGTGGGTGGACTTTTTCAAAAAAATTTCCCTGCACGGACCGATTGTTTATTCGTAGGGTATTAACTCGGATAATGACTCTCAACAAACTCAAAGTCGGGGAGAGATTTGAATTCTCCAGGGACAGGTTGGGGTTGATCAATAGAATTGAATTGAATTTCTAGGTAAATATATGGCTCATTATGGATTCAAGTATATGCCTCATTATGGATTCATAGGTAAGTATCTTGATACTTACCTATGAATCCATAATAAGCCATATACTTACCTATGAATCTATAATGTGTGGTTCCAGAAAATATCCCCCCCCCCCCCGCAAGAGTGCTGTAAAGTGACCCCCCACCTCTCTGGAATTTCCGAAGAAAAATACAGTATTTGCATGGAAAAGATATCCCTTCCTATTATCCTTCCTATGGATAATTTCTGAAACCACACAATAAGCCATTTTTACCTAGACTTCAAGGGGCACTGTCACGTTTGTTTCAACAAAATGTTTTAAAATAAGACCAGTGTTCTACAGAAACAACTCCGAAACTATATTATGTTTCAAATTAGTCTTAGAAAGAAAAAGAAAATTGTTCAGCCTGTTCGAAAATCAAAAATGCCAATTAGCAATCCAATTCCATCCGCTTGATTATACACGAAAATACTCTAAATTTGTATTGATCTAGCACCTGAACGGTTAGTTAAAAAACGTACACGATTATTTTGTTGATTTCTAGCGAGTTCGACTGGATTTTAAGCTACTCAAAATGACCCCAAAAGTTAGACCAAATTCATGATAGACCATGACAGTGCCCCTTTCACAATGACTAATTCAATTATCAACCCAAACATTTAACTAGTGAATTCAAATCCATACACTTACCCCGGGAAAAAAACATCCAATAATCTCAGTTTATGCATCTATGCTGACTATCTGTCTATAACCAATATTTGCTCCTTATTATCCTTTATGCGAATCCCGTTGAACGCCACAAAACACGATTTCCGAGAACGCCTTCACTTGAACCATAATTGAGAAGCGTTTGTCCAGTCAACTTGCTTGGTCTCCTTGCCATAGAGTGTGTTTAAGACGTAAACCTGAAAATACAGATAAAATCATGCCCAGGTTAATTGCATATCTAATCGTAGAGAGCAACCAACGAGCGCAAAATACCGAAACTTGCCTTCAGTTTCGCCAACTTGAATCAGCTCCACAACATTATGCAAATTGATGAGCTGTAGTAGCTGTAGCTGTCAGGGCGTGGTACAAACGAAAATAACCAGTGAGGACGTAGTTGCTTTTGTCTCTATTATTTTCGTTCTACAAAGGAGTTCTTTTGTCTCTAGTCTATTATCCGCGTTCTTTGTGTTGAGGTATAGGGTGTTGTTGTATTATCCAACCAGAGAGAAGCTTTAAGGCAGCTACGTACCGACCAAAATAACAGCGCTTTAATGAGTTGCGCTTTTAAAAAAGGCCGCTTGATTGATTGGACTGGCTGTTGTACAGGGGCGTAGCCAGCACTTATGAGAGGGGGGGTTTCAAAATTCAAAAAATATAAAACTCCACATAGATCTCGGGGAAAGACTAGCGTTTGAAGAAATTTGCTACATTTTATTGGAGCTTTTATTTGTTGTCTATTAAATATTTACAATTTTAGTAGTAAGTCGGTCCAGAACAGAGGCGAGGAGGGGTTCCCCCCCCCCTCCCCTGGCTACGCCCCTGATTGTACGGAAACAAAAGACGTAATTCGTGTCCTGGATGCACTCAAGCCGTATATGTTTTTGTTTGGAAACCTTTGTCAATCATGGTTGAATAAAAGTTGTCATTCATTTTCTTCAGCATCACAACTTTATTGTGCATGGTAAAATTAATTGGAATAAGTTTCTCTGGGGAACGCACTTCAATGAAAGCAGCTACATAGCTAACAATAGTTCCTATTGGAATCCGCTATCTTTTTCAATTGTAAACTGTACTCCTTTTCAAACTGTTAAATTCAATGAGAAGAATGCATTTCATTTGTTCCTGTTTTCTGAAAACCTTGTCAACTGTAAACTAAGTCCGTTAATTAGCTCGATTCTCAGCAATAACCCAAATACATCCCGCGGGGGTTATTGGCTCGAATCTCGGTAATTAACTCTAACTTAACAAAGTTAATTAACAATTTACGTAGGAGGCTTAGCCATTTTGTCCAACTTCAAGAGCACTGTTTTTATACTGAATTTGTTGAGAAGTAATATTTCACAAACGTTTAGTAATATAATGTATAATAAACTTTGGATATCCCCACCGCTAGGCATTGACGAGCTATACCGTCAGCCAGGTGAAATTATCACAGCTATGCAGTATAGTACACCGGGTCTCTAATAATTAAATATCTACAATGAACTTTGGACATCCCCACCACTAGATTTTGGTGAGCTATACTGTCAGCCAGGTGAAATTATCACAGCTATGCAGTATAGTACACCGGGTCTCTAATAATTAAATATCTACATTGAACTTTGGACATCCCCACCACTAGATTTTGGTGAGCTATACTGTCAGTCAGGTGAAATTATCACAGCTATGCAGTATAATGCACCGGGTCTCTAATAATTAAATATCTACAATAAACTTTGGACATCCCCACCACTAGATTTTGGTGAGCTATACCGTCAGCCAGGTGAAATTATCACAGCTATGCAGTATAGTGCACCGGGTCTCTAATAATGAAATATCTACGTCGATCTATGACATAAACTTTGGATATCCCCACCGCTAGTTTTTGGTGCGCTATACCGTCAGCCAGGTGAAATTATCACAGCTATGCAGTATTAATAGTGCACCATCAACCATCTGCAAGTTCATTCCTCAGAGCATTATGTTCATAGCTAACGGCGTATATATTACCAGATTAAGATTATTGCAGCCATTTATTAATATGAATTTCTGATTCATTGAATAATTAGCTAGAGGATACAAGTGATATATTAAGGACCATTTTAGATCTGTCAAAATCTTTTAAATATAGGAATTTTACAGACATCACAGGCAAGAAGCCCGGGGGGAGGGACTCCCATATTTTTTGACCGGGGATGATCGTCGGAAATTTTCAGTTTCACCCCTAAAAGATACCAAACATGGCGGGCCATAGCGTGGCTCAAAAAAAATATTACCCTAAAAGATACCCTAAAAGATGAGATCTTATGTGCCAAGTAGGCGCGAAGGACACAGGTAACAGGGGAAAAATACCCATGAAGACATTTCCGTGCTTTGGTGAGCTATACCGTCAGCCAGGTGAAATTATCACAGCTATGCAGTATAGTGCACCGGGTCTCTAATAATGAAATATCTACGTCGATCTATGACATAAACTTTGGGTATCCCCACCTTCCTTTCCGTGCTTGGATCATCCCCGGTCAAAAAATATGGGAGTCCCCCCACCCCCGGGTAGAGGATACAAATGATATATTAAGGACCATTTTAGATTTGTCAAAATATTTCATATATAGGAATTTTACAGACATCACAGCCAAGAAGACGCTTTCAAGCTCTTGTTACTTTGTACAAATGTCTCAAACGGGCAGGGACCAAGTTATCTAGCGATCTTTTTGGGCGCACTTAAAAGTCATAAGTCCTGAATGTGAATTACGATCTACGCGGTAGCGGCTCTCGCCTACTGCCATCTTTTCACTCAGAATACTTTCATAAATCATTTTCTTATATCATGGCAAAATTATGGAATGAAATTCCGATAAAAGTGAGGAGCTAGAAGACCTCCTTTCTTTTAAGCGCGCTTTACCGGCCTATATAGACCAATAGTTATACTTAGAATTTTTCACATTATTAATACATTATATATAGGAGAAAGAGCATATTACATGATGGCCGCGCTGAGATGCGAATTTTATCTTCGAGTGTTGAAAATGTATCTCTCACGAGTGAATGCAGCGAACGAGCGAGATAAATGTTGAACATGAGAAATTAAAATTCGTATCCCCGAGCGGTCTTGTAATGTTCTGTTTATTATATATACATAATGAAATACTAAATCATGATTTGTTTTAGAAAATCCGGAAAGAGGCTTGGGGCACGCCAGAGTGACATCTTCACACTGAAATAAACCGTGTTATCTCACAGTGTGAAGATATCAAGTTTTCGTGCGGGAGATACTCCTGGTATTTCACTGATGTTTATATAATAAATACTTGTAGATAGTTAGTATATTATATATACTTGTATATAGTATGAATTTCTTCATTTTTACGTGGGTAAATAAACTATTGTTATTATTATTATTATTATTATTATGGCAGTGTATATACGTCTCGATGCCAGACCCTAGTAGGCTAGGCAGAAACAGTAGCTAGCCGAAGTCTATTTACAAGCTAAAATTATGCTGTTAAAATTATAAGAAAATAGTTAAATAAATAATGAAATTTCTAAAAAGAGAAAACCGAGGAGCGTAACGTCCTTGCCTTCGAAATACAAGTTTGCGCCCAAAACAATACTAATAATAATAATAATAAATTTCTATAGCGCAATTTCTTTGGCTTTAACAATCCAATGGCGCTTCACATCTATTTACAAATATAATTTACAACTAGGTCGGAAAATCATAGAGACGACCTTTGGTCGACTGGCTTTTAACAATCAATGTGCAATAGGAATTTCGCATTCGGATATTCATTTATTCCTTACCTGCCTTTTAATCCCAATAGCAGCTGGACTTTCCTGCTTGAAGGCGGTTGAGGAACTGTTTTGCTGTCTAAAATCTTAATAAACTTGAGCTTGAACTTATTTTCTCACCGCTGCTTGCTGTAGCAGCTCTCAAAACTGTGTCTCCTCTGGTTTTAGTATCACACGTCGTCCGGGATGCATACAAATGCCTATCCGCTGATGACCCCGCAAAATCTATTAAGGATTTGTCACCTAGTCTCTGCATGTCTGTGCCTGGGCCGGGGGCTATCTTTGCCATAAAGGTTTGCTGTATTTCTTGTCTGTTGTCTGTCCTCAATTCTTGTCACCTCCTTCCTCTACACCAATCAATTGTGCATATTTTCAATCGTCAGATCGCGGGCATGAAAAACAAGTTATTTTTTCTCATTGACATCAACATTGAAAGGAGACGGGGTGAGAGTTCTGCAGAGCTCGCCCAAAATAGCATGCTAGGGTGCAGATCAGTTTTACGTACAATCAATTTGACAAAGATTGTAGCTGGTGGAGAAATACGGCGCAGTGTGAAAGTCACATTCTTGTTGAATCAAACTTGTGACAATGCCGATAGTACAAGCTTAGCTCGATTTCGGTGTGCTTTGCGCGCCCTCAAAGGTCTGAAAGTTTCAATGGCTAAATATAGTTATATATGCCAGGGGCACCAGACGAAGAAATGCAGAGAATAACGATAAACAGATGTTACTGCGAGCTCTCCACTGACTCATCAATAGGGAACTTTTACCTTGGGCTTAATGTTGTCCCATTTCTTCAGATCAAGTGGCATTCCCATGAGTATTCCTTCTTTCTTTCTCTGTTACGCACCAGAGGATATATGAATATGGAAGCATTCCAAACAAAGAAAGATTATTCAAATTATGCCGCGTGATCTGAAACGGGAAAACATTACGCCAAACCGAGGAAGTGTATCGACCTCTTTACCTTGGGCGTAATGTTGGCCCATTTCAGATGACTTGGCATTCATTTGAATATTCTTTCTTTGTTTGGGTTGCTTCCATATTCACATATCCTTCGGTGCGTAGCAGAAAAACAAAGAAAAAATAAGCTTCTAGTTGGAGTTTAAATTTCGTGTTTAGTGCGCATCCGATTTTAGTCTTTTTAGAGTCGATTTTAGATTTTTCTTTTGTTTAACAAGAACAAAGAGAAGTTAAACAAAAGATTCGGACTAAAATCGCATGCGCACTGAACACGAAATTTAAACTCCAACTTAGGTCAGTTTCAAATGTCGAACTTTTGCTGCGTCGAATCCAATTTTCAGACGTCGAACTTTTGCCGCGTCGAATCCAATTGTTAGAAATTTCATTTTCAGCTTACGGGACACTTTGTCTAGCGAAAAAGGCAAATCTAGGTGAACTATGGCAGAACAAAAGGGAATGTAAAGTTTGTTTTCTTGTTTATTCTTCCTTTGGCTATAAAATAGAGAAAACCATTCCGCTGAATTGAATTCGACGCGGCAAAAGATCGATGTATGAAATAGGCCTTATACTCATGGGAATGCCACGTGATCTGAAATGGGACAACATTACGCCCAAGGTATAAAGAGGTCTATTGCGTTTCCAGAGCGTTCCCTGATTCACACAACTAAAAGCAATATGATAGTTTTTAGAGCTAAACTTCTGAGTGATGTATTGTGTTTGCTGAGTGTTAGTTGTGCGATCGAAATAGGCCCTACCAGGGGGGTCAACGTTTCGCGTGTTTGAAACTGAGCGTGGTCCAACTTCGCAAGGCTCGCGTGTCGTTC
The DNA here is from genome assembly GCA_033964015.1 of Scolanthus callimorphus. Taxonomy (NCBI): domain Eukaryota; kingdom Metazoa; phylum Cnidaria; class Anthozoa; order Actiniaria; family Edwardsiidae; genus Scolanthus; species Scolanthus callimorphus. Next base: position 28,300,915 of record CM066912.1, on the reverse strand, counting down.
GCTACTAGTAACCGCACAAGCTCTTTCTTCCATTACTGTCGAATTCGTAGTATCGCACGATGATCCAAAGTCAAGATTAGGATTTTGTTGGCGATTCTGCGCTTCTGGTGAGATGTAGAATGAGCTAGATGTAAGAAAAAATTTAGTGATGCCATGGGGTGTAAACAGCTGAGTCTACAGCGTTTATAGCTCAGTCGGCTCACTCAGTCACGTAAGGATCGAAACTACTAGAACCTTATCAAAGAGACGAAGAGCGCATGTCGCTGTCTACGTTTGAGAAAATAATGAATGTCGCTGTCGATCGGTTTTTTGCTAGAGTCGCTGTCAGTATTTTGATAGAGTGGCTCGTCGTTCGTCGCTGTTTCAGAAAGGCCGTGTCGCGTTTTCAACAAGCCGCGCGCCGTTTGGTGGGGACATGACTCCAGAAATGCTGTAAAAATGCACCCTTACTTTATGCAAACTTCTTTTTATTGTTACAGAAATCTTTCTCATATAAAAATACCCAACTATAGTCGGTATAGTACTCTCCACAGAGAGTACTACTACCCCCCCCCCCCCTCAATAAAAGCTTCCCTGATCCCCCTACCCTTTCAAAACCTGTTTCCCCCGCAAAAAGCAGATAAATAGTAAATAATACAAAGGAAACTAATAAAATTTCATGCTATTGCCTCATTTAAAGCAGGAGACATCAAACATCAACAGGAGCCTCTATCTACTCCACTATGTTAGCAATATACACAGGAGTAGACGAAGAGTATATTTTTAGAATGGATTTTGAATTTGATTTACAAAAAGAATTACTGGAATCGGCAAAAAAACGCAAAAGTTATAGCCCGATATGTATAACCTGGTAGTTCAGCTCTGGACACAGATGAGCGCACAAACCATTTCGAGCGAGTCACCTTAAACAGGAAATTTGTACTTTGAAAGAATTTGGGTTCAACTCGTGCAGTACGTGCGATGGCACGTGATATTTCAGCCATTTTTGAAGAAAGGGGACATGGTTTGTAACCATGACAACTAAATCTCGCGGGATTCAAAATCTACAATCTAAAAATAGAGTCATGCTCTTGTGCTTCGAACGCTCACCAATAGGCGGTGGAGACTCCTGTTGATGGACTCCTGAGTAAAGTATGTCTAGAAACACTAAAATTACGTTCTATTCATGATTTGAGGGCAGCTTGCCATTGAATTGATCAAGAACATTCTTCCCCGCTCCAAGAACAAGCAGTAACATTTTGAAATGTGAAGATCGAGTCATAGAACGTGCTTAATATAACTGATTTTCCTTGGACTTTTGAATTGTTTAGTGCTATACATCTTTAGCTCTAGAAAAACCTGCTGAATCTCCATTGTTGTTGCTAATGGTAACATCCGGTTCGTCAATCACCTCTTCATATGCTAAATTGATATTACCATCGCTATTACATATTGGCCCAATATGGGCGCTTTTACGATTCGGAGTCCTTTCTTTCTCACACATTGGACCAGCATAGGTCGCCGCGCCCTCGCCAGGTGTAGACACGTTCGTCCCAGCGATTAGGTGTGATAGCTCTTTCTCTTCACATGTTGGTCCCATATTTGCATCACATATTGGCCTTATGCTACAATCTCCTTCGCATGTCATCTCTTCATCTGCTGGACCAATATAACTAGTTCCGTCTGTAACAGCTTTCACACTTGCTGGACCTACATTAAACTCATCCTTCACATCCTCATGTTCACATGCTGGACCAACATAACCAATCCCGTGTTTAACACACCCTGCACATATTGGAGACATATTGGAACCTCTTCTCTCTTCTACCTCTAGACCAGAACATTTGGTTCCTTCCGTTAACTCTTTGTCCATTGTTGGTACAATTTTGGTATCACCATGTTTCCTTCCCTCCGGACATGTTGTTCCAGTATTGGTGTCTCGCTCCGCCAGCTCTTGGTCCAGCATTATTTCCTTGCGAGCTCGCTCTTTGTTATGATTGTCAAAGCACGTGTTTATAAATAATATCGCTGACCCGAACAAGGAACAGGCACCGGCCAGGTAAAATGCTAGGGTGTAGGATCCTAGTTTGTCTGCCACGAAGCCTAAAAAACAAGACCGTGTTTATAGGGAAAACAACAGCTGGCAACGATCTGTGGGACGTGGTGCGAACAATTCTATTCTTGGTGGAACTGCATCACCTAGCCGTGCTTATTATTGGTCCTGGGAATCAGTGGAAGGTCCCGGGATCAGCTAACTCCATCCAACCCCGTCCATGCGCACTGAACACGAAATTTAAACTCCAACTTAGGTCAGTTTCAAATGTCGAACTTTTGCTGCGTCGAATCCAATTTTCAGACGTCGAACTTTTGCCGCGTCGAATCCAATTGTTAGAAATTTCATTTTCAGCTTACGGGACACTTTGTCTAGCGAAAAAGGCAAATCTAGGTGAACTATGGCAGAACAAAAGGGAATGTAAAGTTTGTTTTTCTTGTTTATTCTTCCTTTGGCTATAAAATAGAGAAAACCATTCCGCTGAATTGAATTCGACGCGGCAAAAGATCGATGTATGAAATAGGCCTTATACTCATGGGAATGCCACGTGATCTGAAATGGGACAACATTACGCCCAAGGTATAAAGAGGTCTATTGCGTTTCCAGAGCGTTCCCTGATTCACACAACTAAAAGCAATATGATAGTTTTTAGAGCTAAACTTCTGAGTGATGTATTGTGTTTGCTGAGTGTTAGTTGTGCGATCGAAATAGGCCCTACCAGGGGGGTCAACGTTTCGCGTGTTTGAAACTGAGCGTGGTCCAACTTCGCAAGGCTCGCGTGTCGTTCGCTACTAGTAACCGCACAAGCTCTTTCTTCCATTACTGTCGAATTCGTAGTATCGCACGATGATCCAAAGTCAAGATTAGGATTTTGTTGGCGATTCTGCGCTTCTGGTGAGATGTAGAATGAGCTAGATGTAAGAAAAAATTTAGTGATGCCATGGGGTGTAAACAGCTGAGTCTACAGCGTTTATAGCTCAGTCGGCTCACTCAGTCACGTAAGGATCGAAACTACTAGAACCTTATCAAAGAGACGAAGAGCGCATGTCGCTGTCTACGTTTGAGAAAATAATGAATGTCGCTGTCGATCGGTTTTTTGCTAGAGTCGCTGTCAGTATTTTGATAGAGTGGCTCGTCGTTCGTCGCTGTTTCAGAAAGGCCGTGTCGCGTTTTCAACAAGCCGCGCGCCGTTTGGTGGGGACATGACTCCAGAAATGCTGTAAAAATGCACCCTTACTTTATGCAAACTTCTTTTTATTGTTACAGAAATCTTTCTCATATAAAAATACCCAACTATAGTCGGTATAGTACTCTCCACAGAGAGTACTACTACCCCCCCCCCCCCCCCCCTCAATAAAAGCTTCCCTGATCCCCCTACCCCTTTCAAAACCTGTTTCCCCGCAAAAAGCAGATAAATAGTAAATAATACAAAGGAAACTAATAAAATTTCATGCTATTGCCTCATTTAAAGCAGGAGACATCAAACATCAACAGGAGCCTCTATCTACTCCACTATGTTAGCAATATACACAGGAGTAGACGAAGAGTATATTTTTAGAATGGATTTTGAATTTGATTTACAAAAAGAATTACTGGAATCGGCAAAAAAAACGCAAAAGTTATAGCCCGATATGTATAACCTGGTAGTTCAGCTCTGGACACAGATGAGCGCACAAACCATTTCGAGCGAGTCACCTTAAACAGGAAATTTGTACTTTGAAAGAATTTTGGGTTCAACTCGTGCAGTACGTGCGATGGCACGTGATATTTCAGCCATTTTTGAAGAAAGGGGACATGGTTTGTAACCATGACAACTAAATCTCGCGGGATTCAAAATCTACAATCTAAAAATAGAGTCATGCTCTTGTGCTTCGAACGCTCACCAATAGGCGGTGGAGACTCCTGTTGATGGACTCCTGAGTAAAGTATGTCTAGAAACACTAAAATTACGTTCTATTCATGATTTGAGGGCAGCTTGCCATTGAATTGATCAAGAACATTCTTCCCCGCTCCAAGAACAAGCAGTAACATTTGAAATGTGAAGATCGAGTCATAGAACGTGCTTAATATAACTGATTTTCCTTGGACTTTTGAATTGTTTAGTGCTATACATCTTTAGCTCTAGAAAAACCTGCTGAATCTCCATTGTTGTTGCTAATGGTAACATCCGGTTCGTCAATCACCTCTTCATATGCTAAATTGATATTACCATCGCTATTACATATTGGCCCAATATGGGCGCTTTTACGATTCGGAGTCCTTTCTTTCTCACACATTGGACCAGCATAGGTCGCCGCGCCCTCGCCAGGTGTAGACACGTTCGTCCCAGCGATTAGGTGTGATAGCTCTTTCTCTTCACATGTTGGTCCCATATTTGCATCACATATTGGCCTTATGCTACAATCTCCTTCGCATGTCATCTCTTCATCTGCTGGACCAATATAACTAGTTCCGTCTGTAACAGCTTTCACACTTGCTGGACCTACATTAAACTCATCCTTCACATCCTCATGTTCACATGCTGGACCAACATAACCAATCCCGTGTTTAACACACCCTGCACATATTGGAGACATATTGGAACCTCTTCTCTCTTCTACCTCTAGACCAGAACATTTGGTTCCTTCCGTTAACTCTTTGTCCATTGTTGGTACAATTTTGGTATCACCATGTTTCCTTCCCTCCGGACATGTTGTTCCAGTATTGGTGTCTCGCTCCGCCAGCTCTTGGTCCAGCATTATTTCCTTGCGAGCTCGCTCTTTGTTATGATTGTCAAAGCACGTGTTTATAAATAATATCGCTGACCCGAACAAGGAACAGGCACCGGCCAGGTAAAATGCTAGGGTGTAGGATCCTAGTTTGTCTGCCACGAAGCCTAAAAAACAAGACCGTGTTTATAGGGAAAACAACAGCTGGCAACGATCTGTGGGACGTGGTGCGAACAATTCTATTCTTGGTGGAACTGCATCACCTAGCCGTGCTTATTATTGGTCCTGGGAATCAGTGGAAGGTCCCGGGATCAGCTAACTCCATCCAACCCCGTCCAGCGTTTTTTTCATGCGTCTTCAATAAACATTTGACGCAATAGTAGTCTTCGTGCTTAAAAAGGATAGATGATCTTAGATAATGTGCTCATATAATGGTCAGGCCAGTCAGGCCAGTGGTTGCGTAAAGATTGGACCAACCCTGAACTAGGCGACACACGTGCACTTATAAAATAAAATAAAATAAATATAGGAGGTCAGAAGAGTACTCGTTTTCCTTTAGCTATCTCCTGGGTCAAAAAGTAGGGCCTCCAAGAACACCGACGGTCTTTTGCTGCAAAACAAATCACGTCAATTGTCCAACACTCTTACCTGTAATAGCAGGGCCCGCAATACATGGTAAAGCGGTAACCATATTAGCCTGTCCAAAGGCAGAAGCCCTTCGTGGGGGGTCCACTGTATTCATGAATAAAATATTCAACGTCACACGAAATGCACCGTCTGAAAGACCATATGCGCCCACGAGCACAGAAAAGTACGTAGGGGACGTTGCCATGGTGAGGAGCAGTGTGGACGTGCCGGAGAGCATTGTCGCGGCTTGATTGACGTGCCTCGCTTTGATGAAGGAAACGTCGCACAGGCGACCGAATATGATACGTGCTAGTACGGTAGTGACTCCGTAGATGAACATTAACATTGTTATGTCACTTGTGGTAAGACCTTGCTCTTCTGAAAATTTCACCTGGAAATACAATCGATAGATAGATAGATAGATGGTTTATTAAAAAAACTACATTGCAGCCTTAGGGCTGAATTAAGCAATTTTTTTACAATATATTAAAAATAATTTGAATTAGACTATTTACATATATATAAATACTAAATAATAATAATAAAAGTTAAAACACTATGATCTCTTTAAAACCCATTTGTACCTGCAGTCGAATTGATTGATAAATTACCTATGTTTGAATCGAATTTCGGGCCATTGCGAACACGAAGGTGTTTTTGGTTCTGTTTGTTTTTAAATTAGGGAGGGCAAAAGGGCGATGGTTGCGGAGATTATATCTTAATTCGTTTTTTGGTGGCAGCAAGCTGTTCAGCTTGTGATCAGTCTCAGAGCAAATCTCGTCGAACAGCTTACTGCACAGTTGGCTATGGTGCTCAGTAATAGGTGTGATGCCAAAAAAACTGCAAGCCCTAATGTAGCTCGTGCGGGGCAATATTATCGATAGCGCCCTTTTCTCGATACGCACAAACTCATTTTTTAGGTACTGCGGCAGGGCGTTATAGAAAACTGGCACAGCATAGTCCACACACGAACGAACACAGGCTTTATAGAAAAGAACTAAGTCTGAAGGAGGCAGTCTAGCTCTTTTAAGTTGAACAAGGAAATACAATTTCTTGCTAGCCTTCTTTACTGCCTCCTCCACATGAGCGTTCCACGTCAGGTTGTCACTAATAGTTAACCCTAACAATTTGGCATTCTTGAGAACCTCGAGTGCTTTGCCATCGATAGTTTTAGCATCAAAGCGTTCGGGTTCGCGAGCAAACGAAATTCTCATTTCTTTGCACTTATCAGGGTTAAGGACAACTCTATTTTCATGGGACCACTCGATGATCTGATCAGTCATACCCTGAGCGTTGCTGGCATTTCCTTTTTTAATTACCTCCGAGGCCGTGGTATCATCTACAAATTTCCACAAATGTGGTGAATTTATATCCAAATCATTAATAAATAGAATGAATAACCACGGGCCCAATTTGGTACCCTGTGGTACCCCGGAGGGGACTGGACCCTCGGACAGCTACGGTTAGAAACTTGTTATCTTCTTCGCGCCGTGTGGCACCAGGCATCCACAGAATGGAAAGCAAACCGTTCGTTCTATGCCACCAGAGTCCTAAAACGCTGCAAGGTGCCTGCGTATGACAACATTAAGGTCTATTGCTCGTTTCTCGCCCGTTTTTAGAATATGCTTCGGTAGTGTTCGCAAGCGTACCTCAATACCTTTACCTCAATACCTTCACCTCAATACCTTTACCTCAATACCTTTACCTCAATACCTTTACCTCAATACCTTTACCTCAATACCTTTACCTCAAACCTTTACCTCAATACCTTTACGTCAATACCTTTACCTCAAACCTTTACCTCAATACCTTAAACTCAATAAATTCACCTCAATACCTTTACCTCAATACCTTTACCTCAATACCTTTACCTCAATACCTTTACCTCAATACCTTTACCTCAATACCTTTACCTCAATACCTTTACACCTCAATACATTTACCTCAATACCTTTACCTCAATACCTTTACCTCAATACATTTACCTCAATACCTTTACCTCAATACCTTTACCTCAATACCTTTACCTCAATACCTTTACCTCAATACCTTTACCTCAATACCTTTACCTCAATACATTTACCTCAATACCTTTACCTCAATACCTTTACCTCAATACCTTTACCTCAATACCTTTACCTCAATACCTTTACCTCAATACCTTTACCTCAATACCTTTACCTCAATACCTTTACCTCAATACCTTTACCTCAATACCTTACCTCAATACCTTTACCTCAATACCTTTACCTCAATACCTTTACCTCAAAACCTTTACCCTAATACCTTTACCTCAATACCTTTACCTCGATACCTTTACCTCAATACCTGCGTATAATATCTTATACGCAGACGCGTTGCTAGTGGCCCGTCTTGAATCACTTAGCAACAGGCGCGAGTCTGCGTTCACGAAGTTCATCAGTACACTGCCACCTGAGAATCCACTCTATAATATCGTGGAGGGCAGGCTCGCTCATTCCGGTTCTCACCAATACCATTCGCGAAACACTGCCAAGCATCTAAAAACCTGCAATACGAATCTGTAATTCTTCCATTTTGTCCTGTCTGCAGGACACACTCGTTCCGCTTGCGCTTGCGTCTGCGCTTGCGTCTGCGCTTGCGTCTGCGCTTGCGTCTGCGCTTGCGTCTGCGCTTGCGTCTGCGCTTGCGTCTGCGCTTGCGTCTGCGCTTGCGTCTGCGCTTGCGTCTGCGCTTGCGTCTGCGCTTGCGTCTGCGCTTGCGTCTGCGCTTGCGTCTGCGCTTGCGTCTGCGCTTGCGTCTGCGCTTGCGTCTGCGCTTGCGTCTGCGCTTGCGTCTACGTCTCGCTTGCGTCTCGCTTGCGTTCGTGTGTATGCAATGCAGCGCGCGCAAACGTTACCAATCACTCACCAGATGTACATTGGGTGTGTAGTGTCCAAGATAAACCATGAACATAGAAACTACTGAGGCTGAGTACTCAGGGAAACTCCACACCGAGAGATCCAATAGCCTACTTCTCTTTCCTTTTCGACCATTCCCAGTTTTGTCAGCACTGCCTCTCTGCTTGGTTATAACATGGCAGTTTTCTACCCTTTCAACGTATGTATCTTTAATGTCACGTTGAACAAGTTTGATATCCTCTATATTAGCGTCCTGGGCGTTCATATTGCTGTCTCCGCTCTTGGAAAAACCAGGGACGTCGGCCGATTTCCCAGTATTATGTGATGGTAACAAACTATTGTCTCTGCTCTTACTTTCCGAATTTCCATTCTCAGCCGTCGTCACATTATTTTCGTTGACAACATGGGAATCGTAAATAAAATCAAAAAACAATAAAACTACGTAAAAACTTGAAAGGATCCTGTACGTGTTTCGCCATCCAATCTTTTCAAACAGGAACATAATCAGAGGGCCGATCGCCAAAACCCCGATACCGACACCGGCGACGCAAATCCCCGTAGCTAGAGCGTAATACTTGTCAAAATGATGCCGTATAGCGCGGAGTGATGTCGTATAGAGAAACGCTACACCTATTCCATTTAGACCACAATAAGTGACGTAAAGTTGGTAGACATTGTGGGCTAATGAACTAATGACTAAGCTAACTATAATGCAGAGTAGAGCGAAGGCGTTTGTCAGTCGACTGTTGTAGCGATTGCAGATGTCACTTGCGATGACGCAAAAGAACAGACCGACGCCATTTAAAAGAGATCCGATAAGTGCTGGAAAGAGAAACAAGCACAGTCAGTGGAGGAGGAGGAGGAGGAGGAGGAGGAGGAGGAGGAGGAGGAGGAGGAGGAGGAGGAGGAGGAGGAGGAGGAGGAGGAGGAGGAGGAGGAGGAGGAGGAGGAGGAAGAAGTAGAAGTGAAAGATGAAGAGGAGTTGAAGGAGGCTATAGGAGGAAGGAGGAGTAGGTGAGTAGGTTAGAGCTCGATGCAAGGAGAGGCTTAAAAGTTGGAGGAGGAGGCGGTGGAGTAGTTGGAGAAAGACTGTGAAAGACGAGAAGGAGGAAATGGTGTTGAAGAAGGAAGAAGAAGGAGTTGGAGTTAGAGGAGGAGGAGAATGAATAGTAGAATTTGGAATTAGAGTTAAAGAAGAAAAGTTGTAGCTGTGGAGGAGAAGGAGATGAGAGCTAGGACGAACGAGAGAGCCATCCGAATCTAAAGCACGTGACCATCTTCACCACATAAAGCCCACGAGATTAGCGCGTACAAGTAACACAATCCAAATTACAAATAATAACAATAATTACAATAGAGCGGATTTCACATGACTGTCGTGTTTGCAATTGGTTTGCTTTCTCATTGGCTGCTTATTTCCATCAACCAATCAAATTACAAACTAATTACAATCAAGGAATTACTAGCCAATTGGTTCGGCTCCTGATTGGCTGGGCTGGAAACCATTCAGCAGTAAGTTGTAATTACTCTTGTTTCTGATTGGCTAGTGATTGCACAATTGCGTTTACTTTCACGATGGTCATCTGAAATCTGCTCTAATAAAAAAATAGCCTATTTTATGCTCCTGTCAACTCCTGTCACTGGAACCAAATGACATTACCTGTCTTGTCTCGGTTCTCGTTGAAGTCTTTCATCAGCACTGGAAGCTGTATGCTTGGCATAAACCCTAACCCACCCTCCACGATAGTTAGCATGAGAATATAAACCAGCATTAACCAGGCCGAGGACCGTCACGGACATGAAAGGCCGAGCGGCGCGTTGGGCACTGGTTTGCCATTTCGGCTCAGCACTGCGCTGCAAGTAAAATCAAATATCAAATGGTTGTTACTAGAGAGGTGAACCCGCAATTTGAATGGCGCAAGGAACAACTTCAAGAAACCTCTTTCGGCATTCAAGACACGGGGTAAAAAGTCTGAGTCTGAAAGCAAATTACAGGCCTTATTCATCCAATTTTTACGGTATGGCGAAAAACCGGTATTTTTCTTGTTCCTTTAACACCATGCATCCTGTGAAATCCGGTAACTGAGTACCAGTATTCGGCAGTCTTTGACCTTTAAGTATTTTTGGCACAATTTAGAAGAATGCATTGGAATAAGTAAAAAAAGCTGTAATCGATCTATTGCTTTGCTACACTTAGAACGATGCAGTTTCGTCCCTCTTCCCACCCATTAACGATACGTAGGAGAAAGATTTGCTTAAAGATAAAACGTTTGACAATTAAATGGTTAGAATTGTTTGAACTCTACTTCTGTTCAATTTATAAGATTATAACGGGAAACTCATCCGCTGTTCATGATGCTTTGTCCTAGCTGGATGTCCATTCCGTTAGGTGCGCTTGATTTGGCTATGATTTCTTGGCAGTGGTTGACCCAAACTGCTCGTTTCCCAAACCACAAACTTCATTTAAATCAGGCAAAATTGATATACAGTTCTTTCATTATTTTGATACACACCCAATTTTTTCAACGATGAGGAAAATGAATGAATACAAAAATAATTTTAAAGCTGGTGCATAATTTGCTTAATATAGGGAAGCGACGTCAAGCTTGGTTTTAGAAAAACGACATGCGCAGTGTGAGGTTTATTATCTTACCTTTTTTTCAGGCACGACAATCTTTGCCTCTCGGCAGAATTTATTGCTTTCCCCGTCACGGTTGCTGGCCCTAAGAAGCCCTCGATGTTGTGTTCACTCTCTGGTACTCAGGGTCATGGAAACAGTATATGGAATAATAACTCTCAATGCATGCTAATTCTTTGCGATCCGCCGACACAAGTTGTGAGGAATTATTACCCAGCTCAGCATGTTGCTGTCTGCGCTCGGTTTGTTAAGATAAACGGCGCAATGTGAACGTCACATGACATGATTGAAAAAGCTCAAGACAGTTCTGGTAATATCCGGGGGGTGGGGACTCTCCCACTTTTGGGACGGGGTGCTCGTCATTACCTATTAATGTTTTGACAAATTTGTCTCCTTCGACATTCCAGCATGAGTGCGAAAGCTACCCGCTTCTTTTACGGATTGGGCTTTTAATGCAAATGTCATGAACTTTTACCTGCATATACGAAGTCTACCAAAATAATGCTAAAACTGGTGTTAAATATTTTTTTACTGTGATAGATAGAGTCGTGCAACCATGGCAACTGTTTCACGGGACTCCTTGGATGTTTTCTTTGAGGCGCTATACATCTATAGTCCTAGTAAAACCTGCTGAAACTCCATTGTTGTTGCTAATGATAACATCCAGTTCGTTAATCACCTCTTCATATGCTAAATTTATGTTACCATCACTATCACATGTTGGCCTAATATGGGCGCTTTTAGGATTTGGAGTCCTTTCTTTCTCAAACATTGGACCAGTATAGGTCGCACCCTCGCCAAGTGTAGATCTGTCAGCTACTGTATTTAGATCATTAGTACCATTCAACTCTTCTTTTATATCCTCCTCTTCACATGTTGGACCAACATAGCCAATCCCGTGTTTAGCAGACCCTGCACATATTGGAGACATATTGGAACCTCTCCTCTCTTCTACCTCTAGACCAGAACATTTGGTTCCTTTCGTTAACTCTTTGTCCATTGGTGGTACAATGTTGGTATCACCATGTTTCCTTCCCTCCGGACATGTTGTTCCAGTATTGGTGTCTTGCTCCGCCAGCTCTTGGTCCAGAATTATTTCCTTGCGAGCTCGCTCTTTGTTATGATTGTCAAAGCACGTGTTTATAAATAATATCGCTGACCCGAACAAGGAACAGGCACCGGCCAGGTAAAATGCTGGGGTGTAGGACCCTAGTTTGTCTGCCACGAAGCCTGAAAAACAAGACCGTGTTAGGGAAAACAAGAGCTGGCGACGACCTGTGGGACGTGGTGCGAACAATTCTATTCTAGGTGGAACTGCGTCACCTAGCCGTGCTTGTTATTGGTCCTGGGAATTAATGGAAGTTCCCGGGATCAGCTAACTCCATCCAAACCCCGTCCAGCGTTTTTTTCATGCGTCTCCAATAAACATTTTTTACGCAATAGTAGTCTTCGTGCTAAAAAGGATAGATGATCTTAGATAATGTGCTCAGATAATGGTCAGGCCAGTCAGGCCAGTGGTTGCGTAAAGTTTGGACCAACCCTGAACTAGGCGACACACGTGCACTTATAAAATAAAATAAAATAAATATAGGAGGACAGAAGAGTACTCGTTTTGCTTAAGCTATCTCCTGGGTCGAAAAGTAGGGCCTGCAAGAACACCGACGGTCTTTTGCTGCAAAACAAATCACGTCAATTGTCCAACACTCTCACCTGTAATAGCAGGGCCCGCAATACATGGTAAAGCGCTAACCATATTAGCTTGTCCAAAGGCAGAAGCCCTTCGAGGGGGGTCCACTGTATTCATGAATAAAATATTCAACGTCACACGAAATGCGCCGTCTGAAAGACCATATGCGCCCACGAGCACAGAAAAGTACGTAGGGGACGTTGCCATGGTGAGGAGCAGTGTGGACGTGCCGGAGAGCATTGTCGCGGCTTGATTGACGTGCCTCGCTTTGATGAAGGAAATGTCGCACAGGCGACCGAATATGATACGTGCTAGTATGGTAGTGACTCCGTAGATGAACATTAACATTGTTATGTCACTTGTGGTAAGACCTTGCTCTTCTGAAAATTTCACCTGGAAATACAATCGGACAGCTACGGTTAGAAACTTGTTACCCATCTTCTTCGCGCCGTGTGGCACCAGGCATGCCACCAGAGTCCTAAAACGCTGCAAGGTGCCTGCGTATGACATCATTATGGTCTATTGCTCGTTTCTCCGCCCCGTTTTTAGAGTACGCTTCGGTAGTGTTCGCAAGCCTACCTCAATACCTTTACCTCAATACCTTTACCTCAATACCTTTACCTCAATACCTTTACCTCAATACATTTACCTCAATACCTTTACCTCAATACCTTTACCTCAATACCTTTACCTCAATACCTTTACCTCAATACATTTACCTCAATACCTTTACCTCAATACCTTTACCTCAATACCTTTACCTCAATACCTTTACCTCAATACATTTACCTCAATACCTTTACCTCAATACCTTTACCTCAATACCTTTACCTCAATACCTTTACCTCAATACCTTTACCTCAATACCTTTACCTCAATACCTTTACCTCAATACCTTTACCTCAATACATTTACCTCAATACCTTTACCTCAATTTCTTTACCTCAATACCTTTACCTCAATACCTTTACCTCAATACCTTTACCTCAATACCTTTACCTCAATACATTTACCTCAAAACCTTTACCTCAATACCTTTACCTCAATACCTTTACCTCAATACCTTTACCTCAATACCTTTACCTCAATACCTTTACCTCAATACCTTTACCTCAATACCTTTACTTCAATACCTTTACCTCAATACCTTTACCTCAATACCTTTACCTCAATACCTTTACCTCAATACCTTTACCTCAATACCTTTACCTCAATACCTTTACCTCAAAACCTTTACCCTAATACCTTTACCTCAATACCTTTACCTCGATACCTTTACCTCAATACCTGCGTATAATATCTTATACGCAGACGCGTTGCTAGTGGCCCGTCTTGAATCACTTAGCAACAGGCGCGAGTCTGCGTGCACGAAGTTCATCAGTACACTGCCACCTGAGAATCCACTCTATAATATCGTGGAGGGCAGGCTCGCTCATTCCGGTTCTCACCAATACCATTCGCGAAACACTGCCAAGCGTCTAAAAACCTGCAATACGAATCTGTAATTCTTCCATTTTGTCCTGTCTGCAGCACATATTCGTTCCGCTTGCGCTTGCGCTTGCGTCTGCGCGTGCGTGTGCGCTTGCGTTCGTGTGTATGCGATGCAGCGCGCGCAAACGTTACCAATCACTCACCAGATGTACATTGGGTGTGTAGTGTCCAAGATAAACCATGAACATAGAAACTACTGAGGCTGAGTACTCAGGGAAACTCCACACCGAGAGATCCAATAGCCTACTTCTCTTTCCTTTTCGACCATTCCCAGTTTTGTCAGCACTGTCTCTCTGCTTGGTTATAACATGGCAGTTTTCTACCCTTTCGACGTATGTATCTTTATTGTCACGTTGAACAAGTTTGATATCCTCTATGTTAGCGTCCTGGGCGTTCATTTTGCTGTCTCCGCTCTTGGAAAAACCAGGGACGTCGGCCGATTTCCCAGTATTATGTGATGGTAACGAACTATTGTCTCTGCTCTTACTTTCCGAATTTCCATTCTCAGCCGTCGTCACATTATTTTCGTTGACAACATGGGAATCGTAAATAAAATCAAAAAACAATAAACCTACGTAAAAACTTGAAAGGATCCTATACGTGTTTCGCCATCCAATCTTTTCAAACAGGAACATAATCAGAGGGCCGATCGCCAAAACCCCGATACCGACGCCGGCGACGCAAACCCCCGTAGCCAGAGCGTAATACTTGTCAAATGATGCCGTATAACGCGGAATGATGTAGTATAGAGAAACGCTACACCTATTCCATTTAGACCACAATAGGTGACGTAAAGTTGGTAGACATTGTGGGCTAATGAACTAAGGACTAAGCTTACTATAATGCAGAGTAGAGCGAAGGCGTTTGTCAGTCGACTGTTGTAGCGATTGCAGATGTCACTTGCGATGACGCAAAAGAACAGACTGACGCCAATTGAAAGAGATCCGATAAGTGCTGGAAAGAGAAACAAGCACAGTCAGTTTTCGTCGAAAATAATAATGAGAAGGAAGAAAAGGAGGAGGAGGAGGAGGAGGAGGAGTTAGAGCTGGTGGAAGAAGTAGAAGTGAAAGACGAAGAGGAGTTGAAGTAGGCTAAAGGAGGTAGAAGGAGTAGGGGAGAAATTAAGGAGTTAGAGCTGGTGGAAGAAGTAGAAGTGAAAGATGAAGAGGAGTTGAAGGACGCTATAGGAGGAAGGAGGAGTAGGGGGGAAGTTAAGGAGTTAGAGCTGGTGGAAGAAGTAGAAATGAAAGATGAAGAGGAGTTGAAAGAGGCTATAGGAGGAAGGAGGAGTAGGGGGGAAGTTAAGGAGTTAGAGCTGGTGGAAGAAGTAGAAATGAAAGATGAAGAGGAGTTGAAAGAGGCTATAGGAGGAAGGAGGAGTAGGGGGGAAGTTAAGGAGTTAGAGCTGGTGGAAGAAGTAGAAGTGAAAGATGAAGAGGAGTTGAAGGACGCTATAGGAGGAAAGACGAGTAGGTGAGTAGGTTAGAGCTCGATGCAAGGAGAAGCTTAAAAGTTGGAGGAGGAAGACGAGGAGGAGGCGGTGGAGTAGTTGGAGAAAGACTGTGAAAGACGAGAAGGAGGAAATGGTGTTGATCGTTTCCCAAAATTTCTGTTCCGCTTACTTTGAAGCTCTTGAAATAAATCCTACAAGGCATGTGGTTTGCAAAAACTTACTTTCCTGAAGAGCAGTAACCTACTTTTGGGATGCACTTATATTTCATTGCAAAACATCGCAAGGTTAGGGATTGGAGCGCAATTGTTTCCAAAAAGGTCCATTGCAGATAGGAACAAGTTGACAGGAACATTTGTTCCTTTTCACCCAAATGAGCATAGTCCAGTAACTATTGTCTAAATATAGTCGCATGACTCATCATCGGGTAAGTAATTGGCATACTTATAGTTCATTGGGCATTTAGGTTGAAACCTCATACTCGTCACTCCCGTCATACACCCATAAACGCCAATCCGACGAATACAATGTTTACGATGCATGAATATTAATAAAGTAGCCAGTTGCAAAATTGGCTGTTTTCTCTCAAAGCCCAGGGTATGGGGGATAAAGCGGGTACCACGGGCACAGTCGATCTGATTAATAAATATTTATAGTTCATTTGGTCATTTGAGTTGAACTTGATACCCGCCATACACTCCATAAACGCCATATCCGATCATTTCAAAGCAAGAATGCAAAATGTTTCGATATGCTAAACTGGGTGTTTTCTCTCAAAGCCCAGGGTATGGGGGATAAAGCGGGTACCACGGGCACAGTTCGATCTGATTAATAAATATTTATAGTTCATTTGGTCATTTGAGTTGAACTTGATACCCGCCATACACTCCATAAACGCCATATCCGATCATTTCAAAGCAAGAATGCAAAATGTTTCGATATGCTAAACTGGGTGTTTTCTCTCAAAGCCCAGGGTATGGGGGATAAAGCGGGTACCACGGGCACAGTTCGATCTGATTAATAAATATTTATAGTTCATTTGGTCATTTGAGTTGAACTTGATACCCGCCATACACTCCATAAACGCCATATCCGATCATTTCAAAGCAAGAATGCAAAATGTTTCGATATGCTAAACTGGGTGTTTTCTCTCAAAGCCCAGGGTATGGGGGATAAAGCGGGTACCACGGGCACAGTTCGATCTGATTAATACATATTGATAGTTCATTTAATACTAATTTAATAATTTAATATTTATAAATAATTTTTTTTATAATAATAATAATAATAATAAAAATGATGATGATGATTATTATTATTATTTCTAATAATATAATAATAATATATATTATTATTAATATTATATAATAATATTAAATTACATTTTCAAATAATAATAATAACACTAATAAAAAATTATTATTATTATTATTATTATTATTATTATATAATAATATATATTATTATAATGATATATAATAATATTAATATATAATAATATAATAATAATATAATAATATAATAATAATATAATAATAATATAATAATATATTATAATATAATAATATAATATACTAATAATATATATTATTATTAATATTATATAATAATATTAAATTACATTTTCAAATAATAATAATAATAATAACAATAATAAAAATTATTATTATTATTATTATAATATAATAATATATTATAATATACTAATATAATATAATAATAATATATATTATTATTAATATTATATAATAATAATAAATTACATTTTCAAATAATAATAATAATAACAATAATAAAAATTATAATAATTATCATTATTTATTATAATAATATATATTATAATTGATGTTATATAATAATAATAAATTTCATAATTATTTAAAATTATAATAACAATAACAATATTAATTGATAATTATGGAACATTAATAAATGCATTGACTGTACCCGGTGTACACTTCTTATCCGTTGTAAACGAGTTTGCGCAAAGAAGTTGTTTAACAGTACAAAATAGAGGAGTAGATGCATTTAGAGTGGTCTTGTTTAAAAACCAACGTTTACCCAGTTTAAGGCGTGTATAGCGGATACATATTGAGATGAATGATAGCTGACTGTACCCGGTGTGCACGTCTGAACCGTTGTAAACAATGATTACAAACACAAGTTGACTTCTAATAGAGCCTCATCGAGCTATAAATTATGCTGATATTTCTTATACTGGACACCTGTTTTTAAAACCAACGTTTACCCAGTTTAAGGCGTGTATAGCGGATACATATTGAGATGAATGATAGCTGACTGTACCCGGTGTACACGTCTGAACCGTTGTAAACAATGATTACAAACACAAGTTGACTTCTAATAGAGCCTCATCGAGCTATAAATTATGCTGATATTTCTTATACTGGACACCTGTTTTTAAAACCAACGTTTACCCAGTTTAAGGCGTGTATAGCGGATACATATTGAGATGAATGACAGCTGACTGTACCCGGTGTACACGTCTGAACCGTTGTAAACAATGATTACAAACACAAGTTGACTTCTAATAGAGCCTCATCAAGCTATAAATTATGCTGATATTTCTTATACTGGACACCTGTTTTTAAAACCAACGTTTACCCAGTTTAAGGCGTGTATAGCGGATACATATTGAGATGAATGATAGCTGACTGTACCCGGTGTACACGTCTGAACCGTTGTAAACAATGATTACAAACACAAGTTGACTAATAGAGCCTCATCGAGCTATAAATTATGCTGATATTTCTTAGACTGGACACCTGTTTTTAAAAAGCGGATACATATTGAGATGAATGGTAGCTGACTGTACCCGGTGTTCACGTCTAAACCGTTGTAAACAATGATTACAATGAAACTTCAACGGGATTCGAGTCTTTGAATATGCATTAATTATTTTTGAAGGGGTGTTTGTTTGAGCTGAGCCTTAATAGGTCAATACAAAATCAGTTAACTTGGTTTACTAAGCGTTGTTTAAAGCGTTTAGAACGTAAATGGCGGGTACAAATGATCGTCACATGTCCAAATATCCATCTGATGTACTATTAAATGAAAGGGGTCAGTTTGAAAATTGCAGCTTGAAAAGCTAATTTTTCTCGCGATTAATGATTTAGGGATATCTAGGTATTCTTTGTTCATGTTTATAAAGCCTCCTAACACCCTGATATTGTAATAGCTCTTTGTTCACTTTTTCAGAGAAATCCTTTTGTGCGTGTGCAGTCACGGTTGCAAGGACCAAATCAAACGATCTGAGCGCAAAACAAGCGATTACCCTTTGAAGTTCGCCGGACTCCTTAATCATTCCACTCAATTATTTATATGACTAAAATATCTATGTCCGTTCCTTTCATCCCATGTCAAAACGGAACAATGTCGACAATTGCTGTCCATATACCATGACCGGCTAAAAAGCAGCAACGACAACATACAGTCGTTCCTCTTAAAGGAATGCATGAATATTAAGCAGTTTAACCTCATAAAAAGGGTCCTGCAGGAGGCAGGACCATTCTACGCCAAAGTTCGGAGGGCGAGGATCATGAAGCCTTCGTCGCAGCTAAACAGCAAGGCGATTCGTGACGCCCTAGAATGCAATGTGGTTGGAATAATCAACAAACAATGTTCGATGGTCTCTTTCAAGTGTGTTTGGAGGGTGGAACAGAGTGAAATAATGAAGTAAGTTTTTTTAAAAGAAACATCCCCGAGTCCGAGAGCACATCATAATTACCGATTTTTGTTTCCTTTTTTTTTCATCAGGGCTTGGCGCTGGATTTGTGATAAAAGAAGCGAATGTGACGACAAACTAGCAGATGTAAAATATGTTGTCTTCTTTTTCTCCGCAATTAGCTTATCGAAACGGCAACAGAAGAATTCATCGAGTAACGACCAGACAGCTGAAGAGACACATCTGGTTTTATCCCAGTTATCTACACCCGGAAAGCAAATATACCCGGAAAGCAAATATACGGGACACCGATCAATCCACTCGTCATTCGACAGGCTATGCGCAGTTGTGATGTAGAAGTATACATAACCCCAATCCGCAAGGGCAAGAGAAAAACGGACCACAACCCTAAGTTGGACCAACTATGTCAAGCAGTAAAGGACCATAACAACGGCTGCATGACACAACAAGCTCAATACTGACGTACGATGGCTTCCTAAAGGATCTTCTGACGCCACCTCGTTCGTGCCCGCGCTTGGATCGCCCACCCAAGACCCCCACCGTCAGCCCACGCGCGATCAGGATTACTCGTTGTCCTTTCACCCAACCCGTTCCCGCTAGAAAACGCCCAAAGAGCATTGATGGTCAAGCGGAAATTACAAAGTTTTTCAAGAAATCCTAAATGTAAAATGATGTAAGGAGTGCTTCCCGTCATAAAAAAGGACAATTTGTGTATAGTTATTGAAACGCAAGCCAATTGCTATAGAATGTCTAAGAGTAAATGCTGCTTGTTTGTTTGTTTGTACACGTTTACTCGAATTATTTGTTCACAGCAGGTGATCGATTTCACAAATATTAAAGGAAAGCAAGTAGCTTACATCATTGTTGTGTTTTAATGTCTTAGTTTTAATGCCCATGTCGTAGTTCCGTTTGGATAGAGAGAGTAAAACATATACTCGATTTTAAAGTCCAATCATCTCATAATATTCCAAGGGTCTCCAATTGACCGATTCTAACACGTGAAGTTCTTGTTCGATAATGTCCTCCCTCGGCACAGGCGTAGAAATGATGTCCATAAATAGGTTATTCCTGTCCATATCGCTGTCTTCCAGCTTTACGGCTATGAAAAGGCATGCCAAGATGAGCTCCCTCAAGGTTGACTTTTTCCTGTTAGTAGTTCTGTTCAAATGCCTCCAAAGCAGACTTTCCGCCAGCATAGCAGTAGATTTTGGAAAGTTCGGGGCGCACATTCCTTGCAAAAATTCTCCCGCAAATTTCAAATCCTTCAGAGATAACTCGGGGTGTTTATCTACAATGATATCCATCTTTAGTGGTCGAGGTTCAACGGGTAAGAGACCTGCCTTGAAATGTCTGCGCGCTTAATAGCGACTCGTCGCCTTCCCAGAATACTTTGCGCAATCACATAAAGAATGACCGTAGTTCCCAGGCCTTTATTCGACATTTCACGTCTATACTAGAGCGCTTTCTCGTTTGATTGGTTCATTCCAGTTCTATAGTAGCAGTAAGTTTTTAGCTAGCGCTTTTCCCTGCAAAACTTGGCCCCCGCGCGTTTCTTCAGAGAGTCAGAAGATCTTCCTTTCTGGAAATGAAATTCGGAATCCCTTAGAATGGCTGTCCACTGACCATAGCCGTACCTTTTGAGACCGGCTTTGAGATACTTGTCCTCGTCCTGGGTGAACAACATGGCCTTTTTTCTATTGCATGTACGATCGATGTTGGCCACTTTGAAAGTGCGCTGGCGTGTGAGCCTTGGCATTTTAATGAAATTGCACTCGCGTTCTACTGGCAACGCCTCCTCTGCACTTTCGACTTCTTCTGTAGAACCGCTGGACAGATTGTGCACCTCCTGTTCTTGAGAGGAGGCCGACGAGATGTCCGACAGTCTTGAAATCACATCTTGTTCCAGCTTTGTCCCCTTGTCGCCATGTAGTTTATCCAAGCATTGGCGCGCCTTCGTTGCGACCTCCCGAGATCTTTGCTTTTGATAATGCACTCTTGCTACAACCGAGCTGTGTTTTTGATCTTCTGAAACTGCGTCTTGCTCTCTTGCGCTAAGCTGGTTGGAACTTGCAGTCTCGACGATCTGTCGATAGCGCGTCGGATGAACGTACTTTCCAATGGCATCGAAAACCAATTTTCTCATGAGCTCGCCGAGCTTGTTGTGCTGCCCCCCGTTTCTCGTCACTAGCACGTAATCGCAAGCTGGTTTCTGCAGAGGGCGAATATGATTGATATATCCATCCAAAACTCTCATGTTAGTGTCGGTCAAAAGAAGCGAATCAAATCCGTATTTCCCTGCAGTTTTGAACATTTTCTGGTCAACGAATCCCCCGTTTGTTTTCGATGTGCGAACCATGTCAACGGTGAGGTACTGGTACGTCATGGGTCGGGATCCTTTTACCTTGATGAACAAGTAGACGGCTAGAAATTTTGTGGCAAACGTTAAATCCCCCGAGCAAACACTACCTGGTTTGTCCCTGCATTTCTTGAGCACTTCCTCATATCGAGGAAGGTAGTGAGAGACAACTTCCAGTAGTTCGTCGAGCGATGCCCAGTGACCCTTGGCTTCTAAAACATCGATGTCAAGATCACTGGTCCACTGCAATCTCATCATCTTCGACACTGTTCTTCGAACTCTTTTCAGGTACGTCTCGGTGACTGACAAACCTCTCGCCACTGTTTCCGACAACCCTTCGCTTACTTTTCGGAATATTGCACTAGCTCCCCAATAGCGTCCAGGTATCCTAAACGTCCAGCATGTCCAAGGCTCCACGTGTCCTGCATCGTATCAGCAAATTTAAAGAGAAGGTTAGGAGAGCATAAGCTATAGTCGACATTTTTCCAAGTCAGTTCGTCTTCGTCATCACAACAAAATCTGAGAAACTTAAGGCATTTGCTGACAGTTTGTTGAGCTTTTCGATCGCTCTTGCACCCCCCGCCACTCCCAGTGAGCCAAGAAAGGAATTCTTTAGCAATTGCACCTGATGCTTCAAAGGTTGGAATCGATTTGCTTGCGCTGGTGGATTCGGATTTCTTTGCGCTTTCATTACAGTCGTGAACTTGACTAGCCTCAATTTCTGAATTGCTTGGTTTATGATCAAAATAGAAGAACCAACCGTGCTTTCTAGTTACGTGTTTCCTGCAGCCTCTTTGAGTCCCAAATCCATCGTGATCGCACGCCTGCACTGGGCAGGGAAAAAGTCCATCAGATTCATCTTTCTCCAAGTGAAGTCTTTTCGGTTTGGGCAAAGCATTTGCAATTTTAGCCCATTCAACTTGCTTCAATTTTTTACTCGACATCTTTCTTGGGCGGAGATTAGGCGAGAAATGAACATATACCTACCTGACAGTTGTTTGTATACGATCCGTGTGTCCCTAGAGTACGAAAACCCTTATTGGCCAATAGCAAGGCAAATAAAGTGAGCGTGTTCAAGCTTGCCCTGAACATGTTGTAGCCCCTTTGGGAACTTAACTGTATCTTGTCCAATAAAAAGACGAAGACGCGCATAATCAAATGAGCGTGCACAAACTTGCCCTAACATGTTTAGGCGGAGTTCTTGCTCAAACCTGCTTAAACCGATCCGATCCTATCCTATCTTACGTCAGTTATTGTGGTCTTTATTTTAAAACATTACCCATCGCTTTAAAGTATAAGGAACACTGTGTTCCCAAATATGCATCAAGGGAACAAAGCGTTCCTTTTAGATTCGGAACGCTTTGTTCCCAAGATCCATATCTAGGACCAACACGTTCCTTTAGTGAAAAGGACCGATGTGGATCATAGGAACTCTTTGTTCTTAATAGTTTTGCAGTGGAACAAAATGTTCCTATTGCTAAAGGAACAATATGATCCCGTTTGCTCATATGGGAACAAAGTCTTGCCTTTTTTAGGGCCACCTTGTTCCTAATTCCTGTTTAATTGGGAATAGCACGTTCCCTATTTTCACGCAAAGGAACTTCACATTCCCCTTTTGTTAGGTCCAATTTGGTCATGGGAACAGAATTCCTGTTTAATTGGGAACAGCACGTTCCCTATTTTCACGCAAAGGAACTTCACATTCCCCTTTTGTTAGGTCCAATTTGGTCATGGGAACAGAATTCCTGTTTAATTGGGAACAGCACGTTCCCTATTTTCACACAAAGGAACTTCACATTCCCCTTTTGTTAGGTCCAATTTGGTCATGGGAACAGAATGTTCCTAATTGGGAGTGCGTTCAGGAACAAAAAGTTCCTGATTGAGCTTGTCAAACTCGGTAAATGGGAACAGGTGTTCCCAATTACCTCAAAGGAGAACCAAACATCGAGATAGGAACTTAGCAGTTCGGAACTGTTGGTTCCTTAGCGTAGTGAAAAGGAACAATGGTTCACATTTGATTACATTATTGGGAACAAAACGTTCCCTTTTTTCAAAAAGGAACGTCATGATTAGGAACGTGAATTCCTAATTGTATATAAAAGGCCCAGCTTATTTCTATGTTTAGGAACAATGCGTTCCTTTGTTATTACAAAGGACCGTTTGGTTCCTAATCAGTGATACTTTTGTTCCGGTGAACGCAAAATGTGTTCCTATTCGTGGGCATAGGGCTGTTCTTATATTTAAGAAAAGGAACAATTGTTTGGTTCCTAATTTGATTATAGGAACAAAGGAACAAAAATAGAGGAACGGACCCCTTTCAATTGACTGATTGTAGCACTCGTGCAACTCGGTTTTTATCCAAAAAAACGATCAAGTTATCTGCCCTGGAAGCTAACCTAGTTTTAGTCCAAGTTTTACAGCAAACTTCAAAGCAAGTAAGCAGAATTTCGGGTTTCTCTCATTTTGGGAAACGTAAGGGATCGTTTCCCAAAATTTCTGTTCCGCTTACTTTGAAGCTCTTGAAATAAATCCTACAAGGCATGTGGTTTGCAAAAACTTACTTTCCTGAAGAGCAGTAACCTACTTTTGGGATGCACTTATATTTCATTGCAAAACATCGCAAGGTTAGGGATTGGAGCGCAATTGTTTCCAAAAAGGTCCATTGCAGATAGGAACAAGTTGACAGGAACATTTGTTCCTTTTCACCCAAATGAGCATAGTCCAGTAACTATTGTCTAAATATAGTCGCATGACTCATCATCGGGTAAGTAATTGGCATACTTATAGTTCATTGGGCATTTAGGTTGAAACCTCATACTCGTCACTCCCGTCATACACCCATAAACGCCAATCCGACGAATACAATGTTTACGATGCATGAATATTAATAAAGTAGCCAGTTGCAAAATTGGCTGTTTTCTCTCAAAGCCCAGGGTATGGGGGATAAAGCGGGTACCACGGGCACAGTCGATCTGATTAATAAATATTTATAGTTCATTTGGTCATTTGAGTTGAACTTGATACCCGCCATACACTCCATAAACGCCATATCCGATCATTTCAAAGCAAGAATGCAAAATGTTTCGATATGCTAAACTGGGTGTTTTCTCTCAAAGCCCAGGGTATGGGGGATAAAGCGGGTACCACGGGCACAGTTCGATCTGATTAATAAATATTTATAGTTCATTTGGTCATTTGAGTTGAACTTGATACCCGCCATACACTCCATAAACGCCATATCCGATCATTTCAAAGCAAGAATGCAAAATGTTTCGATATGCTAAACTGGGTGTTTTCTCTCAAAGCCCAGGGTATGGGGGATAAAGCGGGTACCACGGGCACAGTTCGATCTGATTAATAAATATTTATAGTTCATTTGGTCATTTGAGTTGAACTTGATACCCGCCATACACTCCATAAACGCCATATCCGATCATTTCAAAGCAAGAATGCAAAATGTTTCGATATGCTAAACTGGGTGTTTTCTCTCAAAGCCCAGGGTATGGGGGATAAAGCGGGTACCACGGGCACAGTTCGATCTGATTAATACATATTGATAGTTCATTTAATACTAATTTAATAATTTAATATTTATAAATAATTTTTTTTATAATAATAATAATAATAATAAAAATGATGATGATGATTATTTATTATTATTTCTAATAATATAATAATATATATATTATTATTAATATTATATAATAATATTAAATTACATTTTCAAATAATAATAATAACACTAATAAAAAAAATATTATTATTATTATTATTATTATTATTATTATATAATAATATATATTATTATAATGATATATAATATAATATAATATATAATAATAAATATAATAATATATATAATAATAAAATATAATATAATAATATATATAATATAATAATATAATATACTATATTATATATATAATATTAATATATTATATAATATATTAAATTACATTTTCAAATAAAATAATAATAATAACAATAATAATTATTATTATTATTATTATATATATATAATAATTATAATATACTAATATAATATAATAATATATATTATTATAATATTATATAATAATAATAATTACATTTTCAAATAATAATAATAATAACAATAATAAAAATTATAATAATTATCATTATTTATTATAATAATATATATTATAATTGATGTTATATAATAATAATAAATTTCATAATTATTTAAAATTATAATAACAATAACAATATTAATTGATAATTATGGAACATTAATAAATGCATTGACTGTACCCGGTGTACACTTCTTATCCGTTGTAAACGAGTTTGCGCAAAGAAGTTGTTTAACAGTACAAAATAGAGGAGTAGATGCATTTAGAGTGGTCTTGTTTAAAAACCAACGTTTACCCAGTTTAAGGCGTGTATAGCGGATACATATTGAGATGAATGATAGCTGACTGTACCCGGTGTGCACGTCTGAACCGTTGTAAACAATGATTACAAACACAAGTTGACTTCTAATAGAGCCTCATCGAGCTATAAATTATGCTGATATTTCTTATACTGGACACCTGTTTTTAAAACCAACGTTTACCCAGTTTAAGGCGTGTATAGCGGATACATATTGAGATGAATGATAGCTGACTGTACCCGGTGTACACGTCTGAACCGTTGTAAACAATGATTACAAACACAAGTTGACTTCTAATAGAGCCTCATCGAGCTATAAATTATGCTGATATTTCTTATACTGGACACCTGTTTTTAAAACCAACGTTTACCCAGTTTAAGGCGTGTATAGCGGATACATATTGAGATGAATGACAGCTGACTGTACCCGGTGTACACGTCTGAACCGTTGTAAACAATGATTACAAACACAAGTTGACTTCTAATAGAGCCTCATCAAGCTATAAATTATGCTGATATTTCTTATACTGGACACCTGTTTTTAAAACCAACGTTTACCCAGTTTAAGGCGTGTATAGCGGATACATATTGAGATGAATGATAGCTGACTGTACCCGGTGTACACGTCTGAACCGTTGTAAACAATGATTACAAACACAAGTTGACTAATAGAGCCTCATCGAGCTATAAATTATGCTGATATTTCTTAGACTGGACACCTGTTTTTAAAAAGCGGATACATATTGAGATGAATGGTAGCTGACTGTACCCGGTGTTCACGTCTAAACCGTTGTAAACAATGATTACAATGAAACTTCAACGGGATTCGAGTCTTTGAATATGCATTAATTATTTTTGAAGGGGTGTTTGTTTGAGCTGAGCCTTAATAGGTCAATACAAAATCAGTTAACTTGGTTTACTAAGCGTTGTTTAAAGCGTTTAGAACGTAAATGGCGGGTACAAATGATCGTCACATGTCCAAATATCCATCTGATGTACTATTAAATGAAAGGGGTCAGTTTGAAAATTGCAGCTTGAAAAGCTAATTTTTCTCGCGATTAATGATTTAGGGATATCTAGGTATTCTTTGTTCATGTTTATAAAGCCTCCTAACACCCTGATATTGTAATAGCTCTTTGTTCACTTTTTCAGAGAAATCCTTTTGTGCGTGTGCAGTCACGGTTGCAAGGACCAAATCAAACGATCTGAGCGCAAAACAAGCGATTACCCTTTGAAGTTCGCCGGACTCCTTAATCATTCCACTCAATTATTTATATGACTAAAATATCTATGTCCGTTCCTTTCATCCCATGTCAAAACGGAACAATGTCGACAATTGCTGTCCATATACCATGACCGGCTAAAAAGCAGCAACGACAACATACAGTCGTTCCTCTTAAAGGAATGCATGAATATTAAGCAGTTTAACCTCATAAAAAGGGTCCTGCAGGAGGCAGGACCATTCTACGCCAAAGTTCGGAGGGCGAGGATCATGAAGCCTTCGTCGCAGCTAAACAGCAAGGCGATTCGTGACGCCCTAGAATGCAATGTGGTTGGAATAATCAACAAACAATGTTCGATGGTCTCTTTCAAGTGTGTTTGGAGGGTGGAACAGAGTGAAATAATGAAGTAAGTTTTTTTTAAAGAAACATCCCCGAGTCCGAGAGCACATCATAATTACCGATTTTTGTTTCCTTTTTTTTTCATCAGGGCTTGGCGCTGGATTTGTGATAAAAGAAGCGAATGTGACGACAAACTAGCAGATGTAAAATATGTTGTCTTCTTTTTCTCCGCAATTAGCTTATCGAAACGGCAACAGAAGAATTCATCGAGTAACGACCAGACAGCTGAAGAGACACATCTGGTTTTATCCCAGTTATCTACACCCGGAAAGCAAATATACCCGGAAAGCAAATATACGGGACACCGATCAATCCACTCGTCATTCGACAGGCTATGCGCAGTTGTGATGTAGAAGTATACATAACCCCAATCCGCAAGGGCAAGAGAAAAACGGACCACAACCCTAAGTTGGACCAACTATGTCAAGCAGTAAAGGACCATAACAACGGCTGCATGACACAACAAGCTCAATACTGACGTACGATGGCTTCCTAAAGGATCTTCTGACGCCACCTCGTTCGTGCCCGCGCTTGGATCGCCCACCCAAGACCCCCACCGTCAGCCCACGCGCGATCAGGATTACTCGTTGTCCTTTCACCCAACCCGTTCCCGCTAGAAAACGCCCAAAGAGCATTGATGGTCAAGCGGAAATTACAAAGTTTTTCAAGAAATCCTAAATGTAAAATGATGTAAGGAGTGCTTCCCGTCATAAAAAAGGACAATTTGTGTATAGTTATTGAAACGCAAGCCAATTGCTATAGAATGTCTAAGAGTAAATGCTGCTTGTTTGTTTGTTTGTACACGTTTACTCGAATTATTTGTTCACAGCAGGTGATCGATTTCACAAATATTAAAGGAAAGCAAGTAGCTTACATCATTGTTGTGTTTTAATGTCTTAGTTTTAATGCCCATGTCGTAGTTCCGTTTGGATAGAGAGAGTAAAACATATACTCGATTTTAAAGTCCAATCATCTCATAATATTCCAAGGGTCTCCAATTGACCGATTCTAACACGTGAAGTTCTTGTTCGATAATGTCCTCCCTCGGCACAGGCGTAGAAATGATGTCCATAAATAGGTTATTCCTGTCCATATCGCTGTCTTCCAGCTTTACGGCTATGAAAAGGCATGCCAAGATGAGCTCCCTCAAGGTTGACTTTTTCCTGTTAGTAGTTCTGTTCAAATGCCTCCAAAGCAGACTTTCCGCCAGCATAGCAGTAGATTTTGGAAAGTTCGGGGCGCACATTCCTTGCAAAAATTCTCCCGCAAATTTCAAATCCTTCAGAGATAACTCGGGGTGTTTATCTACAATGATATCCATCTTTAGTGGTCGAGGTTCAACGGGTAAGAGACCTGCCTTGAAATGTCTGCGCGCTTAATAGCGACTCGTCGCCTTCCCAGAATACTTTGCGCAATCACATAAAGAATGACCGTAGTTCCCAGGCCTTTATTCGACATTTCACGTCTATACTAGAGCGCTTTCTCGTTTGATTGGTTCATTCCAGTTCTATAGTAGCAGTAAGTTTTTAGCTAGCGCTTTTCCCTGCAAAACTTGGCCCCCGCGCGTTTCTTCAGAGAGTCAGAAGATCTTCCTTTCTGGAAATGAAATTCGGAATCCCTTAGAATGGCTGTCCACTGACCATAGCCGTACCTTTTGAGACCGGCTTTGAGATACTTGTCCTCGTCCTGGGTGAACAACATGGCCTTTTTTCTATTGCATGTACGATCGATGTTGGCCACTTTGAAAGTGCGCTGGCGTGTGAGCCTTGGCATTTTAATGAAATTGCACTCGCGTTCTACTGGCAACGCCTCCTCTGCACTTTCGACTTCTTCTGTAGAACCGCTGGACAGATTGTGCACCTCCTGTTCTTGAGAGGAGGCCGACGAGATGTCCGACAGTCTTGAAATCACATCTTGTTCCAGCTTTGTCCCCTTGTCGCCATGTAGTTTATCCAAGCATTGGCGCGCCTTCGTTGCGACCTCCCGAGATCTTTGCTTTTGATAATGCACTCTTGCTACAACCGAGCTGTGTTTTTGATCTTCTGAAACTGCGTCTTGCTCTCTTGCGCTAAGCTGGTTGGAACTTGCAGTCTCGACGATCTGTCGATAGCGCGTCGGATGAACGTACTTTCCAATGGCATCGAAAACCAATTTTCTCATGAGCTCGCCGAGCTTGTTGTGCTGCCCCCCGTTTCTCGTCACTAGCACGTAATCGCAAGCTGGTTTCTGCAGAGGGCGAATATGATTGATATATCCATCCAAAACTCTCATGTTAGTGTCGGTCAAAAGAAGCGAATCAAATCCGTATTTCCCTGCAGTTTTGAACATTTTCTGGTCAACGAATCCCCCGTTTGTTTTCGATGTGCGAACCATGTCAACGGTGAGGTACTGGTACGTCATGGGTCGGGATCCTTTTACCTTGATGAACAAGTAGACGGCTAGAAATTTTGTGGCAAACGTTAAATCCCCCGAGCAAACACTACCTGGTTTGTCCCTGCATTTCTTGAGCACTTCCTCATATCGAGGAAGGTAGTGAGAGACAACTTCCAGTAGTTCGTCGAGCGATGCCCAGTGACCCTTGGCTTCTAAAACATCGATGTCAAGATCACTGGTCCACTGCAATCTCATCATCTTCGACACTGTTCTTCGAACTCTTTTCAGGTACGTCTCGGTGACTGACAAACCTCTCGCCACTGTTTCCGACAACCCTTCGCTTACTTTTCGGAATATTGCACTAGCTCCCCAATAGCGTCCAGGTATCCTAAACGTCCAGCATGTCCAAGGCTCCACGTGTCCTGCATCGTATCAGCAAATTTAAAGAGAAGGTTAGGAGAGCATAAGCTATAGTCGACATTTTTCCAAGTCAGTTCGTCTTCGTCATCACAACAAAATCTGAGAAACTTAAGGCATTTGCTGACAGTTTGTTGAGCTTTTCGATCGCTCTTGCACCCCCCGCCACTCCCAGTGAGCCAAGAAAGGAATTCTTTAGCAATTGCACCTGATGCTTCAAAGGTTGGAATCGATTTGCTTGCGCTGGTGGATTCGGATTTCTTTGCGCTTTCATTACAGTCGTGAACTTGACTAGCCTCAATTTCTGAATTGCTTGGTTTATGATCAAAATAGAAGAACCAACCGTGCTTTCTAGTTACGTGTTTCCTGCAGCCTCTTTGAGTCCCAAATCCATCGTGATCGCACGCCTGCACTGGGCAGGGAAAAAGTCCATCAGATTCATCTTTCTCCAAGTGAAGTCTTTTCGGTTTGGGCAAAGCATTTGCAATTTTAGCCCATTCAACTTGCTTCAATTTTTTACTCGACATCTTTCTTGGGCGGAGATTAGGCGAGAAATGAACATATACCTACCTGACAGTTGTTTGTATACGATCCGTGTGTCCCTAGAGTACGAAAACCCTTATTGGCCAATAGCAAGGCAAATAAAGTGAGCGTGTTCAAGCTTGCCCTGAACATGTTGTAGCCCCTTTGGGAACTTAACTGTATCTTGTCCAATAAAAAGACGAAGACGCGCATAATCAAATGAGCGTGCACAAACTTGCCCTAACATGTTTAGGCGGAGTTCTTGCTCAAACCTGCTTAAACCGATCCGATCCTATCCTATCTTACGTCAGTTATTGTGGTCTTTATTTTAAAACATTACCCATCGCTTTAAAGTATAAGGAACACTGTGTTCCCAAATATGCATCAAGGGAACAAAGCGTTCCTTTTAGATTCGGAACGCTTTGTTCCCAAGATCCATATCTAGGACCAACACGTTCCTTTAGTGAAAAGGACCGATGTGGATCATAGGAACTCTTTGTTCTTAATAGTTTTGCAGTGGAACAAAATGTTCCTATTGCTAAAGGAACAATATGATCCCGTTTGCTCATATGGGAACAAAGTCTTGCCTTTTTTAGGGCCACCTTGTTCCTAATTCCTGTTTAATTGGGAATAGCACGTTCCCTATTTTCACGCAAAGGAACTTCACATTCCCCTTTTGTTAGGTCCAATTTGGTCATGGGAACAGAATTCCTGTTTAATTGGGAACAGCACGTTCCCTATTTTCACGCAAAGGAACTTCACATTCCCCTTTTGTTAGGTCCAATTTGGTCATGGGAACAGAATTCCTGTTTAATTGGGAACAGCACGTTCCCTATTTTCACACAAAGGAACTTCACATTCCCCTTTTGTTAGGTCCAATTTGGTCATGGGAACAGAATGTTCCTAATTGGGAGTGCGTTCAGGAACAAAAAGTTCCTGATTGAGCTTGTCAAACTCGGTAAATGGGAACAGGTGTTCCCAATTACCTCAAAGGAGAACCAAACATCGAGATAGGAACTTAGCAGTTCGGAACTGTTGGTTCCTTAGCGTAGTGAAAAGGAACAATGGTTCACATTTGATTACATTATTGGGAACAAAACGTTCCCTTTTTTCAAAAAGGAACGTCATGATTAGGAACGTGAATTCCTAATTGTATATAAAAGGCCCAGCTTATTTCTATGTTTAGGAACAATGCGTTCCTTTGTTATTACAAAGGACCGTTTGGTTCCTAATCAGTGATACTTTTGTTCCGGTGAACGCAAAATGTGTTCCTATTCGTGGGCATAGGGCTGTTCTTATATTTAAGAAAAGGAACAATTGTTTGGTTCCTAATTTGATTATAGGAACAAAGGAACAAAAATAGAGGAACGGACCCCTTTCAATTGACTGATTGTAGCACTCGTGCAACTCGGTTTTTATCCAAAAAAACGATCAAGTTATCTGCCCTGGAAGCTAACCTAGTTTTAGTCCAAGTTTTACAGCAAACTTCAAAGCAAGTAAGCAGAATTTCGGGTTTCTCTCATTTTGGGAAACGTAAGGGAAGAAGGAGGAGTTGGAGTTAGAGGAGTAGGAGAATGAGTAGTAGAATTTGGAGATGGAGTTAAAGAAGGAAAGTTGTAGCTGCGTAGGAGAAGGAGATTAGAGCTAGGACGAAGTAGAGAGCCATCCGAATCTAAAGCCCGTGACCATCTTCACCACACAAAGCCCACGAGATTAGCGCGTACAAGTAACACAATACAAATTACCCTAGAATAAAAAAAGCTTATTTCATGCTCCTGTCAACTCCTGACACTGAAACAAATGACATTACCTGTCTTGTCTCGGTTCTCGTTGAATTCTTTCATCAGCACTGGAAGCTGTATGCTTGGCATAAAAGCTAACGCGCCCTCCACGATAGTAAGCATGAGAATATAAACCAGCATTAACCAGGCCCATGGACCATCATGGACATGAGAGGCCGAGCGGCGCGTTTGGCACTGGTTTGCCATTTCGGCTCAGCACTGCGCTGCAAGTAAAATCAAATCAAATGGCTGTTACTAGAGTGGTGAACCGGTCATTTGAATGGCGCAAGGAACAAACTTCAAGATACCTCTTTCGGCATTCAAGACACG
Source organism: Scolanthus callimorphus (assembly GCA_033964015.1). Taxonomy (NCBI): domain Eukaryota; kingdom Metazoa; phylum Cnidaria; class Anthozoa; order Actiniaria; family Edwardsiidae; genus Scolanthus; species Scolanthus callimorphus. The sequence goes on along the minus strand of CM066912.1, from coordinate 28,267,910 downwards.
GGGTAAAAAGTCTGAGTCTGAAAGCAAATTACAGGCCTTATTCATCCAATTTATAGGGTATGGCGAAAAACCGGTATTTTTCTTGTTGCTTTAACTCCATGCATCCTGTGAAATCCGGTAACTGAGTACCAGTATTCGGCAGTCTTTGACCTTTAAGTGTTTTGGGCACAATATAGAAGAATGCATTGGAATAAGTAAAAACAGCTGTAATCGATTTATTGCTTTGCTACACATAGAACGATGCAGTTTCGTTCCTCTTCTCACCCATTAACTATAAGTAGGAGAAAGACTTTCGTTGAAAGATGAAACTTTTGACAATGAAATGGTTATAATTGTTTGAACTTTACTCCTGTACAATTTATAACGGGAAACTCATCCGCTGTTCATGTTGCCTTGTCCTGGCTGGATGCTCCTTACGTTCCGTTGGCTCTAATAGCGCTGCGCACAGATGAAGTCACACTCATTAAAAACTCGCGACAAACAAATATACATTTCTCCCGTTTTCTTTCAGGAAGAACGGTACAAAATGATTTGTTAAACTGGTACTTCCACTCATTATAGCAGAGCTTGTATGTACTCCTACCCTGGCTCGTATTTCGAGCGCGATCCTTCTGAAGGGATTTCAGAGGGATTATTTGTCTGAGTCTCGTGATCATTTTAGAATCTGTGCGCAGCGCTATTGCTTGGGGTTGTTTTTGCTCAGGGCACAGAGTTGACCCAAACTGCTCGTTCCCCGAAACACAAACTTAATTTAAATCAGGTTAAATTTTTATACAGTCCTTCGATGATTTTAATACCCACCCAAATTTTGTTAACAATGATATATAAATGAATAGGAAAATAAATAATTAAAATAATTTGGTGCATAATTTGTTTAATATAAGGGAATTGACGTCAAGCGTGGTTTTAGAAAAAAGACTGCGAGTGTGAGGTTCATTATCTTACCTTTTTCTCAGGCCAAGACAATCTCCGCCTCTCGGCAGAATTTATTGTTTTCCCCTTCACCGTTGCTAGTTCTAAGAAGCTCTCGATGTTGTGTTCGATCAATCTCTGGTACGTAAGATCATGAAAACAATATGGAGTAATAACTCTCAATGCAGGCTAATTGTTTGCGATCCGCCGATGCAAGTTGTGAGGAATTATTACCCAGCTCAGCATGTTGCTGTCTGCGCTCGATATGTTAAGATATACGGCGCAATGTGAATGTCACATGACATGATTGAAAAAGCTCAAGACAGTGCCGGTAATACCCGAGGGGGGTGGGGACGGGGGGTTCGACTGCTCATCATTACCCATTAGGGGGTAAAATAGAAAACTGGACATTTTTCCCAGATAGGTACATCTTTTATGCAATTTTAACAATGTTTCTGACACATTTGTCCCCTTCAAAATTCCAGCATGCTTGCGAAAGCTACCCGCTCCTTTTTAATGTACAAGGCGCGCGGAGGAAGTCGTAAAGAAACAAAGGCGATCTTTTTTTTTTCGTGGAATACGAGAACGAAGGGCAGAACCAGACCTTGAGCAGACCTTGGCTGGGTTCGAAATCTGAATGCCGTGACTTTAGTACCTAATTATGCGAGCAGCTTTCGCATGCTGGAATGTTAAAGGAGACAAATTTGCATGAAAAATTACAACTAATGTAAAACCAACTGAACGTGGACTTTGGAAGTTATTTTTGGCGTTTAAAAAAATTAAATTCAGCAGCTGAACGGATTGGGCTTTGCAAATGTCGTGAACTTCAATTCAACCGAAATGGAGAAAAATATACGAAGTCTATAAAAATAAGGCTAAAACTAGTGCTAAATATTTTTACTGTGATAGATAGAGCCGTGCAACCATGGCAACTGAGTTTTCGCGGGACTCCTTCAGTGTTGTCTGGTGGTACACATTTTGAAGCGCTATTTAACAATTAGACCTCAAGGCCGAATGTGCTATGATGAATAGACCATGAGGCCGAAGGCCGAATGGTCTATTGATATCATAGCACATGAGGACGAGAGGTCTAATTGTTTTAGTATAAACCAACTAGTTGGTCGGTTTTGGCAATGAATTCCTTTATTTTATGTTGAAAAAATCAAGTTTTCTTGCAAAGAAAGGTGGTGGTTTTGCCAGGCACGGTCTATCACTAATAGACCATTAGTAGCTCAGCCAATCAGAATGCAGGATTTGTAATAGACCATTAGTTGGTTTATACTAAACATCTATAGTCCTAGCAAAACCTGCTGAATCTCAATTGTTATTGCTAATGATAACATCCAGTTCGTCAATCACCTCTTCATATGCTAAATTGATACTACCATCGCTATTACATATTGGCCCAATGTGGACGCTTTTACGATTTGGAGTCCTTTCTTGCTCATACATTGAACCAGCATTTGTAGTCACGTCCTCGCCAAGTGTAGATCTGTCAGCAACTGTTAGATCACTAGTATCATTCAAATCTTCCTTTAAATCCTCGTCTTCAAATGCTCGACCAACATAACCAATCCCGTGTTTAGCAGACCCTGCACATATTGGAGACATATTGGAACCTCTCCTCTCTTCTACCTCTAAACCAGAACATTTATGGTTTTCCACTAACTCTTGGTCCATTATTGGCGCAGTATTGGTAACACTGTGTTTACGTCCCTCCTGACGTGTGGGTCCAGTATTGGTGGCTCTCTCCGTCAGCTCTTGGTCCAGTATTATTTCCTTGCGCGCTCGCTCTTTGTTATGATTGTCAAAGCATGTATTTATAAGTAATATCGCTGACCCGAACAAGGAACAAGCGCCGGCCAGGTAAAATGCTGGGGTGTAGGACCCTAGTTTGTCTGCCACGAAGCCTAAAACACAAGACCGTGTTAGGGAAAACAACAGCTGGCAGCGACCTGTGGGAGGTGCAAACATTGCTTTCACAAGACGCGCAGAGGAGTGTAACTCATTCTATGGGGCCAGAGCTTCCCGGCTCTTCATCTAGCTGGGGAGGCTCTGGCGGCGGCCATTTGAGGGCCTTTCATTGCGGATTATCTGATTGTGTTCGTTCTCTCAACATCTCGTATTAGATCTCGCGCATGCGTCAATCTCCTCCGCGAGGTGACGAGCGGGTAGCTCTGGGTACGAGAATGGGCGCAACTGCAACGCAAAGACCATTCTCGACCCAGAGCTCCCCGGCTCGTATCCTCGCGGGGAAGGCTCTGGTGACAGTCACTGACGCATACGCGAGATTTAATACAGAACCGCTGAGAGAAAGACTTTTCAGCACATGCCCCAACGCTCAAAATCAGCCAATCAGCGACGGCCCTCAAATGCATGGATGTCCCCAGAGCCTCCCCTGCGAGCAGACGAGCCGTGAAGCTCTGGGTACGAGAATGCTAACAGACCCTCTAGATTTTTGGAACGAAAATTGTAAATGCGTATTTGCGCCAAGAGAGAGAGAGAGATTCAGCGAGAACTCCGTCACTCTTCTCAGTTATGCTGAAAAGCGAATCCAGCCAATTGGCCAACATTTTTACCTGTAATAGCAGGGCCCGCAATACATGGTAAAGCGGTAACCATATTAGCTTGTCCAAAGGCAGAAGCCCTTCGTGGGGGGTCTACTGTATTCATGAATAAAATATTCAACGTCACACGAAATGCGCCGTCTGAAAGACCATATGCGCCCACGAGCATAGAAAAGTACGTAGGGGACGTTGCCATGGTGAAGAGCAAGGTGGACGTGCCGGAGAGCATTGTCGCTGCTTGATTGACGTGCCTCGTTTTGATGAAGGAAATGTCGCACAGACGACCGAATATGACACGTGCTAGTACGGTAGTGACTCCGTAGATGAAAATTAGCGTTGTTATGTCACTTGTGGTCAGACCTTTCTCTTCTGAAAATTTCACCTGGAAATGACAATGTAAAACCAACGGTTAGAAACCCAAGCATTCGCTACAGAGAGGTCGATACATACCTCCGGGGAGGGTTGCAGAAATTCCGAAAAAATAACACGCAAGCTGTTGAGCTAGAAACACAAGGTGTGCAGCCTCGCGGAAGTCAATGCTTGATCATTCCTTTTCGTAATAACAATGAATGTTGCGGAAAGCCGGTTTGGTAGAAGAAAGTAACAGCTTGGGTTTGCATGAAAATTCAAGCGCTCCTCTGAGTGAGGAAAAAAATATCCTGCAAAAGAAAAATTCCAACCTCACCCGGAAAAATCTAATGGCCCGTCCTTTACCGGGTATAAGTGAACGCACATCCCTCGCCTGCGGCGCACATTTTGACCACGATGATGACGTAAAGCGTGGTAAATAAGAGTCCACACCATTCAAAACTTCTGGAAATTTGTTAATTAGTCTCATAAGTACTAAGTTGCAGCGCGCGCTTCGAGGTGTTTTCATGACTCTGCTCTCGTGCAAAGCACGCGAGGCTATACGTCGTGGGAACACTCGTGGAAACGACTTTAGTGCATGCGCTCTTTAAACTTTGTTAGTCAAAATCTACAAATGCAGATTTACCGAGATGCAGCATACGCCTACATTACAGCACTTACTCACCAGATGCACGCTCGGTGTGTAGTGTCCAAGATAAACCATGAACATGGAAACTACTGAGGCTGAATACTCAGGAAAACTCCATACCGAGAGATCCAATAGCCCACTCCGCTTTCTTTTTTGTCCATTCCTAGTTTTGCCAGCACTTGTTTCATTGCCTCTCTGCTTGGTTATGACACTACAATCGCTGTCTTCTCCCTTTTCAACTTTAAGATCACGTTGCGCAATTTTGATTACCTCTTTATCAGCACGCAGTGCGTTTTTGCTGCTGTCTTCGCTCTTGGAAATACCAGAGGCGTCGGCCTGTTTCTCAATCTGGTATGATGGTAACGAGTTATTGTCATTTTCTGACGTCGTCACATTGTTTTCGTTGACAACATGGGAATCGTAAATAAAATAAAAAAATAACAAAAATACGTAAAAACCCGAAAGGATCCTGTACGTATTTCGCCATCCAACCTTCTCGAACAGGAACATAATGAAAGGGCCTAGACCCAAAACTCCGATGCCGGCGCCAGCCACGCAAATCCCTGTGGCCAGAGCGTAGTACTTGTCAAAATAATGCCTTATAGCGCGGAATGACGTCGTATAGAGACATGCTATGCCTATTCCTTGTAGACCACTATAAGTGATGTAAAGTTGGTAGACATTGTGGGCTAATGAACTAAGGACGAGACTCACTATAAGGCAGAGGAGAGCGAAAGCGTTTGTCAGTCGACTGTTGTAGCGATTGCAGAAGTCACTTGCGATGACGAAAAAGAACAGACTCATGCCGATGGTGAGTGATCCGATCAGTGCTGGAAAGAGAAAAATAGATATATAATTTATACTTCCATCCTATGCTAGCATGCCTACGAAGGAATCGATGAGGATGCACCGCCAAAATCACTCCCCCAATCTAATCGTCGCGCACATGACAAAGACGATGCGCTAATGTACCACAGGTAACCCGCGCCGAATTTTCAAGGAGATTGAGGTTCTGTTACAAAATCGACTGTAAATGCGCTTAAATTCACCACGGAATTTTCGGGTTAACTCCGGTGTAATAACCATTCCCAGAGGACACCTTTGTGTTCAGTTCTTATTTCATCCTGATTCGTTCTACCAAACAAAGGAAGCTTTGTGATGCAGTTCGTGCGCACTCACAGGTTATTACACCGAGATAAGCCGAATTTTCTTATCCGTTATGAAATCACTGCCAAGTGAACGGTTTGTTATTTTTTCAAACAACGTTTCCAAGGCAACGCACGTCTTCTTTAAAAGTTGTGGCGCCTGGTTGTCTGGATTAGGAGTTTTTCACGCTTTGTTGCTTGGGAAAGCATGCGTTGTAATGTGAATCGTTCGCCTGCACGTCTTTAACTGAGAAGAACAACAAATCAGATTCCACTGACCAATCGATTTTGGGTAATTACGTAATGGATGAGAAAAATCTCGAGGTGAATTCAGACGTACTATCGCCGCAAAGCGAGGTACGATCGTTGTCGGAAATGCTACATGATTCGTGTCCATTAAGATAGGACGCCCTTGTGACCGTAACCGCGAAAATTCAACAAGCAATCTCCGACAGCGGTATTTGGATCATGCGTACTAACGAAAAACCCAAGTTCTTGGTCAGATCTAGCGCATGCGCATTCAAAGGTTTCTGGACTCTCCTTTCGGCGACCACACAGGCAAACAACGGAGCCGCGACCATCTTTACCACATAAACACCCGCGAGGTTAAAGTCCGTAAGTAATGCAACTTGAGTAGCTCACTTTACCTGTTTTGTCTCGCTTCTCGTTGAATTCCTTCATCAGCACTGGAAGCTGTATGCTTGGCATAAACCCTAACCCACCCTCCACGATAGCAAGCATGCCTATATAAACCACTATCAACCAGGCTCGGGGGGCATCTCGGACATGAGAGGACATGCGGCGGCTTGGGCAACAGTTGACATTTCGGCTCAAGAGAAATGAAATGTTTGTTAGCAACGTGGTGAGCAGGCGAAGCGGGCTACCTTTGCTAAAACGATTTCGACTAACGACACTAGTAATACCTTACGAAAAGTTCCCAAGGACTTGAACTATCAACCACCTCTCTTCCACCAATGATCAGGCTAATGGTTGAAAGCTCTGGCATAGAAAGCAAAGAGGCCGAACAGAATTAGTCGCTTAAATATATTCCGCTGCATGACGAAAAACCGGATTTTTTCCTGTTATTTGGGCACCCTACTGGTGAAGCCGGTAATTGTTTCAGGGGAAAGCCATACCCTGATCTTTTCAAACAGAGCTCTGGTAACCTTTGACTAAGCTTTGCCAGAAGCCGAGTATTGCTCTTTCAACAGAAGCAGCAGACAACTATACCGCTTCTAATAAACTATCTTTAGACTGCTTGCTCCGTAAAGACAAATGATGCCTTTGCGCTTATTCGCCTACGCGATGCACGCGCGCCCAAATTTGCGGACAATCGCCAAATGAATTTCAACGCGTTAGAGAATTTGAATCCATAGTTTGGTAACTAGACATTTTCCCGTACGCACAGTTAATCAGCCTTTCTCTAGCCTGCTCGCCGGAGGGTCTTTTGTGGGTATGAACAACAACAACCAAAGGTTGAGATTTATGTTAAACGCCGTGGAAAAATGGTGTTTGCTGACGTTTCGAGCGTTAGCCCTTCGTCGGCCCTTCGTCTTTGCTCGACGAAGGGCTAACGCTCGAAACGTCAGTAAAACACCATTTTTCCACGGCGTTTAACATAAATCTCAACCTTTGGTTGTTGTTGTTCATGTTCACGTCTCCGCCGACGCAGACCACCTAGTTTTCCCGTAAAACTAGTCATACCATCTTTTTTGGGTAATTCGAAAATATTTGTTTTCGCGTTTCAGGATCGAATTTTGTAGCGCCACAGGAATCCCGAAAACTCGATTAGAAACATTTCTAAATATGTCACAGGAAAGCCAGCTTACACAGGCGAGCCCCTAATTTCCAGTTTGCTATTATTTCGGCTCCAAGAAGTGCGCACGTGCATCCGGTGTTCCCTTATAACCAGAATATCCAGAAATAGACATAAAGCATTAAGAAGACCTTTTTCTGGCTTTTAATACTGCGCAATGGTAATTTAATATTCGGATATTGATCTATTACTTACCTTTCCTTAACTCGAGTAGCAGGACTAGAACGGTTTTCACATGCCACATCAAGAAAATTTCGCCAAAGCTGTCGTTTTGCCGACGTTGCAAAACTTCCTTATTAGGAAATCCCCCTTACCTTATTTGGAAGGTCTGTAAGTACTTTTCCTCACATCTTAGCGAAAAAAGCAGAAAAATTGACCAAACCTTTCAGATACTCGAGAAACATCCTTCTCTTGGTCGCCATTTTGTTTCTACCCCCCGCCGAGGTGCCTGAGTTACGTTTTGAACACCACAGGCAACCCGTGCAAAAACGACAGCACTTTCTTGCTGTCAAGACTAGTTGTTACTTGTAATTGCAATTGCTTTGCGTTCTCATTGGCTACTCGTTTTTCTCAGCCAATCAAATTCTGTAGTAAATACAATTGTGTTATTACTTAGTAATTGGTTCGACTTACAATCGACTAAGAAAAAAGCCATTTTATAGGAGTAAGTCGTGATTTCTCTCGATTCTGATTGGCTAGTGATTGCTCAATTGCAATTGTTTTCACGAGTCATGTGAAAACCGCTCTATCCTGCTTTCAGGCGGTTGAAGAACGTTGTATATTCTTGTTTGTTGACTTTCCTCAATTCTTTCCACCTACCTCCCCTACACTACCCTGGGTACCAGAGGCTCGAGCTTCACTCGTTTACTGATACGTTAAGCCAAGACGCCGCGTTTTGTAAACGAGTGAAGCTTGGAGACTCTGGTACCCAGGGTACCCCTACACCAATCAATGGTACATATTTTCAATCGTCAGATCGCGGACACGCGATCATTTTCTCGATAATTTTTCTCAACATTGAAAGGGGTGGGGGTGAGAATTCTGCAGAGCTCGACCAAAATAGCGTGCTATGGTGCATATCAGACCGGTCCAATCAATTAGAAAAAGATCGTAGCTGGTATTTGGAGAAGTACGGCGCAGTGTGGAAGTCACGTTGTTGAATCAAGTGACAATACCGGTAGTTATCAGTACAAGCTTAGCCCAATAATTCGATGTGCTTGCGCGCTCTCAAAGGTCTCAATGTTGGGAGCATGCCAGGCTAAATATATATATGTTATTTACCGGCTGGGAGGTCCGTATAGGGAAAAACTGTGACCAAGGGCTGGAAAATTTTCCAGGCCGAGGTCACAGTTTTTCCCTATACGGACCGACCTAAAGCCGGTAAATAACTTATTTATTTTTTTCCAACTCAAAAATTTGATTTTTTCGATGAAAACAAGCGCGCGAAAACGGTTACCATAGGAAAATAATGCCCCCGAGCGCGCGCTCTGAGAACCAATCAGAATGCAGGATTCGTTACCGTGCCCCCGAGGAAAAAATATATATTGTTACGGGCGCCAGACGAAGTAACAGAATAAGGATCAACAGATGATACTGCGATCTCTGCACCGACTCATCAACTGTGTTTCCAGAGCGTTCCCTGAATCAAATAGCTACACGCAGCCTGATATAGTTTTCGCAAAACCTCTGAGTGATGTGTGTGGTTGCTAAGTGTTGGTTAATTGTGCGATTGAAAGAAGCCTCAGTCCACCTCCATTTTGTCAGCCTAGCAACATACCGAGACAGAGAAAGCATCCATTTCCATCGGCTGATTTAGGGGATGTGGTGCCAATATTTTCGATAGAATTCGATAAATAAATAATAAAACTTTGTTTTTAGAAGACTATTTCTGCAAGACTTCTACACGTAATTCGTTGTCTGATATCAACTGAAAACAATAACAAAGGAGTGGCTGACTAGGGCTCTTTAAACGGCGGTTGGACTGTTGCCGGGGGGTACTTCAAAAATGTTTGTACGCCTTACCCTTTTATATAGCAAAAATAGGAAAAAGGTACCCCTTTAATATACTGAATTCAGGGTCTGGATGGGGTTAACTGACTCACGAGAAATGGGCATAGGAAAAGGTACCGACTACTTGGATAAAACATACCGATGTTTACCGGCTACAGACATTTCTACTAATTATTGCAGCTACAAGTGTAGGTTTGGACAAGTGTAGGTTTGGACTTGCCGTTTGGACTTTTCAGAGCCTGGGAGTAGACCAGATGAATTCAGTTCCATTGTGACACTTCCCGAATTTCAAATTACCAGAGATTAAACTGAATTTCAATACGTATAACTGACACTCTGGGCATCCTTAGATGATCTTTCAGGGGATTAATGGTCGTCTCTTCACGGAAAATAAAATTAGACAAGATGACGTGTGTGCGCATGCGCAAACGAACAACTTAGAAATGAACTCATTCCCGTGTCAATGTAATGCATACTATTGGAATATGAGTAAAAACATGCTAAACGGCAACTTACTGTGAAAAGTATTTCTGCATTATCGTGAGACAAGCTTCTACTAGTTAAAACGATAACCAACAACGTGCCCCACATGGATCTCTAACACACTCTTGAGACTTATAAATACGTTGGTGATGCATAATTTATTAGTTGATTGTTCACTAGCGGTACAAGGGGCGTCCTTATATGGTCTGGTGGCCGGGCGTACTCTCACCCATAGGTATCTAGCTACTGAGCAATTCAACACCAGGATAGCGACTGTCAGGGCCGAAATCTCTGGCGTGGGCGTAAGAACCGTACGGTCGCCATACGACGCTTCAGCTCTTTGTCTGGAAGTATGGTCCTATTGTTTTTTTCTTTTTCCTCAAGTCAAGTAAATGCTGAATTTGCATTGGTGTGGGCAGGCGAATGATTTAGATTACTTGCACGACCCACAAAAGCATTTCAAATTATTTCCATCATTCTATCACAAATAACGAAAGGCCTTACCAACCGAGTTAACCCGTGGAAAGATGCTCCAAAACCCCTCATTGATCATAAAACACAAACAAGCAGATCCCCCTCAAAAAAGCAGCTAAAGCTAAAAGCAATAATATTTTTAAATATAAGATCGAGTCATAGAACGTGCTAAATGTAACTGAGTTTTCCTTTGACTTTTGAATTGTCTAATGCGCTATACATCTATAGCTCTAGTAAAACCTGCGGGATCTCCATTGTTGTTTCTAATGATAATATCCAGTTCGTCAATCACCTCTTCATATGCTAAATTGATATTACCATCGCTATTACATTTTGGCCCAATATGGGCGTTTTTACGAATTGGCGTCCTTTCTTTCTCATACATTGAACCAGCATTGGTAGTCACGCCCTCGCCAAGTGTAGATCTGTCAGCAACTGTGTCTAGATGCGATGGATCGATTGATGAAACACGAACACAGCTAAACTCTTTTTCTTCACACGTTGGTCCAATATTTGCGTCACATATTGGCCTTATACTGCAATCTCCATTGCAGGCCATCTCTTTACCTGCTGGACCAATATAGCTAGTTCCGTCTGTAACAGCTTCCACTCTTGCTGGACATATATACAACTCATCCTCTACATCCTCGTTTTCACATGCTGGACCAACATTACCCATCCCGTGTTTAACACATCCTGCACATATTCGATACATATTGGAACCGGCTCTTGACTCTTCTACCTCTAGACCAGAACATTTGGGGTTTTCCACTAACTCTTGGTCCATCATTGGCGCATTATTGGCAACACTATGTTTACGTCCCTCCTGACATGTGGTTCCAGTAGTGGTGGCTCGTTCCGCCAGCTCTTGGTCAAGTATTATTTCCTTGCGAGCTCGCTCTTTGTTATGATTGTCAAAGCACGTGTTTATAAATAATATCGCTGACCCAAACAAGGAACAAGCGCCGGCCAGATAAAATGCTGGGGTGTAGGATCCTAGTTTGTCTGCCACGAAGCCTGAAAAACAATACCGTGTTAGGGAAAACAAGAGCTGGCAACAACCTGTTGGACGTGGTTAAAACAATGCTTTGACAAGACGCGCAGAGGGGCGCAACTCAAGCTGAAACCCAGAGCTTCCCGGCTCTTCACCGAGCTGAGCAGGCTCTGGTGGCGGCCATTTGAGGGCCTTTGATTGGCTGATTGTGAACGTTTGGGCATGTACAGAAAGTTCGTTCTTTCAACGGCTCTGTATCAAATCTCGCGCACGCGTCAATAGGTGTCAGCAGAGCCTCCCGATCCCCGCGAGCTCTGGATACGAGAATGGGCGCAACTGCAACGTCACTAGAGATCCACGCCTGCGCACCCGAAATTAGACCATGTGGTTGTTTCTAATAGACTCTCTAGAATGCGTATTTGTGCCAAGAGAGATTCAGCGAGAACACCGTCAGCCTTCTCAGTTATGCCTAACATTCTTACCTGTAATAGCAGGGCCCGCGATACATGGGAAAGCGGTAACCATATTAGCTTGTCCAAAGGCAGAAGCCTGTCGTGTGGGGTCCACTGTATTCATGAATAAAATATTCAACGTCACACGAAATGCGCCGTCTGAAAGACCATATGCGCCCACGAGCACAGAAAAGTACATAGGGGATGTTGCCATGGTGAGGAGCAGTGTGGACGTGCCGGAGAGCATTGTCGCGGCTTGATTGACGTGCCTCGTTTTGATGAAGGAAACGTCGCACAGACGACCGAATATGACACGTGCTAGTATGGTAGTGACTCCGTAGATGGAAATTAGCGTCGTTATGTCACTTGTGGTAAGACCTCGCTCTTCTGAAAATTTCACCTGGAAAGACATCCGGATAGCTACTGTTAGAAACCTGTTACATGATACCTGTCTTCTTTTTGCGCGGTGGCACATAAGAGACTTACCGGTCATTATTTATGCGCCGCAATTTTAAACGTCTCCTGTTGAGCGAACTAGGCTTATAGACTAGTTTTAGCACTAGACTAGATGATATAGAAATTGCTGCAAGCACTCCTCGGGAAATTTCTGGTGGACGAGTTTCAGGCTTCATAGAGGCTTCGAGAGATCCCAGAAATAGAATGATCCCCCCTCCCAAAACTAAAAAAAAAAATCCTCCGAACCACCTAGTAGGCATTAAATAAGGACTAGTTTCTAAGGCCTCCTCTTGTGCGTCATTCCAAGATTTTCATTCTGCATCACCTCTCTCCTTTTCCACTGTACACATGCAGGCTGCATGTGTTTGGTCGCCCCTATTCGTCTTCCAGTGCCCAGGTCATTTATATGCTGCTTAAGGCTACTCGAAGGCTATGCCTTTGCAATCTAATTCTGTTTCTGGGCCGGAGAAGCCGCCTTCACTACATTACACCTATCAGGGAACGCACACTCTACAGGATAGAAATTCCCTTCAGGAAGTCCCACAAGTACTAAGATGCAGCTGACGCATATTTTGTTCCTATGGGTTTTCCGATTCTGCTTTCGTGCGAAGAAGCGCGCGTGGTTATATGGAACGCGATTAGCGCGTGAGATCTTTCCACTTTGTTCGTGAAGGAGATAAATGCACAATAGGGCTGGTTTACACACAATCGCAAGCGCAATCAAGTTAAAGGCAAGACAAATCAAAGCGACGCAGGCGCAAGACCAAAATCAAAATTGATTACTTTGCTTGCGCTTGCGTTCGCTTGATTCACACTAGACGCAAGCACAAGGGACGCAATGTCTCGATTTTCTTGTGCTTGCGTCTGCGCTTGCGTTCTAGTGTGAACCACATAAGGGAAATGTATTAGTTTGATAGAGCAGATTTCGTATGACTGTGAAAAGTACCGTGACAAAGTTGTTCCGCGCCGCGAACGTGACCGTACCGCGACTTCGCGATTTCATTGGCGATTTAATTCCATTTACAGCACACGCAGGCCAGGTTCCGTACTGCCACCGCGACAGTACCGCGCCGTACCGCGGCACTTTTCACAGTCATACGAAATCTGCTCTATCCTCGCACTTGCACTTGTATCTGTGCTTGCGTTCGTGCGCAAGACAGCCCTTACTGAAATACAGCACGCGTATACGTTACAGCAATCACTCACCAGATGTACATTGGGTGTGTAGTGTCCAAGATAAACCATGAACATAGAAACTACTGAGGCTGAATATTCAGGGAAACTCCATACCGACAAATCCAACAGCCTACTCCGCTTTCCTTTTCCACCATTCCTAGTTTTATCAGCACTCGTTTCGCTGCCTCTCTGCTTGGTTATAACACTACAATCTTCATTATTGTCTTCTCCCTTTTCGACGTCTGTAACTTTAAGGTCATGTTGAGCAATTTTGATATCATCTTTATTAGTATTAGGTGCATTTATATTACTGTCTCCGCTCTTGAGGAAACCAGGTGCATCGGCCTTTTTTCCAGTATTATGTGATGGCTTTGTAGTATTGTCTCGGCCGTTACGTTTCGCATTTTCATTCTCAGACGTCGCCACATTATTCTCATTGACAACGTCGGAATCGTAAATAAAGTAAAAAAATAATAAAAATACGTAAAAACCTGAAAGGATCCTATACGTGTTTCGCCACCCTACTTTTTCAAATAGGAACAAATTCAAAGGAGATACACTCAAAATCCCGATGCCGGCGCCAGCCACGCAAATCCCCGTAGCCAGAGCGTAGTACTTGTCAAAATAATGCCTTATAGCGCGGAATGACGTCGTATAGAGACATGCTAAACCGATTCCTTGAAGACCACTATAGGTGAAGTATAGTTGATAGACATTGTGGGCTAAGGAACTAATGACGAGGCTCACTATAAGGCAGAGTAGAGCGAAGGCGTTTGTAAGTCTGCTGTTGTAGCGATTGCAGAAGTCACTTGCGATGACGCAAAAGAATAAACCGAGGCCGGTTCCGAGAGATCCGACCAGCGCTGGAAAGAGAAAAAAAACACGGTCAGTTTTCGAGAAAAACAATGGGAAAGATGAGAATTGGGAGGAGGTTGCACGAGAGAGGTAGCTGGAGATAGAGAGGGTGGAAAAAGGTTTCGAATGCAGTGGAAAGAGGATCAATTGGAGTTTAAGTTTGAGGAGGAAGAGGAGGAGAAAGCGAATGTGGAGGAAGAGAAGGTTGAGAATTATGAGGAGGAGGAGGCGAAGGCAGAGGGGTAGTTGGAGGAGGAGGAGGAGGAGGAGAAAGAGGAGGAGAAAGAGGAGGAGGAGGAGAAAGAGGAGGAGGAGGAGAAAGAGGAGGAGGAGGAGAAAGAGGAGGAGAAAGAGGAGGAGAAAGAGGAGGAGGAAGAGGAGGAGGAGAAAGAGGAGGAGTAGGAGGAGAAAGAGGAGGAGGAAGAGGAGGAAGAGGAGGAGGAGGAGGAGGAGAAAGAGGAGGAGAAGGAGGAGGAGGAGGAGGAGGAGGAGGAGGAGGAGAAGGTTAGTTATTGAGATGAGTTTAATAAGGAAGAGGAGAAGTTGTTGGAAAGAGGAAATTTATGAATATAATAAGCATAAAATTTTTGAATTTCTTGTTGTTAAGTTTATAGACGTAACTCCCCTTGGGAATCGCTATTCTCTTATATACCACTCCTTAACAGTGGCCGTTCACTTGACATTGCACATTCCTGTTATCAAATGCCCATCAGTGCGATCCTCCTCATACAGTTGTTAGTCATTACTGTATAAATTAGAAATAACAGCTATTCGCAAGTGCGAAGCGAAAGCGAATAGAATATACACAACTAGTGATGTAGTTTTTAAAGCCAAAGACAGCATTCCAAATTTTGATTTAATTTAGAGGATATGATCTTTAGATCGAGGCCTAAATTTAGGGAGAGGTGATACTTTGATTAGCACAAAATGAACATTTTCTTCACTATTTTTTACCAGCTTTGTATTAGGCCGTGTGTAAAAAGTTGATAAATGCAATGGAATGTTACAAATGCTTTACACAAAAGGGTTGAAGATATAAATGCAGCCGGATGAAATCCACATCCGATGCGCGTGACCATCTTTGCCACATACAACCCGCCAGAGTAAAATCCCCCGCGCGCGAGTAACACAAGTTGAGTGAAAGTGAAACTGCGCTACAATACAAAGACAACGTACTGTACCTGTTTTGTCTCGGTTCTCGTTGAAGTCTTTCATAAGCACAGGGAGTTGTATGCTTGCCATAAACCCAACCCCACCCGACACGATAGTAAGCATGAGAATATAAACGAGTACCAACCAGGCGCGAGGACCGTCACGGACATGGTAGGCCGAGCGGCGGATTGGGCACCAGTTTGCCATTTTGGCTCAGCAGTGCGCTGCAAGTAAAGTCAAGTACCAACGGTTTGTTCAGAGGTGAACCAGCAATGTAAATGTCGCAAGGAACTACTTCAGGACACTTCTTTCAGAATTCAAGACAAAGTAATGCAAGCCCTGATTCTGATAGCAACAAATCATTCAATATATACGGCGTAGAGAAAAACCGGTATTATTCCTGTTTCATGCTGTTTAATCCGGTAATTGTTTTTAGGGGAAAGCTGTTAACTGAATAACAGTACTGTGACTGTCTTTGACCTTGGAGTATTTTTGGCTTGCCACAAGCCGCCTATTACACCCTTTCGGCAGAATACCAATAAATCCGTTTCTAAACTGTCTACGCACTAAAGAAGAATGCATTGGAATAAGTACAAACAGCCGTCCAATCGATCTATAGCTTTGCTAGATCATACAACGATCATGCAGTCTCGATTCTCGTCCTTCCGTTTACTAGTGTCCGTGGGAGGCAAATATTCACAGGGAAGGACAGCTAGCGGCACGAAAAGTAAGCGGCGTGTAAAACAGATGTTTGCGTGCAGGAGTGTGGTTACGTATAAGTTGCCTGGAGGACTTGTCAGGCTTGTTCTTGAAATTCTTGAAATATAACAGAGACCACATTTTAACAAAATGGTTACAATTTGAGGCTCCTCTATAATTTTTATCGGAGAAATTCGCCGCTGTTAATTTTGTCTTTTTCTAAAGCGATGTCCCTCTGTGTCCATTCTGTGGGCTGAATTTTGTTCTAATTAGTTGGCGGTGCTCTTTGCTTTTAAAGTATTCTAGGGCAAAAGGTAAATGGTAAAGGTAATATAAACCCAATATTCCTCGTTCCTAAGAAATAATCTTCATTTAATCAGGTTAAATATGGGTATACAGTCGTCTGATGATTTTAATGCCTATTCTGCAAAATGACTTTCGGCCGTAGTTTTTTTTTGTCAATTTGACAATAGTTAATGTTGCAAAGTGTATTTGTTACAAGCCTGAACAATTTTTTCGTCTGCTGTTATTAAGAAAAAGTGAATAAATAAAGCCTGTGCAAAATGAAGTATGACATGAAACGTGTTCAAAGACCCGTGTCGAGAGAAGATTAGTGTCTTACTTTTTTTCAGACCAAGACCTGCTACGGAATCTCCGCCTCTGGAAAGAATTGGTTTTCCCCGTCACCGTTGCATTCTCTAAGAAGCCCTCAATGTTGTGTTCATTCTTTGGTACTTATAGTCATACTCAGAGTAGTGTAAAACAATAGCTCTTCGATGCTTGCCAATTCCTTCCGATCCGCTGACGGCATGGCGCTGTCTGCATGGGAGGCTCGGTATCATGAAGATATACGGCGCAATGTGGAAGTCACATGACGTGATTAAATGAGACATTGCCGGTAAAACAGGCTTAACTAAATAATCTAGCTTGCTTTGCAAACCCTGTACAACACGAAAATACCATCAGGAGTTGGAGGGAATGGAGAAGAAGATGCATAAATTAATTATCATCACACCTCTGTTATAGCGCTGTTCACGCTGACGTCATCTATTGTTATTAACGTGCCAACCAGAGATCGATTGGTTCACAGAACAAAGGGCACTACTCAATCTACGGTTGGCACATTAGCATTACAATGGCAATGTTGATAAACAGTGAAAGCGCTATAACAGTGATAAATCTTCAAACTGGAACTAGAACACACCTTTGACACACTTTTATCAATGTTAAAACATTACTTTCCTGGATGTCTAATCTACACTCTATCACCTCAATGATCGACTCACCTTCGCTAACTGGATTGATTTTCACCATGAACTATACAGACTGTAGCGAAATAAACATTGAATCGACAACAGCCAATCAGAACACAGCAAGAATTAGCGCACTTTCATAACTCCCTGATTCCATACAAAACACGATGTAGACATGCCCGAAGCATATAAAACATATATGTTATGGCTCAGCAACAATGAAGGACGGCAGTATGAGGGACAGATAACATTTACAGACAAATACGAAAGCCGATCAGAGTCGCTTCAGATTTCAGATTCATTCCAATTCGAATTCTCATTAAACAAGTTGAAAGAAACTATAAGGATTAAAATATAATTCGACAAGACTGGCGCCGGTGAGAATTTCCGAAAACAAAAGGACAAACGGATATATGTGACCTTTTTGTGTCGCAGTCGATTATACTTCACATTTTGTAAAAAAAAAGTGAGCATTACAAGGATATTTCAGGGGCTACGCCCTTCGCCTTTGTCACGCGCCGATCTTTGTCACGCGCATGGAATCGAGGCCAAGGAGGAGGCAATCACTCTCTTGGATATCACGGTGATCTCATCGCGTTTAAATTTCTGTGTCAAAGTTCTTGGCTATCCTCCATACTTCAGTATTTGCGTGTCATTTCTTTGCGGTCCTTTGCGTCATATTCCTAAATGGAGGATTAATACCCACTGTAACAAATTTAACGAGCATTCCTCGATTTAGGAGCGTGTAGTATTTGGAGGGCAGACTCCGACAGACTCTGCAGACCCTGCGGTTGTATTGCTTTCCGCGCTACACTTTCTGTATTTAAGTGAAACTACATGTAGCTTCGCACGCGTGCTTGCAAACGGCGAGTTTTACTGAGTTGCTTTAGTTTCAATTCTCGTAACCAGAGCTTCAGACTGCCTGAAAACATGACAAAATAACAAATATACACCATAATTCTTGGGACCTTATCTCGGCTTATCTCGCTTTATCTTTTTATCTCGCAGCTCCTAATTGGCACAATTCTTCCTTATCTCGCCTTTCAATAGACCTTCTTTTCCAAAATGGCCGCCGAAAATTCAAATCGATTTTTGAACACCAGCACTAGAATACACATCATCACTTTAGTAAAACTACAAAATTTCGCTGCATTATATCCAATATCTTCCGAGAAAACGAACGTTGAAAATTTGAAAATTTACAGACGTTTGTATGACTGGGGGTATGCGTCATACCCCCAGTCATACAAATCTCTGTAAAATTTTCAATTTTCAGACTCTGCTTTCTCAGCCGGAATGGCATTTGGCATAGTGAAAATTTCAAGTATTACTAATGTGAGGATACTCTTTCTAGTGCCAGTATTTAAGTTTCAGTCAGTTTAATTTTAAGACATGTGAATTTGCGGCGGCCATTTTGGAAAAAGGTCTATTGGACCATGTTTCCCTTATCTCGCTTCATCTTGCATAAATTCGCGTTGAGATAAGGTCCAAGAGTGTGCCCTGTGGGTGTCCATTAGATGACGCCCTGTTTGACCTTCCGACTTATTCACGGACAGTTTCTAGCTCTTCTCTCTCTCTTCTGGCCCATTCAATGTTCGGTAAAAACACCGGAGGCTCGTTGCACCGCTGCACAATCTCTATAGATACGCTATCCATGTCATCGGCTTCGCTATCTTCTGGCAAACCGTATGTTCGTCTAAGACTTGCAGCCTGTACACAAAGAAATGGTGGAAACTCATACCAAATATCTCGTAACTGCCGTAAAGTTAGTTGATGGTCGCCTAAAATGTTTGACTTTTCTTCAGTAACATTCTCCAAGGCTTTCTTTGTTGTTTTATGGTCTGAATTGTCTCCCGAAAACCCATTGGTATTTATTCTATTTCCTGCAGTCTTCTCCTGCCCTCTCACACTCCTGAACCTTTCCGGGCAATAACTTGGACCAGCATTATCCAGTTTTCTCAGCTTAGGTAGTACGCAAGTCTTAAAATCATCTTTTGAACTCCGTATTGCAGAACAATTCCCTTTCTTTCCCAAAGGTAAAATATTTCTTGTTTTTCCCTTTCTATGAAAAAGTCTATCAAAGTTTAACTTTGCTTTGTTGCCCTTTGGAGCAAGGCACTTCGTTCTTCCAGCATCGATAATGTTTTTCTTTACGAAGTTGTTTCTGTCGATTCCATTTCCCACTAGTACAACATCATGTTGACCACGACTTTTATTCAAAGGTGGTATAGAAGTCGTCGGTATATAATTGGTTTGGTTTAACACTGTCAAAAGTGAATCTGACTGTGGGATGAACTGCGGGTGTTTCGACGACGCAAGGTTAAAGCTAATCGACGAAAGTGCTGGCATAGTTTCTAGAAAGCAAAGGAGGGAAGAAAAGAAATGAGATTAATTTACTCTGAAGAAGGTATTTTAGGACTGAGGAGTGTTTTTAGGTTGGATTTTTTTCTGATCAGGTATTTTTTAGGGTGGAAATTTTTCTGACAGGCTGATATTGGGTGGAAATTTGGACTTCCCGATGGTCATCCCTACCATTTTAACATTCAAGACCACTAACCTTTTCTGAAATAGGTATATTTTAAAATATATTCTATTGTTGACATCGAATAAAGGTTCTTACGTTGCGTGCCTCGTAAATTCAGTACCTACACTGTAAAAAATAATGAGCTGAATTGGCCCCCAAAAATGGGGCCGAAACGGTGAGTCCAGAATGGTACTGGTGGAGGGGCCAATTCAGCCCTGTCAAAGAGGGGCTATTTTGGTACCAATGTTTGGGGCTGCATTGACTATCAAGAGAGCCCAATCAGCCCTCAATAAGGATTTGTAATGGACCCTCTATGTGGCCAAAATAAAACAGAACTGGGCCATTTTGGACTTTTGATTGGCCGAAACAGCACCATTAAATTTGGCCCTTTTGAAAATGGCCCTCATAAAATGAGCCATTTTAGCTCCTTGTTGGGTTGTCGCAGGATTTCAATGACTAGAGAACAATAGTTTTCCAAATCACGTTTATTTCATTATGCAATACAAGGTTCACTGATTGATGCAAACATTCTATTATATAATTATCCTCTTAAACTTCAACCATATCGAATTAAAAAATATGATTTAAACAACGAAAAAAGTGACGAAAACTGCAAATATACAATATGAACCCCTTTCGGACCTGATTGACTATGGGCTGCTTGTGGACCCCCTCTATCGTCTAGACTAATAAAAGTGCCAAAAAATGAACTGTTGACATTTTTCTTCACGCCCAATTTCAAGCGATGCTCCAGAAGGTAAAAAAAATTATTTGTTTTTTTGTGCACAATGCGTTGTACACATAGAAGCTGCCCAGGCCTGTGGTATTTTGCTCACTGCCTTCAGGTACAGTCAAAAAGCTCTAAACAATCTTTAACTCAGAGCTACCCGGTTCAACTGCGACAGCTGTTTGATAGCCTTCAGGGAAATGAGCTATATCTCGCTTTAAAAAAAACTTCATTTAGTGAAGGCCCTCAAACCCTCATTGCTAGAGCCTCCCAACAGAGTTTGTGGAGTGGGAGAGCTCTGGGTTGAAGAATAGCATTTGGTTTGTCTTAGAAGGCTGCCAATTCCTTAAAAAGGATGTCACAGTTACTCTCCCAATCTCAAGTAAGGCTTGCTCAAGAAAGGTAAGGATTCCTTTAGAGGTGGTGTACGATATGTTGTACACATAGAAGCTGCCCAGCAGCCCAAGGACAGCATCCAATATAATGGTCTGAGGTATCTTACATGCTATAGTGCGTTGTACACATAGAAGCTGCACAGGCCTGTGGTATTTTGCTCACTGCCTTCAGGTACAATAAAAAAGCTCTAAACAATCTTTAACTCAGAGCTCCCCTGCTCAACTGTGACAGCTGTTTGATAGCCTTCAAGGAAATGAGCTATATCTCGCTTTAAAAAAACTTCATTCAGTGAAGGCCCTCAAACGGTCATTGCTAGAACCTCCCAACAGAGTTTGTGGAGTGGGGGAGCCCTGGGTGGAAGAATGGAATTTGGTTTGTCTTTAGAAGGCTGCCAATTCGTTAAAAAAGATGTCACAGTTACAAATTTCTGTCCTCTCCCAATCTCAAGTAAGGCTTGCTCAAGAAAGGTAAGGATTCCTTTAGAGGTGGTGTACGATATGTTGTACACATAGAAGCTGCCCAGCAGCCCAAGGACAGCATCCAATATACTGGTCTGAGGTATCTTACATGCTATAGTGCCTTCAGCTACAATATATATTATGTCAGCGTCAAAAAGCTCACCCACAATGACAATCTGGGGTTGCACCAAGTCCTTTATTATTGAATCAACATCTGCATCCCTCTGCAAAAACAATGTACATTTATAACTTTAGTGTGATAGTTACAATCCATTTTGGTTTTAGCCAAGTTTGATTTTGAAGCTGGGTCTAAATTATCAGCCTTTTCCTGAACGTCATCTGATTGTTACTCACTGTATAGTAGTAAAACCATAAAATACCACAACATATTGTACAATGGGTTGTCCAAAAAAATGTACCTCCAATCCCCCACCCCCATTAAGGAACCTGGAAATTCTGTAGGGGTTGCTGTGTTTGACCCTGGAATTTCCACAGGGCCATTCATTTTACCCTTGAATTTCCCACAAGAGAATGAGGAATTTCCAAAGGGGTTGCTGTAAATTTTGACGGGGCTTGTATAGTAGTCTGGAATTTCCACAGGGGTAGAGCAATTTTTGAAACTTTGAAGTTCCTCAAAAGGAAGGGGATGGGAGTACGTTTTTTTTACACAGCCCATTAGGAGTTGGGTATAGGATCCATGTTGTACTTATGAAACATGCACACCTAAAATGTTTAGCTGTGGCGAAGCCAATAGCTTGAAACTTCCCATGATGAATGACCTGTACATTGTTGGTACTTGTCAATTTGGATATGGCCAAAGTACAAGGACATGAACACACACAAGGCACTTTTAAGCATGCATGTACATATATTAACACTTGGTGCCCATGTGCAATAGAAAATTGCAATGGCAAGTAAACACTACATTTGTGCTATTCAGTTGAGCATGGTCGATAAGTTTGAACATTTCGTTTGGATAGTTTTGTGTCTCAAAAGCACGTTGTCATGTGGAGTTTGCAATGTTGTCTAGGAAATAGCCAATGATTTTGAAACTTTGGGGCAACATTTTTGACAACATTATGAACCGGCCTTGACAACATGCTTTTTGAGACATAAAACTATCCAAATTAAACGTTCAAACTTATCAACCAAACTCTAGGCATTCCATGCTCAACTCAATAGTGCAGTACCAAGGTACAAGGTCAAGACTAGTGCTGTGTCTAAGTCAAAATCAATAGTGTGTCAACATGCCCTTAATTTGTCACGACTACCAAAAAACATTTTTTTATAAATTGGACATTTTATGAAATATGTTAAAGTGTACTTCTCCAAAGTTAAGTTGTGTAACTCGGAGTGCAGCCAAAGTTGTCTTAACATATAAAGTGCTTTGTATTTAATAGTATAAAGGATTTATGAATAGTGAGTAACAACAGTAGGAGATTAATTTCAGCTAGCCTGCTCAACAGGCGCTAGCAGTGATACCAAGGAAACAGTATGATACCAAGGAAACAGTGATGCCGATACTCGCCCCAATCTCCCATTTTTGACTGAGCTCTAGAAGAGCTTCAGATGGCTTTCAGGAAATTTTCCAGGGCACTTTTTGAGAGCCTGTTTCACAGGCTAAATTTCAAGACTTTTATTCTCGTCAGGCGCAAGTTAGAAGCTGTATCCAGAATGGTCAAGCATCAGCAGAACATCCTTTCAGCACAAGATACACAATACAGAGAAAACATTGGTCTTAGTTGCCTAACTTTTAGTAAAGATGGCTATCATAAGTACCTCTATGATTGTCAGCACTTCCTCCTGTACTGCCCCCTTCCGTCCACCTCTTTGTTTAAGGTGCTTATTCACTATCATAAGTGATGCTCTATTCTTGATTTCTGTCAGGGTTAAAAATTCGTTTTTTTTAGTCACAACATTAATTCACCTTGTAGAGACGAGTCTACAAGCTAAATGGGCAAGATACATGCTTTCTTAAAGACCCTGTGTCCGATGGGCGTGACAAATAGTTTCGTAGCCCATATAACTCTATGCTAATGAGGTACCAGTAAAAGAAGTGAACTCAATCAGTTAAAATCTTGTGGAATTTCAATCCATCCTTTGGCCTAAACCTGATTTGTGTGATGCGAAGTCATGGAACAACAAACTAATGGTGTTATTTTAGAAGTTTTTTACGGTATTAGATAAACACAACAAACCAATCATAACATTATCACACCCATCGGACAGAGGCTTGTTAATTACTGGATGTAGTAGCAGCACCAAAAAACATTGATAGAAAATGCGAGCGATTTTTTTCCACACTTTATAATTGGCACATTCCACTAACATTTAGTGAGTTAGCTTGTGGGAATTTCGAACCCTGTTCGTATTGAAAATATATTTGTTATTTAAAAAATGACTTATAGGTAAACCTCTATAGACCAGAGGTTAAAGTCAACATCATACTTACCATCTTTATTACAACCTTCTTCTGAAAGGGCAGCCTCCATGTCACCAATGACATCAGTTATGGTCTTCAATTTGCTGCCTTCTGCAAACTTCAGGATTTTGTCTTGCCACATGTCATATTTTTTGCGGATGTTTGAAGGCAGCTCATCGTCTCCAAAGATTCGACACATCTCTCCTTTAAGCTTTAAATAAAAACATAGTATACACAGATATGTTAATCTTTGCAATTATTATTTTCATGAATGCTCATCTGGAACAGATGTCAGAAAACAATTACCGGTATAATTTACTTTGCACTCGTAAAACTACCTGTTTAACTGTTTAACTTTGACAGTCAGTCATAATACCAAAGTTGCAATGTTTCAGCCATATCACATGGCCTTCATCAGGCATCTGCAGAGTCAGCATGTTTTATACAATTGACCAGGCATGCCAAGTAATGTGTGGTCCCATGCACATAACAGCACAGAGCATAGCCCTGCTGCAGTACATGTCAAGTGGGTGGGTGACTTAAGAAAAATTAGTATTTCATGAGACCACAAATAGAAGAAAACTGGTGATTTTTACCTAAAAAATAGGCATATAATATTGCTCATAAATTCTCAGAAACATAAACAAAACAATATGTACAATATCCCTGTCCATTAAGGGTTTCAAAATGCCAAAGAACCACAGAAACTCATAATATTGACATCAAAATACCAAAAATGCAAAATAACATTGGCAAATGGTCATCTTGGACATACATGTTTTAACAGTAATAATGCAGTTCACACAAAATAGGATCATAATTTATAAAAATATGATTTAAAAAACTAGAAATTGGGCAATTCCAGGAAATATATGTAACTCAGGGGCACTAGTTTTTGACCCCCGATGCATCCAGCATTTCCAAAATGGCTCCCCCCTCCAGACGCACAGCATCCTATACTCATATATATGCACGTGAGTGATCTTGAAAACGTTGTTTGTGCAACGTTCAAGCTCAAAACAAGGGCAAGACGCTTTCTTTGCTTGTATTGCCATAACGTTTTTCACCGGATATATGCATTTGCACGTACTTGACAAAATGACCATGTGGCACCCTTGCCCCCCTTTACCCATGCAGATAGAATTCCTGAGCGGTTATACTAGCTTCCAGCTTCGAAAACCCCCCATGCAGGCAGAAGTCCGAGCTTGGAAACCCCCTCCCATTTAGAATTTCCAATGCTGCCTGCCCCCGGGGTACATATATTTTCTGGAATTGCCCATTGTGTGAAAAGGAAGTATAAATTTATGCATAATTCTATTCCGTTGACATAAATGTTATTCTATTAATGTTACTGAGAACCTTCACAGCACGTCCTCAGAAAAACAATCATGTTCTCAGTAACCTTAAAGACCCATGCATCAAAGCCGCAGTAGAAAAATTGATGAAATGCAAATATTATACATTATTATTCAGCACATCGATGCACTGCCCAAATATGGTCATTGGAACGCCAATAGCTGTCTTCTGTACATGACAGCTATCCTGCGATATCCGTCTCTGAGGAAAATATGATGTTTTGAGCTCGTAAATAATACACAAAAGTCATTTTTTCGGGGGTTTTTGTGCTATCGATGTGCTGAATAATAAACCATTATCCTGCTCGATTTTGCAGAATATCGTCTGATTTTAGCCAACTCGGGACTTCGTCCCTCGTCGGCTAAGTATCAGACGATATTCTGCGCAATCTCGCAGGATAATGGTTAAATATGAACCTCTTTGGGACCTGGTTGACTATGGGCCTGTAATATTTTTCAAATTTCATTTTTTTAAATAATAATACTTTTGCCCTGAAGTGAATAGCTCAGGTGAAAAGATGGTTTGATCCATAAAAATTGTTGCAAAAAGGTAGTATCAAAGGCATTTGACACTTACGTGGATAATGTTTTTTAGTGAAGGGTAATCTGAAAGCACATTCTTGACTAATGTGGGCGATGTCAAGATGTCATGGCGTCGAAGTGGGAATGTCTTGTCCATAAAATCTTTATGGAGCTTCTGCTTCTTTGGTTTTGAGCAAGCTCTGCCCTGTTGGCCTTCGCAAAGTTGCGCAGGCTCTCCAAGGACTCCCCTTCAGGTATATCTGGGATTTCTGCCCAAGTATGTCCCTTCTTTCCTTTTTTTCTTTGGTACCTCCCCTGCCTCCCCTGCTACACCATTTAGCCGACTGCGTTTTTGGATCTTCTTCCAACGATTGAAGAGTTTACCATCGATGGTATCCTTTTAAAAGAAGGCAAACATCAAAGTAAGTGTTTTCAAAACTAGGGGGTTACATTTGTAAATATTTTTTTCTGAACTACAGAAGAGCTTTTTTTTGGCTTGACCCTATCGGAAAAGGCCATTTTGCTATACCCCTTGCAAAAACTCTTATGTAGGGGGTGCGGCTAAAAAATGGAAAGGCCCTTCCAGAAACTACAGCCACATAGGCTACATAGATATTGTTTAGGGAGATCTATTAAAGTGACCATGTGACCAGTTCAAGCCAAGAATTAGAACATGTTCTGAAAGGATATATTTTTTCTTCACCTGTTGTACTGAGACTAACATGCAACTTCAGTACAGTTTGTGTCTACCTCAAGCATAAAACAATAAATTTCAGCACCCATGAGATTGTTCCTATTTTGGAAGAATAACTTTTTAAAGGGCCATATCATGCGGAATTCCAGGCCTCAGGATTCTGAGTGGCACTTGTATATATGACTTTTTCAAGAATAATTCTGTGTACAAACCCATTCATTGTCATCCTGATTCGTCACCTTGTCTGCCAGACAAGGATATTTCTTTATGATCTCTTGTGCAATCCACTCTCGCTCTGGTGTCTTAAGTGACGTGGTATAATTGTTAATATTGATGCAGACATCCCTCACTAACTCGCTCTTCAGGTTAGGTTTCAGGTGACCTGAATTCAGCCCTGCTTCCACAGATGCTGAAAACTAGAAGAAAGTACAATGATTAATTAACTTGAAAGAAAAGTAGTCTCATGATTTGAAAGAACTGAAATCATTATAAAAAGTAATGTGTATATGAAATAATATTTTCTGGGAGCCAGTTATCAAATCAACATAACAGCTGGAAAGAGTGGTGCTTAGTAAAAAAGAATAAAATATCAACATTTAAGGCACTACACAGTGCTGCCAGAACTAGCTGGCCACCTCCCAAGCTTGCCAGCATTTTTTGCACTGTTTAACACACTGCTGGCAACTTTCCATTGTACAGTGAAGACATACCCCTGTCAAAGAGATATTTTGTGACTGTCCAGTGACAACTATGTCTCTTAAAGAGAAACTGCAATGCTAAATTTACTAATTTGTAATAAACAAGCTATTGATTCAATGCTCTACAACTGCAGTGCATTTCCTCAGCCACACACACAAAACAATAACTAACAATAACATACCCGTGTTGGGAGCTCAAATTTGACACCCATTTAGGTAGAATCTGCAACAAAAGGGCAAAAATGAGTGACTCACACTGACAACTACTGAAGCTTTCATAATACTGCAGAATGTCTGAATGTATCTATGAAAAACGGTCAACCAGGGCAGTTGTCACTTTCAGAACAGATGGTTCAAATTGAAAGTAGCCAACCCATGAAGAACTGCAGATTATCTCAGCATTATAAAGTGAGTTCCGATGGACAATGTATCCAGGGTTTTCACAAGAGTTTGCAGGATCACGATACTCTATTTTGACGGATTTCACAGGTGTACACTTTGCATTCACTTCAAATATACATTTTATTCAGAACCGGTGTAATCATTTGTATTTGGGTTTAAAACAGCTGCATGGGCATACATTGATCATGTCTTATAAGCCTTATGTTATTTTTTTAGGTAAAGTCTAATAATTTCCTAATCTATTACAGATCTCACCTTTCCTCCATAGGGTTTTATTTTCTTCTCAGATGATCTGGAGGGATTATCCCTTTTATCCTGTTATTGGTCGAGATAGAATAGAAAAATTCACATTAGCATTCAACACTCATTACTTGTTTGCTCTAAATTGCTGAAAAAATACGTTTGTCGATTATAATGTATCAGTCAATTCCAGTGGTGATCATCCCCTACCCAGGACACCGTGGGGCATTTGCACACCACTGGCTACCCTAGGGAATTTTGAAAATGTTGCTGTCCCCGGGCTAAAGTAAATGAGCTTTGTAATAGGACACTTACAACTAGTTTCTTCGGGGCCTTTCCTTTCGGTGTCGACGTTCTATTGCTCGATCTCGATTCTTCTTCGTCTTCCGAGTCGCAAATGCTGGAAATATCAAGTAGAGAGCTAGAGGCGCTGCTGGAATTTGATTTCGCCTTCGGAAAGCTTGTATCCACGTCCCTAACAGAACTTGGCCCAGCAATGGGAGACTGCGAAAAAAAAATATATAAAGAATACCTATTACAATATGGAAAAGAATAATTAAAGGACTGGGGTTAGTAATTCGGAGATTTCGAGGTGTAATCAACATCTTTGCAGCTTCAGTGTTCCGTTTTTCAAACCGAACCTAAACCGTCATCAAAAGCAAGCTCTTGGTGCGCATGACTGAAATTGTAAGCCACTGAAACCGGAAACCGGCGTCTCACATTACTGAGCATGCGTCATAGCGTCCTGATCAATGGCGCGAAACGAGCGCGAACTCACACTGATAGAATCGGTCTCTTCGTCTTGTACTTCCACTTTCCTTAGAAAATTCAGGCGCCCTTTCAGTGTCGGGAAGTAAAACCTCAATAGGCCGTCGTGCTTCGCAATGTCCTGAAGATCTTTACCATCGGCAGCGTCCTTCTCTGTTAAGAAGGAAAAGAAAAGAAACAAGCAAGTCGTCAGTGAGCTTCTTGCAAGAGCTACTAGCTTACACACGTGGATTTCGCTTTCTTACCAAATTTGTGCGTAGCTTCGGGACAAAATCCGTTTGCCTTTAGCCAGGAAACAACTTCTTCCTTTGTAAAATCTGGATCAAATTCCATGGCAGACTTTGGAGTTGGTACTTCGTTAAAGAGCACGAGGTCTAGGTGAAACACAGAGCTGAAATGTCGCTCGCTTCTGCACTCTTCTGGTTGTCTTGAGGACTTCGACGAAAGAGGACGAATTTTGGAGGGAAAATCCTTTTATACCCATATCTTAATCCTTAATAGTAGTTTGGCATTAAAGTATGTCTCCCAATCAGAACGACGAACGTCCACGGATCATGTTTACATTGTGATATTATCATTACCCTTCAGAGGTTCACCCTCTATAATTCGCAAGTTATGGGTCTTCAGTGCACATTGTGCAATGTCGTCCTTGAAAATTTTGCGCTTTTTCTCAGTCACATAAAGCGAGTTCATAGAGAGGATCCAAATTTTCAGGTTTTATGTGGTATAGATGGCTGTGGAGTGACTTACAAGACGTTTTATGGCTACAGAAGCCATATCTACAGATCTCACAAGAATTTTGTAAAAAATGCGCGTGACATTACACAGCCTGTGGATTTTGTGCGGCATGAATTGCCAGAGGAACAATCTGATAATGAATTTATAGGTGAGCTTCTATCAGATGATGATGATGCAGATGAAACATTTCATGGGGATTTGAACTGTACAAGTGCTGCATACCTCTTAAGAATAAAGGAATCACATAATCTATCACAGAAAGCATTGGATGACATCATTCAAAGCACAACCACCCTTATCTCTGTGGCTGTGAAGTCGGTCTGTGTGAATATTAGTAAGGAGCTATCAACACTAGACGTTGTCGATGATTTGCAAAACATCACATGGCAAGACTTATTTAGGCAAAATTCAAATGAGATCAACCCATTTCAAGATCTGGAAACTGAACACAGACAAAGACAAGTATTCAAAGAAAAATTTGGGCTTGTGGTAAGTGTGAAAAAAGACATTGAATTGTGTTGTATTGGCAAGTGTCATTTTTAAAGTTTGATTTTTCAAACTAAATTATCAAAATAATTATTTATCCCTTTTAGAAATTGTTTTTTGGGCTAGACTGCAGAACACCCCCCCCCCCCCCCACCCCCCCGCTGATTTGAAGCTGAAGATCTTTTGTGTTATGTCACCTCGTTCTGAGAGATGCAAATCAGCGTTGGGTATTCTGCAGTAACTCCAGGAGCTTGAAATTGTGCCCGATACAGGCATAAATGCACGTAAAATTTTTCCTGTGCCCAACTTGTTAGACTTGGACATAAAAACGCCTATGTTTTCAGTCTCTACAGTGTTGTCTTAGTGAATTTACGACTAGATTTTTGATGAATTACACCTGTAATGCTGGTTCAAGGCATAAAATTACGGCTGATTGTTTGTTAATTTTGAGCCCTGGTTAACAAAGTCTATTTTTATTCTTTTGGAAAGGAACCTGTAAAGCGCGTCCTTGGCCATTATCATGGACACCGACTAAAAGGATCAAAGAGGAGAAGGGTTCAATGTGATGATGAGGTCATTGATATCCCTTTCCTTGAAAGCTTAGAGCAATGGTTGAATTTGCCCCAAATATGATTTAGACATATACAATGAACAAATGTAGATTTAATGGTTCAGCATTGAATGTCTAAAATGCCAAAGTTCTGTAAGCCTCAATAGGGAAATAAAATTGCTAATAGGCCCCCTTGTTTCGTAATTGTTTTATACATACCTTGTGAAAGTAACATTTTTTTATTATTATGACTTTTATATTTTTATATTTTATGGTCAAAGGTAGAGTGCCTTTCATATAGATGGGGTAGCTTAAAAGGCAATGAGAACAAATCGCATTTAATTATTATTTAGCTTTATTTTTTTACAGAAGTGCTTATAGCATTGATTTGTATTTGTGGGAAAGAGTCAAATTTGCCATAACTTTTGTATTCTTCTTTTAAATCTTAAATTCTTTGAAACATTGGCGATGTTGTATGGAACTTTTTACTCCAGTGAAGACCTTAATTATTTGTGAAATGTCATTTCATTACTTCAAGTTGCCCTGACTGTTTACGACAAATTTATTGGGTAAACGTTTACAAAAATCACAAGCCTTGTTATGTGTACCATGATGGTGCAATTTTGGCCCAATTTTGGGGCCCAGTTGTAAAGGAGCCAAATTTTGAGGGGCCTATTTAGAGTAAAAGATAGTCGAATTGGCCCTAACAGGTACTTATTTTGGCCCATCTTATCCAAAACAGCTCCATGTGGGCCAAATTGGCCCTTGCATCCTTGGGGCCGTTTTGGCCTTCGGGGCCAAAACAGCTCATTATTTTTTACAGTGTAGTAACTCATTTACTCTGTAGTCTAGCACGAAAATATAACTCACCCCAAAACTATACTCTGTGTATAACTCCAACTGATAATAGCCTTATGAGTAAATAAAGTTGATTTGATTTGATTTGGTTCGTGGCTGATTATTTTTGAAAGAAAAAAAGCGTGGGATCGAAGGTGACAAAGTTTCTTGCGTAGTTAAAATGTTCTTTCTGAAATTTTTTTTCGACGTTTGAAAACGTTTGCTGCTTTCGAAGTTTTCACAGTTTTTTACTAGTAATTTCCAGGCCGAATGCACCTCAAGCGTTTGTATTCTTCTTTACCTCATTTAAGGTGCTTGACAACAACGGTAAACAATGGAGTCAAGCAGATTTACGGATTTAGAACACACTCAAAACATTTAAGACTTCTACTGTCATCTCCAAGCAAATGCGTTTGTCAAAAATCATATGTATAAATACAACAAATCAATTTCCCTAGCTTCTTTAGTTGTAGAAGAAGAAATAAAAGGACACAAAAGGCCTACCTTCATTCTTCCATAGTAGAAACTTTAACAAAGTTTACAACTGGGACAGTTTACTTCCCTTAGTAATTCAAGCAGCAATGCAAAGGCTTTTCGCGCGGCCGAGATATGTTCAGCAGAAGTCTCTTCATTTTAAGATTCAGCAATTTATCTCCATGCTATAAAACGACCAGTCGAGACCAGAATATGAGAAATTAAGACAGGAGGTCTTCAATCTTACTCCTCTCGTCAGCGCGCTATTGATGATCCGCTTTTCGATGATTTGTTTGGTTAAGATGTTTACTCTCGCTTTAGAAATATTTTAAGAGGCTACATGCAAATTTCAGAAAACATTGGTTCCTGTCTGGGGCAAACATATGTCTGTAGCATGGAACGAGCGGTGAAGACCGAAAAGCCCAGGAATTAACAGAGACTCTCAGGCTTGATTAGAAGTAAACTCTTAAATTCAAAATAATTGCGTAGAGAGCAACACACGTGTTTTAATACTGCCATTTCAAAGGAATAAAACCACACAGAAACTAGCGCGGCAAACGGTTAAAAAATACTTAACTCGGCTTCTAAAACGTTAAGGCAAAGCAGACATCAAATGGCCCTCCCCCTTTGGATGAAACTAAAAGTTCAAATCCCCACCTTTTGCCGCACCTCCCCCTCCACATTGACAGATACATTAAGTGTATTGGTTTCGTGTTTTTCTACACACAGTATCATTTTAGAAGATCCTTCGCACCAGTGGAAATTCTACTATCTTATCCCACCCGTTTCTGGATTTCCAGGCAATCACCCCCATACACTGGTCACTAATAAACTTGAACAATGCTACAGCTTTAGCCTCGGTGGTTATTCGCGCAGTTCACTTCTAATACGTGAGTAGCGGAGCCAATCAGATCGCAGGATTCATGATTTCTACAAGGCAGCAAAGCATAGTTAGAGGGGGTCCCTCGATCTACTGACTATGAACAGAGAGACTACTGTCATTAGTCCAGTTCCTGAACTCTCCTTCGCGGCTCCGTTGTTACCTGTGGTCCCCTAAAGGAGAGTTCAGAAACCTTTGTATGCGCATGCGCTAGATCTGATCAAGAACAGTCATTTTTTTGTTAGTGCGCATAATCCAAATACCGCTGTCAGAGATTGATTGTTGGCATCATGAATTTTGTTCATCAAGATAGGACGCCATTTTGGCCGTTCCCTCAAAAATGCAACAAACAATCTCCGACAGCGGTATTTGGGTCATGCGCACTAACAAAATATCCAAAATATCCAAGTTCTTGGTCAGATCTAGCGCATGCGCATGCAAAGGTTTCTGGAGTCTCCTTTTCGGCGACTACAGGCAACAACGGAGCCGCGACAGAGAGTTCAGGGACTCTATGCTCTCATTAGAGAGCCCGTGTCAGGCACTCCTTTGTTATTGTTTTCATTCGATATTAGCCGATGAACGACGTGTAGAAATCCCTAAAATAAATACTAAAGATAAATGTGTCGTTTTTGCCAATGCCAACCCGTGCGTGACGCGGGCTACCTGTGTTTGAATTTCCGGGCTCCTGGGGCCAAAATAAAGATGGCGGCCTACAAGAACAGCGATTCTCTCCAAAACCTGCAAGTTTTGGTGAACTTTTTGACAATTTAGGCAAGAAATAAGCTAAGAAAACTTCTGGACTTCCAAATATGGTAAGTAGAAACTCCATATAAGGAAATTTTAGTGAACAACACATTTCAACGGGACTAAAAGCAAAGTTTTAGATTCAATTTACCAAAAGTCAATTCTCTATATTTTCTAAATCAGCCGATGGAATGGATGCTTTCTCCGACTTGGTATGTTGCTATGCTGTCAAAATGGAGGCACAGGCTCTTAAATCAGTTTTGGCCACCTAGTACTAGCTCATAAACACACTGCGTGCTCAGAGAACGAGATTAGCTAGACAAATATACAATTTATTTATCAAAAGAAACACATGCCGGTCTTTACAGATTTAAACACTAAAAGATTAACGGCTAATAAACTTTGAAACCCCATCCCCTAGAGAAACACGAAACAATTATTTTCACAAAATACAAAACTATTCTTAAATGGAAATAACCAGATGAGAGCAAGCCGTATGGAAAATTTAGGGGATTCCGATGAAGGATGAAAAAGTTGCGCACGAGTCCAGTGGCGGATCCAGGGGTGGCGCTTTGGGTGCGGACGCAGCCCCGTTTGCGATGCAAAAATGGTTTGAAACGGCAAAATGTAGTCCAAGACTAGGTTTATAGTAGCCCTGTGATTGACAAATCTGGCTCTTCAAAACAGAAAACGCACCCCTTTTTCCAAAATGCTGGATCCGCCCCTGCGAGTCTCCCCTGAAAGGAAATATTTTTAGAATGTCATTTAGAATACGCGAATATCTTTACAATTAATCCTGCATCGGAATGACCTCAAATTTTTTACCAGATCACGTGGAAAGCAATTTTTACTAGTTAATTTTGTTGTTAGCTAAATGGTTGATGTTTTTGGTTACCCTTTAAAATACAATATGGAATTTAAATTTATGCACATTTCAAACATTACTGGTTACTTATTCCGAGTCTGCAACATTGAGTTAATAACACCAGCACTGGACTAACATTGGACCAACATTGGATTAATATTGTATCAGCATTTTACTTGGCAAACAAAACTTTTGCCGGTGGCAGTATCCTCTAGATAACCTTTGAAGGGGTCTTCATCTTCGTCTTGCGCATGCGCGTTTCGTACATCCGTCACATCATTTTCCACCTCTTCAACTTTTCTCTTTGAACGAGTCGTACTCTGATCATCAATAACGGCAACCTCCGAGGACTTTTTCTCCGGCTCGTCTTTTTCTGCTTGGTAACCATGGTAATTGTCACTGTTCTCGCGTTTGGCAGCTTGAGCTTCATCTTCATGACTAGTACAGCTCACGTGACAATTCAAACCTTTGCCGCTTAACAACCCAACCAGGTCTCCTTCGTTCGCCTCAATTCCAGTGTTAAATGCACCTTGGTCGACTTTGTTGTAATCTTCCAAAGCCTTGTTGCCAACCTGTTAAAATGTATACGATACTTTTAGCTAACGCGAGGAACGTTTCTGATTGGTTAATGTTGCTGCCAAGATTCCCGCCAATTTTGGCGCGCGCGTTTGGTACAGGAAGTGCGCGACATAAATTAGATAAGAAAATTTCGTAATGTAATAGAATACTAAAGTGATGACATCCCCAAAACAATTCAGCCATATTTGGCCCTTGATTTAGGAAAGGGCATATTGAATGAAAGCTACACACCAAAAATAAGGCAAATTGGTTGCAATGCGACCGAGATATGGCCCGCTGAATACATAAATTTCTTTAACAAATACAGTGGCACTGTATTTTTTGTTCCGTTCATAAAAGTTTGAACTGTGTCTAAAATACAGTGATTTGTATAAGAAAATTATGTATTCAGCAGGCCACATCTCGGTCGCGTTTCAACCGATTCACCTCAGTGCTTTCATTATTCGTGGACTATCTGAAGTGTTTCAAATTTGTGATGTCACTTTAATACTACGGAATTCACCGAACCGTGGTGCGCGTCAAAGAACGTCTACGATTCTCCCCGCTCGGGCGTCATGTTTTTATCTGCATTCCTTTCTCCACGGGCTTATGTGAAAATCTAAATAGAAAACTTATCTGTTACAATCTTGAAATATGTAAGCAAAGTGACTTAAACTTTAACTGATGGCTTTTTTCCAATGAAATATTTCATAGACATTGCCAGTTTTCAGGTCTTTCAGAAACATTTTCAGTGAAAAAGCATGCCGGCTCGCGGAGGAATTCAAACAAAAACATGAGCCCGAGCGGGAGAATCATTCGACGCGAACCATGGCTCGGTGAATTCCGTAGTAGGACTCCATCTGTTTGCTATGACGTCACAGTCGTATAATACACACCATTGTCCATATCTTTGTTAAATTCAGCAACTCCACGAACCAGAAAGTCGTCAAGTCATGCTTCAAGGATCCCAAGAATTTTGCACACGTGTCACGCGCATCCGTTGTCGCGAACTCCTTCAAGGCAGAGTCACTGTCTCGAGATTTCTTGGAAACTCGATGAGGATAACGAGAATTCCTGACTTTTCCGTCCACCCTCATGTGGTATTTGTATTGGCATGTGTTGATCTCCGCGTGCTTGTCGCCGTTTAGACAGTTCGGTTTCACCTTGATCTGTCTTTCGGTATTGGCCCCCTTGTTTAGCCAGAAAGCTCCTTCCATCAAGCGATATACTTTCTTGTCTTGGATAAATTCGTCTTTGGGGATTTTGCCATTGTAATGTTTTCCAACCTGAAATTCAGCACAATGGACAAGGAATTGTGACTAACTATTATAAAAGCCGGGGCGACCACACTAGGGACCACGTAGAACAACGTACAGGGAGTTAAGGTTGCCGCGGTATGTCAGACGCGCAATATTCCCTGAATTGCCTCGAAAAAAAAAAGAAAACAATAAGCCTTGGATGAGATAGCACAGCTAAAACCGTTGCATCGTGACCCACGTTTTCAAAATGAAATTATGTTTTAATTTTTTGACTTTGCTGTTCCCCCAATCGACTTATATGAGCCAATGAAACTCTTGTCCTGTTTCGCCTAGTGCAGTCAACTGGCCTTCCCTCTGAACTAGACAACGTCGCGACAGAAAGCCAGGTGACTGCATTAGGCGAAACAGGGCAAGAATCTGATTGGCTCATAAGATTTGACTGGTGAAACAGCAAACTCAAAAACAAATCTATGTTTTGAAAACGGAGGTCGCGATGCAACGTTTTTTTAGCTGTAAGATAGGAAGTTGCCAGCAGTGAAAACGGATAATTTTCCCGGCCAGTACGATTCAAAAGCAACAACAATAAAAAAGAACTAAAATACGCTCAAGTTCAATAGAACACGCCAACGACTAAAACTGTTCAAACCATAGGGTTCCAAAATAAGAATAAATTTGACAGGAAACCTCAGAATTTTTTTTGCCGCCAGCGTTCCCAACAAGTTCCAAACTTCGGCTTTTTTGCCAGTCAGCAGCGAAAGGGTAGTGAGGAACAGGTTTACTGAGGAACAGGTCCGTTATGTTACCGTGGATATCGTACTGTACAAGGGGATGAGGAACAAGTTTACTGAGGAACAGGTCCGTTGTGTTCCCGTGAATATCTTACTGTACTAGCGGTTTCTATTGAAAGTAAAGTGCTGCGATAAATGTAAAGGAATTAGGACTCAATCCGGTAAACTATTCAGGGAGATCGTCTCTTCCATGTACAACGCGTTCTTGAAATGCATTTCATACCCTTCGAATAAAACACGATCGATGGTCTCTGTCAGACTCTGTTGTCCATGTCGAAATGTCATACGAATTTGCACATAACAAAGCTGAAAGACTTCTAAAAGCACATTGCCTTTCTCTAGAAATATCGCTTAACGACTATCGCCTTGATGAATACTCCCACGAACAAATAAGTAGCATCTGAATGATAAACTTTCAAACTTTAGAATCACGAAGCAAAGGAACTTTCTAAAGCAACGAAGAGACTTTCCAAATTCGCAAAAGAACGAAGGGACTTCCGATAACCGCTGATTACGTAAGGACGATACTGCAGGCGTCGGCATGCGCATTCATCACTGGCCGATAGCTGCTGATTACGTAAGGACGATACTGCAGGCGTCAAAATCATCCATCTCTATCTAGCCCACGAAATCGACTTTTCCTTCAGTAATATCGTGCGCCACAGAGATCCCACCGTTCGAAATAGTATGCTGCTCGCTTCGCTCGCAGCAACAAGGGAGTGAGGAACAGGTTTACTGAGGAACAGGTACGTTGTGTACCCGTGGATATCTTACTGTACAAGGGCTTGAGTAACAGGTCCGTTGTGTTACCGTGGATATCTTACATTATTATTCAGCACATCGATGCACTGCCCAAATATGGTCATTGGAACGCCAATAGCTGTCTTCTGTACATGACAGCTATCCTGCGATATCCGTCTCTGAGGGAAATATGATGCTTTGAGCTCGTAAATAATACACAAAAGTCATGTTTTTCGTTTTTTTTTTGTGCTATCGATGTGCTGAATAATAAAACCATTATCCTACTCGATTTTGCAGAATATCGTCTGATTTTAGCCAACTCGGGACTTCGTCCCTCGTCGGCTAAGTATCAGACGATATTCTGCGCAATCTCGCAGGATAATGGTTAAGTACAAGGGGGCGAGGAACAGCAGGGCTCGTACGCTGTAACCGTAACGTATGTATGTATGTATGTATCAACCCGTAGACCTACCTGCTCAACATAGATCCGACCATAAGCCCATTTGGCGTATTTCACGTACATATCCGAACGTTTCTTAATGATGTCAAGGTATATCTTCAAGCGTTTGTTCTTTTCTGCGGAGTCCGGGTCACTTTTGTACGAGTTGGCGAGGAGCTGGAGCGCGTACAGGTGAAGTGACGCGTAATCTCTAAACGGGATAAGAGAAGCCTCGAGTCGCTTGATGTCATATAAAGAGATATCTTGGCGTTGCTTGCAAACTGTGTCTTTAGACGCTGAAATTTTGGCCATGCAGCGTCCATGTCCCGGATGGAGTTTTGTTGGCACTGGCGTACGGAATATTCGGTAGTCTCTTGGACGATGCAGTTGGCGAAATATCTCTGGAGAGGATTGAATACTTGTGTTAGTAATTCATAGTTCCGATGAAACAATGGAGCCATTTCACGCTATCTGGAGATACCAATCAGAGCTGGAAAGATTCTCCCTCGGGAACTGATCTTGTCCCACAAACAGTATTTCAGGACTTCCGAAATCACTCCGATGTGCAGCACTTTTTGCCTTTTATGACAGTATAAACTGAGATCATCTGAAGATAAGGATATCTGGTAATCCTAAACGGGATTGGAATATTTTTTTTTAAAGGAAAACCTGGTTTGTTTGTGGGACATAACAACAGTAACTATGGCTTTGAATGACAAGTCGGAACTATGAATAGCAAAGCTCCTAAGCGGCCGAAGGCTGCAGAGCGCAGAATAATTCAGATATACGATCGATTTCGTTCTTCATGGTCCAGCGGTATTTTCATGACCGTAAGCGCGTGCGTGCGTGTCTGCCTGCCGCCCAATAATATACCACAGGCAACCCTCAAAACTGTGGTGGGGAAACACTGCGCGCCTGTAAAATGTAAATTAGTTTTTGTAGGACTCTAAATTTCTATATATTCACGCACAACCCGGAGAACTGATAAATTAGTTTACGTTTCGGTCCATTGAGCCTTTGGGTCCTTACGAATCATTGAAATCGCATAGTCTCAAACTGATTAACAAAAAAACGAAAAAAAGTCTGCGGACTGGAAGGACCATAGCCTGCGAGAGGCTGGCTCTCCCGTGGGTTTTTTTCTGGTATTGTTTTTCGGGGTTCAGGATACCTGTGTCGCGCAAAAAAAAAAAAAAAAACGAAGGGGAGAGGGAGAGGACTTTTTGCGCGACAGGTATCCCGGCGAGGAGGACCATGTCCCAACATTTACCTTCAGGACAGCAAACTCATTTTTGACAAAAGTCTGCTCGACTTTTATAACTTGCGCATCTACGTATCCTTCCATCTTCTGTAGCCTGTCATTCATGTCTTTTGTCAGTTTTGCGAAAGTATCGTCAACCTTCGAAAAAAAAATTAAAGGATCAATTGTTAAGATTTACGGTGGTTCTTAGGGTCGGTTTTCACGACATAAGCGACATTAACATAAGCATTAGAAGAACGGAAGCCGTTGATATGCTTAGGCTTATGTCGTACGCTTACGCTTAGGCAAACAAGGCCCTAGCTACAAAGTTTTATCTGGGGGGTTGGGGTGGGAGGAGCCTTGGTCATCCTTTTCTTTTGCTGGGGGGTCAAGCAGGTTTTTTCCCTACATGTTGACACTAAAAAGTTTGCTACGCTGGGCGGGGGGGGGGGGGGGGGACTTCCCCCTATGCTCCTCAGCTAGCTACGGCACTGCAAAGAAAATAGTTTGATCCTCTGCTTCTGCTCGTGTTGCTAGTGAAAACCAAACCTTATTATATTATTCCATTCAGAAATACGATGCAGAAGTTACAACAACAACAAAACGGTTTATTGTGTCCTCTGGATATACAATGTTTTTATATTATGTTATTTACAAAATAAATTTGTTGGAGAACACAGCCACTCAAAAATAGCAGAGCCAGACGGTACTAGTCAATAATTGTTGTTAAGTGAAAATACACAAAGAAACACAAAAAATGAAATAATAATAATAATAAAGTTCAAACGCCAGGGAACATTCTCCCTTCGTGAAACCCAACCCAGTGAACTCTGACAAGAAATAACTTTTATTTTACTCTTACCTTTTTCAAAATATCATTCGGAGTTGGCTTAGACGCAAATGATACTATGGCAAAAGCTGCAGCAAACACGCCAAATCCTGCACTCAAAACCTTTGCTACTTTAGCCGTCGTTGCAATAAGTGTCGCTACTTGCGAGAGAGCGCGCCCAGCCCCAGCACTGACACCTAGAACGCCAGAGATGAAGCCCAGAGAGTTGGAGAAACCCTTGCAGATGGGTGGTTGGATAGGCTGGATATTCGGCACACCACCTCCTGGCTTGTATCCTGGTGTAAGATTAAGATTAGAAATTAGCTCGATCCATATTTGCAAACAAGATTGTTCTCATTGAAAATCTTCGTTTTCTAAAATTCTATTATATAGAAGTTTGTTCTTGCCATTATACTTGGATCAAAATGTAAAATGTCACGCAACACCTGCGAACACCCCATTTGCAATACAGTGAGACCCACGCTTGTTGTTCCAAGACACATATCAAGAAATTGCTTTCGTTTTTATGGCAAATCCGCGCGGGTTGCCTGTGGTGTTCAAATCATGACGCCCCCTCGTCGGAACAAAAACAAACTGGCGACCAATAGAACGATGTTTCTCGAGGTGAATTGTCCTGCTTATTTCACTAAAATGTGAGGAAAAATACTTATCGACCTTCCA
Organism: Scolanthus callimorphus; assembly: GCA_033964015.1. Lineage (NCBI taxonomy): Eukaryota > Metazoa > Cnidaria > Anthozoa > Actiniaria > Edwardsiidae > Scolanthus > Scolanthus callimorphus. The sequence goes on along the minus strand of CM066912.1, from coordinate 28,227,157 downwards.
AATAAAGGGGGAATGTCCTAATAAGGAAGTTATTAGAACGAACGTCGGTAAATCGACAGTTTTTGGAAAATGTTTCTTCATATGTACCTTTATAGACGCAAACGCCAGTATCACGTCGATAGACACGGTAAGTCCAAGACGGCGGAGAATAGCTTCGCTGGAGGTTGCTTTGAAGTCGATTCTTGTTCCGGGCATCAGCCTCGTCGGTCAAGAACTGAATCAGAAGAACGAAGAAGAGACAGCAAACTGTACTGGTCAGCAGTCGCATCTTAGGAGTAAACCTGGAAGACAAACAAAACAACAGGATGATTAGCAGTTGCAGTTTTAAAGAGAAAAACTCATGGTTTTAGCAAAGACACCAGCTGATTTCCCCTCACGGACTCACGGTGCGCAAAGGATTATTTGTCAAAACGAAAACGTTCTTAGCGATTGTCAGGGGCAAACGTAACTAGCCTCTGGGATTGTGCAATAATTATCGGGGGGGAGGGGGGGGTACGCTGAAAAATGGGAAATACATGGCTGAAAATAAGACCGGACCCCCTACATCTTCGTAAAAATTAGGTAAAGGCCGATTTAGACTGTACGATTTTCGCCTACAACCATCGCATGCGACACGCTTGCGACATGACTTAGCTCGCAAGCGCATGTCGTAGAGGAGTTGTAGGGCTGATTTAGACTTTGCGATTCGAGTCGTATGCTGATGCGAGCATGTCGCATGCGATGATTGTAGGCGAAAATCGTACAGTCTAAAACGGCCTTAAGACAGACTGCTGTAAAGATCCGTTTTGCGGTTTTGCTGGAGTTTCAAGATTTTTCGTTCCGTCTCCGGGGAAAAAAATTCATGACGACTGTCATACCTTTACTGTATTTCTCCCGGGAGAATTTCAGGAAAATTCGCCTTTCAAAATCAAGGGCGGTCGACGTGTATCGGCGAGTAGTCATCGACACGAAGTCGAGGCGACTATTCGCCGATAATCACGGAGCCTGAGGCGACTAATTGTTTTAGTATAATTTCTCAAGTGATTCATAAGGTTTTTAGGCAGAAAACTTGTTTTTGTTGGTATTTTCACGAACATAACAAAACTCGCGCGCACTCCCTTTCTCTCTTATAGCGAGAGAAAGCGGATATTCTTATAATCACTTGAGCCGGTAATCATACTAAACATTGTTATTCAAATAGTAGTAGTGGCTCCATGTGATTGCACCACTTTACTGACCAGCGCAAAAACTACAAAGTAAGACTTAGGCCTACGGCAAACGCCGTGCCAAAGTCGCGCCGTTCCAATAAGCCCATTCTCGAACCCAGAGCTCCCCGGCTCGTAACCTCGCGGGGAGGCTCTGGTGACAGCCACTGACGCATGCGCGAGATTTAATACAGAGCCGCTGAGAGAAAGACATTTCAGCGCATGCCCCAACGCTCAAAATCAGCCAATCAGCGACGGCCCTCAAATGGATGTCCCCAGAACCTCGCCTGCGAGCAGACGAGCGGGGGAGCTCTGGGTACGAGAATGCAATAAGCCTAGTTGGAGTTTAAATTTCTTGTTTAGTGCGCATGCGATTTTAGTCCGAATTCTTGATATCTTTTGTTTAACAAGAACAAAGTGAAGTTAAACAAAGATTCGGACTAAAAGGTATAGAAAGTATAATGAAGCGCGGCTTCATCCTTTGAAAAAGGAAATTAAGGTTCGACAAAAGTGAGTTCGGCGTTTGCCGAAGGCCTTAATTACCGAGATTAGAGGCAACTACCCAAATAGATCTAAAAGTCAAGGGCCGTAGGCTAGTGGTTTATTTCCGAGAATCGAGGTAATTAACGGACTTAGTTTACAGTTGACAAGGTGAACAGATGATGAAATGCATTCTTCTCAGTGAATTTGACAGTTTTGGCAAGGAGTATAGTTTATAATTAAAAAGGAAAGTGCATTAAATCCGATAGGAAACTATTGTTACTTATTTTGACCGTTTTCATAGAAGTGCTTTCCCTGGCAGTGAAACTTATTGCAATGAATTTTTACCACGCACAATTTTAAGTTGTGACACAGAGGAAAATATTCAACCATGATTGAAAAAGGATTGACTTTCCAAACCAAAAATATACAGCTTGAGTGCATCCATTTGTTAGCAGAGCACGAATTATGTCTTTTGTTTTCGTACAAAACCAGTGAATCGAAGGGATTTTGGTAAGAGCGCGATACCTTCAAACTGAGATTATTGGATGTTTTATCTCGGGTATGGATTGGTATGGATTTCAATTCGCTAGGTGTTTGGGTTTGGTTGATTGGAATTAGTCATTATGAAGTCTAGGTCATAAATGGCTTATTAAAGATTCAGTTATATACCTAGAAATAATTAAATTCTGTTGATCAACCGGCAACCTTTCCCTGGAGAATTCAAATCCCCACCCCGACTTTTAGTTTGTTGGAAGTCATTATCCGAGTTAATACCCGGTGATCATGAATAGCAATGGAAACCGCGCCAAATGTGCACTAATGACTGATTCCTCGGTTGACCGATCCCTAAAGCCGAAGTCTCGAACAAACATGAAGGTATGTTTTTGGGGTGTGTATGCTAAACCTTGCACGATGCCTTTACAAGAAATTCAAAAACACTCCCACTGTCGTACAGGTTCAACTGTTCGCCAAGTTTTCAGAAACCAGGAATTCTCAAGAAAGCTCATATTTTTCCCCAAGAGTTTTCTAGAATTTTCTAGTTGTTTTCATTAAGTATATACGACAACTTGGGAAGACGTTTTGTTCTTGTTTTGTCTTGGACAAAATTCCTTTCTGAATTAAAGCAGTTCTTCCAAAAGTCTCTCCAAACTGTCTCCAAGAATACCAGGAAACAAAACAATCCTGGATTTCTCCAGAGCACTATGGAAACATCTGACCATCATGCACTAAAATCAGGGGCGCGAGCCGACAATTTTCGGTTGGTTCGTGTTGCTTCGTCTGCTCCACGTATTCTAGGATTTTTGCAAAATTTTGGCAACTGATCTACAGAATTTTGGGACACCAATTTCTGCCTGGCATATTCGGGAAGCCATTTTTGCCTTTGATTTGATAACACTGAAACAATACTGAACTGATCACTGCGTCTCCTAAATGAGATGTGTTTTGGTGTCCAAAGCACTGAAATAGAGGCTCACGGTCACAAAAAACGAGCAACAACCCTCTTCTTAGCCCTCTCTCGGGCCTCTCCATGAAATGTTATAGTCTATGTTATGGACTAAGCTTACCTGAAACCGGTCAAAGAAACGTCTGCTGCAAACAACTGAACCACTGCCTTGCTGGTTCGAGGGCACTTGCTTGACTGCACTGATTTTCCAGTTCCGAGCTTAAATAAGCGGCAGAAGAGCCATTCAATCTAATTCCATCCTTTGTCGCCGATAAATAATTTCCCCTGAGACTGTCGTTAGAGAGAAGCTCTCTTTGGAAATTCTTTTCGTACACCGCCGTTTTTGTAAAGAATTTTATTGTCGAGATTGCTCAACAGTTAATAACTGTTCGGTTCACTTTGTATAGAATTCTCTTCTTATGAATCTTTTGTTCAAATCCCTGGACAGATTCATTCACTGAGCTATAGGATAATCCTTTCTTTACGGTGGTTGGGCTCATTAGCATAAGCAAAGTTGAGCATCACTGATGCTAGCTCCCTCGAATTGCCTGATTCGAGGGAGCTATAAAATGAAGAGCTATATGTCAATAGAGGACTGTGACTGAAACATATTTGGATGATTTCAAGTTTATTCTAAGCACGTGGTGTAACGTTCAATTTAGAGAAAACAGGCAAGCTATGAGCGTTTTGCCCCAATGATTTCACGAAATTTTAGAATACATTATGCTTTTCAAAAAATACAATGAAAAGCTCAGCATAAGTTCATTTGTTATTCTTAAGAAAGTGTCTTGATCTGTTATAAATCCCAAATCCCTTTTTTTAGTGAGCAACCTGTAAACAAAGGATCCTACAAGCTCTCATAAGCGAACAATCTTGAGAGTATAATATTCATATTATAATAGATAGATAGTTTTTTTTAACAATACACAGCTCTTTGGAAGAGAATATTTCTACAGTTACACTGTACTTTTATGAACTGATTCTGTGTTCAAATAAAATTTTGATTGGTTGATTGAAGCTTTTTTGGGAAAAATATCACGGATTTTCACGTTCTTGTAACAAGTTTGCTTTTTATACAAAATGAGACTGCCTTGGGTAAATAAAGTATTTGTTATTTACTTAGTTATTATAATTATTCATTATAATAAAGCTAGGCAGTTTCCCTGGGGGGAAATATAAATGGATCAGCGAAGTTGACTCTGAAATGAAGTGTCACTTTTGACATTCAAAGAACCACTCCCTTTCCATGAACTGGCTAACACCGCGGCAAAACAAAGTTCACATGCGCTAAAGATTCACTGGCCTATGAAATGGAGACAATTGAAAAAATGTACATAACAACAGCGAACGATAAATTTTGAATTTAAACCATAATTTTCGCCTCGGGTGCAAGAAATGCGAGGTGCAAAAGTTCAGAGAAAGATATGATCATATTCTAGCAGATCTGCAATTTTTGGCCTTACGTTTTGGGTCTGGAGCTTACGTTTTCCAAATTTCCAAGACAGCACGAGATACATATGTAGATTATTGTTTTTGTTTTCTGTTTGTTTTCGTTCTGTTTTTGTTTTCCTGGCTATCCTCCATGCTTCCGCATTTGGAGGGCAGACTCCGACAGACTCTGCAGTTTCGAGCGGTTATATTGCTTTCCGCGTCACACTTGCAAAAGTGCCGAAACCACAGGATAGGAAGCCCAAATCGTGCAAAACGCGAAAGAACTGGAAACACGCCAAGCGGGCCCGATAAGACCCCGTCCAAATCCGTTTAAATCCGCATACTTTTTGATTCGTTTAGGCCTTCCGTCCACACTAACACGCTGATCGTTTTCATCGAATCCGTATAAGTTTGAAAACGCTCTCGAAAGTGAATAAAAACGAATCCGTATACAGATCGTTTAGTGTGGACGGTCGAATCCGAATAAAAATGAAAACGTTGACGTCAATGTACCACTTAATTTGAGACCCGTTCCTTGCACACGTCAACATCAAATAAAAACTGATCGCTTTTTTGGAGCTAAATTTTCCGAATCTCCCGTCCACACTAATACGCTACGAATCCGTATAAGTTTGAAAACGAATACTTTTGAAAACGCGTTAGTGTGGACAGGGCCTAAGGTACCGCATTACCGGGCGTTATGAGAAACGGATAACGACTCAGTACGAGACTGCCTACACCTTTATTATGAATACATGTGTTAAAATAAATTTGTGTTATGTTACTTCCATTGTCATACCTAAAATCTAACGTATGGCCTGTCTGTATATGGGGCGTGTGACACAGCCCTACACACCATTCAGTGCTTCTTAGACAGATGTCTCAAGCGTAAATACACTTCCAAGGCAATCAATAGCTGTATTTACACTAGAGACGAGTTTCCCGTCTGAGACGAGTTTCTCGCCTTGAATATGGTTCCCTGTTCTTCTGTGATCACGTGAAAACAAATTTTTTGAAGGAGAAAGTTTAGACAGATAACAAGCAAGTGTTTCTGAGCAGAATTGACATAAAGCAGGAACTTTTTCTGACGAGAAACTCGTCTCAGACGAGTTTTCCGTCTCTAGTGTGAATACGGCTAATATCCTAGACTTGTTAGAATACAGTGACCGGAACATTCTTAAAAAAATAAATACTGCCCTTTATTTCACCTTCGCCTGCCCGTGGGAACGCGCTAAAATGCTGCGATCTGATTGGCGGGGGGTGACACGATGACAATGCGATTTTAATAGTACAGATATGCAGTTCTTCCAAAGCAAACCAAAATCTAGACAAGGGGTTTTAAAGTTTTGAGTAACTGGATTTTTTACCACTTTTTGACAAAATTGCTCGAAATCCTGGTAAATTCTGTCTTAAATAACTTTAATAAAAAAGGGAAAAAATGAGATCGTAGCAAATGTGAAAAGCATCTCAGAGCAGACTTCGTATGACTGAAAGGGGTCGCAGTCACGGCGCGGCAGGGAACCTGGTCTTGCTGCTGTCAAAAGCTCATTACATCATGAGCTTTTGCTGCTGTGTAGAATCGGGAACCTCGCATTTTCCGAATCGTGGCATCGACACGGCTATCCGCCGGCTATCGACACAACAAGTCATGGAAGGCCAATCAAATAGCCAATGGCATGGTCGCGGTAGAAAATTACGGTCCTTAGAGAATGAGATCGCGTAGTCGTGGCTCGGCACGGTCGCGGCGCGGCCCAATTTTGTCGCGGCACTTTTCACAGTCATACGAAATCGGCCCTATGTTTTCATTGACATTTTTATCTTTAAAAAAGAAGACAAGCATTGCTACCATAGCCACGATTGCGCGCACTGCACCCTTTACAGAATAACCTCCGTTGCCATTGACGCTCTGCGGGTTTCGTAATTTGGCGAAAGCTCTTACTGGCGCACCACTCCCCTTACGGACTTTCATAGGCATGGCATAAAAATATACTCCTTTTGGCGGGAGTTTTTCAAGATTGGCCAAGTTCTCTACGCCAGGGACGTTATTTCTTGCGAGAATCGTGTGCGTAACAAAATTCTTCTCGTAGCCAGGGTCAGTAGAGAGGGTGTCTACGCCATACATTTTGATTTTCCTTTCTTTGATAAGCCATTCCGTCGTATTAGAGTGGATTCCTGGTAAAATAATAGAATACAGTTGTAGGATTTGTGGTTAGATTTACTGCGCTCTCCATCATCTGTCTAGCTTGCTTGCAGGCGGTACTGCGTGTTTTTATAGCGGAAAACCCGGTCCGTTCGCTGATCGGGCGCCAATCTTGAAATTTTGAGGCGCGCGGTCCCCCAGGGGCGAGCGCAAAAATCCGGTGATAAAAACACCCAGTACTACCGGCAAGCAGGCTAGAGCAGATTTCGTATGACTGTGAAAAGTACCGTGACACGGCGCGGTACTGCCGCCGGTGGCGGTACCGAACCTGCCTGCTGTAGATACGGAATAAAATCGCGTAGTCGCGGTACGGTGACGGTCGCGGCGCGGTACAACTCTTTCGCGGCACTTTTCACAGTCATACGAAATCTGCTCTAACATCTGTCAGTTTAGTCTATGTTTTTTCACGTTGTTTTAGTGACTATGCTCCGTTTTGGCTGCGCAACTTGTCGGTTCGTGACGTCACGGATGATTTCCGTTTACTCACGGAACCATAAATACATACTCTGTTTAGACACGGGGAAGCATCAGTAAATAACAGGTAACTATATAAAATATATTATTAAAAGAATATACATTTACATTACATAGGGCAGCTTAAAACGCAGTGTTAGTAACGCGCGAGGCATTTATCTTATTTCGAAGTGACAGAAGATCAGGAAGATCCTCTTTTTATAAGAATTTTGAGGATGAGTAGCGAGAAAACGGTTTTAAAATATGAATGAAAACTTGCAGGAATTACAGAGACTCGAGTCCACAGCTAGCACGCACACGACTCGACCCATTCCTCCTAAGTTCCATTAGCAAAAACGACATTAATTCATACATTGATATGGCGAATTTCATCATTCTGAGAACTCTCGGAGTACTGCGGCTCGATAAGAAATGTGATGTCGAAGCCCTAACTATAATCTAGGACTAGGAAATTCCTTCTCTTGGTCGCCATTTTGTTTTCGTACCTCGCCGAGGGGCCTGAGTCGAGATTTGAACACCACAGGCAGCCCGTCCAGGTTTGCTCTAAAAACGGCAGCACTTTCTTGATGTTGCAAAAGTCATTAGGAAAAGTTATTATTAGGAAATCCCCCCGATATCAAGATAACATTGTCGTCTTTCTAGAGATCGAGAACTTCGGCCATTGTATCGGAGAAAATTTGAATGAAAACTTGCAGGAATCACAGAGACTCGAGTTCTCGATCTGTCCACCATTGATTTTGGCTTGGTAACCACGCTAAAATACCCACACTAGCCCGCGCGCGACTCGACCCAGTCCTCCCAAGTGCACTTAGCGAAAACGACAATGATTCATTGATATGAGAAGTTGAAGAAAGTCAACAATTTTTTAAGGGAACTATCTTGATATAGTCATTACATATTTGAAAGGTCAGTAAGTATTGTTCCTCATATCTTAGAGAAAATATAGAGGATATTACATGGCCGCGCGGAGATACGAATTTTATCTTCGAGTGTTGAAAATTTATCTCACGAGTGAGCGCATGTAATGTTCTGTTTATTATATAAACATCAATGAAATACCAAATTCAAATTTTATTTGAGTTAAGCTTAAAAATCGAGCATTCAGCAAAGGCAAGTGTGATATTTTCACATGTGAAAATAACATGATATTTTCACGTGTGAAGATATCACGTTTTCGCGCGGGAGATCACCTGGTATTTCATTGGTGTTTATATAATAAAGCAGGAAAATACACCAATACTTGTAGATGTTCGAGAAACATCATTCTCTTGGTCCGCGCCATTTTGTTTTTCCTATGCCAAAAGGGCCTGGGTCGAGATTTCAAAAATACCACAGGTATTATTTTTTTTTTTACCACAGGTAAAAAAAAAACGACAGGGCTTTTATCAAGAGGCTTATTTACCTGGGAAATGCAATAGACTGCCATTGTTTGTTGGTGTTCCGTGGTACTTGTCTCTGTTTCCCCAGTATTTTCCCCAGCCGGTGTACAATAGAAAGACAGCCTTATCCGGGATGCGTCCATGCTGCTGTTCCCAATTCAGTACATCCTGTATTGTCAGTACTGCGTCCTTGTCCTTATCGACCTTTGCGGTCATGTTGACGACCACTGCTTCCCCAATCACTACGTCCAGTGGTACCTGAAGAAGTTAAGACGTATAATCAATTTGAAAATCGAGTAACGATTAGCCTGCGAAAGCCGGCACCACTTACCGCTCGCCGAAAGAAACTCGCGCAAAGGGGCGTCTGCGCGCTCAAGCCAAACATTCCATATTGATGACGTATTTTGACCCAGATCTGGTCAAAAGTGTTACGCAGCCAGTTTGACTGTTTGATATTTAATTTTTATAGCATACAAGCATTTTATAGTAAGAAATTCAAATAAGACGAAAAAAGATGCAACAAAGTTACATTGGTCACGTCATTCTTCTGACCAGATTTGGGTAAAAATACGTCATCAGTATGGAATGTTTGGCTTGAGCGCGCAGACGCCTCTTTGCGATAAGAAGCGATGTCGGCTTTCGCAGGCAAAGTAACGATCAGCAAATGACACAGTCGAACCACAGGGAACCCGCCAATAGCATAATCGTGTTTGCTACCTGGTCAACGTTCCACTTGTTGTTGGGGTTGAAGTGGCTGGGAGCATCCATGTGGGTCCCCATATGTTCCGCGGTCTCTATGTTGTAATATTCCAGGTAGTACTGATCAGTTTGCGCCTTATATGCCAACGTGTGTCTGAAGGGTTTGGTACCTGGCCAGTGAACTGTCTTGTTTTCGAGGCTGTAAGACAGGTCGATCCATTGACCTGCGGGTTTGGATTGCACTAAAGCCGCGAGATGGAGAACAGGAAGTAACCTTCGTAGCAAGGACATTGTTTACCAAAGCGTTCTAGAAAAGACGAATCGAAAAGATCACATTGGCGTCGAAATGTTAAATTCTCGTCGATCGACTGTCGCCTTTGTTGCCGTGTTTTACCGCATTTTTGGGTGGCCTGTCAACTAGTAAAGACCATGGCGAGAGACGTCTTCACAATATTGATATTCACTGTAGAGCTGTGACAGCTGTTAGCAGAAATTACATTTGACTACAGATCTTAAGCTTTTTCGAACTTTGGCATGCGACTACATATAAACACTTAGTGTAAAACCCAACTTTAAGGGTCAGGGCGCAAAAATGGATTAATTTTTTTTTCTGACTTAAATTGATCCTTGTATTGATACTAAGAGATTTGCAAAATAAAGAAAAATCGAACTCTTTTTTTTCTTCCCGAGAAATTCGCTGTCAAGGTCCCGATAATTCTGAGCCCGCAGGGTGTTTGTCAGCAGCAATGACATGCGCGTCGACAATTCACACTTTGTCACATGCCGTCGCGCGCGCGTTCGTTCGTGAAAATGGTATATGCTTCATCGCTGAATGTCACAATAGCCGCCTTATTTGAATATGAATGGTCCTTTTGTTTGATTATGCCTCGTTCTATTAGAAGACGACTATATGGCATTCAGCGATGAAGTAGATACCGTGAAAATAGCGTTTCTCTTGCAAAAAACACAACGCAAATCAATCATCATTCAATCAATCAGTTTTTAAACTTCTGCCTGTTAAAAGACATAACCTTAAATACGGTCCGTGTGGACACATATTTTTTTAATACGGATAAAAAATATCCGGATACGTGAAGACGGGGCCCAAAGCCTGCTAGCACCCGTTTGAGGCAGTTGTTGTGGTAAACAATGAATAGCGCTAGCTACAGGTGGAATCTAATTCGCGCTTGTGACTAAAGAGACTGAAGAGATTACGAATAAATATTATTCAACAATTAAAGTTACAGTGAATTTTGCATATGGCGTGGCATGTTCAATGTTCAGTGGTCTGGTGCACATTTCAATGACAATCATGGTTTTGCCTTACCAAATGTCTCTGTGTTGCGGTGTATCGGCTTCGGCTAGGGATACCGTTTATTACCAATTGCAGAATATGCTTCTTCAACTTTTGCGGACCTACAGCACCAATAGTGTCCACGGCCAAAGGAAAAGTTAAAAAACGGTCTAGCCCAAGGGTCACGGACTAAGCAACCCGGACTATAAACTTGTATTATATATATAGGGCAAAATTACTCATTGCTGATTGGCTAAGAGCGAGGGAATTTTTTTCTTACATGAGTGATGAAGGCAAAATTACTTTGCATAGTCTGCATACATGCACGTCAGCACACAAAAAAACGCGCGCTGATTTTTTTCCTTTTATCATAAACATGTATCGCATGCATGGTTCCTAGTAGAATAGTATATCACTTTTGTGCCGAAAATAAAGACGAGATATCATACGATATGTACTATTTACAATATGAGCGGCCGATTTGTATGGGATTTACAATTTCGAGGCCGAGAAATTGTAAATTCCATACAAATCGGACGCGAATATTGTAAATGACTTATGATATGTCAAGACAACAACTCTTTGTTGAAAATTCTTTGTTTGTATTCGTTTGTTGAAAACAATTTGAAGTACTATTGAAAATCCAAGGCAGAATGAATTCAATTCAGTTGAAAAGGTTTTTTAGGATTCTTTTGTTTTATTGATGACAATGAATAGGCCTTTTGTTGTAAATGATGTAATACACAAAATAATGAACTGGCTTTTGTTATCAACTTTAGCCGAAAGTTGTGCAATGAAATTTATTCAGTCGATGCTAAGTACTGTAAAAAAATGCAGCGTAGCGCTTTTGGTACGCTAAACTCGTCACAAGTCGCTTTCTCTGCTCTTCAAAATCGTGTGTTGGGATGGGACTTTCCGAAAGTCTAAAACACGGCAGGACAGCAGTTGGAGGCATTCGTACCGATACGAGTAACAGGAGATGCGAACTATATGGTCGAGCTTTTTGAGACAACAATCGAGCAAGAAATGAAGGTTAGTTTTATTCTGAGTATAGCACTTTGCTTTATCAGACTTGTTGTTAAATTAAATGTAAAATACATTAAATATCGAACTATTTCCATGTGTTTAAGGTTTCCAAACTGGTTTCGAAAGCATTGCACGCAGAGGGATTGGAAAAGATACAACATTGGAGCAAGTTAACAAGACGAGGTCAAGAAATTGTTGGAAAGGCAGTCGAGGGAAAGCAGTTCAACTGAGTCAGACTCTCTGGTTATTTATTGAAAATGCGTCTTTTTTAATGCTGTTAGTTTTATATAATAAGACAGCTTTCTGGTCAAATGAACACTAGTCTGCTTGCAGCCGTTCTTGAACTTATTCTTATACAGTTTATTATTGTCGACAAACCAACTAGCCTAATTGTTGTAACATTTGTTTTGCTAAATGCTTTTCTTGCTTAAAGTTTTGAGTAATGTTCTTTCATAGTCGTAATTTTACTCGAATAGTTCAGCAGTGAAAGGGTGGGGTTGATGAATAATGACAATAGTTAATAGATCTATTAGTATTCTGTAAATATTTATAGAATACTAATATTTTTTCGTGCTATTTTCTTAGCGAAATCTAGCCTCCCTGAAGCTTTGAATAACCCTATAGAATTTGGGATTAATTTCACTTGTGTTTTCAATTTTTCTTTTTCAAAATTGCACAAGCCGCCTGCGGCGAGGATAATATGGAAACAACTGAAAACACTCGATGCGTTTAACTATACGGAAGAGTGCATTAGTCCAATACTTTATAATTTATTATTATAATGGCCTAGCTGATTATACTTGTAATTCAAGTATAATTTTTTTTAAACTATCGCCGAGCCGCCATCCACGGGCACCGACGAATTCCCAGCCACTAGCATGAGTAAAAAGCAAAAAAAAAGTAGTAAAATATACTTTCGCTGGCCGTTATTCTGATTTTACTGCAAATCATTGTACTGCCTAGTCGGTAAAACAATACCTTGTAAGCAGTCAAGGAGGTGCAACTGAATTGAACTTTTCTCTGTGCGCAAGACGAACACGTCGACAGAAGGTGGATGATAGAACAGATAGAAGCGTAGTTCGTGAGGCATACAGCACATATATATTGACCACGTTTTGGTAGCATGCAAATGGAATTCCTGCGCTCATCGCTTGTATTTTTATTGGCAACGGACAATCATGACTATGAACTCGTGAGCCCTTAATAAAAAACAATCAAAGGCACGCTGTAGGCCAACTCGTGGCTTTTTTCCTTTGATAACGCACGAAACATTCTCGAACCCAGAGCTCCCCCGGTTCGTCACCTAACATGCTCTAACCCAGAGCTCCCCGGCTCGTCGCCCCGCAGGGGAGGCTCTGGTGACATCCATTCGAGGGCCTTCGCTGATTGGCTGAAATGGCTCGCGCGCGTTACATAAAAGTAGCTTAATCTCGTTTTATAAAAACGTGTCTGTAAAACATAACACTGGCATTCGTTTCCAGTTGTCTGTTCAACCTATGCCTTCGACTTGAACGCTCTTAAAGTAATTGTGAGGCCATAAAACCACAATTTTCTTTTGAGCATGCGTCGGTGGCTGTCACCAGAGCCTCCCCCGCGCCGCGAAGCGAGAATGGCCGGTCGGGTCCTAGTCCTTCATAAATGGTACACTATATTTATACGGAGGACACACTATATTTATACGAAGGACACTATAGTGTACCATATGAAGGATCTACACCGCCGGGCTCCCTTTCCCGCTGTGCATGCTATTCGAAGCATCTTGTTATAAACAAGACGATGCTGATCTATGCGGGTGTCGTGACCTTCGACTGAAACAGGAACCGAAGCCATCGAGTGGTTTATTGTTACCGTCCGCCCAACAACAACAGAAGGTAACATCTAAACGCGAAAGCTATAAACGTAGCTTTGGAGCGCAGATTTTCTTTACTTTTACGATCCACACAAGAGTAATTTCTATCAAGAAGTATAGCAATGACTAAGTGAGAAGCAGAAGTCATATTACCAAGAAGGCTCTCTGTTTAGGAGGAAACTAAAGACAACGATCGATAGCGTTGGAGCGTTGGAGAGCAAAGTGCAAGAGGGAAAAATTAAGGGATTGATACAACATCAGGAAGGAAACCACGGCATAGAAACTACATATAAAACATGTACTTGGCATCTAGAAATCAACTTAGCGGTGCGTGGTTTTGAGCAACACCGCCTCGGATCTCCGAGAGTCAGCTGACGTATACTAAACCGTGACAATAAGGCACAAGTAAAATCGCTTTTCTACGGTGAAAAGGGAAGTTTGCACCATAAAGTTTGGATATTAATCCATGTGCCTCAAACTTTACATTTTCAAGAATCAAGAACTTCTACGTTATTTCTACATTCTTCTCGGATCAATTAAATGCATGTTGAATAATTTTATTGTGTGACACACACGATCGTATCTTTGATAGAACGATGCTTGGAATGTCACGAAATCTAGTCGTCACGCGATGCACCTAAAGGTTTAGAAAAGAAAGAAGACCAATTTTAAGGGATTAAAGAATGACGCAAACGTACTATATTTAATATAGATCCGATTATTAGATTCGAGTTGTGTTAACTTGACTATTGGGCTCAAGCCCAAGCTTTATTATTGGTGTAGAAAGCTCCACTTCCGTCCATTAATTGTCTATGTACACTATTCTACAAACTCTTCAAAAAAGAACACGACAACGCCAAAAAGACAAAGGCAAAAGACTGTGCTAGGAAAAACAAACGCGTCGCTTGTCAAAACCAAATCAGAGACTACTTAACAAATTAGAAATGAAAGCTCAAGTGAAAGAAATTTCTGCTGCGAATTTTGCTGCCAGGGATCCCAGATCAGCTCTGCCACCACCAGTGAGACTGTTTGATAAGACACCAGTTTTTAGAATGACAGTACGAAAATCTATAGAGAGACCTAGACCGACTGGGGCAGCTTCGATAGACTATGACGCCACACAGCAGCAAATTGTTGACAATGTAAGGTCATTTCTTCCAAAGATGACCGAGGCGCAAAGACGGGCGGCGTTGATGCGCGACAAAAGCGCCACAGTGCAAGGATTAAAAGGCGGGAAATGCAGGAATGTGATGAAAAGGACGTCGGAAACTGCGGATGGGAACAGGGAGGCTTGTTTTCCGAGGGATTTGAGAAGCAGGGACGAAGGACGGCGGAATATGAGGCCAAAAAGTTTTAAGGATTTTTGGTTAGAGTATCCGGACTCGCTGGACGTGCATTCGTCGGTATTCAGTCGGGATGTCGATTTGTTATCGATTGAAATTGTTAGTAGGTATAACGAACCGATGATGACACTTCCATGGATACGCAATAACTCGTTTGTAGGTGCAAGGAATAACGATAAAGACGCTTAAAGATCCTTGCCATCCACATCTTTTGTCATGTTTACATTCGATATTAGAAGACGAATTACGTGTAGAAATCTCGAAATAACCACCTACAAACAAAGTTTGATCCTTCATTTACCAAATTGAACCGAAAATATCGCACTACATTCCCTAAATCAGCCGATGGAAATGGATGCTTTCTCTGACTCGGTCTGTTGCTAGGCTGACAAAATGGCGGCTGACAGAAGGGTCTTTAATCGCCATTTTCTGTCAACTACTTTGTTTTTGCTCTCCTTAGTTAGCCTGCTCGTAGGCGTTAGAGAGTAGTTTTTTTGGTCGAGAAACCCGCGTTGCTTTTTTTTGGCCGCCATATTGGATTTGTCACTGATTGTCGGAAGGTAAAATACGGATGGCTATCACTATACTTGCAGATCGCGCAAATATTACTTCAAAGTAATTATGATGGCTAATCGGACCGCGGTAAACATGAGCTGCGCATGTTTTCAGAAGGGAACGGAACGTCAAACAGTAAAGTCTAGCTTGTGGCTGAGAGCCGCATGTGAATTTTTGAGAAAGCTGACTCCATTACTACTTGCGGGAGCACCACAAGCTATTTCAAGATTTCGTCGAAAAAAAAAAAAATGAAAAATGTGATTAAATATGAACAAAGCTCATACAGACAAGTGCAGTTTGTCTGAGAGGTTAGCCGAGAAAACAAATTTGTGGAATGTTTTGCGGAGTGGAACGGAACTTCAAAAATAAGAAGTCCATTTCTGTGGCTGACAAGTCTGAGGAGGTGGTTGTGAATGCCGAGAGATCATTATTTGTGGAGCGTATGGGTCGCTGCACAGTGAATTTATCCACCAGGCAATTTATGTTTTTTTTACATCCTTGTATGACACGATTCCTGATGCAAGAAAGACCGTATTATAAGCAATTATTGGATGAGGTTTTTGTGATTTCCAGAATAAACAATGTCGAGACAGGTGGAATCAGGCGAGGCCGTGAGGCCGAGCCTGATTCCACTTGGCGAGACATTGTTTATTCTGGAAATCACAAAAAACGAATTCAATAATTGTTTTATTATACATTGATTGAGTAAAAATACTTTTTTTTTCTGTCAAATAATTTCTTTTACACAAGCGCCTTGTTAGATAGGGAAAACGTTCAAGTGCTCTAGTCCCATGATGCATTGCGCGCGTAGGATCAAGAATCAGCTAGCTGATTCTTCAAGAATCAGCATGCTGATTCTTGGAGACCCTCAAAGTGCGCGATTCCCAAAGTAAAGCGCGCGCTTTTAGCCAATCAGAATCGAGATAGTGAGTACAATGTATAATAATGTAAGATATTAAGAACAGAGATAAATAACGTTTATTTCCATTTTGTAAATGCATGTAATTATCGTAATTATCCGGATTACCAATTTTAAATGGTCATAATATACACATTTATAGAGTCAAGAAAGACAATTCCATGCACAAGAGTAAGTTTTCAGTAAAACATTCGTTAGGAAAAAAATATGTAAAAGAATATCGACACAAAAAATTTCAAAGATTTCGTGACAATTTGCTAAATAAAATGTCCTGGAATTCTCCCATATTAAAATATGAAGATCCAAATAATTGAATAAAAGATGACAATTCATGTAGTCTTGCTTGTTTGGTTCATTACAGAAGCCGCAAGTAAAATCCCGCGGCGCTGCTTGAGACAAGCTACAAGATCATTAATTTCATCAAATTATCAATTTTTAAGATTTGCATATCTAGTGCATGATTTTTTTAGTGCTCCAATTAGCAACCAACTCCGATTCAAAATGGGAATAGAAAAGTGACTGCCAAATCCAGTGCTGTCTTTTAATACGAAGACCACGGTAGCTATTCTCTGTTTACTAGATTGACAAAACCCGGGAGCAGTCATATATTTTCTTCACATATTTACTAATCCAGAGAACTTTTGGCATTTGGGTTTTCCTGTGTAGTCAATCAAACCATGTGAGCCAATCATATCCTTGCCTAGTTTCGCCTAGTGCAGTGAATTGGCTTCTGTCGCGACATGTCTCGCAAGGGAAGCCAATCGAATGCATTGAGTAAGGATATGATTGGCTCACACGGACACGGATTGCATTGATGGACAGCACAGAAAACCCAACTGCCAAACCCTGGCGGCAGCGGCGAAGTCGCGTGTTACCTGAAACAGCTGTAAGAAATAGTCAAAACATGGTCAATGGTTTGACTTTGATAGTTTTGTTGTTCCGCCAGTCAAAGCATCTAAGCCAATCAGGTCCTTGCCTTGTTACGCCTAGTGCAGTCAACTGGGTTTTCGTCGCGACAGAAATCCAGCGAGTGCATTTGTCAAAACAAGGCAACTACCACTGTATGTATTTGCCACGCGACCTCAAAATTCAATGTTGCGATGGGCGATTTTTAGCTGTCAATCAAACCAAAACGCTGGATTCTGCCTCTTCAGTGGGCCGAAATTGATTGCTAAATCAACCAATGGTTTTAAGCTATCCTTTGGCTTCCCTGCCTCGAATGTTTAACTTTCTGGTTCAAGAAAATTAACATTACAATATTCTTGCGTAAAATCGCAATACCAGTGAATTTGAGGTCGCGTAGCAATGCATACGGTGGTAATTGGCATGGAGGGTTTTACTGGCAGAACAGAAAATCCCAACATCCCAAACCTAAAGCGATGTTTTGAAAATGTACAGCGCGCAACAACGCTTTAAATGTATTTAGTTTTCATTTGAAACTGCATCCTCTCCTCTTATCTCCTTCACCGTAGTCCTCATCGACTGGAAATCGCTTTCAATGCTAACGAGCCGTTCCCATATAGCTAGAATTTCCTCTTTTACTTGACCTAAAACTTGAGATTCTGATAAATTCATAATCGATGAATCCTCCTCTGAATTCTTTTCTAAAACACAACGAGCACCTGTTTCTCTTTTAACATCTTCCGAATTGTAATTCATATCCATCCTTTTCGTATTCATTTTTTCACTTCCTTTGCCATCCGCGGAATTCCTTTCAGAAAATCGCTCTCCTCCATAACTATGTTCCCCTAATAAGCTCGTCTTATCAGCTCTTAATCCAGAATTTTCCAGTTGTTTACCCCTTGCTGAGCGCTGAGCACTTCTATTCGCAGCCTTTGCATATCTATCAAGAAGATCCCTAGAATAGTAAACAGCTCCCTCGTCTTCGGAACTCTCTGGGTCTTCTTCAACACATTTGGAATGCTGCAATTTCCTATTAGTATTACTTTCAAAACCAGAACAATCTTTATTAGATAATTGTACATTAGTTGATCCCAATTCTGATTCCTTTAGTCTCCTATGTCGCCCTTTTTCAGCGAAATCTCGAGGCAATTCAAGTTCTGTATCTTCATCTTCTTCGATGATGGAGCAAAACTGTGGACAAAATCCAAGTACTTGCTTTTGCACGCCGAATTTCTCTCGCAAATATTTATTTCTGAGAACAGCTTTACGGCTGAATCTTATTCCTTTCTGTTTTCTCGGAATTCGTAAGCTTCTTATAGTACTTCTTTGGACTTTTACTTCAACATTTCTCTCTGGACAATCCTTTAATTCATTGACCTTTGGATTTTTCAACTCTGCGTCAGCTTCCTTGTTCATTTTACCAGGCGTGTGTTCCTCTTTTGTGGTCAAACCTTTTTCCCGCTGCTTCATGTTGAACAAAACAGCCTTCTAAATTTTTCCATCGCTCTTTTGCGAACACCTCTCCAGTTAGGCATAGTACCCCACCAATCAAACAACACCGCAGTTTTTACTTTTAATTTTGCATAGACCTCATCTCACCACACTGGCTGAAACATGTAATATTTTGTAGACGAGCAAGATAGTTTGGTCTTATTTGGTAATGAATCTATGAATAATTCAAATATGATGGTCACTTAGCTTTGGTTTAGTCACTTAGAAAGGTGTCTAACCGCATACTCAAACATTCACAATATCCCAGTTCCTACCACGCAGGTTTCTCACAATAGTGTTCTTGAAGGAGATAGAGATCTTGCATGCGGCCGCGTGCGTTAACTAGAATGCACTGTACACCTGGTGGAAGACTTCGTCCGGCAATGAGTTGTTGTTGGTGGTGTTGTTTCCAGGTTTTGGTCTGACAAAATAAAGAAACAGTTATTCTACAGTGTATACAGAAACATTATAATACGTTTCCGAGTCTACTGGTCCCCAAATGTTCACTCTGCTGCTGAATTTTACATGAATCCTGCGAACTCCCACTGGCTTCCGTCCATCAAACCTTTTTAGACGGGCGCATGGATTTCGTTTACATTACATGAGTTTCGTTTACATTCTAGTTAGTCCTTATTAAAAGCCTGCGTGAAATCAACCAGAGTTGTTCACTCGGTTTGATCGACGGAAGCCAAACCGCGGTTTGTTAGTTGGCTTAGTCTGAAGAATTATGAAAATTGCAGTTACAAAGAGCAATGCTGTCTGAACAAAAGCCTTTCCACTGTACACTTCGGATATTTCAAAAACAGTGCCTTAATATAATAATTGATACTCTATATTATATAGAGTACACTACTGAACCTGGTAAACTTCACTCTGTCACATTTTTGGTACAACGCTTCCATAAAATTTTTCATAAGTTACAAACCTTAAAAATAATGGAATTATACTTGATAATATTATGTATACCAAACTTACCACTTAAAGAGAAGCGGTGTTAGGACCTCTCAGACGCTTGTCGCTGTGTGCTTCTTGACTCCTTTCACGTGGCGAAAACTCTGGATGTAATTTTAACTTTGTATTTCACTATTCAACAAGGAGGAATAACACAGTCGTGCTTACTTTTCTCTGCTGTAAGTTAAATACTGCCAGGGGAAACGTCGTTCTTTCTTGCAGCATTCGCGGTTTGTTGCCAGGGAATCAGCTGCTCAGGTGAATAGATCCTGTAGGTAGGCGTTCACTTTTACAAAGAGCTTCCGGGATGGTTCTTTTTCTAAGCTCTTCTTTTCTAGTTCCACGTATACTTCAACGCAAGGCATTGGTCAACATTAGAAACCCTGGATGAACGCGTTAATTATTTGTCGTACCATGCTAATAAGCTTTGCGATAACAATTAAAAAGTATGCTCGTCGGAAGCTAATGACTTCCTTGGTTCAGGTCGTCTTTTCTCATTTAAAAAGAATAGACAAATACAATTCAAGCTAACGAAGCAATGTCTATGGCCCACCTTTTTCTCCAGCTACACAAAAGTACTTCACTTAGGTTTAGGAAGTGCTCAAAGATCTCTGATTTAGGCAAGCATCATGTCACAATAAAGGCATTGCAAAACTAATGAGGCATACGCTGGAAAACAAAACACCATGCTTTCTAAATAAGTAGGCGGGATGCTTGTATACTAAGCTTTTAAAACAATTTACTACACAGCATATTTTGCTGTTCTGCATACTTGAGGTTAATATAAATAATGAGGTTTGTATGAATAGATTTTATAAATTAACCTTCTGGATAGTTTTACTTAAAATTATGACCCCAGACAGTTTTGTTGACAAAACTTGATCTGAAGTGTGCATACAAAAATCTACAACTTCAATATTTGTTTTGGTCTTCTAATATTCTGACGAGACATAACATATTAGTTATAAGAAAGCGAAGAAAATTGCTTTAGCTTTGTTCAAATCCGACATAAGGAAAATGAAATACGATAGTACTGTCTTTTCCGGACTAAATTATTCTCAGAAAGGGAAACGAGTTCATTTCTAGAAAGAGAAATATGCGAAAAATAACATCCTAGTAGCGGAAACTATTCAGTTTTTGTTTCAAATAATTCGACTTGCGTTTTATCATTGAGGAAAAAAAGTGCAGCCTTTCTTATCTGCACTAAATTATCGCAGGAAGAGAAATGCGGTCCGACAGTCATTTCGGTTATATTTTTTGCAATTACAGTTGTGAAAATTACGTAAGGCTATTAGTAACTTGCTGTCTTCACCACTGAACTATTCAGTAACCGGTTCAGTAAAGTGGACGGGTCTGTTGGTTGCAGACTTTGGCGAAAAAATCTAGGCAGCCAATCAAGAGTCGGTTATCGTTTGTTCATCTCTTGTCGTAAATGCATTACACTCTTTTTTTTATATATAAGAACGTCTAATTTTCAGTTGAGGCTGGGCCGTTCTTATTTTTGGAGCAGTGTGAGGCTGGAAATGTTCTTACGGATGTTCTTACATTTCAGTGACTTCGGAACCTGAAATATGCCTAGATCTTATAGCAGGATACATACCAATGAAGTATTTAAGAGAGTTTATAAATTACAATATTGAAGGTCGTTATTATTAACACATTTGATTCTGGATTTTAGAACGCATCACTGAAAAAAAATTATATTTTGCTCCTATCTGAGGCTCAGGCATGTTCTTAGCATGTTCTTAAAATTTGGGTAAATTTCAGGCTGAACGTTCTTATAAAAAAGGTTCTTATAAAAAAAAAGAGTGTATACAATTGACCGATCCCGCTTCACTGTTCTACTCCCTAGTTATTGTTGCTACGTCGGACAAGCCAAAATTTTACTTTGGCATAGAGCATGAAAAATACACCGATTGCAGGAAAGTGTTAGAAGTTTGCTTATAGTATATGGGTTTTATATTTTCGTTACGAAAAGCTGAAAATTCATTTGCTGCTCGGACATTTTGAATTCCATAGGGAAAACTGCCCATCGTTTGGTGATTAATTAATGCGAAGACGGGATCGGTCTATTTTGCATGACGTCTCATTTGTAAACCACGCATGAAAATACTTGGATTGTTGTTGCCAAACTAAGCCTCCATTCTAGAGGGTCGGTTTGCCTGTGGTATACACCTAATTCAGGAAAGATTGCACCGTCAAAACTGTCTGTTGTCTGTCTTTTGTCTGTCTGTTGTAAATATTCCAGCAGGTCTTAAAGTCTTATAAAGGGTGAGGAACAGGTTTTCTAGCCAGAGTATCAGGCGGAATTTTATTTTTCCGCGAGAAAATGAGGGAGGAAAAATGGAGGGTCCTGATACTCAGGCTACAGGTTTTCTGAGGAACAGGTCGGTTGTGTGTTCGTGCCCATGTTCTTTAATAAAGCCCTCCTTTGGTTGAAAGGGGTGGGAGTCAATACAACCGACAGTGAAATAATAATAATAATATGGTTTATTAATTCCTTTTACAAATGCTCATATAGTGACGGCATCACAATCACGAAAAGAAAACAAGAGAAAAAATACCTTTATTCATCTCCTTTTTAGCTTATATATAATATCGAAGTTATTACTAGTACTGTACAGTAAAAATCCGCGAGTAATAACTTTAAAAAGCTTACAGGGGCCGAGTCACGGTCATTTGAATAAATTTGTAAATACAGCTCAAACTTTGTATGTAATCATCCCCATATCACTTATATCACTTGGTATTAGTATACTAGGCAATGTAGGCAAGTGTTGGCAGCAAGACTGCCGAATTACAAGCACATTTTGATGTAATTTGAAACTTTGAAAAGTTGTCATCCTGACAAGATTTCACTAAAAACTCAATGTTGCAATCCGTTTCCATCCGCTCTGTAATAGGTCCATGAAGCCTACAATCATGATCGGTTGTAGACTAGTATTTTGGCTATCCTTCAGTTATTAGTATGTTTTTTTTTACATCACCAAAAGTGTGCTAAAATTGTGACACAGCCCCTTTAAATTAATCTATCAACTGGCCTCTCGATCTCTTTTCTTAGTTATGAAGGATATAAAGAACACGGTGCGCAATGCATTATGGAATGGTGGCATGGACCTTTAATTTCTAGGTTCTTACTTGTTTTTTTTTTTACTGTATTACAAAAGGATGTTTTTGATTCTACAGCACGCTTGGCTCCCAGAAAATGGATAGGTTATCACGGCTTTACATGTTTTGAACTGTGCTAAAATATTTACTTTTTTTATAATTCTGCATTGTGATATCAACCTAAAACTTAATAACTGATATAATTCTAATTACGTCACATTGTAGTCCTGAGAGAATAAAAATATACAAGTGAACAAATTACAAATTACATTACTTTGCACTTGATAAATTAACATTGTCTTATAATCATTCAATCATATAAATTGGCAATGAAACCTAATCTAATGAATCTAATCCTTTCTAATCCGGCTGTTCCATATTACATCAATTACCCCCTGTTTTGGGCTACATAACTAAATGCCACGCCCATCAGACACAGAGTCTGAACACCCTGAAAATTGCACCTCTAACATCCTGCATGGAGTAAAGTATAGCCCTCACTCCTTACTTTTCATCCCCCTACCAAGAAAAACAATTCCCACCCCTTCAAGTTTCAATGCCCACCATTTAAAAATTTTTCCTACTTAATTGCTCCTTAAAGTGTTGTATAACAACTTATGAGAAACACGAGACACAGTCTGATTTTGTTTTGTGAAATGTGTGGTTCCAGGAAATAAACTCCCCCCCCCCCATGGAAGGGATTGACAGACAGACAGACAGACATTGTTTATTGGTACCTTGCAAAAGACTATATTTACATTGGTATCAATCCATTAAAATTAATTTAGACAAGGAAATTGTTCTTTTGTGCACCGGGATTGGAAATTCCAGAGGGGTGGGTCAATTTACCTGATTTTTTCCATACAAATACTGTATTTTCCGGTGGAAACTGCAGAGGGAGGGGGGAGGGATATTTTCTGGAACCACACCAAATTAGAATATATCAAAATACAACACCTATTCCCAAACAATGTAGAGAATACATTATTTGGTATCATGTATCAAAAGTTACTTGGAATTCTTTATATTACCGTAGATGCCACACAGAAGATGGCTTTAGTTGTTCCTCATTGTTTTGATGTTGTGGAACAACCTTTTGAGCTGCTCGAAGGACACAAACATCACAATATTCCAGGCACCAAGACGGATGAAATTAGGGGTGAACCTGGAAAAAATATAGGTATAAATTCTCTAAATGTTAAATAATAATGACACTATAGCTTTGAGCTGTGTATAAATGCAAACTTACAGTTATATAGGTCTGGAATACTAATTAATGAGAACTCTTGTTCTCTAGTTTTTACATCCAATTTCGTAAGACGAATTACATAAAATACATACAGCATCAGGCATGTATATGAGAACCAGTTCAGCCTGATAAATATAACATGTGCTTATATAACAAGAGAGGCAGTGGCGGATGATGGCTAATACAAAGGATATAGATAGACAAAGGGGTGGCTAATCTTAAGGTTTTTACAAGAAATATGAGAACAAGGGGGGTGGCTAGCCACCCTAATCACCTCCCCCCCCCCCTAGATCCGCCCTTGAGAGGGTTCCAGTATTAGAAAGTTGCAATGCTACTATGGTTGCTGCCAGATCATGATTATAACAGTTGCCATGGCATCTTTACTATTTTTTTCTGATTTGTTTACTTTAATAATAATTATTGAATTTATTTAAATTTTTGTGCATGCCCAAACTTCCTAAACTGACCAATCAACAAAGGCCCTCATAGGGCTGTTACCAGAGTCTCGGCCCTTGAGCATGATGACTTACCCTTTGTAATAAGCAAAGATCCCATTGTGCTTGAAGAGTTGTATGGCACAGTCTATACCACTCTTGTACGTGTTAGCAGGTGAATTCATATACCTTGTCTTCACAACATCAACCGGCGAAGCAATACAGGTTGTTGCAAACCCTGCCCCAAATGCTGATACAAAGTGCAATGGGAATTCATCTGCCATCCATTTATGTCTAAGGAACGTGCCTTTGATCATATCATAGACTACAAGTTCAGAAGCATTAACAGTGCAAAGACGGGCCATATTAGGGAATACGCCTTTCCATAAACCCCTTACTCCTTCCTTCCTTGCAATTAAAGCATAGGTACCTAAGGTGCCAGTTGTATATCTTCCGGCATCTGCCTGGAATCGGATCTTTACCACCTCTGTCGGCTGGGCAACACCCACAGCCATAATTCCTGTAGTGATGCTAGCAGCTATCTTTTTGATAACTCTAGGGTTTTTGGGATCATCATCTCCATACATAGCCTTGACATTATCATAGAGCCCTATTCGTATACTTGCAAAACATAATTGCCGATGTACACCAGGCACCAGTCCCTTGTACATTGTCTTCATTCCTTCAGTCCTAAACAGGGTTAGCATGGTGCCGAGCATGCCGCGGTAATGGACATCATGCGTGGTTTTCACGCCTTGAGCTATATTTGCCATTACTGCACTTTCGCCTTGTATCTACAAGAAAGAAAGTTTTGGTTTGATCAATACCATTGCTTGCATGCCTAGGCAACAGTAAATGTTGTTCCCTTACATTTACTGTATTTGTGAAAAGGAAATGATTGATTTTGGCTTCCAATGTCTATGTAAAAATGGGTATAAATCAACAGCATTTTGAATACCAATGACTGGTCCCCTTGTTGCAGGGTCGGGCTTGACATTGCGACCATATGGCTGCCAATGGTGACTAGATATAGGGTTTGGTGAGCAAAAAATGTTAACCTAGTAACCAAATGCAGTTTACCTTTCCAGTTTGTAGGTTTTTAAATAACTGTCTGTCAACTGTATGAATTCCGGAGAAAAAGATAGGGACCAGATTTCTATTTTTGGCAACCAAACTTCACTATCTGGCAACTATAATTTTTTTATTAAAACATGCCAATGGCACGTCTAAAGCCTGGTGCACACTTGCGACATAACGACATAAGTAAAATGTCACGCGAACAAAATTTAGTGGTTTCAAGAAGTTGAACTCGTCAAATAATAACATATGATTGCTTTGGTGAAGTAATCTAATGAAGATCCATGGAAAATATTGATTGTTTCAATTATTTTCCCGTACTTTTTTCGTTGCAACATAACGTCCTTATGTCGTTATGTCGCTAGTGTGCACCAGGCTTAAGAAACGTTAATGTTGGCCTGCCTTGTGTTGACCACCCAAAGCCAAGATTGTTGCCAACACAAATGTGGAGGGTATTTTAGAATCAATTCACCTACAGAAAAAAAGTAATAACATCGGAGAAAAATAATTGGCAATGTTGCCTTGCATTTTTTGATGAAAATGAAACTGCTAAGAAATTCATGCTATGGATAGAAACTACTGAGGATGAAATTAAAACATGCAACCAAGCAAACAAAAAATACTTCTCATTGGAGGAATATACTTACAAAATATATATATTGTAAATAGTACTCAAGGGGGACTTCCTTGTAAAAGCCCAGTAGGGTTTCCCAAGTCCTCCTACCAACAAGATTTGTATTCTTTTTATAAAAAAAATGATTGTAATTATGGAATGGTGAATAAACTGACTGACTGATACTTTCTCTACTGTTGGCATGCTCACAAGTAGAAAAATTGCACAATACTGATAGGGTTTTTAAAATTGTTTCAAACCTCACTACATTCTATTTTCATTTGCCACATCTATTATGTATATATTATTTTGATACTTCAAGAAAGTTTTTATTTGAAGCAGATGCTTCAAACATGCTTTCAACAAAGCTAATTCTTATTTTTGTTTGGTTCTGACAAAGTAGTATTTAGCAAGTAAAAACAATGGAAACACCAAAATAAACTTTGCAGGCTTTTGCAAGTTCTTTTCAGTGTCTTTTCAGGGGCACTGTCACGATTTTTGGGGTGTTAAAATAAATTTAGGTTTCTAAATGCAGTCAAATTCACAAGAAATGAGCAAAATAATCGTCTAGGTTTGTCAAATAACTATGCAGTCGCTATTTAAGTACAAATTTGGAGTAGAATTAATTATATTTAAAATTAGTCTACTTACAATTCTTGAGTGGGAAATTTATTCGCGTTTTATAAACAAATGAAAGTACTGAGGGGCACCCGGCACATTGAACAGAAACCTCAGCAATTTCTAAACTAAAAATTTATTTATTTATTTATTATTTCAAAAATGTCTGGAATTTTTCCAGGCATGCCGTCATTGCAAGAAGTCATTGACAAATCCTGGATGCTTCATGCATAAAGACAATTTCTCATGCTGATGTTTTTTGGGTGATTGGTTTCTGGTGGCTAAATTATTTTGACTTTCGCGACCAAATCAGGAAAATCAATAGCAAAGAAATGCACTTCCGCAGCAGTTGAATGGTTTTCCAAGAATTGAAATATTGCTATGGAATGGCTTCCTTGATATATTTTTAGTAAAACGAGTTTCCTTAAAAAAAAAACTTATATTCCTTGAACTAAAAATATTCGATTACGCTACTTGATTAGAATACGGAACAGCTCAGACCACAACCTATTTCTTTAAAATTCAACTGTCAATGTTATTAGAATACCGCATTTTTCGCCGCAATGTTTGGACACAGCCAAGGTTTTATAAAACTTCCTTGGTTCAACAATGTTCAAAAAATAGCTCGTGTGTTATTCATTATTGTATTGTTCTTACTAACAATTTAAAGGATATCACATGATTTTTCGACTTGTAGTTTTAGGTCTAGGTCAAAAAGTTCGAACGTAAACAGTTCGGGATGTGCCAAATTTCGAGGAGCAATACACAACTTATGAACTGCACGGAAAACAAATGTTACAACTGGACCTTGACAAAATACTCCACGGTAAAAACGACAGAGGTTTGAGTACCAGCGAGAACTCGATAGAAGAAGTGAAACCGTTTACATTAATGTTACCCAAAACACATACCCCTGAGTAACATCGGAAGATATACGAACACATTGGGAAGCCATCTCAATGCACCAATCGTTAGAATGTCGGGAGATTAAATTGGTCATCACAACAGATTCAAACAGTTTATAACTTTTAAAATTCTATACATGTATTTTGCGTAAGTGGTTTCAAATATCGCTAACGCTCCTTTCGATTTGCTGCTACACGTATTTATTATTCAGCAACTAAAGAGTAAGACAACCATTCTGATTTACCTGTAGTCTAACTTTAGCAGTATCAATTGGAATTGTAACAGCCTCTGCGATAGAAGCCGCGATACCTGCGCTGCAAAACTTCACCAACACACTCGGCTCGGGGTAGTTTCCCTTGGACGACGTGCCAACCATTCTTGCTAAATCGACGACTAAAATATTCTACAAAAATTAACTTCTCGATTGAATCCGATCGCATGGAATAAGCCAACCGATTAAAAGGGCTTTCTAGTTTCTGGCGTCTCTCAAAAAGCGATTGCCATTTGCCAAAACTCCTGAGTTAGTATTGATGCGATGGAGTCGTCGATTCCACGTAGAACTTGTTTTGCAATGCGTTGAAGATTGACAGCTTCTTAGCGAATCAGAGCGCGTTTAGCCCGAGCAATCGCATGTCTTAACTAATTACCATATTTCACGTCGCTCGATGAAACTTTCGAAAATTTCAACTTTTCGCCTATAAAACTCTAAAATAAACTTAGCCTTTCTTGACTTTTCGGTTCCTGGAAGGGAAATATTTAGTAAAATTTAAGATTTCAATGTTTTCGGCCTAAATAGTGGATAATTATTCTACTTATTTCTGATTGGTTAAGAAAGTAGGCGTCTCGGGGGTGTGTCTTATGACTAACCAGGAGAGAAACCGGTTTTTGTAGTATCTGCATGTTACAAGGCACGATATTTACGACAGGATGCAAGGAAAGCAGATTTAAATTGTTCAGACCTTTTCAATAAAATGAAGCTCGTATTAATAAAAGAAGAAAAAGTTACGTGCGAGAATTACAGAAATTAAAACCACATGACATGCAATTGGTTCTAGGATAAACCCTCTTCATAAACAGTGCCGAGTTACGTGTAATGAGCGCGATCCAGTCACTGAAACGAAAACATGGGGTTAGTGGTAGGAGGGGGAGGGGGGATCCCATACAAAAATGAAGATGAAGGAAAAACAGGAACAAAATCAGACGAGATCGTGGGGGGGGGGGGGGTGTAATGCTGCTGCCAAAAAACATTTTTTACATTATCACCTTTTTTGTTGCAACCATTTTTCTCGTACTTTAGTTTCATTAATCGGTGCAATCTCCGTGTATCTTTTGTTCTAAATCTCGCATCATGAGTCCATTACATTCGGCTATTACACACGGAGGCCTCTTTTCTCTGTATTTCGCTGGGCTGAGAGTCGCGAGGCCTCTGCCAGCAGGGCATGTCTCTACAAATGTACAAAGTGCCTTCCTTTCCATACAGTGGAGTATTGGCAAGGGTCGTTTTCTTTTTACGGACTGCCAGGGCGCCTCGATTTCGCGCGTGTCCGCCTCCTGGAATGGCTGATTGCATTTTTAATCCGCACAGGGGGGGTTGAGGACCTATGGAAATTTTCCAGGGGGGTTGTTTTGGACTCTGGAAATTCCACGGGAGGGGGTATGTCTGGAGACTGGAAATTCCAGGGGGGAGGGGTAAAAAAGGTGACTTTCCAGGGACATTTTATCCAAAAATAGATTTTCCAGGGGTATTTTGCCAGAAAAAATGGAAATTCCCGGGGAGGGGGTCCTTTATGAGGTTGGAAATTCCAGGGGAGGGGGTCTGTTTCACGAGTGGAAATTCCAGGGGAGGGGGTCTTTTTAAAAGAGGTCCTCAACCCCCCCGGTGCGGTTTAAAAATGCAATCAGCCAATCTGTCTCGAAAAACGAACTCTTTCGAAAACAAACAGAGTCGGCTACGCAGGCTAGTTGGGTAATACAATTAAACAAGCTCATCTATCCAGGTGTGAAACTTAACGCTGGATATTGGAAAAAAGACGTTCATAAGCTTTCGGTAGAGCTTTCTGCCCTAAGCCTGTTACTCACAGCCCTGGTTACTTGGCGTAACCTCTAACCCCAGAGGGGGACGAAAGGGGGACGAAGGGGGAACGAAGGCAAACAGTAAGATGAGCACAATGGCCAATCCCTATCCCATAAATACAGCTGCATAACAAAATCATTTGGGCAATTTGCTACCCCCTTCTATTACCTACAAATTCTGGTCTAAATCAAATTAGCCGTTTAAATTACAAGCCCTTTATGAATGTTTTTTGACATTTAGGTCCTTTCTATTTTGCTTACTAGTGTACAGTAGTTATAATCAATGTCAACCAGTCAACAGTCATTATTGATGTTATTGAATGAGTATAAGTTCTATTTTGTGTGACAACGCAGCTCAGAGTACAAAATGCTTGTTACAACTCAACTCACTCACACTCACTCACTATCCAAGAACATTTTTAACTAATCTACATTTTTTTTTTGGAAAAAGGAAAACTAGGACGAGGACTTCTCCTCCAAAGGGCCTTCAATTGTTCTCTCAGCCAATCACATCGCTGAGTGATGCCCAACTTCGTCGGATTGAAAGCTAAGAAATCCCTACCTTTGTTTTCATTCGATAGATGAATTTGAAGACGAATCACGTGTAGAAATCTCAAAATAACAATCTTCATTTTACCGAATTGATTCGAAAACATTGCACTACATTCCCTAAATCAGCCGATGGAAATGGATGCTTTTTCAGACTCAGTATGTTGCTAACTCGTTAAAATGGCGGTTGACAAAGGCTATTTAACATTAAATCAGAAGAAAACACATCAGGTAAGGCACACATGCTTTCCTTCACCCCCTGCTTATACTTGTAGATGAATGTTAACGTTCGGTTCATAGAAGTTAATGTAGTTAACATTTCTTCGTTGTTTTCTTCATTGTTTCTATTGCTTCTTTGAGGTGTTCCTCAAGTTTGATAGCATCCTCAGCAAACTTACGAATCCCTTCTGCAAGTTTTTCAGTTGCCATGGCATCCTCATTCAGAAGCCAACGGAAGACTTTCTCGTCAACTTCTACTTTCTGGATGTCAAGCTTTTTAGCTGCAAGTAATAATTACAATTTATGTAAGAGTAATCCCAGAGTAAAAAAGAGTTTAATTTCAAAAGGGGAAAAGGTGTTCTGCTTATATTTTCAAGAGGTTTTATAATTAGGACATCAAAGTAGCTGTGTATTTTCCTTAACACGTTTGCTATGATTGCCGTTGGCGTCATTTCGCTTCCATGGTAACGAGTTACGACTTCATGAAATGTTCATGTCAAAATTATCTTTGGATATTTTTTCTTTAAAAAATACAGTTTTGAGAAGATCTAGTGCAGTCCCTGAACTCTCCTTCGTTGTTTCGTGGTCGCCGAAAGGAGAGTCCAGAAACCTTTGGATGAGCATGCGCTAGATCTGACCAAGAAGTTGTTTTTGTTTCGTTAGTGCGCATGATCCAAAAACCGTTGTCGAAGATTGTTTGTTGAATTTTAGCGGTTACGGTCACAAGGGCGTCCTAACTTGATGGGCAAAACTCATATAGCCAACAATCAATTTCCGACAACGGTATTTGGATCATGCGCACTAACGAAAAAACCCAAGTTCTTGGTCAGATCTAGCGCATGCGCATACAAATGTTTCTGGACTCTACTTTCGGCGACCACAGGCAACAACGGAGCCGCGAAGGAGAGTTCAGGGACTGGACTAGAGAAGATCTGGCAGATATGAAAGATGAAACATATTATGATTTCACCACTGCATGAGCCTTGATTTAAATAGGGATGCCATTAAAGTACTATAGGCCCATGATGCATTGCACACAGTTTGCTGATTCTTGAAGATTCTCAAATTGCATGATTTCCAAAGTAAAGCTGTCGCTCTTAATCAATCAGCATTGAGATAGTGAGCACAATGTACAATAATTAACTCTACTATCTTCCAAAGTGGAGTAGGTATCCACTGCTGGGAGGGAAAGTTGTTTTAGTATATACCAATCAGTAAAATAAAGTATGATGGATTAAGTAATGGTCCGTATAAGAACTACCCAAGCGAACGGCAGAGCATGCTGGAATGCAATTATTTTCTATTGAAAATATCTGCGATTTTATTGGCTTAGACACAAAAAATGGTCAAATTACCATGAAAGAAAGACTTTTCTCAGGATTTATGGTAAGATATAAGCACATGTGATACTCATATACAGGATATACGATTTTTAAAGACTTCGTATATGGGGAACCTTGCGTAAAATAGTGATTCTCTTTCCTTTATTTTTCTTTAATCTGATTGGTCTGGAGAGTTATTATCGCAATATTTTCTCAAGCAAGTCGAAATCAATAATTGTTTCACTTGTATTATGTTACTAGTCATGACAACTTTCTGTGGTAAAAGAATGGAACGCATCCTATAATATGGGGAACCCTGAATGCCGTAGAACAATGGAGTTTCGGTTCCTTCTTGCATGGATGATTACTTAAACAATTCAAAGGGCAGTATCGCTTCTGATACTGTCACGAAACAAGCCACCATTTTGAGAGTTTTCTCAAACTGCTGGATTTTACTTTTTCAGGAACCAATCAGAGTTCACGAAAATTACTATTCACTGATTTCATTAATTTGATCTACAAATAAACAATTCACCTTCTTCAGCACTTAACTTGCATTCAAGCTCCATAGTTGAATTCTGAAGTTTGTCAAGAAGAGATGGGCTGTAGATAGGACAGAAAATAGACTTTAGTGAAGGAAGGATACACACATGAAACTCTTTAAAGGCAGAGGCAAAGCAACCTATGATAAGAATGGAGTGGGGGGGGGGGGGGATGGGGGATGCATTGCCTGGTATACCTAATGGTAAGGTTATCACATCCAACAAGGCCTGTTATTTGCCCAACATTCCTGAAGGAGGCGCCCATGACAATGGTCTTGTAGCCAAATTTCTTGTAGTAGTTATAAATAGCTGTCACACTCTTGACACCTAAAAAAACAAATGCAACCATACAAAAGTCAACTCTGGACACAGTGGTCACAGCTGGTAGGTTGGAGGACTTACCTGTAAGGTCTGAGTAAAGGAAAAAACATCCAGATCATTTACTGCCCTCAAATTATGCTATCGAGCATAAATCTCCTTAGAAAATCTTGCCTTATATCAAATTACAACAACAACAACAACATTTTATTTCATTTCTAAGGAATACTTACAAAATTTTTGAAGCTAGCCTGCAAATAGCAGAGATAATCAAGGCTAATCAAACTATTTTGAGGCAATACCGCAATTATTTCTGGCACCAAGATATCATCCTCTGTTTGCAGGAGCTTCTTGAGCATAAACTGAAGATGATGTAAAATGAGTTTGACTTGCCCAATTATTTAATCTAGTGCTTCCCAAATTGTGAAAATTTGGGCATCTCTCGCTGGGTCTGGGAACATTCCATTTTGACCATAACAATCCTTGGCACACCATGATGCGGGATCAGCTGGATGGTATTTTTTTAATTAATTTACACAATACTTGACTGAGCAAGCTTCATCATCTTTACAAAATCAATCAAGGTAATTAACAATTATTCCTCGAGCCCGAATGGGCTCTGAGTCAATAGCCCATGAGGCCGAAGGCCGAATGGGCTATTGACTCAGAGGCCATGAGGGCGAGAGGAATAATTGTTTTAGTCAAATCACACTAGTAGGTCAATTTGTATTGCCCAAAAAATGTTTTTGTTCTGGTCATTTGGCATTTTCTGGCTTTCAAATCCGACACTTTTCGCTACTAGTAGGCTATAACTTATAGCCTACTAGTAGCTCAACCAATCAGAACGCAGCATTGATAATAGACCATAGTGTGATTTGACTAAGGTGTGATACATTGTACTGAGTACATGTTGTGCAGTACATGTACCAGATGAATAAGCTTCCAACCTCACCTGGATCATCAGAAGACTCGTAGTCCTTCCCATACCTCTTCACATGCCAATCATAAATTCTACCAACAAAAGGTGAAATCAGGGTGACACCAGCCTCGGCACAAGCTACCGCCTATGAAAGCAGAGGCACATTTTGAGGTAATTACTAAAATGTACTGTAGCTTTATTGTCAAATACATAGTATCGGGATTATCCAAAGTCAAGATTCTGATTTCATTTGGACGATTCTGCACTGTCAATCAAAATATAAAACACAATGACAACCAGATTTCGCACTCATAATTCTACTCATATCTTTATCGAAAGTTTCATGCACACCATTTTGTACAGTCAAGTATTCAAGGTGTGCATAATATTTTGATTGACCAGCACAGAATCACCAAAGAACTGTACATTCCATTACCTGGACAAATGCAAATAGCAAAGTCAAGTTGCAATGGATACCCTCTTTCTCCAGGATCCTAAATAAAACAGTAAGAGGTTCCCATAAAGTTATTGTACTGTATTTAGGCACATCCTTCAAGAATGAGTCAAAGGTACATTATCCTGACAGATGGATGGACAAACAGAAACTACCCAAAACTAAGCCATGTACATACATCTTGGAAAAACATCTCTATCGGTTGGAACAGTAGATGGACAGATGAATAAACAGATGAAGGGATAGGCAACATCACTGAGGTAAAGATAACAAGGGGCGTAGCCAGGATTCGAGAAAGGGGGGTCACATCTGTACAAATGTATGGTGCCCTTTCCAGTTTACCAATTTTTTTCTTAAAACTGTATTTTTCTTCGAAGGGGGGGGGGGGGGGGGGGGGTTACAGGCGTCCCTCCTAGCTACGCCCAAGTGGCAGATTGCTTACTCTGCAGCTTTTATTCCTTCCCAGGTCGAGCTTAGTTTGATGAGGACTCGCTCTTTGCTGATGCCTTCTTCCGAATACAACTGTATGAATTTCTTTGCTTTGGCAACTGATCCCTCAACATCAAATGAGAGCCTGTTAAAAACACATAGAAATCACATGCTATATGTTAACAGAATCTGCACTGCACACCCTGATTCACGATTGGGCCTCCTACAAGTTAAACATAGAAACCACATGCTATATGTTGCACAGAATCGGCACTGCACTGCACACTATTACAGGATGTTTACTGTACCATGTTTCATTTGAATGTGACTATGGCACATGGCGCAGCCTCTTCCTAATCATTGGTAAACATATTTTATTTTATTTCAGCCTGGGTAGGTGAAACTAAAAACATTACACGGTTAAAAACTGTAATCTTGCCCAAAAGGTCCTTAGGTCTAAGATCAGCTAACATCAGTTAGTCCTTCTCTCATACTAACTGGTTATTACGAAATTGAACTTCTTTGTATACACATAATATTGAGTGTTTAGGCACACCAAGTCCTTGTATAATTACAAAAGTACACACACTTCTGAACTGAACAGCATACAGTACATATTTGTGTACACTGTACCTGGCATCAACTTCTGTGGACACCACACCAGGAACAATCTTCAATATTTCCACTCCAAATAAAACAAACTGCAACAACATCAAAAAGAAGGTTCCACTTAAACAGCAGCAAACTACAAGATTATATTAAAGGCAGAAACAACAGACTGTCTACTTAACAGATCCACTGCTCTCAGCCGCAATGCTTGATCTGCATTGTTTCAATTGGTATTAAAGAGCCTGTGCCAGCTGCCATTTTGAAAGCATAGCAACATACTAAGTAAGAGAAAGCATCCATTTTCATCTGCTGATTTAAAGAATATAGAGCA
This sequence comes from Scolanthus callimorphus, assembly GCA_033964015.1. Classification (NCBI taxonomy): domain Eukaryota; kingdom Metazoa; phylum Cnidaria; class Anthozoa; order Actiniaria; family Edwardsiidae; genus Scolanthus; species Scolanthus callimorphus. The sequence goes on along the minus strand of CM066912.1, from coordinate 28,191,762 downwards.
ACTTTCTTGATTGAATTTGGTACAACATTAAAGTGCCTATAATAACAAAATCGTTTTATACTTATAAGAAAGCTCTTTTAAAATGGGGAAGAATGGCGTTTATTTGATGTTCGTAGCAATAAGGTGCAAGAGGTTTTTAACTTATGCAAATTAGGCAAATGGTGACGTCATAGCAGGGACATATAAATCCAGAGCAAATGCTTACCACTATATCTTAGCAACAAAGGGACAGACTCTGTTCAAACTTGAGAATATCAGGCAGCATACCAATACCCTTGCCCAGATATGCTTATTAGGGTTGTCATGGTAACGGCCCTCTGCACCAGGGCTGCACATAAATAAATTTAGCAAAAATCTGTAAAATATTGACATTTGTATGAGATCCTGTGAAACTCAAAAGAATACCCGACAATAGTAGTAGAAACATCTTGGCCGTATTTTGTATGATTACACAACTAGGTGAATATAATACAGATTTTTCGTTATTTCTGAAAGAGAAGACCTCAAACACAAATCGTTACCATGGCAATACTAATAAATACACAGAGGTATGTTGTCAATGCTGTTCTTTAACATCACCAAGTTTGAAGATTGCCTGAGCATTTCTTGCCATGTTATGGTGAAATGAAGTTTGCAGGATTGTCACTCTTCCTGCTATGACATCATCAATTACCTAATTTGCATAAGCTAAAATCCTGAATATCTCTTAGACTGCTTGCAGCCCCTTCTTCGGCAAACGTCCGTAAATTGAGAGAATGTTTTTTACCCGCTACGCGCTTCCATTTGTTTACAGTGTCGAGTTACCCAGTAGAGGGAGAGATGCACCACAGAAAGGAAAACACCGAAAGAAGGGACTGCGGACACTCCTTTCAGAAACCTGGCTTTTTTCTGTCAAATACATCATTCTCACCCTGAACTGTGAATAATCCCTGAATAAAATCGACGACAGCTAAATGTCAATTATGCCAATCAATTTTGTGATGAGAACCAGATCGTGTAGGTTTGGTATAAAAATGTAAACACTGTAAACAAAAGTCGAAGCCTGCTGCGGGGAAAAAACATCTCCCTCGATATGCGGACATTCGCCAAAGAAGGGGCTACAAGCAGTCTATGTAACTGCAGAATGTTGTTTTCTTCATGGAGCAGCGATAACCCGTCACGGTCTATGTACATCAGCACTTAAGCGGTTATTGGCGCAGTGCTGATAGATCTTTACACTCTAGCCAATCAGATTGTTCAAGTGAAATTCCTTTGACAAAACCAGGTTTCTGAAAGGAGTGTCCGCAGTCCCTTCTTTCGGCGTTTTCCCCCAGTGGCGCGTCTCTCCCTCTCCTGAGTAACTTGACACTGTAAACAAATCGAAGCACGCCATGCAAATTTTTGCAAGCCATGCAAATTTTGACCTGCCATAAGTTTCTTTGCTCTGTCATATTTGAGAAACTATTCATGAAAGGTACTATGGGGAATGCATCGCAAGTCTAGTCAAGAAGATCTCGCCTGTCATCATATTCAGGGCCTGACACTGCAACCATATGGTCGCAGTCACCAATGGCGACTAAATTTGGGGGCTTGGCGACCACAATTTTAGAGCTAGTCGCCAAATGGCACCCCATCTTTCTAAGTTCAGCTGAGATCCATGTCTATGAGGCGACTAAATTTTGCTTTCAGGAGACTAAAATGTTTGAATTAGTCGCCAATGGCACCTTGTGAAAAAAGTTAATGTCGGGCCCTGATATTATTTCTTTGGCAGTTCATCGTTATTTTGGCCTGACAATCCTACATTTTTGCCTGACATATGGCAGTTGGCAGGCTGCTATTTGAGACCTGATTTTACTAACCAGTTTATCCATGGCAGCGGACACTTGTTCCTCAGGGGTACTGTGGGGGAAAAGAAGTGAAATCAATTATCATCCACAGCCAGCACAGCTTCTTTAGTGTTCAAGCTTCTGAGGTCTTTGCTTCCAGATCCAGACGCTGCAACTTCTTCAGCAACAAAAGCGTGCCGCCCGCAATTACTACTGTAATCCAAAGCCAAACAAAACAGCTCACATCTCATTTTTCAACTATAAAATGCCCGATACTCAGAAACATTTGGTAATAAGGTACCTTCCATTAGCTTTCCCATACTTCACGGCCTTTTCTAAAAGATGCTTATATTCCTTCATTTCAGACGCCTTCAAGAGAAGTGACGGGTTTGTCGTCGCATCAGTAGGCTTGTACTGACCGATGGCTGAAAATAAGATCGCAGAATTCAGACATTTTAGCTCATTCTTCGCAATTATTGTCCTCCATGGGACTACCTTCTATGTCCCCAGTATCTGCAACAACTGTTGTGTATTTTCTGAGCTGTTCTAGAGCACTAGCCATGGCTTTAAGTGACAGTGAAACAGTAAATCTTCGGCTAATCGAGCGAAGGGACGAAAATAATTCGAAACATATTTATACAGGCACGTGTTAATCCGTGCGAAACGAACTTTTAAGGGGGGAGGGGTAATAAGCTGAAATTTAAAATAAAGAATCGGGTCTCTTGTAACGCATAATCTGTAGTAAAAATACATGTTTTAAAAAGTAACTCATGTCTGAAATAACGAAAAAATATTTACTGTCGCATAACTAAATTCAATCTAAAATGTTGGCAAAATTATTTTTTTCTATCTTGCTCCTCCCTACCGGAGAAATTCTTTTGAGCCCGCTGTCATGTCAGCGGTAATATTTTACCTGATTGTGAGTGACAACTTGACTATTAAAGGCGCGGGAATTCGGAATTCAGAAGAAGAAACAGACAGAACTCTGTACATTGTGTACATTGTCTCAGGGTCCTGAAGGGGGGGTCCCAATCCCGTATCCCGGCCGTCCGTTTTTTTTTTCTCGCAAAATCCCGTTCCCAGTAGGTAAAATCCCGAATCCCGGCGCACGAAAACTGTGATGTAAAATTGAGATTCTTGCTTTTATCGCGGGTACTATCTCTTGGTCCTGTAGGTTTTATTGTTCATGCACGCCGCAAATGACGAAATTGTTAATATTGCAGCCAAATGACGAATTGCTATGCTTGTAATGTCGATTTCTTTCCAACATAAGTGATTGTCCGCCAGGCCTATCACTATAAAGGCTTTTCGTGATCCCCTTATTTGAACATGGGATATATTTTACAGGAATTTCTCTTCTGTTGCGCGTGAAGCGGGCCCTGTTTTAATTGATAAACGAATTTCATCAAGCCTCAGAAAAAAGGTAGATGAACATTGCATTTTTTTGGTGTATAGCAAATAAAGCCTGTAGTTTGTCGTGCACGACGCAAATGACGAAATCGTCATATTTGCGGCCCAACTGATTAATTTCTATGTTTGTTTAAACGTCGATCTTTTCGCGGGGAGTTTGTTTTTCCTCGCTAAGATACAAATGTTCTTGTAACGGGCATTCCATTTAAACGGCACGAGCATATTGTCTTTGTTTGCGGGAGATCTCAAACGCAATATTACATGTTCTTCCTTATGCGAAATGTTTAACGTATTGAAAGAAGAGAACTACAAAAATGCAAATGATATAGAAATTGCTGGAATAATTCCGCAGAAAATTTCTTGTGATCCCCCCTTCCAGGGCTTCAGTTCGAGAGTTCCCCCCTTTCGCCCACCCCAAAATGAAATGATCCTCTGCCCGTATGATATCTCGTCCTCAATTTTGATACAAAAGATATATCATACGATTCTATTCAAAAAGTGGTTCCGCCGTTTTGAAAATGCCTATGCCAAGTTATCAAACCGTTGATCAAAACCTCGCAGATTCCGAGGGACAAAAAAAAGCAAAACGAGGGCCTTAATTTAGAAGGGGCGAGAAGTGAAATTCTATTTTCAGGTAGCCTGCTGTTAGGATAAACAGTCTTAAAATGCGAAAAAATGGTATAAATTGACGACTTTTTATTAAGATACACAGGATATACAAGGAGAGATTTGAAAAATCTCGTTCCCGTTGAAGCATCTTGATTCCCATTCCCGGTAGTCAAATCCCGTTCCCGGTAACCCAAATCCCATTTTCCCGGCCTAAACTGAAAAGGTGAATCCCGGTACCCGTTTTACCCCTTCAGGACCCTGTTGTCTGTAGAAACTGGTAATTTTGAAGCTGACGATCTTTTCCCCGCGATCTTCAGCCCGGTGAACACGCAGCTTTCAGACTAGCCGAAAGCGGAACTTAAGTTCATGACCGCGCTGCGGGATATCACATTGCATGCCATCGCTAGTTAGGCTCTTAATACTAACTAGAGGTCACCGGAAGTAAAATTCTCGCAACACACAAAATCATTTTGCTAATGTGCAGTACAAAGCGATGAAAGATATAAATGCGCAGTTGACCTTTTTAGATTCTTGGGTAATGCAATCACTACGTAGCGTTTAAATTTAGACGATATGACATATTGCACGCACGTAACGCGGCTTGTCGGATTGGCCTACTATTTCCCATACAGGAAGCAAGTGTTGCAACATAGCTCAATAAAAACATAAAATCCAAGTCTCATCGAGTTTTCCCAGAACATACATCACTTTCCCCTGCTTTAAATAGTCTTTCTCGACCTGATATCGAAGTCCACTTATTGGTACAATTTGTTTTAGTCGAGCTGGAGCCCAAATTAATATCGTGATTTCCACGATTTGCGCTAGCTGTCGCGTCACTCCGCGTGTGAAATGAGTAGTAGTACTCCCTCAATAGAAACACATATTGAGAATTTAAACTCACTTTGCCGTATCTGTGGGGCGAGATTGAGGAAACTAAAAGAAAAGTTTAAAACCCCTTATTCTTGTAAGGAGTTTTCGGAGTTTTTAAGGTCTAACTTTGACCTGAACGTCGACAAAGACAGTGAAGAAATCCATCCGCCCCGGTTTTGCAATCTTTGCTACTTGTCGGCCGATTCCAAACATCGTACTAGAGAAAAAAATATTGTGGGAGATACACACAGCACAGTGTGAATTATGTGATCAAGGAAATGCTACAAAAAAGATGGCGTATTCGAACGTGGCGTTTTCCCCTGGGCTTTGTTGGCGTACAAGGGGCAGGGACAGTCCCAGCCACACAACGTTCGGATGCCCTTTGTATGGCACTACGAAAGCTGAAATTGCTTCAGAATTTGAAGCTTTAATTTTCGTATGTAGATTACAACATCCCCTGAATTTTTCGAATTGCACAAAAGGTGAAAACGTACTAATTTTAGGGGGATTTTTGCTGTTAGAAAGGTCAGGGGCATTTTCGGAAAACTTGATTTCAATCCCTAAAATTTTCGCACCCCATAACTTTCAGCTGCAAAATTCGAACAGATACAAAATTTATAGGGATTAAAAATACCCAATTTACAGTCATTTGTAGACAGACAGACTTTATTTATACGCGGACAAAACACTCAGTATACTTGTGATTATTTATAACAAATAAACATATATAGAACTAGTAAAAAAATAAGCATATATAAAGCTACTACTGTTTTACTGGTTTTATTTAGAAATCACAGTTTTCCAAACCATTCTTGAATTGACGTAAGGTGGTAGTTGAACGTAATTCACTTGGAAGATTGTTCCAGAGTAAAGCCCCACTGTAGCCACTGTAGTCCGCGGCTTCGGTATAGCTAGCTTATTATTGCTATTTCTAAAATTGTAGGAGGTTTCGCCTGGGGAAGAATATGCTCGAGGAGAACTACCGAACCAGAGAATAGAGCTGTTGTTCACAGAAAAAAGTCTCGGAACCTAAAAGAAAGATGACGGAGCAGAATGTGTCAGACTAGATACGTAGGATTTCTGTTTAGGGGAGTTCAGATCACTATAAAACCTTATGAGTTCTCAACTAAGCTTTAATTTCACGTTTTTATGCTGATGCTGTGAACGGGGAGAACTTAAAATACGCCGTTATGTTTGTAATATGACACGAGATTGCATTAAAATTGAACGTAGAAATCACTCCATAACGTCTATAAAACAAATTGTACTAAACAACCTACCTCGGTTCATAGTCTTGAGTAGCCCTGATATCAACTCCAATACATGGTATATTTCAGAAAACTCCGGTTAGGAGTAGAATCGAACTCTTCGTAAGCCCTTTAAATGTAATCGTTACTATAGCACTCTGAACATAGACTCGATTTGAAAGCCCGTTAAAGCATAATTTTAGCTAAAAACAAGAGATTTTCCAAGCTTCCTGCCTTCCTCGTCGCCTCTGCTGCCATTTTGAACGATAAATCATTAACATACTTGGATTTCATCGGCGTTTTATTGGCTGAAAGTACAAAGCCCATTCTTTCCTGTACCGTAAACAACGAAAGTGCGACTTGGTTGCTAGCGGCAACGACCTGATCGCAGGGGGCTAATGGGAAAAACCGCTGATTCTAGGCCCGCGACCTAAGTTCCGCTCTGAAAGCTGCGTGTGAAATACAAAGAAAACAAAGAAAAGAGGCCTCTGCGCGCGACAGCAGGGTTAACGTTGTACATCCATTCTCGCTCGCACCAAAAGCTCATAATCGTACCCAGAGCTAGCTCCCCAGCTCGTCTGCACGCAGGGGTTGCTCTGGGGACATCCAGTTGAGGGCCGTTGCTGATTGGCTGACTTTGAGCGTTGGAACATGCGCTGGAAGGTCTTTCTCTCAGCGGCTCTGTATTAAATATCGCGCATGCGTCAGTGGCTGTCACCAGAGCCTCCCCTGCGGGCTTACGAGCCGGGGAGCTCTGGGTTCGTGAATGGTGTACATCAAGCCGCTACACCATGCTACATATAAACCTCCAAAGAGGATTAGTTAGGTACCGTCCACACTACGCCGGCTAAATTTGAAAACGGCTATTTTGCCTCGAAAACGGAACAAATATTTTCTGTCCACACTACGCCGGCTAAATGTGAAAACGCACAAGAACGTCAGCTAAGCGCGTGTGCGAAAAAGAAAAACGTGAGCCCGCGGTCATAATTTCCTCACAGACATGTGGTACGACGTCATCGTTTTCGAAAAGATCCGTTTTCGCCGTCCACACTAAAACGCGTAGCCGGCGTTTTCAAATTTAGCCACTTTCGGTAGCGCTTTCGAAAAGCTCCGTTTTCGGTGGGAAATTTAGCCGGCGTAGTGTGGACGGAAGGCACAGCCGTATAAATATTTAGCCGTTTTCAAATTTAGCCGGCGTAGTGTGGACGGGGCCTTAGTAGCGGAAGTACACAGGCTATAGCAACGTAGTATCTGTGCACATTCATTCAGTTTTTTGTCGCCGATTTTCAACATGTATAAAACAAACTTTAGTAGACCCTGACCATTTTCAGAAACACCATTCTTAGGCGGCCCCGTCCACACTAACGCGTTTTCGCTTGAATCCGTATACTTTTGATACGTTTAGGCCTGCCTCGTCCACACTAACACGCTGATTGTTTTCATTGAATCCGAACAAGATTGAAAACACTCTCAAAAGTGACTTATCGTTTTAGTGTGGACGGTCGAATCTAGTCTCCCTCGCAAGGCCGCGCAACGCTTTTCCTCCTCCTCCTCATGGGGAGGGAAGCGTTGCGTGAGCGACACAAAGAACGGGCTGCGAGGGAGACTAGGTCGAATCCGGATAAAAATGAAAACAATGACGTCCTTGCACACGCTAACATCAAATAAAACCTGATCGCTTGTTTGGAGCTAAATCTCCCGTCCACTAACACGCTGCGAATCCGTTGATAAGTTTGAAAACGAATACTTTTGAAAACGCGTTAGTGGTCAAAATGCAGTGATCCCCTCTATAAAGCTCCGTCCCCACTAGCGCCATCAGGATCATAAGAATCATAAGCACCAGGCGTTCTGTTTCTTATGACTTAGTGAGGACGCTTCGTCACGCGTCGTAAGGCGCTTACGTCATAAGCACGACCATAAGCAGGCGCTTATGTCGGACGACGCTTATGACGACGAACCGTCCTCACTAAGTCTTAAAAGTTGAAACATAACGCCTGGTGCCAAGAGTGGATTACCAAGAGTTTCCATATTTACTATGTACGCCCGAATCACAGTCAGAAAATATGTAGATGTTCAGGCAAGCCTGTGGCCGCGTAGCACTAAGTTCAACAGAGTGGAGATAAGGAATTAACCTTGTGTGAAAGCTAACGTGCTAATGAAATGATCGCATGTGTGCTTCTGAGCGTTAGCCCTAGTAAGCGGAGAAAGAGAAAAAAATCTCTGACCCCGAGAGGGACAGTGGAGGGAAAAGTGTCTATTTTTAGAACTAGGATGCCCGCGAAAATTCGTCATCCACAGGGTTCCCACTTTCTCGATACGCGAACAGTTGTGAGATCCAGAAAATTAAATCGCAGATCAATGGAAAAACCGTTAAAATCGCAAAGACAAGGTAGGATATTCTCTATTTTGTTGTGTATTGGGTATACGAGCATTCGACCCTGAGCATTCGAATACTTTCGCGCGCGAAACTCAAATCTAAAAATAGACACTTTTCTGACTGTGATGTGGACAAATACAGTAGGGAAAGATTCTAACTCTTGTTAATCCACTCTTGATGGTGCTTATGATTCTTATGACGCTACTGGGGACTATAAGATTAAGTACTATGGTTAACGTGACCCCTCTCAGAGCTGTTTAAAGTTTTCGTGATCCCCTCCGCCCCCTATTTAAACCAGCGGAAGCATTTTACTAAATAAGGAGATCGCATTTGTTTCTTTGCGCGCGAAGCGCGCCCTGATTTTAATAAACGCATGTCATCAAGCCTTTGAGAAAAGGTAGATGAAGATTCCATTTTTTGTGTATAGTAAACAAAGCCTGTAGATTTTACTCTTTATGCGCGCAATGCGCGCCGCAAATGAAGAAATTATTATTATTCATGTGCGTGAGGCGCTGCCAAAATGACGAATTGCTATGCTTGTAACGTCGGACTCACGCTTACCTAGGGGGTCTCCTTTCGAACAGGCTCTTTTTGGGGAGTTTGTTTTTCCTTGCCAAGATACACGTTCTTGTAAAGACTATAGTGGGCATTCCATTTAAACAGCACGAGTGCATTTTTGGGTTTCTATAACGTCGCGCGGATGTGTGCTGAACAATTCTTTGCTTTTCAGTGTGCGCGATCACGAATTGTCTCTACATTTTCCAGCCCACGGTTACAGCTACATTGTAGTTCACCAGCCGGTACATACCTTCCCTAAATCAACCGATATGGATACATTCCCTAGCGTCACGGCATAATGTGGACAATGTGGCATGTTGCTAGGCTGACAATTAAGAAGGCGGCTGGCTTATCCCCCCTTTCTTGGCCATTTATTATTTTTATTGCCACATGGCGCCACCCCCCCCCCCCCCCCCCCCCCCCCTAAATGCGCCGGAGCTCGATCGCAGGCCATTTCTTAGCCATTTCTTATTTTTACTGCCACATGGCGCCACAGCTAGATGCAGTTTCCTGTGCAAGTACCATCGACGTGAGATTGATTCTTCATGCTTAGATTTTTTGCTGCTCGCCAAAAATTTAAGGGGGCTCCAGGGAGGGTGAGCCCGCGTTCCAACCATAAGTGACCTTTTGACCTATACATTAACTTCCGGTTAGCAAAAGCCATTTCCGGTCTAGCGCGACAGAAACTGAAACTCACACCCCTAGTTCCAGGCTCTTAAAACTTTGAAGAGCTTCAATATAATCCACTCTGCACATTTTCCTGTTAGCCTTCGAGATCGAGAAAGCTACAAGAACCGACTGGAAAATGTCCGGCATAGCCACCGAGGGGGCAACATTTTATGATACGTACGACTTGAAAGAGGAACTTGGCAAAGGGGCCTTCAGCACCGTTCGAAAATGCTGTCACAAAGAGACCAAAGTCGATTATGCCGTGAAAATTCTTAACACGAAGAACATGACACAGAGAGATATCCACAAAGTCGAGCGAGAGGCTAGAATTTGCCGGCATTTGAAGCACTCTAACGTTGTCCGTCTCCACGCGAGTATACTGTCGGACGGGTTTTACTTCTTAGTATTCGACTTAGTGACTGGGGGTGAACTATTCGAGGATATAGTCGCTAGAGAGTATTACAGCGAAGCTGATGCGAGTCACTGCATCCAGCAAGTTCTTTTGAGCATTCAACATTGCCATGAAAATCATATCGTGCATAGAGACCTTAAACCGGAAAATTTACTACTCGCGAGCAAGGAACGCGGGGCTTTGGTCAAGTTAGCGGATTTCGGGTTGGCGATCGAAGTCGAGAATGAGCGCCTAGGATGGTTTGGCTTCGCTGGTACGCCGGGCTATTTATCGCCGGAAGTTTTGAAGCGCGAGCCGTATGGAAAACAAGTAGACCTTTGGGCTTGTGGAGTGATTCTGTACATTCTTCTAGTTGGCTATCCCCCCTTCTGGGACGAGGAACAACAGAAGTTGTATGCCCAAATTAAAGCCGGCGCCTACGATGTAAGTTTTACTTGCTGTCAGTATAATATTCCTAAAGAAAAATTATAGAACTGGAATTTCAAATATTGCTCTTAATCTCATCTATAAAAACAATCGGATTTTTCTGTCCAATTGAAATAATCAAAGTTTTAGTTTAACTCAGCAAGCGTTACAGCCTTAAAGCTATTACCAAACAGACGCAGTTTGCATAATAACAAATTTATTGAACGCCTAGAACCCCATGAAGGTGCTTCTCTTCAAATATATTACTCAATCAGTTACTAATTCGTTGCGATTTGCTGTGATAAATCATCTCAATGAGGAAATATGATGTTATCAATGCAAAAAAGAATATGCTTAGATGTTGATAGTCGCTCCAAATATTTCTAAATAGCCCGGGGGTTTAGAGCGCCTAGCTGCGTTATTTTGACTGATCATTTTCCTCTATGGATACCTGCACTTCAGTTATTTCCCGCTGTAAGAATCCTAAAAATCCATCCAGATTTCGCGATAATCTTACATAATCCGTGGTCAAGTTTGGAGGATAACATTTCATAGAAAATTACAGTGTATTTTTCAATTAGTACATTTGCTAGCGAACAGATGTTTTTTCAAAGTGAACGCAAAAATAAACACATTAAACCCTTTTATGTTTTCACCCTCTGCATTAATAGCTTTCAGGAAAGCTTTTGTCTTCTAATTCGAGATCCTATCGTTGTGTTCTCGGTAATAATGATTTTGAGGCAAGAAACTTTAAGGAGGTTGGGTTATTCATTTGATGCAAATAATGACCCAATCTTTTTAATGTTTGTCTTGAAACTTAAACAGATGTTTTCACATATAGACAGAAAGCAAAGTATTATTAACTCTTGACATAGTAAAAATTCAATAAAAGGTAAAACACACATTCATTTGGTATATTTATGTTAAACTCGTATTATAAAGAAATAAAATATCTAAAATTGTATATGCCATGTACTTTTGGCCACGTTAGAATAATAATTTATTTTGAAAAAAAAAACATATTCATTTCTTTATATTTATATTACATTTATTTTACATTTTGTAAAATGAGTGTTTACAGTTCTTTGAATAAAGGTCTGTTAAAGCAAAAATATTTAGCTACAATTTTTTTAGACTATGCTGAGAGATTGCTTTTATAATTCTATATTACAGATCTAAATAAATGTGTTTTTGTTTCCCACTATCTCCCCTACAGCAAAAATAGATACTTTTGTGCGAGACTTGTGGGCATCAAATGAAGTTGTTGTATTTTTAGAGTTACCGGAATAACATGGGAGCTTGAATTTTATTGGGTGCAGTAGGACAAATCCATCAAAAGAATTAAACATTAAATTTGTTTTCCTTGAAGGGCATAAAAATGTTTACTCTTTTCTAGTTGTTATCATAAATGGGATCATTGCATCTGGAAGTGTGGCCAAATAATTTAAATGAGAATTAATTTCAAAATTTCTTGGTATCAGCTTGATAAGCAATTGTAATAACGATGATAAATGCATGTATAGCGATTTCAAATAATAAAACTTTTATTTATTTATTAACGGTGAGATTTCCAGAGTCATAAGGGTACACATAGCATTCAACTCTCCTGCACTAGGCGGGAGTTTCAAGATTTTGAGCCTTGTCACTAGGTTAATTTGCTTCATTACATTTACTGTATTTCTCCTGCACAACTTTATTGGATGTTTCTTATATATTTGTTGCATTTCTTACAAAAACTCCAGATTTCTAAACTTTGAGGGTTGACAGCTATGGGTACAATAAACACACATCCATTTATGTAAACCTTTTCAAAAAGACCTGTCTCTGCACTAGGATTAATTTTTGCCATTTGGTATGCTTTCTAAAACCTCTGTTTTAATGTGATATTTGAATGGATGGAGGCAAAAGAAAACTGCCAATGAATTTAGATATTGAAACACATTGAAATTAATGATGTGGCTCTTATAGTAGCTGCCAATGTGCATTGAAATCAGTAAAATAATCATGACTCAGTAGTTTTGCATGTAAACATTTTAGCTACCAATATTTGTCAGTTCAATATTAAGTAGCTAAAGCCACTTGATATTGTATGGTATTGATATTGGGGATCATTTTAGGTTAATTCTTAGCAATTTTGTTGAAAAGGAACTACCTTTTTTCTTGGTGACAATCTGTCTGCCTCACATGAAAATGATAGTCAAAAATCTTTTTTTGGAATCTCATGAAACAAAAACATAGGAGTTTGTACATTTTACTGCATAATTTTAATCAAACTAAACCAATATTACTGTAGAGAAAAATTTCAAATGACTGCACCGAAAAAACTTTACAGTTGATCAATCAAGACAAGCAGAATCCCTGATGCTTTTATTATTATTTTTAAATAAAGAGAAAACCAATCAAAGGACAAAGTAATGCAACATTGCATTTAGTCTTCACCACCAAACACAACAAAAGTCACTGTTAACTTTGTGAACAGTCACTTTGAAATAATTCTGACTGGCTGTCGACTAAAATAGTACCAGACCAGATGGTAATTATTATCATCACTAATAACCTTTTGCAGTCACTTTGTCAAAAATCAGAGATGTGATTTGCTAGATTCAAGTGTCCTCCTCTTTGGGATGTTTATATGTAATTATAGTATTTTTGTACACGTATAAAACATTATTATCAGGTCTGTAGCCAGCCAGCATGAAGCGAGCGGTAAAAATTTCCCTGATTTTTTTTTTTTTTTACTGAAAGAACCAGAACTAAATTTAAAATGAAACTTAAACCAGCCTTAACCGTTAGTCACAGTAATCTGGAAATCTGGCTCACTGACTGCCTCGGTAGTGCTTTTTTTTGGCTACGGGCCTGATTATCCATGATTTTACTTTGGTTTTCACTCTACACCAACAAATTAATTTTATTGTGTTTTTCAAAGCGTTCCCTGAATCAAACATCTAAAGCAACCTGGTAGTTTTAGCAAAATCTCTGACTACGTTTGTGGTTGCTAAGTTTTCGTTGTGTGATGGAAGGAATTAATTGTTATCATCACCCATATTTAAAACCTTTTGCAGTAATACTTTGGAAAAATTCAGAGGCATGAATGATAGAAATTTGAGACTATTTAACTTCCTCTTGGATCTTTATAGTATTTTGTACTTATAGTACAAGTATAATTAATCATTATTATCCATAATGGTATTAGTGGCACTAGTCTCCCATTCCCTGTGGGTACCACAACTGGAGCCCAGAATTAAGGTGGACTGATTTGCATGGATTTGTCCTGCTAAAATTACTGACTTTATACTAAGATATGGCAAAACAGCTTGGGAAGTGGTGGTACATGTAGTTTTACAAATAGGCCAAGTGGATTATGGAATAAAGCAGCTAATAAGGCAAGGATTTTGTATAAGTACCACTTGAGAATAAGAATTAGCATTTTTAGTGCTACTGCATTCCATTTCCTGATAGCTTTATTATATTATTAATCAATACTTGTATTAACATAATAAAGGCTTATTTGAAACAAAAAGACCTTGCAATCTGAGCTCCACAGTCTGAGATGTGGTGTAGGATCCTGTGGATTTAAAAGAAATCACAATGGGACACAATTAAATAAATAAAATTTAATCTTTTATTTTAAATGAAGGACTTCAAATGTCATGCTGTGATCACAGACACGATTGTAGACCTGAAAAAGTATTTTCAAAAATTTGTGGAAGCCTTAATCAAGGTCTTATCTACATATTTACTGAAGCATAATGAAATTAAAACTTCTCAGGTTTTTGGAAAATGGAGTGCTTCAGTTAGTCCTCAGAGTCAAATTAGTCAATAGAATTACTGGAAACTGGCTGTTAGTAATTTATTTTATTATTTCTGGAGCCTCAAAAAAGTGGGTTTGGGAGTCCACTCTGCTCCTGGATCTGACACACAATTGCTTTGTATTATGTTGTAATCATAGTAATTCCTTCTTAAGGTGCAGCAACTTTCTTCATTTTTTATTTTGCACTATTCTAAGCATAATATGCATGTGACAGAAAATAAACACTACAAGTACAACGATAACTGCAAAAATGTTTAAAAGGATTCACAAATAATTGTTTTCTGAACTCACGGCTGCGAGTATTGTACCCTATTGTCAATTGACAAAAAAAAAAGCTAAAAACTAAATCAATAAGGTTTCCCAACTAGGTATATATGCCTTGCATTTGCACAATTTAGCATAGATTATAATACTAACCAAAGTCAAACAAACAGACAGCTTATATATTTAATTCATATCCTTAAAGATACCAATACTGGCATTTATTTTTCTTATTAATTATAAAGAGCTTAAAGCAGAAATATTGTGCTGTAAAATAAACAGATGCTTTGTTCTCTTCAAACTTATATTGTACTTACAATATAAAAATTTTCAGACATAACACTATTGCAAATGGTGTAAATTTTGGAATTCAGAAAAGGTTGAAGGACAGAATGTTCAATTAATACTTGTAATGTGTCATGTTGTAATGTGTCATGTAAACCTCTACAAATAGATCATTCTTTATTGTGGTTTCCATGTTTCTGTGAACCTGCAACTACTGTACTATTAATATTTGTGTTTTCAAAGCGAACCTGGTAGCTTTTGAAAAACCTCTAAGTGATGCCTGTTGTTGCTACATGTAATCGTATCTGTGCGAGCAAAAGAAGCTGCTATGGTTTTACTGTTGCTTAGAGCTTGCAGAATTATGAAAATCACAGTAAGCCTCGGGCTAGCATGGGTAAAGTCAAGGCTCCATCAAGGCTCCGCCCTAAAAGGATTTTCTTGCGACCAAAAGATAAAGCTAGAAGACAAACTGCTTAGAAAGATAACAGATGGGCAAGGACAGATTTTTATTTTCTTATATGATAGACATAAGCAATTGTTTTGATTATGGTTGGATGCTCGGTTGTAGTCAAATCTATATTATTTCCTCACCACAATTTAATCTCTTATAATCAAACCCCATGGGTTCAATTTAAAAATGATATTTTGTTTTGTCTAGTTTGAAAACTAAATTAGAAAATAACACCTATGTTGTATTGTGAATGTGCGCATTCTGATTGGTTAAAAAGCGTGTTTCTAAGAGACCTGAGAAACACGATTGTCACGCAACGCTGTCGCGCGTGTGTATGTTATTTTCTAAAAGCAATAAAAGTACTTTCTGCGTGCTCTCTGGTTTCTTACAAACACTCGGGGAATGTTGGTCGAACTGATAAAACTTGAAAGACACTCGCCTCCGGCTCGTGTCTTTCAAGTTTTGATCAGTTCTCCCAACATCCCCCTCGTGTTTGTAAGAAAGCAGAGAGCACGCGGAAAGTACTTTTATTGCTTAATTGAAGCCACTTTCTTCTTTGGCCATGTAAGATAAGATTCAATGAACAAAATTTGCAAATGAAACATGGAACTCCTTCACTTAATGAGTTTAAAAAATGTGATCTGGAAAATGTGGCCAAATGAATGGAATGAGAATTAAATTCCAAAATTTATTGGTATCAGCTTGATAAGCAATAATAATAAAAATGATATAAACACATAAATGTATAGCCAAGCATAGTTTATTGGTGGGTGTCTTTTAGGGTATTTTTTTTAGCCACACCCTTTTTAGTATATTTTAGGGGTAAAACTGAAAATTCCCAACCAAAAAATATTATGGGAGTTCCCCCGGGATCTGGCTACATCATTGTGTATGAAAACTTCTGGTATAATATGAATTACTCTCTCCACATCATCAAAAGCTAATTTGCATTTTGCTTGTACTGTAGTACCCCTCCCCAGAATGGGATACAGTAACTTCTGATGCTAAAGACCTTATCAACAAGATGCTTAACATAGATGCCAGCCGCAGGATCAATGCTGCAGAGGCCCTGAAACATCCATGGATTGTGGTATGTCTAGTTTTGTCACACACAGATATATATAACCAATCGTAATGCAACATAATCTTTTCACAAGTTATGGGAAATCTGCCTTAGAACTGGAAAATTGTGGCAAGTTTAATACTGTTCTCGCTTCTCTACTAGCAGACGTCACCTATTCTCTTGAAAACAAAAAAGTAAAAGTAAATAGAGGTAGCTAAACAGTAGCTTCTGCTCGCTGGGGATGCTTTCGCTTGCAGGTCTCGACAAGCTGCTGGAGAAAGCACGCCATTTTGACAGTGTTTCACTTTAGTGTAAACTTTCACTCTGTCTGATATTAAGCTTATACTTTAAGCACCTAAAAAGTAACTTAGGCTCTAAGCAATTTACGAAATAATACATTTCGTACTTCAAGTAAATTTTGGTCTACGTATTTTGACAATGCAGCCTTTTATTTGGGGCGCTATAAGCTGAACAACTGACAAAAAGTAGAAGAAAGGCATTTGAATTGCCCCGAGTTGTGCCTCTCCTAAAATGTCGTCATTCAATTGTACTTACTATCTCAGAGTCGAACCCGTTCCTTTCTCTCTCCTGTCATATCATTGAAATGAAGTGTGTAATTGTAGGTGATAGAAAATTAAGGTTAATAAAACTTTTCCAAAGACAGGAAGGAAGAGGCTTGGAAAAGTCCGCCATCTTCCATTTCCCATAATGCAACACTCTTTTTTGGGGTTCCAGCGATAACCGCACGCTTGCGATTTTTGTCGCGGGTGCAATTTGTCATATATTACTATACATTGTACTCACTATCTCGATTCTGATTGGCTAAAAGCGCGCGCTTTACTTTGGGAATCACGCATTTTGAGGGTCTCCAAGAATCAGCATGCTGATTCTTGAAGAATCAGCTAGCTGATTCTTGATCCTACGCGCGCAATGCATAGTGGGACTAGAGCACTTGAATGTTTTCCCTATTTAACAAGGCGCTTGTGTAAAAGACATTGCTTGACAGAAAAAAAGTGTTTTTACTGAATCAATGTATAATAAAACAATTATTGAATTCGGTTTTGTGATTTCCAGAATAAACAATGTCTCGCCAAGTGGAATCAGGCTTGGCCTTACGGCCTCACCTGATTCCACCTGTCTCGACATTGTTTATTCTGGAAATCACAAAAACCTCATCCAATAATTGCTTAATAAAGCAATAAAAATACTTTCTGCGTGCTCTCTGGTTTCTTACAAACACTCGGGGAATGTTAGTCGAACTGATAAAACTTGAAAGACACGAGCCGTTTTTGATCAGTTCTCCCAACATTCCCCTCGTGTTGTAAGAAAGCAGAGAGCACGCGGAAAGTACTTTTATTGCTTAATCAAAATTGCACAAGCCGCAGGCGATTTCAATTTGAGCTTTTTGAAAAACCCACGAGTGTAATTTCTAAAATCTGCTTACAAACTGACAAGCCGCACGCATTTTTCCTTGATTGAAATCTGGACCTGACAGAATTTGAGCATGAACAAAAAACCGAAGTTTCCATAATCGGCTTTATGTTATCAAAATATTTTGTAATCCTATTAGCATTTCAAAAGAAAATTTGCATTTTGTTAACCATTTTTGCACTTTGTTACCTAAATACTGCATTGCTCTCGGCTCTCGGAAATTAATACAGAGGAAATCCGCCAAGAAGTTAGTAATTTTGACACAAAGTGAAAACAATTTTTAGAGAGAGTATTACAAAACCAATTTCCTTGTTTGTAGCATTTTTGAAAGGCTTTGATAAAATAAAGAATTGGCGATAACACCGAGAAGAAATTCAAAGGAAACCTGAGAAATAATTTTTCAAAGTTGTGAAGGAATCGATGATGCTTTCAACCTATATAAATTGTATAGTTTTATACAAATGTCAGGATTCATTTTCGATATTTGGTGTTGTAAGGAACCGCGATTACTGATTGCAGGGTTGCAGACCTTCTATCCAAGTTACGTGTATTCTAAGCAATTACTGCGTAAGTTCCCATGATGGATATGAGATGTGAAAAAAAACGCTGAAACTTCCCCTTTCTTTTTCTCAGAACCGTGAGCGCATCGCATCCAAGGTCCACCGCCAGACAACGCTAGATGGCCTCAAGCGATTCAACGCGCGTCGTAAACTACGCGGCGCAATCCACGCCACCATCTTAGCTACCCATAACTTCAGTGGATCACGCAAGAAAAAGGGCTCCGAGGAAGACTCCATCACAACCATCACTGAAGACGAATTCGAGGGCACGAAGTCACAGCGTGAACACGAAATCATTCGCCTAACACAGCAATTAATCACAAGTATCACGGCTAAAGATTACGAAACGTACTGCAAGCTCGTGGACCCCGCTATCACGGCATTCGAGCCTGAAGCACTTGGAAATCAAGTAGAAGGGTTGGAGTTCCACAAATTCTACTTCGATAACCTTCCAAGGCCTAGAAACACCACTATTAATACCACCATACTGTCCCCTCATGTGCACATACTTGGCGATGAAGCTGCCTGTATATCGTATATACGACTGACGCAAAGTTTCGGACCGGACGGCCAGCCCCGGACAACCCAGTCGGAGGAGACGAGGGTGTGGCAGCGAAAACGTGGACAATGGCTGAACGTACATTTCCATAGGTCGATGAACATCAAGTGATAACGTGAATGTAGACTTCTGTGAAATTTCAACAACAATCAATCAACATTGAGTAGGCAGTTCATTCTGCATTGAGTGGATTTGCTAATTATTTTCTCGGTTTATTTTTTGTCCAGGGCTGACTCAGTCAGACTGAGGCTCCGAAGGTCCCGTTTTTCACGTTTCGCTGCAAAAGCTGGATAATTTAATTTGAGCTGTTTTCGAGGTCCGCGGAGAATTTATGTTCGGGTGCTTATTACAAAGAATGTATACAAAATGGGAGGGGGAGGAGACTGAATACATTTACGAACATTTGTTGATTGACTGCGGGGCTTAGCCTTTTCCCTACCCCCGCGGGCTGTGCATTCATAGTGGCGCCTTGCCCCACACGCCTACTGTCGGCTGAATCACAAACAAATTCTTTGTCGTGCTGTCTAATTTCGTAAAATAACAATTTACATGTTACCACTTGCTACGCGACCTCAAAATTTAATGTTGCGATGGGTGGTTGGTAATTTTTAGCCGCCAATCTAACCAAAACGCTGGATTCGGCCTCTTCAGTGGGTCGAAATTGATTGCCATATCAACCAAAATGATTTTAAACTTGTCTTTCCTCGAATGTTTAACTTTCTGGTTCAAGAAAATTAACATTACAATTTTCTTGCGTAAAATCGCCAATCGCAACAGTGAATTTTGAGGTCGCATAGCAATGCATACGGTGGTAATTAAACTAGAGATTTAGTAGATACGGATAGTTAAGTACATTTAAGTTAATAAGAAAAAAAAGTTTAAAAAATATAGTAAGTAGAAGAAGAAAAAAACATGCTGATAAAAAATCCTTACTTTAAATACTTTCTTTGCTATTTATGCTATTATATATTTTGATTAGCTTTGTGTTTTATTGGGTAGCAACTATAACCGCAATTTTTATTTGATGTTTCTTGATATCAATTTTGTATATTTGACATGACATTTGTTAGGAAAATAACAACAAATTGGCAGTTTGTAGAGCAATATAAGTTATAGACAAGGATCTGATCACATTTCCCTGATTAAATCAAGTACCTGATTTGTGTTGAAGGGAAAAACGGAGTTGACTGTGCAAGGCAAAGGGCGTGTCCCGTCTAAGGCTGAACCAGCCAGTTCTTGAATCACCCGTGTTGAATGATGTTGTCGATTGGGGGTGCAAAACCAACCTAACATTTCAAGATAGTTCTCGTTTTCTACTGTCATTTTCTAAAGTTTCCTTACATTGAAGTTTCTACTTACCATTATTTGGAATTCCAGATGTTTTCCTAGCTTCGTTCTTACCCTAAATTGTCAAAAAGGTCGTCAAAACTTGCAGATTTTGGAGAGAAACGCTATTCGTGTAGGGCGCGAAGGGCGCCATTTTTGTTTTGGCCCCCAGGATCTCGGAAATACCTATACAGGTAGCCCGCGTTACATTTCAAAAATCGACTACCTTGTCTACGCGCGTCGCATTCTGGTAGTTGTGTTATGAAACAATTTCCAACCAAAAATTGTCGTTTTTCAACACCTCACGGCCAAAACCATAGATTAGAAAGTGACAGGAGATCCTCTTTTGATAAGAATTTCGGCAAATGTAGCGAGAAAACTGAAATTGAATGAAAACTAGACTCGAGTTCTCGATCTGTCCACCATTGATTGTGTCTTGGTAACCACGCTAAAATACCCACACTAGCCCGCACGCGACTCGACCCAGTCCTTCCAAGTGCATTCAGCAAAAACGGCATTGATGACTCATTGATATGTCGACAACTTTTAGGTTCAAGTTCAGTTCCCCTATAAATCCCAGGTGACACGCCCTGTATCAGTTCTAATTATTTGAAGATTATTTTCTTCCGGTTTCACATGTGCCGCGTTTTTCCTGCACAGTACCCTTTCCCTGACGTTCCTGTTTTATAAAAATTACTTTGCTTTTAATTTATCATTATTATTATTTTACAATTGCAGCGGTAGAACTTCTGAATAAATGACACGTTTTGCTGAAGAATGAAGTATTTTTTATTTAAAAAAAAACATCATTTGAATCCTAAACCTCTTGTTACAAAATCCAACTCGATTTTTATTTATGGTCCTTTCATGATTGTTACAAGGATTGCCGCCGGTAAAACTTAGCAGGAGAGTGGGGTTCCTGGTGAGTATGGGAGGCCACTCGGGGGTTCGTAACCCATACCTAATTGACACTATTTGGGTCGGGACATAGAACTGTCCCTACCCATGAAAGTGGAAATTTGGTTCACATCACGTGACTTCAACTCATTTGCTTTTCCCGAGTCACCGAGGAACACACTTGTATCTTCTCAACCTCTTCAGGCAAGTCTGGCTGGAGGGTCTCGATCACTGTACATTTACATTTACTTACGAGCAAGGGGGGACACCACTTTCAAAGAGGACATGCACAAACGAGTGTCCGTTACGAAACGGACGGATCTCAGACAGCATGAAGATCAGATTTGATTTAACTTTGTTCTACTGATGAGGTCCCGTCTCCAGCGGCGTAGCCAGGAATTTGTGAAGGGGGGGGGGGGGGGGGGATAGTGCAAACATGGGACGAAAATGTTCAAATTTCCTCCAGCAAATACAGTAAATGTATGGGAAAATCTCCCGAGAAAGGGGGGCCCTTCGTGGTACGGACACCGCACGGCACGGGACTTTGCCTTGTCGTAATTTTCCAACCAATCACATCGCGCGAAGCTACTGATCAACCAATGAAAACGCTTTGACACGGCACGCATACTACCGTTGGTCGTCTAGAATGTTAAGTGGTGTTTTTTTGACAACTTTTTAATATTATTTGAAACTAACAAGTGGCTCTACAAAACGAGTTTCATTAATTATTTAACAGTTTTTTTTGTGTTAATATTTTTGCTATAGGTAATTATTATCGTTGCAAGCATAAACATGTTCGAAGCACCTGCTATCTGCTACTCCAAATTCGCGTTTCTAAAGATTTGGCGAATCGTCTTGTCTATAAAATACTAAAACCAATAAAAGTTTTATTGAGTAATAGGCCATCCAACCTTGAAATAGGTCAAAACGCCATCCTTCTGACCGCACACGTAAAGCTCCTTATGATTATTGATACAAAACCTCTTGCATTTAGTTAGACTCCTTGCAGCCCCTTCTTCGGCAAACGTCCGTAAATGGAGGGAAATGTTTTTTTTACGCGCGGCGCGCTTCGATTTGTTTACGGTGTCGACTTACTCAGGAAAGAGAGCCCCCTGTTGCGCGCCTCCCTCTCCTAAGTAACCGGACACCCGTAAACAAATCAAAGCGCGCCGCGCATAAAAAAAAAAACATTTCCCTCGTTTGTAGAGAGAAGGGAAGGCAATCTGTCAAATTTGCGACGATTTACAAGCGCACACAGAAAAATCGCCATTCCCATCTTAACCTCAGACTCGTACCCACAGTCATTACTTGTGTTGCTTTCCGTGCGTTTCTGTTACCGGTATTGCGTTACTTTTGTTACCGGTATTGCGTTACTTTTGTTACCGGTATTGCGTTACTTTTGTTACCGGTATTGCGTTACTTTGGCAGACGCGCGCGCAAAGGATTTAGGGAAGTGACGAAAGTGATACACTTCTTTCACCCGGTCCTTTAACTTTAACTTTAATTTAGTTAATTGCCACTAGCAAGCTAATTCGGCAATGGGTGGTAGACGACCATGTGCCAGCGCGCGACAGTGAACAATAAATAAATAAATAAACAAAACGATATTATTAACCGATACAAATAATGTCGCGCGCGCATGTCGTATAACTGCCATTACCGAATTAGCTTACCAGGGAGACCTGGCTGACCTGACTGTCCACAATCCTTTGTGCGCATCTCTACTCGCCCTACAATCCATTGCACGCTACTACTGGTGTCCTGCCCTATAGAAATGGTCTATGATCCAACTGTAGGAAGGTCTTCAGCGACAGCAAGGTGCTTGGGTGACTCATTTACTCTGCTTGAGACGGTCGATTCTTTTGAAGACAAATTGAAGCGTCCTATGGAGGCTTTAACAACCTCTTCCGTGTTCTGCTCAGGATGCCTTAAGATTACAAAGACTTTAGGGAAAAACAGACATCCCAGAACACCATAGGCGATTAACAGAGCAGTAGCGCATGCAACAATATTAATATACGAGCCTTCTAGTGTCGAGTCTACAGGATAATAGGCGATCCAGGACAGCAAGAGCACGTACATGGCGAACCCAATGTACCTGGCTTCGTTAAAGTTCTCTGGCAGCTTTCTCGCTTTAAATGCGTAAACAGTGCAGAGTAGAGACATAAAGATTAAATAGGCAAACACTGTTGACCGGAGTGCGTTGCCTACGGATGTTTTAAAGGGTGCGCATGTTATCAAGATGAACGTGTTGATGTCACGCTTGCGGTATGGTGGGTCAAAGGTCAACCATAGAATCGCCAGCACGATCTCGACGCAGTTAAGGATCAGGACCGATACGATTTGCCGTTTTTGAGCGAGGACGTACTTCTTGCACCAAGCAGGGACGACAGTCTGAAAAGCCTGCACGAGTTTGTTGGTCTTGAAAAAGAGAATAGAGACGACGAATGTACAGGTTATATAGCGCCAGGGCTGTATCACGTGGCACAGGGCGTCCGAGGGCTCCGCAAGATGTAAAAATGTTAGGATAAAGATCAGGCTTATCACGAACAGCAGGAGAAGGCTAAGCTCGAGGTTTGACCCTTTGACGGCTGGAGTGTGCTTATACTTTAGAAACACACCAACAACAAACGTAGTCATTATAAGCCCGAGTGTTGTCATGGCGATGAACAGTACCGCGGCGCCGTCGTTCCATTCTATCTTTAGAACCTGACGGTCTACGCACTCCGTCCTCTGCTTATTAGAGGTTTGTTCCACTGGGCATTTTGTGCAGTTAGGGGAACCAGGATTTGCGTTGGTAAAGTCCAGCGGACATTCAAAACACTTCCAGCAACATTCTGTGGTGAGAACCTTCCTAAACCCCGCCGCGCATTCCTTTTCACAAACAGAAATCGGCGTAGAATTATCATCTGTGTTCCATCGAATGAGCGACTCGTCGAGATGATACATTTCATTGACTCCAAACTCTTCCCACTCACCAATAGTCACATAACGATAACCGGTGTTGCTCCTTTGGAAGTTTACATAGTCTAGAAGTGTATGCTTTGGGTCGCCATCTTCAGAGAACTCAATCCAACCTGATTTACCCATGAACGAAGTGTTTCTTAATTGCCTCGTAACATCCCTTGGTTGGCAACCACGTCCGGACGCGCCATCTGCTCTGCAATTTTTAATGGAATTCAAGGCATGCGCAATCGCGTATACTGCGTCGGTTGTATAAGGCGTATATCCATCGATTAACTTCTTGTAACCAGCATCTAATGAGAACGAGGCGTTACATTTCGGAAGAGATGCCGCGCCCGAGTCAGAGCTCGAACAATGGAATTCCTGCTCCCAAAATTTGCTCCACCACGGGATATCGTTCTTACTAGTGTCACCTGGCGTTAGAGCCTTTAAATGCCTCAAAAGTTCTGGATCGTGATAATTATGTGGTTTTACTCCAATTGCGCCTTCTAGAAGCACCGCGTATCGCGATAACACGTTGGCATCCAACGTAGACATCCCCTCGCTGAGCAAGAAAGTCCGATTAAAAAATTTCATTTTCTCAGCCTCTGCAAGGAATCCCCGCGCATCCTCACGAAAAACCCAGAGCACTATGACCTTGACGTTCTCCATGAGTCTCAGCTTCTGTATAATAGCTCTGTATTCGCGTTTATTATAAATAGCCTGGGTGACGTACTCGATCATTGCGATGCAGAATGTCTTGCGTTTGTAGGATTCGCGTTGGATAGCCTGCGCGCCATAGCGGCCATAGGAATCATCGCGCGCCAGGATTACGACGTAAGTCCAGTTGAAGTGTTCTATGAGGCTGACCATTGCTTTGGCTTGCATACTGTCGGGGGGTACGGTGCGGAAAAATGTCGTGTAGAACGGCGAGGTGAGGCTGTCGCTTGTGGCAAAGGGGCTGATGATAGGTACACCCATGACCTGTATGAATACAAGATGATACTAGTTATCCATATATCAAGAAAGTCCTGTTTTTTTTTTTTTTTGACGAATCCGCGCGCCGGCTGCCTGTGCATATCAAAAATACTCTGATCAAAACCGTCGTTTTTGGAACTCTCACGGCCAAAACCAAATTAGGAAGTATTTGCCTTATTTGGAAGTGACGCGACGGAAGATCCCCTTCTGATAAGAATTTCGGCGACATTTGCCTGAAAAACACTGGGTTTTGAGTGAGAACTTCCAGAAATTTTAGCGACATGGAGCATCCTCCATGTTGAATCTAGCTTAGTAGCCAGGCCAGATCTATTTTAAGCATCCACAGGGAACCCGCGCGGCTCGCCTCTGTCCCCTTATAGGCATTTTGCAAAAACGACGGCTTTTTATATTGGTATTTTTGGGAAGAGGTCAAAACATTTGTACTCGAATGGTGCCCAATTTGTTCAGGGGAGGTGGTGGGTACCGGCATCTACCCCCTTAGGTACCCAATACCCCTTTTTCAGACCTCATTTTCTCAGAGCATGATCTAGGGGTACCTGTTTTTATTGCACATATGGACTCCTCTCGCAGCGAGGAAAGCGTTGGAGCATACACCTTTTTAATATCTATTTTATTTAAGGAGCTATTTGCTCTAAAATTCAGCTCTGAGAGGTAGGTGGCTCCGGCACCTACCCCACCCCCCAAATTGGGCATCCACGGAAGTACGGATGTTTTGACCTTTGAAATCTAGATCCAATTTGAAGGAAAGCATAAACAACTTAAAAATCGCTTATTGACTATTCACTAGTCCCTTGAATATGATGAGTTTCTATTTAAGTAGAGCCATTAGAGCATAATTTTCTATGACTTTATCGGCGCAATAGAGCACGCGTGATGTTGGGAGAGACACGAGAACGTTATAAAATCACGAGCCGCAGGCGAGTGACTTTAAACGTTTCAAGTGTCTCTTCCAACATCACAAGTGCTCTATTTGCCGATAAAGTCATAGAACGTTGTGCTCTAATGCTTTTGTGATACAGCGGGGGAGACCCATTACTTTATCGGTGAAATAGAGCATAGATTTTGACCAATCATAGCGCGCGTTTATATCGATGCTATATAGATGTGGCTATAGAGAAGGTCTCGAATAGAAATGAAAGTTTTATATTTTATTTAGTATGCGTAATCAGCTTTTTTTCCGTTTCTCCGCTCCTTTGGCAATTTTCACATATTAAAGTGCTCTCCTTTTACACAAAAAGAGCTATGCATTTTTAACGGATGTCTTCGGGGCCAATTTAATTGCAGACTTGTGTGGGATGAATAACGGTATATTAAGATAGCATTGTAAAGTAAACGTATTATTAGCGGTGCAATAACGTGTTTGAAAGCTTCTTTAAACAGGTGGCTGAATTCAAATTTGTCATAGTAATTCAAATTTACCCAACTAACGATCTTAGTTTCCCTTATCTTCTTTCAGAAATATTGAACATGGAAATATGAAATTTGGGAAATACAATGTTGACCAGTTTAGATAGTGAGTCCCAGCTTTTGTCTTTGGAGATGTCTCACGAGACGCACCTGAAGCAGATATCTCTCTATATATATATTTATTAATTTCCAGGGCGCACAAAAGGTAATGCAGTGCATGATTTTTTCCATTTGAGAAATTAAGCGATGTGGAACCAAAAGTTTTTCTCTGTAAATTCAATTGTTACCATTTCATAGGAAGTGTCTCTTATTTTCTGCTGTTAGTGTATTGGCATACTAGGAAGCCCTGTATAAAAATTCGTAACACAAGGATGGTTTGGTCGGTGGATTGTTTGCGGATCACATTTATATATCGGGATTTACCTCGCCGACACCTCGCGCCATCAACAACTCTCTCGTCACGCTTCTAGAGTGTCGGAAGTCTCTAAATAAATAAATATTTACCTGTAACAGACTTGCGACATAGGTTGTACTGTGCGAGCTTATCGTTCCAATAACAGCCATAATCGGTCGGGAAGAGCTGTTATTCCTCAATCCATTCGCTAAACATTTGTCGTTGTCCACAGCGTTCAACTCGCTCTCGCTTGCAGTATCAACTAGATGATACGCCGACCTCATTGCCAGTCCAGCCGTATCGCAATAGTCCCACACTTCAAATCCTAAATTTACACCTGGGAGGATGCTCTCTTCTTTGTTGATTTTGTCCACGGTGTACTGGATTGTCTCTATATAGCCAAGGCCCAGCCCGTGGAAATAAAGCTTTTCATCGCAAACGTCCAGCGATTCATATGCATGCACTGGTAGGAGAACAGCGAAGGAAAGATTTCCTGGCTTTGAGAAACGGTTTTGAGCCTCAGAGATCGGTAACATCCAGGTTAAAATGAACTGTATGTAACAAACCACCATGGTTTGTATCGTGTGGCCGATGGAAGTCAAGTAAGATGAAGTGGACTTCTATGAGTCGATTTTGCTTGATTATCTAGTGACTAGAATGAGTCGACTACCAATCAAAGAAGTGAAGGTGTTTCCGGGCGAAAGGCCCCAGGGCATGTCAGGCGACAACTTGGCTATATGGAACCAAAAGGCGAAGTTACTAAAACAAGCTGCTGTGTACAGCTTTGCCACATGGTTTCATGGTTTCTATCCAGGTCATCGAAGAGGAAGCACAAAGTTTGCCAGGGTTTCAAGTTCTGCCAGCACTGGTCAGCTTGTGATGAAGTAGGTGGCGGGACCTTTTGGTTTCCTTTCGAAAATTGAGTGACATTAATATGGCGGAGATATGGGTTGTAAGATGAGCACGCTTAATTACCAAGCTTCACTGTAATATTTTATCAGCTGGCAAAACACACATCGCTGCGTCCAAGCGTCATGGAGTTAAACTTGAGACAACTGGACGAGGTCCCGCCAGGCATGGAAAAGTGACAGCGCGAAACAGAGCTGTTTCCAGCTTGATATTTTGGCAGGTATAATATACAGTAAAAGAGGCCCTCTTCTAGAAGGGGAAAGTGCCAAGTTTTATTTCTGCAGCATTTATATTTTACTACCAGTGTATTTACCACCTTTTATTGCTCGGTTAACCTTATAATAATGAATGATTAGATACGCATGCAATTGCAATCTAAATTAGGGAATTTCTGCAGAAACCCATCCATGGGAAAAGCTGAATTTCCCAAGGCACGCGCATGGGAAGTGTTCGGAACCCCGGGGGGCTCCCATATTTTTTTGTCGGGGATGATCGTCGTATCTTTTAGGGCTTAAAATCACGGTGGTTTGGTCTATTTTAGGGGTGATCTTGATCTTCAATAAATTTTAGGGAGATTGGTATCTTTTAGGGCCGAAACTGTTTCCAAATTGCTTTTTCTTATGATGGTACTTCTAAAAACCGTGTAAGAAAGAGAGATTATTCGATAAGAAGACGATAAATTAGAAACAAACACGGAAATTTCTTGATGGGTATCTTTTACCTGTTACCTGTGTCCTTCGCGCTTACCTGGTACATAAGACCTCATCTTTTAGGGTATCTTTTAGGGTAATAATTTGTTTGAGCCACGCCATGGCCCGCCATGTTTGGTATCTTTTAGGGGTGAAACTGAAAATTTCCGACGATCATCCCTGACCAAAAAATATTGGAGTCCCCCCCCCCCCGGGTTCGGAACTCACATGGATAGCCATTGGAAATCCGTACACTTCCCATTCTTCTAGCATGGGAAATGCAGCTTTTCCCATCGATGGGTTTCTGCAGAAATTCCCTGTGTAAACTGTTAGCCATATGTGCGCAGGAGCGTATCCAGGCACTTTTTGTTTTTGTAAGCAACCCTCGGGACTATGAAATATAAGCTACAATTAGGTATTCGATATATCATTCACATTCACTAAAATTACAGTCCGCATATTAATTTTTGTTAGGGGCTACTGCTTCTGTTAAGTCCGTTTCTGTATTGTAACATGTTCGATAGAGGCAGTTGGTATTTGATAGAACAAGTTCTGCAGCGCATTCAGCAGAGTGAGACTATGTCAAAGTACTGAAAGTACTGTCTATTAATTAGGCATGCATCATAGATAGCCTTTAGCCTTGAAAAAGCTCTGACACGGCTGTTTTCAATACTTAGCAGAAAATATGTAAACTACGTTTCCGTAAATAGAATCATGTGCCTCGAAATAAAATAACCTTAAAGGGGCTCTCGCACGCTTGGCCACTTCTCTGACAAGAAAATAGCTGAAATCAGGGGCGTAGCCAGGGGGGGGGGGGGTCCAGGGGTTCCGGAACCCCCCCTCTCCCGCAGCGGAACCCCCCTCGCCTCTGTTCTGGACCAACTTATTACTAAAATTGTAAATATTTAATAGACAACAAGTAAAAGCTCCAGTAAAATGTAGCAAATTTCTTCAAACGCTAGTTTTTCCCCGAGATCTATGTGGAGTTTTTTGTTTTTTGAATTTTGGAATCCCCCCTCTCATAAGTGCTGGCTACGCCCCTGGAAATCGAAATCCAGTTCCATCCTCTTGATAACAGGTCAAAACAACCTGTGTAGAATTGCATTTGTCTAACAATTGAAAGGTTTTCCTATTAATCTCTAGGATTATTTTGATTACTACGGGTAAATGTACATATGTGTTTTCACGGTTACAATTTTACTTTTATGAAAGCTTTGGCAATTTAGAGTAGCTTAATTACTGGCCATTTCAATTGGGTCATGTCAAAGCGCTGCTTTGCTTAAATCATTTTTTGTGCACTAGGGAATTTCTTCAGAAACGGCCATCCATGGGAAAAGCTGAATTTACCATGGTTTAAGAATGGGAAGTGTTCGGATTTCCCATGGCTATCCATGTGAATTCCAAACATTTCCCATGCGTGTGCCTTGGGAAATTCAGCTTTTCCCATAGATGGGATTCTGTAGAAATTTCCTGTGGTGCCCATAATTACAAATTTACATTCATATTAGTCCAGTTTGAAATAAGCTTTATTCGACTTATTCAGCTGTGTCATCCAAGTTGAAAAAGGTTATTTTCTATTGCTCCGTCTAGCTAGTCTCATATACATACATACACACTTTAATTAGACATGGCACACGATCGAATACTTTTACAAAATAACAGTTCATGAGGCATCGGCCGTTCTACATGCGAGAAGCCCCGGGAGAGTCCTCTTTTGGGGAGGGGGTGCTCGTCGGGAACGTTCGATTTTACACCTAAATAAAAGGCACCAAAAGGACATGGCTAATAGTTGATTTTGATCCCTGAAGAGTAAACAAATATGATATTGATAAACCTTTGTTGCTTTTTTGCTAAAACGGACCCCTAAGACAGGGATATCAACGCCAGGACTTCAAATGTCTGGGGACTGCCTTGAAATGGTTAAATTTCCTGAAATTCTCAGCGATTGATGGAGAGAGCGATTGATGAAGAGATTTACAGTAAATGTATGACAGTCGTCCTGATTTGCTACCGTGAGACGGAGCGAAAAATCAAGAGACGCCCGGCAAAACCGGGAGACGTACATGCCTAAGAGGTACCTATCTGAAAAACATTGCAAGTTTTCGAATTTTACACCCAGTACCAGACTAGGCCTGATTTTAAACCCTAAAAGGTACGACGAGCACCCCCGCCCCAAAAGTAGGGGAGACCCCCCACCTCCCTCGGAGGACCGAAAAGCACGAAATGTTTGCAGAAAACCATGGGGAATACCCATAACACAAGAATTTACCCATAACACTAAGAATGTAAAGAAAAGTGTTTTTCCATAGAAAAGCTGACCACCTGTCCTGATTGATCTTGTGTCATGGCATGGCCTACCTCTGAACCCTAAACCTTCTTCTGGCAAACAAACGCTAGCTTCTGCCCATTACAATCATTTTCCTCCATGTGACCTCCTCGTGCCTTGCTTGTAATGGCGACGCAGTCCTCCGCGGCCTTGCTCGAGAAGCCTGGAGCCCAATTAAGGTATGCCGCGTCTTCGGCGCCGAGATGCGAGAGCTGATAGCGCCCTTCAGTAGCCACGTCGTTTATACTTATCCAGGCTTTGTTAGCTCCTCTAGTTTGGACATCTATAATAGAAGGAAAGGGCGGTTGCATCAAAAATACTCTGAACAAAACCGTCGTTTTTTAAACGCTCGCGGCCAAAGCCTTATTTGGAAGTATTTACCTTATTTGGACGTGACGGTAGATCCCCTTCTGATAAGAAGGCAAGCTCGACTTATATACCGATACTCGACTTATGCATATTTTTAATTGCCATTGTCATATTACATCGTCTATATTAATCTTTTCTCATCCATTTCCCCCTATGACTGATGTCATTATTTCATCCGAAAGGCCTCACGTATTATTTTTGTTTGATATCAGTATGCAGAGCCAGAGGATCTTTATTTACCTTTTACGCGGATCACTTCATCTTCAGACAATTCTCTCCCATAAATAAACAGCTGACTTAGACTTCCAGACAAGAAGTCTGAAGACTGTCTTCCCAATATGAATCTGCCTCCCAAAATCGGCTCGTACGACTCAGACATCTCCGCCTTCATCACGTTCCTCTGACGGATCCCGTTGACATAGAGTTTTACATCATTGTTTGCCTTGTTACGGGTTACTGCCACATGTGTCCATATGTTAATAGGAAAAGGAAGCTTGTGAGACCTGAGGAAACATCGAAATCACCTGCTAGCATCCAGTACTGGAAATTGGGTGATTGCATTTTTACTGCGATTTTCATAATTCTGCGAGCTCTACACCGACCAGCAAACCGCAATTTGGCTTCCGTCAATCAAACGTCGAGTGAACTGGGTGATTTCACGCAGGCTTTGATAGATCTTGTGAACTGATAGGGGCAAGCTAGGCTTTAAAAAACACAATTTTTCACTGTGAAATGCAAGCCAAACTCAGACAAAATGCGTGGACTTGACTCAAAAGGTTTGATTGACGGAAGCAAAAACGCAGTTTGTCGTTTGGAAATGTCAAGCGGGAGTTCGCAGAATTATGAAAATCGCAGTAAACCGCATTGAGGACCTCCCTTAAAAAGACCCCCCTCCCCTTGAATTTCCAGCCTCATAAAGGGCCCCCTCCCTTGGAATTTCCATTTTTTTTCTTGAAAAATACCCCTGGAAAATCTATTTTGGGATAAAATGTCCCTGCAAAGTCAGTTTCTTGACCCATCCCCCTTGGAATTTCCAAGTGCCAGGCACACCCACAATGGTCGGTTGCTATGGCTTTTCCTCCCGGAAGCATCTTGAAATTTATTTTGGCTCACAGAGAAGCAATTTCTATTACAAGTAAGGCTAAACATAATAAAATGTTATGTAGGCAATTTTTTCTACATAAAAATACAAATGTAAAAGGTTATTTTTAACGTTTTTTGATATCATGACGTCATAAGTGGCATCTATTTTTAGTAACAGCGCTAGAAATGTGTTAAACCATGTTCAAATGTTATAGATATTGTGAAACCCCCGTCTCAATCGGATAAAATGGCAAGAAGTTACAGCTAATCAATGAAATTCAAATTTCCCGCCAATTCTTGGGTTTCATATGACGTCACATCCGCTTTTTAGAGCCTCATTAAAAATTCAGCTGGAGGTCAAACGTCCGTGCCTGCAGTGCTTTCCGAGATGTAAAACTGTGAAAATGTTATCTCCTCGCATTGTTTCTGATTCTACGAGTTGGGTAAACAGATGTCTTTAGATTGCCCAAACGGGTCCAAATGGTCCAAACGACTCCAGAAAAACAGCCGAAAAGTGCCGTGGCCTCGAGAACTTGTTGTCGCCAAGTGAAAGTGATTCATGAAAGATATGTAACTTATCTGGAATTAGTTTAAATGCGTTTGGTAGCTACGGATGGATTTAGGGAATCATAAAGGATTTACACAAACCACCAGGACTATGGATGAATTGGTTTCTCATTTGATTCACGGATAAATCACATGAAGTTCGCTTCAAACAATCTGAGCAGCAAGGTAGGCAAAAATGAAAGTTTGTCAAACATTTACCAATGAGTCCGAAAACCCAGCAAAACCTCCAGGATTTACTCCGGGATTTACTTGTTCTAGGTCGACATGGACTTTTCGATTCTTTTTCCCAGTCGTGTGCATACAATTTGTTTTTCATTTACTAAAATTTGGTCTGAAAGTTTTTGGTTCATTTCAAAGTGAGTTTTGTCGCTGCGTTGAACTGGCTGAAACACAACTTTGAAAGAGTCAAAATTTAGGCATTTTGTAAAAACATACTTTAGAAACTACAGAAATTTGTCACCTACATGTAATAACTTATTGAGAATTGAATCTTGTTTATGGGGAAAATCGTTTTGCAGTATGGGGAAAACTGTATGCAACAGAGCCGTGTCGATTTTCTGAGTTCAATTTGACAAAAAAAAAACAGCAATCAAGTAAGATTAACTTACCGTCTTCCAAAACTTCTGTTTCTAGGTCTTTCATCCAGAAACAAAGAATAGAAGGAGCATAAAAATGTTTCTCACCCAATTACATATCTATTTTACATTCATTATTATTTTTTTGAGCCAAATGAGAGAAAACATAAAGCATTTGAAAACAACGCTGCCTAAAATATCAGCCAGTTTTTGTAAAGTTTTACTCATACCACACACAGTTTAACTGGCTAAAAAAGCAAACAGCGACTTTCCAATCGGTACAATTTGTATTTACACTAGAATTTAGTTTAAATACGAATCAGGTTCATTTATAGTTGTGATTTTCTAGAAAACGTAGCTAGTAAATTTGAAGTTTTGCTACTGAACTTCAGAAAACTTCTTCGTCTTGACCTCCAGCTGATTCAGGCCGGAAGTAAAATTACGCGCAAAAGTCACGTGATTGAAACCCAAGAATTTACCATATATGGTCAAAGTTAGTGAGATTCAAACAGCCAGGCAATGAATGTATCGAAGCAGGGACCATGACGATGTTGTATAAAATCAAAATTGTAGTTTTTTCAGTTTGGGACTATAGGGGTTACTCCTCGTGTTTGTCACATAATACGTCATTATGACGTCACAATACCGTATTGCGTGACAAAAGAAACATCATAACCCTATAGTCCCAAACTTAAAAAACTACAATTTTGATTTTATACAACATCGTCATGGTCCCTGCTTCGATACATTATTGTCTGGCTGTTTGAATCCCACTAACTTTGACCATATATGGTCATTTGGCGGTAAATTTGAATTTCTTTGATTAGCTGTAACTTCACGCCATTTTATCCGAATGAGATATGGTTTATGCCAAAAAACACAACATTATGTACAGAAAACTAATATGCACTTTTTAATGTTGCCTCCGTGAATTTCCTTTTAGATGCCAAATTTGGGCATGCTTTATGATGTCACAATAGCGGTCACATGGGCTGAAATAGATACTTATGAATAGGTAATTTCTAAAACTACCTCTCTGCCAAGTTTCTTCACATTTGACATATTTTACTTCTGTCTATGGCCTAAAACACTCATCATTTTAACCTTCCGGGAGGAAAAGCCCTAGCAACCGACCATCGTGACCCCATACCGTGGAATTTGGCAGGGTCCAATACACCCTCCCCTGGAAAGAAAAAAAAAACTTCAAAGTGATGTAATACACTATGAAAACCTATTTTATCGAGGGGATCTTGTTGTATCCGGTGACTTACAACGTAGTCGATGAAACCGTGAATTTCAGTTCACCCCTATAATTAACTCCAAGCTCGAAAAACTTCTTTATCTCAGCATCGGCATAGAACACTTGACTTCCGCCACTGAACGTCTTTACCCATAATGCAATAGTGATCCCAGGAGAGCGTGCAATGTCTCTTATGGGAGGGGTATCGGCGTACGAGCCCGCGATGCCAGGTAGGGTCAGCACAGCGCCTTTTGTGGGATCGTCAGTGTAGGCTGCCGTTCCATGAAGCCTGTGAAACACAACAAAAGGGCACAATAAGCCACGAAAAGTCGAGGTCAGAGATTCTTTCTTTTTCTCCTCTAATTTTAATTAACAAAGCGATAGTAGTGTGAACAAGGGAGCCTGTGATGATACGTGCATGCTCACTGAGGGATCACTGAATTATGAGCGAAAACTATAATAAGACCATCCTATCATGAGATAACTATTTAAGAATGTGTAAAGCATGGTCGGATGGATCGAGAAATAGCGAGATTATATACGGTTTGTTTTCGAGGTTTTAAGCCTTCGCTGGTCATCGTTACGGAACGATACTTCTTTGATTTGAGTAAGAGCAGAACAGCTCAGTTGCAGAACGGCTCCCTTTAAAATAGAGAATAACAAATGGGTGCGCGGAGGTATGGAATTTATCTTCGAGGGTGTTCAAATTTTGAAGCCCAAACCCTCGCAATTCCTCCTTCTGCCCGCAGACTTGCATGCGGAGGAGTCTAGGCGTAAACTCGTCATGGTATTGTACGTCATACTGCATACTTGACGTCTTGGTCCGTTCCATCTAGTCTATAATGGGCCAGCTCGCCTGGCAGGTTATCTGTGGAATATAGGGAACGGGAAATGAGCGACAACGCAATGACAACGCAACAAGGGTGGGAAAGGTATGAAACCTAAAACCATGTCATTGCAGCATCACCATCTCTTTTTTTTTTTTCAGAGGAATCTTTTGTTTGTGCATGGTCACGTATGGTATATAAGCACCAAAATTCAGCCAGTAACACAGGTAACAGGGTCTGGATGGGTTTAACTGACTAACGACAAATGGGCATAAAAGTTACCGACTACCGAGACAAACTTGGATTAAAAATACCGATTAACGACAAGGTAGTGTTTACCGGCTACCGACATTTTTACAAATTACTCCAGCCAGATTAAATAAAAGTTAATTCTGAGAAAAAGCGAGTTCTTTGGACCTGGTGAATCCGTTCCATTGTGGCACTTCCCGGGTTTCAAATAACCAGAGATTTTTGAACTTCAATAGTATAACTGACACTCTGGGCATTCTTAGATGATCTTTTAGGGGATTAATGGTCGTCTCTTCACGGAAAATAAAAGTAGACATATGACGTGTGTGCGCATGCGCAAACGGACAACTTAAAAAGAAACTCATTCCCGTATCATTGTAATGCCTATTAGATTATGAGTAAAAAAAAAATGCTAAACGGCAACTGTGAAAAACATTTCTGCATTATCGTGAGTTATGCTACTATATATTAGTTAAAAAGAAAACCAACAACGTGTCCCACATGGATCTCTAACACACTCTTCAGACCTATAAATATGTTGGTGATGCATAATAAATTAGTTGACTGTTCACTAACGGTACAAGGGGCGTCCTTATATGGTCTGGTGGCCGGGCGTACTCTCACCCATAGGTATCTAGCTACTGAGCAATTCAACACCAGGATAGCGACTGTCAGGGCCGAAATCTCTGGCGTGGGCGTAAGAACCGTACGGTCGCCATACGACGCTTCAGCTCTTTGTCTGGAAGTATGGTCCTATTTTTTCTCTTTTGCCTCAAGTCAAGTATAAATGCTGAATTTGCATTGATGGGCAGCCAAATGATTTATATAAATAAAGCTCTACTAACTCTACTAACTATGAATAAAGTTTGTCACCCAAAAGACTACAAGCTGTCGGCGCCAAGGATTGGGTCGTTCGTGCTTTTTACAACAATTGTTATTCGTGAGTCAAAATGTCGCGTGCGTTGAGCGAAGACCTTGGAGAACGCATACAGCTATTTCAATAAAGGCTCTCAGTGAGCGCTAGGACTACGCGCCTAGACAGAAAAGCAGTACGAGTAGAAACTAAATACAGTAATAAAACCCGCATAAAAGAACAAGTGGATTAAGAACACTCAGGCTGAAATTTTGTCAAAAAGGTACCTTAGACACAAGAACACATGCAGCCTGAAAATGAAAATTGTTCTTTTATACAAAAATGGCTTCAATTACAGTAACCCACAGTGGTACCTGAGTAGATGTGCTAGACCACAGCACACACAGATCAATATAATGTGCTAGACCACTGCACACAGAGTTCTACAGCAGGAGGTACTCTATGGGGATTTCCAGGGTACATTAAGCAAATTGTTTTTGGACTTGACTAATTGTTGCTACAAAATAAATGTTACCTTCTGCCAATCACATTCAATCTGTATTTGACTGTTGGTAGTGTATGCAGTATTTTGATATTAAGAAACAATTTTAAGAACACCTTTATAACATTTTCAGGCTGATTTTGCAGAAAACACCCAATGTACAAGAACAAAATCAGCCTGAAACCCAAAAACACCTGTTCTTTTATGCGGGTTTTTACTGTATCCTACTTTGATGATACCTCGCTGGTCTGAATGCTAAATTCTACGAAAGAGAGCTTTGTTTCAATCTCAAATGTCTTGAGTAGTTCATTAGCGTCGTACTCAAGCAGTGAGCCGATTAAAGACCTCCTACCCAGACAACTTTGCGGTCTGGGCGCGTATGGCTTCCGACAACGTTTTTTTAAATAGCTGTATACAATTTGCTAAACATGTTTCCGAACTCGAGTCAAGAGCATTCGCAGACACAACCCAAAATCTAACCTAACCTCAAAACTTGTCTATAAGATTGTTTGGATTGCAATAAATTTTCTGGGTTTATTTTGTCCAAAACGTTCGATTCCAAAATAAATAAATAAAAAGACACAATTATGATAATTATACTTCGTTTTAATCCAATACTTAATTAATGCTCAATGGAAATATTTATTTTGGGCGTAATAAAGCTTTAGTCTAGCATGGGGGCACCCGTCACACTGATTGCTCAGTGGAATATACCTACCTGGGGGAGGGCGGGAGGGAGAAACAATTGGCAATAGAGTTTGTTTACAACTCGAGTTCACAACTATAAATGCAGGCCAGCGAGGTGTGGGATATGCGGGGAGTCCCGGGGGCCCCAGACACGAGGGCTCCAAGGGCAATCGATATATGATCGGGAAGCGTGACGCCTCGACTCGGTTTAACTTCGCCTAAATTGCATTCGCCACATTTTTAGGGTAAAAATGATGAGGATGATAACCCGTCTGACCTGTTATCATCACTTTCTCGACAACCACCTCACTGACAAACTTGCTCTCCAGTGCGTCAACAATTGGCGACAGCAATGCATCCTGGGTCACGCATGCGCTCTGGGCATCAGACCAGTTCTTCCTGTCATCTACCAGTTTGAAAGTTACGTCACCGAATTGGTATTCGTCATTAGGCAACGCTGAAAATATAAAACGATTTCAATTCAATGTGCAAGGGGCGGATCCAGAAATTTCATAAGGGGGGGGGGGGGGGGGGGCGGATAGTAAAAATATGATCCGCCTCTGATGTGCGCAAAAACTTTTTTGTCAAAACGTAACGTTCCTAGGTCCAGCGAGAGATTTGGGAAGCAAAAACCAGATTTAGGTATTGAAGTCAGCTAGACCCACTATACGTTTGATAACGGCAGGAGGCAAGATTTTCTGGAGAAGATGGAAACAACCAATTTGCAATATTTTTTTAGAATCTGTTTGGAATGCGTGGCGATGCAACAAAAATCGTTCGTACTGGCATATTTGAGAGCAATAAATCAGCTGGTACATGCCGAGCGGAGATCTGAATTCGTTTGCTAAAAATTAAACTGTTTTATCTAGAATTGTAACGAGAGAAGCTTCTGACACGTAGCACCATTTGTTTTGTATTTTGTACCTTTGCGTCGCTTTTTATTGCCGCTGCGATTAGGGCCAAAGCAGTAGTCCACCTCCTGGGAAAAGAAAAACGAAGATCAAAAGCTGGTTTGGGGTGAGCTTCTTTCTTTTTACTTTGCCATTTTCATAATTCTGCGAACTCTTAGGCTCGGTTTCCAGCCGTAGTTTGTGTCGTTTTCCCTTCAACCGCCAAGGCTGGAAAATGAGCCTACGAACTCTAAACTGACCGACAAACGGCGGTTTGGTTTCCGTCAATCAAACGAGTGAACAACTGATCCACAATTTTTCACTGTAAAATTCAAACCAAGCTCAAACATGCGTGGACTTGACCTACAAGTTTGATTGACGGAAGCCAAAACGAAGTTTGGCGTTCGGAAATATCAAGTTCGAGTTCGCAGAATTATGAAAATCGCAGTAAAGTTTCTCGTGACTGATCAATCCAAAACATTTCACAGAGGTGTAAAGGAAATTCATTGCCCAGGAATGTGACTTCTTTAGTAATAAAATCCTTTATATTACTCGGGTAAAAATCAATTACATTTCTTACCACTAACTCATCATATTCGCTGTTTTCCAGTGGTCTAATGACGCATTTCCCATCATGTGCGCTGGCAGACTGTCGCAGCATCTCACACGTTTTCCCGCCTTTTTCATTCGTGTAGAAATTTACCGAGTGACACCTCATCGTGCGCGCGCAACTAGCTGTGCAATTCTTATAATCAGTGTCATGCAGGCTGGACAGGGTGGGGATTTTTCTGCAAGCTCTTGAATTCAAGCTCCTCGTGTAACTAAACCCGCAAATTTCGTCGTCAGCAATGACTGTATTTATTGCAGTCGCCAACAAGATGGGAATGATATGCATTGTCGATAAGAAAGACACTCTTTCACATTACTGTTCCAGGAAAATCACAGCGCTGTAGGAAAAAAACAAGTAAATGGAAGTTGAGTGTTACTGACCATTTGTGGCGGACTTTTCTAAGTGGCGGACCATATGATATTTAAGGGAGGGGGAA
Source organism: Scolanthus callimorphus (assembly GCA_033964015.1). NCBI lineage: Eukaryota > Metazoa > Cnidaria > Anthozoa > Actiniaria > Edwardsiidae > Scolanthus > Scolanthus callimorphus. The sequence continues at coordinate 28,152,201 of CM066912.1, read as the reverse complement.
GGGGGATGGAGGGGGGGGGGGGGGGGGGGGGGGGGACCGGAAGAATGGTCGATGCAATAATTTTCTTTAATTCTTCTCGATGGTGTATGATATTTATTTCGTAAAATTACAGAGAATCATATAACAAATTTGAATTTTTTCAAAATGGTCCGCCACAAATGCACTGCAAAAACACTGTTTTTTCATACAAAAATTCCTAACCGGCGTGCAAGTGTATATTTAAAATATACAGTGTAAGCCTGAAAGAAAAGAGCCGAGAAAAGCTTCATGCCCTGTTTAGCTATTTTGCTGGCATTCATTTTAGCAAAATATTCATTTTTTTGCTTCAAGTTTATCACTTGTTTCCATATCATCGCATGACCATAACGAATTTGCTCTGCGGACTAGGTCAGTCGAATATCTTCGTGATTTCGTTAAAAAGTGTACTATAGGATTGTTTGCTCTAGTCATGCTCTCTGTTGATAGGCTTGTAGCGAAATGAAGAAGCACACGACTGTTTAAATGCGCAGAGCCTGAATTGGAAATAGCTAAATGGCAAATTTCTATTCTTATAAACATATGAAAAAAAACACGTCCTTTACTTAAGCATAGAGCACAATCTTGCGAAATAGGAGCGAGCCGCAGGCGAGTGATTTTACTAAACTTTCGAGTGTCTCTTCCAGCATCACAAGTGCTCTATTTGCCGATAAAGTCATAGAAAGTTGTGCTCTAATGCTTTTATGATATAGCGAGAGAGATTTGGACCAATCAACAAAATATACTAACTGTTTCTTAATGTCAAAATGTGATAAAAATAATGACTTGGTCTATCTATGCTACTGCAATTTAATCTGGTGTGTAAGAAATAATTATCATTTTTCTGAGTAAACAAAAAAACGTTTTACAACTCTTTGCTCGGAACATATTGAATGGTGAAAAAGCAAAATTTGAGACATGAAACGCGTTCACAATGCTCGACAAGTCTTAGAATGCTTTAGTGCATTATCATTTGCAAGAAATGTACTTTGTAATACGTACTTGATGATATTCGAGGACGCAGATTCGCTTTTCTGAATTTCTTTTTGACCACTCAGTATGCGAGTTTGTTTCGAAAACTGTAACGTGTATTGATTGGACTATGACACACCTCGAGCGTAATATCAATAATTCATATTCTCAAATATAATTTAAGAATAAGACTCTGAGCGTTGGCCCGGCTAGGGTTCCCTCCACACAACAGCCCTGTAAACTACCACTGCGCTCTGGTCGGCGGTTTACTTCTAAGGATCAAAGTAATGCGGTGAATACTTTAACATGTGTTTCTCAATAAACCGCGTGGGAGTCAATTTCACATGGCTTCAAAGTCAAAGGGCGGAAATTTAATTATATTTTAATCTCTTCGTGTGCGTTTCAAGTTGTCTTTTTCCCCTCTGCATGTGAGCTCCGAGAGTGAGCTACTATAGTAGCCAAACAAACGTTGATTTGTTGTAAGAAGGCTGTCTGAATGTAGCATTCAAGGCATTGGCCATTATATTCGTTCCAGGTAAAAATGAACCTGCCAACTTCTCTGATCAGCTGATGAATTCTGCCTTGGTCTTTCATGTGAGTGGTTTACAAAGCTCACAATCGATCTTCTGAACAAGTTCGATAATGACTTTTTCGCCCTGAAATACGGTCTTGAAAAAGTGGGTCATGTTTCATTGCAAAGTATCCCACTTGGATCGATCTGGGCTCCTGTAGTATTTCAGAGATGCGTGGAATAATTCCTCGAATAAACAAATCCGGATAAAATATTTAACCTCTTTATCAATATCATGAAACAAAGCAAAATGGACTGCTGTTTCATTATAGAACTCTTATTATTAATGCTCGCGACCGTCAGCCGGGCGGTTCTGACTCGCGGTCTCTGGAGCGCGCTGGATTCGTTTCATTGTCGAATCTTAGACCCCGTCCACACTATCGCGTTTTCGTTTGAATCCGTATACTTTTTGATACGTTTAGGCCTTCCGTCCACACTAACTCGCTGATCGTTTTCATCGAATCCGTATAAGTTTGAAAACGCTCTAGAAAGTGAATAAAAACGAATCCGTATACATATCGTTTTAGTGTGGAGGGTCGAATCCGGACGATAATGTCAACTGTACCATTAATTTGAGACTGTCCTTGCACACGTCACATCAAATAAAAACTGATCGCTTGTTTGGAACTAAATCTCCCGTCCACACTGACACGCTGCGAATCCTTTTAAGTTTGAAAACGAATACTTTTGAAAACGCGTTAGTGTGGACAGGGCCTTATAGCTCTTTTGATAATGCCTCCCTCCCTTCTAACATTCGTATGCTTAAATGGCTCCATTGCATTCTAGAGAGAGAGACGCAGCACACCTTGAACAGGATACAATAATGTTTGACATTTTGATAACTTTATTTCAATTCACTTTATGACGTTCTGACCTGTTTGCATCGTTTATACAGAGCGCGCTTCAAGTATGTTTTGACCAACCTAGCTGGTATATTTAGCGCCACCCAACAGCATGTCATACAATTATGTTCACAAGTTTTACAATACATGTGCATCGGAGGGCAAGAGTCAATCTAAGAATATATGACAAATGTAATGAAAAATCTTACTTTAATTGATTTCCATGGAAAACTGAGGCCCCCTTTTGCGCGCTATGCTCCCTCTAGTTCTTCGAGAGTAAACAAATCGCTCGCTACAAAGGTGCTTAATTTAACATTATTGTTTTTATGCTTTCCAAAGTGACAATTAGGAAAAGCGTGAGAAAAGCAGCAAGCGCCTCCATTAGACAACAACGGGTTCGGTGTAAGATGTTAAGACAGATTGTTTTGGAATCTCGAGCAATTTGAACAAGAAGCGTTCAAAAATCTTGTAATTGATTTGTTTTTGAAAGGTATGAATATAAGCGGCTGTGATCGTTCCGACAAACAATTGTCATGGGAACAAGAGAACATAAAATTCAAAGTTGACAGAAATTTGCATTTAGGAGGAACAATTATTTGCAAATGGCAATCCTATATATATATGTATCCCTGTATCTGTGTATTATTTTAGAAACTTTGGAATTTAGTTTCTCGGGTCTCCGTGATAATGTTTTGGCCGGACAACCACTGTTTATTTCTTTCACGGGAACCTTGAAATCATACCCAGGTAAAGGTAATAACATATCAAACTTATATACATATCAAAAACCATCGAATACTTTTATAAAATAACAGTTCATAAGGCATCGGCCGTTCCACATGCGAAAAGCCCCACGGAGGTGGTGGGGACTCCCCTTTTGGGGAGGGGGTGCTCGTCGGGAACGTTCGATTTTACACCTAAATAAAAGGCACCAAAGGACGTGGCTAATAGTTGATTTTGATCCCTAAAGGGTAAACAAATATTGATAAACCATTGTTGCTTGCTTTGCTAAAACGGACCCCTAAGACAGGGATATCAACGTCAGGACTTCAATAATTATCTGGAGACTGCCTTGAATGGTGAAATGTCCTGAAATTCTCCCGGGAGAAATACAGTAAATGTATGACAGTCGTCCTGATATGTTCCCGGCGGGAGACGGAGCGAAAAATCAAGAGGCGCCCGGCAAAACCGGGACACGTACATGCCTAAGAGGTACCTATCTGAAAAACATTGCAAGTTTTCGAATTTTACATCCAGTACCAGAGGCCTGATTTTAAACCCTAAAAGGTACGACGAGCACCCCCGCCCCAAAAAGTAGGGGAGACCCCCCCCCCCCCCCCCCGACCCCCCTCGGAGGACCGAAAAGCACGAATTTCTGCAGAAAAACCATGGGGAATACCCATAACACAAGAATTTACCCATAACACTAAGAATGTAAAGAAAAGTGTTTTTCCATAGAAAAGCTGACCACCTGTCCTGATTGATCTTGTGTCATGGCATGGCCTACCTCTGAACCCTAAACCTTCCTCTGGCAAACAAACGCTAGCTTCTGCCCATTACAATCATTTTCCTCCATGTGACCTCCTCGTGCCTTGCTTGTAATGGCGACGCAGTCCTCCGCGGCCTCGCTCGAGAAGCCTGGAGCCCAGTTAAGGTATGCCGCGTCTTCGGCGCCGAGATACGAGAGCTGATAGCGCCCTTCAGTAGCCACGTCGTTTATACTTATCCAGGCTTTGTTAGCTCCTCTAGTTTGGACATCTATAATAGAAGGAAAGGGCGGTTGCATCAAAAATACTCTGAACAAAACCGTCGTTTTTAAACGCTCGCGGCCAAAGCCTTATTTGGAAGTATTTACCTTATTTGGACGTGACGGTAGATCCCCTTCTGATAAGAAGGCAAGCTCGACTTATATACCGATACTCGACATCCATATTTTTAATTGCCATTGTCATATACATCGTCTATATTAATATTTTCTCATCCATTTCCCCCTATGACTGATGTCATTATTTCATCCGATAGGTCTCACGTATTATTTTTGTTTGATATCAACATGCAGAAGATCTTTATTTACCTTTTACGCGGATCACTTCATCTTCAGACAATTCTCTCCCATAAATAAACAGCTGACTTAGACTTCCAGACAAGAAGCCTGAAGACTGTCTTCCCAATATGAATCTGCCTCCCAAAATCGGCTCGTACGAATCAGACATCTCCGCCTTCATAACGTTCCTCTGACGGATCCCGTTGACATAGAGTTTTACATCATTGTTTGCCTTGTTACGGGTTACTGCCACATGTGTCCATATGTTAATAGGAAAAGGAAGATCGTGAAACCTGAGGAAACATCGAAATCACCTGCTAGCATCCAGTACTGGAAATTGGCTGATTGCATTTTTACTGCGATTTTCATAATTCTGCGAGCTCTACACCGACCAGCAAACCGCAGTTTGGCTTCCGTCAATCAAACGTCGAGTGAACAACTCTGGGTGATTTCACGCAGGCTTTGATAGATCTTGTGAACTGATAGGGGCTAGCTAGGCTTCACAACACAATTTTTCACTGTGAAATGCAAACCAAACTCAGACAAAATGTGTGGACTTGACTCAAAAGGTTTGATTGACGGAAGCCAAAACACAGTTTGTCGTTTGGAAATGTCAAGCGGGAGTTCGCAGAATTATGAAAATCGCAGTAAACCGCATTGAGGACCTCCCTTAAAAAGACCCCCTCCCCTTGAATTTCCAGCCTCATAAAGGATCCCCTCTCTTGGAATTTCCTTTTTTTTTTCTGGCAAAATACCCTTGGAAAATCTATTTTGGGATAAAATGTCCCTGGAAGTCAGTGTCTTTTACCCACCCCCCTTGGAATTTCCAAGTGCCAGGCACACCCCATCCCGTGGAATTTGCCAGGGTCCAATACACCCTCCCCTGGAAAAGAAAAAAAAACTTAAATATTCAAAGTGATGTAATACACTATTAAAACCTATTTTATCGAGGGGATCTTGTTGTATCCGGTGACTTACAACGTAGTCGATGAAACCTTGAATCTCAGTTTACCCCTAAAATTAACTCCAAGCTCGAAAAACTTATTTATCTCAGCATCGGCATAGAACACTTGACTTCCGCCGCTGAAAATCTTTATCCATAATGCAATAGTTATCCCAGGAGAGCGTGCAATGTCTCTTATGGGAGGGGTATCGGCGTACGAGCCCGCGATGCCAGGTTGGGTCAGCACAGCGCCTTTCGTGGGATCGTCAGTGTAGGCTGCCGTTCCATGAAGCCTGTGAAACACAACAAAGGGGAACAATAAGCCATGAAAAGTCGAGGTCAGAGATTTTTTTCTCTTTCTCCTCTACATTTTAATTCACAAAGCGTGAACTTAAAGGGAGCCTGTGATGATACGTGCATGCTCACTGAGGGATCACTGAATTATCAGCGAAAACTAATAAGATCATCCTATCATGAGATAACTATTTAAGAATGTGTAAATCATTGGTCGGATGGATCGAGAAGTAGCGAGATTATATACGTTTTGTTTTCGAGGTTTTAAGCCTTCGCTGGTCATCGTTACGGGACGATACTTCTTTGATTTGAGTAAGAGCAGAACAGCTCCACAGTTTCAGACGGCTCCCTTTAAGTAAATAGAGAATAACAAATGGGCGCGCGGAGGTATGGAATTTATATTCGAGGGTGTTCAAATTTTGAAGCCCAAACCCTCGCAATTCCTCCTTCTGCCCGCAGACTTGCATGCGGAGGAGTCTAGGCGTAAACTCGTCATAGGATTGTACGTCATACTGCATACTTGACGTCTTGGTCCGTTCCATCTAGTCTATAATGGGCCAGCTCGCCTGGCAGGTTATCTGTGAATATAGGGAACGGGAAATGAGCGACAACGCAATGACAACGCAACAAGGGTGGGAAAGGTATGAAACCTAAAACCATGTCATTGCAGCATCACCATCTCTTTTTTATTTTTTCAGAGGAATCTTTTTGTTTTTGCACGGTCACGGTATGGTATATAAGCACCAAAATTCAGCCAGTAACACAGGTAACAGGGTCTGGGTGGGTTTAACCGACTAACGACAAATGGGCATAAAAGTTACCGACTACCGACAAAGTTGGATTAAAAATACCGATTAACGACAAGGTAGTGTTTACCGGCTACCGACATTTTTACAAATTACTCCAGCCAGATTAAATAAAAGTTAATTCTGAGAAAAAGCGAGTTCTTTGGACCTGGTGAATCCGTTCCATTGTGGCACTTCCCGGGTTTCAAATTACCAGAGATTTTTGAACTTCAATAGTATAACTGACACTCTGGGCATTCTTAGATGATCTTTTAGGGGATTAATGGTCGTCTCTTCACGGAAAATAAAATTAGACATATGACGTGTGGGCGCATGCGCAAACGGACAACTTAAAAAGAAACTCATTCCCGTATCATTGTAATGCCTATTAGATTATGAGTAAAAAAAAAAATGCTAAACGGCAACTGTGAAAAACATTTCTGCATTATCGTGAGTTATGCTACTATATATTAGTTAAAAAGAAAACCAACAACGTGTCCCACATGGATCTCTAACACACTCTTCAGACCTATAAATATGTTGGTGATGCATAATAAATTAGTTGACTGTTCACTAACGGTACAAGGGGCGTCCTTATATGGTCTGGTGGCCGGGCGTACTCTCACCCATAGGTATCTAGCTACTGAGCAATTCAACACCAGGATAGCGACTGTCAGGGCCGAAATCTCTGGCGTGGGCGTAAGAACCGTACGGTCGCCATACGACGCTTCAGCTCTTTGTCTGGAAGTATGGTCCTATTTTTTCTCTTTTGCCTCAAGTCAAGTATAAATGCTGAATTTGCATTGATGGGCAGCCAAATGATTTATATAAATAAAGCTCTACTAACTCTACTAACTATGAATAAAGTTTGTCACCCAAAAGACTACAAGCTGTCGGCGCCAAGGATTGGGTCGTTCGTGCTTTTTACAACAATTGTTATTCGTGAGTCAAAATGTCGCGTGCGTTGAGCGAAGACCTTGGAGAACGCATACAGCTATTTCAATAAAAGCTCTCAGTGAGCGCTAGGACTACGCGCCTAGACAGAAAAGCAGCACGAGTAGAAACTAAATACAGTAAAAACCCGCATAAAAGAACAAGTGGATTAAGAACACTCAGGCTGAAATTTTGTCAAAAGGTACCTTAGACACAAGAACACATGCAGCCTGAAAAATGAAAATTGTTCTTTTATACAAAAATGGCTTCAATTACAGTAACCTCCAGTGGTACCTGAGTAGATGTGCTAGACCACAGCACACACAGATCAATATAATGTGCTAGACCACTGCACACAGAGTTCTACAGCAGGAGGTACTCTATGGGGATTTCCAGGGTACATTAAGCAAATTGTTTTTGGACTTGACTAATTGTTGCTACAAAATAAATGTTACCTTCTGCCAATCACATTCAATCTGTATTTGACTGTTGGTAGTGTATGCAGTATTTTGATATTAAGAAACAATTTTAAGAACACCTTTATAACATTTTCAGGCTGATTTTGCAGAAAACACCCAATGTACAAGAACAAAATCAGCCTGAAACCCAAAAACACCTGTTCTTTTATGCGGGTTTTTACTGTATCCTACTTTGATGATACCTCGCTGGTCTGAATGCTAAATTCTACGAAAGAGAGCTTTGTTTCAAGCTCAAATGTCTTGAGTAGTTCATTAGCGTCGTACTCAAGCAGTGAGCCGATTAAAGACCTCCTACCCAGACAACTTTGCGGTCTGGGCGCGTATGGCTTCCGACAACGTTTTTTTAAATAGCTGTATACAATTTGCTAAACATGTTTCCGAACTCGAGTCAAGAGCATTCGCAGACACAACCCAAAATCTAACCTAACCTCAAAACTTGTCTATAAGATTGTTTGGATTGCAATAAATTTTCTGGGTTTATTTTGTCCAAAACGTTCGATTCCAAAATAAATAAAAAAAGACACAATTATGATAATTATACTTCGTTTTAATCCAATACTTAATTAATGCTCAATGGAAATGTTTTATTTTGGGCGTAATAAAGCTTTAGTCTAGCATGGGGGCACCCGTCACACTGATTGCTCAGTGGAATATACCTACCTGGGGGAGGGCGGGAGGGAGAAACAATTGGCAATAGAGTTTGTTTACAACTCGAGTTCACAACTATAAATGCAGGCCAGCGAGGTGTGGGATATGCGGGGAGTCCCGGGGCCCCAGGACACGAGGGCTCCAAGGGCAATCGATATATGATCGGGAAGCGTGACGCCTCGACTCGGTTTAACTTCGCCTAAATTGCATTCGCCACATTTTTAGGGTAAAAATGATGAGGATGATAACCCGTCTGACCTGTTATCATCACTTTCTCGACAACCACCTCACTGACAAACTTGCTCTCCAGTGCGTCAACAATTGGCGACAGCAATGCATCCTGGGTCACGCATGCGCTCTGGGCATCAGACCAGTTCTTCCTGTCATCTACCAGTTTGAAAGTTACGTCACCGAATTGGTATTCGTCATTAGGCAACGCTGAAAATATAAAACGATTTCAATTCAAGTGCAGGGGCGGATCCAGAAATTTCATAAGGGGGGGGGGGGGGGGGGGGGGGGGGGGGGGGCGGATAGTAAAAATATGATCCGCCTCTGATGTGCGCAAAACTATTGTTTGTCAAAACGTAACGTTCCTAGGTCCACCGAGAGATTTGGGAAGCAAAAACCAGATTAAGGTATTGAAGTCAGCTAGACCCACTATACGTTTGATAACGAAAGGAGGCAAGGTTTTCTGGAGAAGATGGAAACAACCAATTTGTAATATTTTTTTTAGAATCTGTTTGGAATGCGTGGCGATGCAACAAAAATCGTTCGTACTGGCATATTTGAGAGCAATAAATCAGCTGGTACATGCCGAGCGGAGATCTGAATTCGATTGCTGAAAATTCAACTGTTTTATCTAGAATTGTAACGAGAGAAGCTTCTGACACGTAGCACCATTTGTTTTGTATTTTGTACCTTTGCGTCGCTTTTTATTGCCGCTGCGATTAGGGCCCAAGCAGTAGTCCACCTCCTGGGAAAAGAAAAAACGAAGATCAAAGCTGGTTTGGGGTGAGCTTCTTTCTTTTTACTTTGCCATTTTCATAATTCTGCGAACTCTTAGGCTCGGTTTCCAGCCGTAGTTTGTGTCGTTTTTCCTTCAACCGCCAAGGCTGGATACTGAGCCTATGAACTCTAAACTGACCGACAAACGGCGGTTTGGTTTCCGTCAATCAAACGAGTGAACAACTCAGGGTGATTTCATTTCTTGTGAACTGATCCACAATTTTTCACTGTAAAATTCAAACCAAGCTCAGAAACATGCGTGGACTTGACCTACAAGTTTGATTGACGGAAGCCAAAACGCAGTTTGGCGTTCGGAAATATCAAGTTCGAGTTCGCAGAATTATGAAAATCGCAGTAAAGTCTCTCGTGAATGATCAATCCAAAACATTTCACAGAGGTGTAAAGGAAAATTCATTGCCCAGGAATGTGACTTCTTTAGTAATAAAATCCTCTATATTACTCGGGTAAAAATCAATTACATTTCTTACCACTAACTCATCATATTCGCTATTTTCCAGTGGTCTAATGACGCATTTCCCATCATGTGCGCTGGCAGACTGTCGCAGCATCTCACACGTTTTCCCGCCTTTTTCATTCGTGTAGAAATTTACCGAGTGACACCTCATCGTGCGCGCGCAACTAGCTGTGCAATTCTTATAATCAGTGTCATGCAGGCTGGACAGGGTGGGGATTTTTCTGCAAGCTCTTGAATTCAAGCTCCTCGTGTAACTAAACCCGCAAATTTCGTCGTCAGCAATGACTGTATTTATTGCAGTCGCCAACAAGATGGAATGATATGCATTGTCGATAAGAAAGACACTCTTTCACATTACTGTTCCAGGAAAATCACAGCGCTGTAGGAAAAAAACAAGTAAATGGAAGTTGAGTGTTACTGACCATTTGTGGCGGACTTTTCTAAGTGGCGGACCATATGATATTTAAGGGAGGGGGAAGGGGGAGGGAGGGGGGGGGGGGGGGGAAGGGGACCGGAAGAATGGTCGATGCAGTAATTTTCTTTAATTCTTCTCGATGGTGTATGATATTTATTTCGTAAAATTACAGAGAATCATATAACAAATTTGAATTTCTTTCAAAATGGTCCGCCACAAATGCACTGCAAAAACACTGTTTTTTCATACAAAAATTCCTAACCGGCGTGCAAGTGTATATTTAAAAATATACAGTGTAAGCCTGAAAGAAAAGAGCTGAGAAAGCTTCATGCCCTGTTTAGCTATTTTGCTGGCATTCATTTTAGCAAAATATTCATTTTTTTGCTTCAAGCTTATCACTTGTTTCCATATCATCGCATGACCAATAACGAATTTGCTCTGCGGGATTTTTTTGCATGAAATTAGAAAAGGCACTGTGTAGTTCGCCTATTTACCTGCTGATCGAATGCAAAAACTTGGTCAAACAAATTCGAATATACCGGACTAGGTCAGTCGAATATCTTCGTGATTTCGTTAAAAAGTGTTCTAAAGGATTGTTTGCTCTAGTCATGCTCTCTGTTGATAGGCTTGTAGCGAAATGAAGAAGCACCCGACTGTTTAAATGCGCAGAGCCTGGATTGGAAATAGCTAAATGGCAAATTTCTATTCTTATAAACATATGAAAAAAACACGTCCTTTACTTAAGCATAGAGCACAATCTTCTATGACTTCTTATCGGCGAAATAGGAGCGAGCCGCAGGCGAGTGATTTTACTAAACTTTCGAGTGTCTCTTCCAGCATCACAAGTGCTCTATTTGCCGATAAAGTCATAGAAAGTTGTGCTCTAATGCTTTTATGATATAGCGAGAGAGATTTGGACCAATCAAAATATACTAACTGTTTCTTAATGTCAAAATGTGATAAAAATAATGACTTGGTCTATCTATGCTACTGCAATTTAATCTGGTGTGTAATGCCTGGTGCACACTTGCGACATAACGACATAAGAAAAATATCACGCGAACAAAATTTAGTGGTTTTAAAACGTTGAAGTTCACAAAAATAACATAAATTGCTTTGTTGAAGTAATCGAATGATAATCCATGGAAAATAACGATTATTTCAGTTATTTTTCCCATGCTTTTATCGTTGCAACATAACGTCCTTATGTCGTTATGTCGCTAGTGTGCACCGGGCTTAAGAAATAATTATCATTTTCTGAGTAAACAAAAAAACGTTTTACAACTCTTTGCTCGGAACATATTGAATGGTGAAAAAGCAAAATTTGAGACATGAAACGCGTTCACAATGCTCGACAAGTCTTAGAATGCTTTAGTGCATTCTCATTTGCAAGAAATGTACTTTGTAATACGTACTTGATGATATTCGAGGACGCAGATTCGCTTTTCTGAATTTCTTTTGACCACTCAGTATGCGAGTTTGTTTCGAAAACTGTAACGTGTATTGGACTATGACACACCTCGGGCGTAATATCAATAATTCATATTCTCAAATATAATTTAAGAATAAGACCCTGAGCGTTGGCCCGGCTAGGGTTCCCTCCACACAACAGCCCTGCAAACTACCACTGCGCTCTGGTCGGCGGTTTACTTCTAAGGGATCAAAGTAATGCGGTGAATACTTTAACATGTGTTTCTCAATAAAGCGCGTGGGAGTCAATTTCACATGGCTTCAAAGTCAAAGGGCGAAAATTGAATTATATTTTAATCTCTTCGTGTGCGTTTCAAGTTGTCTTTTTCTCTGCATGGGAGCTCCTAGAGTGAGCTACTATAGTAGCCAAACAAACGTTGATTTGTTGTAAGACAGGCTGTCTGAATGTAGCATTCAATGGCATTGGCCATTCCAGGTAAAGCTGAACTTGCCAACTTCTCTGATCAGCTGATGAATTCTGCCTTGGTCTTTCATGTGAGTGGTTTACAAAGCTCACAATCTTCTGAACAAGTTCGATGATAACTTTTTCGCACTGAAATAAGGGTTTGAAAAAGTGAGGCTTGTTTCACTGCAAAAGTATCCCATTTGGATTGATCTGGGCTACTGTAGTATTTCAGAGATGCGTGGAATAATTCCTCGAATAAACAAATCCGGGATAAAATATTTTACCTCTTTATCAATGTCATGGAAACAAAGCAAAATGGACTGCTGTTTCGTTATAGAACTTTTAAAATTAATGCTCGCGACCGTCAGCCGGCGGGTCCTGACTCACGGTCTCTGGAGCGCGCTGGATTCGTTTCACTGTCGAATCCTAGCTCTTTTGATAATGGCTCCCTCCTCTCTAACATTTGTATGCTTAATGGCTCCAGTGCATTCTAGAGAGAGACGTAGCACACCTTGAACGGGACACTAATAATGTTGACATTTTGATAACTTTATTTCAATTCAGTTTATGACGTTTCTGACCTGTTTGCATCCTTTACACAGAGCCCGCTTAAGCATATTTTGCGTCGGTTAAGGCTGGTTTCCATATAGTCGTATCTGTCGTATCTGTCTCATCAGTCGACCGTGAAACAATAGAAATTGGAATTATTCTTTTGTTTCACGGTTGACTGATGAGACAGATACGACTATATGGAAACCAGCCTTTACCTGTGCATCGGAAAGCAAGAGTCATCTAAGGCTGCGTACACACTTGGTGCCCGGGCACACGGTGCCCGAGCACGGGCACTAATGTGAACACTCCAGTTTTTCGAGTGCATAAGCCAAAGTTCCGGCACAGCACCGGTGCCAGAGTACAAGTCCGGACCTTGTATACAGGGCACCATGCCCTGGCACTAAGTGTGTAAGGGATAGATGACAAATCTATTCTAAGAATCTTACTTTAATTTATCTGTTTATTTCCATGGAAAATTGAGGCTCCCTTTGGCGCACTATCTCTCCTCTAGTTCTTCTTGAGAGTAAACAAATCGCTCGCTACAATACGCGCTTAATCTAACATTATTGTTTCGATTGCCTTCCAAAGTGAACAAGAAAAGCGTGAGAAAAGCGGCAAGCGTCTCCATTAAAAAACAGCGGGTTCGCTGTAAGATGTTAAGACACATTGTTTTAGAACTTCGAGCAATTTGAACAAGAAGCGGTCAACAATCTTTTACTAAAAAGTACGAAATCTTTTGATTTTGTTTTGGTGTTTTTTTTGTTTTAGAAAGGTTTGTTTTTTTGTTTTTGAAAAGTATATAAGTGATCGGCTGTGATCGTTCTGCCAAACAGTTCTCATGGGAACCAGAGGAAATAAAATTCCAAAGTTCACAGCAGGGTAGTAACCAAGTACATTATTTTTGGGGCGATCCCTGAACCCAAGGACAAATATTTTATCCCTGACCCCCAGTTCCCTTGAAATTTTGATCCCTGATCCTATTAGAAATAAGTGATCCCATGTACATGGCAAGACCTGAGAGGATGATCCCGATCCCAGTGGCCTAAATCGCGATTCCTGGGCCTCAAAATAGCGCTGATCCCTGATACCATATACCTGGTTACTACCCTGTCAAAGAGCTGTTGTGTTTTGGAGGGAAATCTTTGCATGGCAATTCTATGCTCTGGATCCCATGCTAGCTGGATGTCGGATCCCACAACTCTGGATCCCGGATCCCACACTCTGGATCCCGGATCCCACACTCTGGATCCCGGCTCCCATACTCTGGATCCCGGATCCCACACTCTGGATCCCGATCCCACACTCTGGATCCCGGATCCCATACTCTGGATCCCGGATCCCAAATCTCAAATTTAGCTGGATCCCGTTCCCTTTACACGGCCGAGTTATAAGGTCTCGAAGTTTTGGGAAGCAAAACCAAGTTTACATTTGACGTAAGACAAGCTTTTTAGACGTAATGAAAACTTGATATATTTATGCTAGTTGCAATTTTTTTTAGAATTTGGAGCGCTTGGCGATGCGCGCAACAGAAATTGTTTTCTCAACTCTCAAATTCGCTTATTTGAGAGCAAGAACTTTGAGCTGGTTAGTGTTGACCCAGAAAAGAAAATATGATGATATGATAATAACAATTACTTTTGCTTTGAAAAAGTAAGAAAGCTTTTCTTTATTGACACTTAGCGATAAGTTCTCTACGGAATTGTGTCTATTGTTTTTGTGGATATAGTTTGTTACATTCTGAAGGAGCTAGGATGGGAACAGCGTGTGGTCTGAAAAGCTATCCAAGAGCAAGGGGTCAGCTGTAGTACAGTCTAGGCCTAATAAAGGAAGAATAACCGACATAATAAAAACAATTTCTTTTCCTTTGAAGAACTAAATCATAGCGTTCTTAGCGATAAGTTCTCACGGACTTTGTTTTTGTAATATAGTTTGTTTTACGCTCAGGAGTTAGGCAGGAACAGCGTGTGGTCTGAAGCGTTATTCTAGAGGAATTGTGCAACTATATAATAAAACTGTAATGAAATAGTTATATCTGTTTCAGTTTTACTAATAACCTTTTCTTCCAGTGAAGATTTCAAGAACATTTTCTTACAAACATTTCAGAACTTGGATGTATTCAAGACATCAGCTTACGCTGTAGTTAAAGTGAGTGGTGTAACTAGATTTTAATTTAATATTTGAACAAATTATAATTTTGAGGCGCGGAAACACCCCATGTGTTTTTGCATATTCGGTTTATCGCTGTCATAACTGGACGGAGAAAATCAAAGTTTTCAAACTCGAAATATGGTAGTAGAGGGTTTAATAAACTCTCTGAGATCGGATTCCTGATCACCCGATGATACTCGAAGTCGAAAACGTTTTAATACAATTTTGATATACCGATTCATACGTGTTTTTCGTTATATTTAATACCGCTCTATTTATTTTAACAGTTTATACTAGAACTTTCTGTGGCGCTTACGATAAATGATATATGTTGCTTCTCCGAAAACCTTTCCATTGCTTTTCACCCGAAGATTTCGTTCGCCCTAGTGTCCACCACAGGGATTATTATTATCATTATCTCAAAATTGAAAAAGGAATTACAATCCGCGGGTTTTGCTGCGCGGTAACACTAGGTACAATATAAATCTGTGGGGCCAAAGGAGAGTTCTTGCTCGTTTTATGATATAAATATCAAACTGTTGCTTAAAACTACTTGCGTTTCAATTCGAAATGCAGCGTTTTCTGTGTCCTGATAGGTTCAAATCACGATTTTTTACAATCACTGTTTTACAGGGCGCGGCATGCTTTACATTTGGAGGCTGGTGGCGTATGCCATTGTCTTCTCCATAGCGCATGCGTCATTTAACCTCACTGGAAACTACCGCTATCTTCGGTCCCACAATCGCAGGCTCAGATGTCACGTGATCAAGCGCTTCCAAGAAGTCAGCCACGAAAATGCAGAGAGCTCTGCGCGCGTGCGCAGAAATGCTTTTCGCTGAACTTCTACAAGGATACCGCTGGGGTTGGCATTTGTGAGCTGTTGGCGAAATCATTGGATAATTTTAGGGACGATTTCACGTGTTTCCGCTCGCAAGATGATTCTGAATACAATGAATTAATGGTAATGGCTGATGGAATATAGTATATTTCAAGTAGTACGCGAACCATGCGTCCAAAATATCATGTGGGATTTTGCATTTTTTTTTTCTCTGCGTAGTCAATCGTTTCACAAGATGTATTATATCTTTTTAGGAGGTGGAGTATTGTAAAAATGAAAAAGAATGTTACACCAAGACAAAAGAGGTATTTAACAATTATTCCTCGAGCCCGAATGGGCTCTGATTCAGAGGCCATGAGGGCGAGAGGAATAATTGTTTTAGTCTATTTTCACCAGATATGTCCAACACTGTCAAATTGGGCCGATTCGCAGCTGGCTTAGCCGATTCGGCGAACCAAATGTCAGTTCGGGAAAGGGACATTTCAGCCAGTGTGGGTTTCCTTTAGTGTGCCACAATTATGCTAATAGCTTTAAACCGGAAGTAAAACTCGGGCATAAAATAATGTCCCTCTTAAAAATAATGTCCCTCTTATTCTGAGTTGCCCCTTTTGCTGTTGAGGGGGAGTAGGGTCAGGATCCGTAGGTTTTCCATGCCGAGCGCACCGAATACTACAGATCATAGAGGAGCGAGAGGACCCTGGGTACTAAGACCTCGCGCGGTTACAAAGCCACCTCGCCTCGACAGCCACCTCGCCAACTATTGCCGATTCGAGCCAATTTGGAAGGCAAGCGTTTTTATTTCTTAAATTTCTTCACCTTGAACCATATTACCGCCTTGATATTTAACTATTATGTTGAATATATATCTTGGGAATTGTTTTGAATTCAAATTGCATCTGATCGTCTACTATAAATACTTTTTGAGGCTGTTTTCTTCTGTCGATTCGAAAGGACTGTTTGTCGATTCGGGGCTAATTTGTGTCTATTCAGGAATCGGCATCATTTGTCCGGCCAATTCATTCCTTTGAACCATTTATCACATTGATATTTAACTACACCGTTGAATATACATCTTGGGATTTGTTTGGAGTTCAATCTGTCGATTCGAACTTGTTCAAGTGATTCCAAAAGACGATTTACAAGGGATTTCAAATATGGATCAATCAAGTCTTGCTTCCCTTTGGGATCGATCTTATTACCATTGATATCGTAACAGGTAAGAAGCTATATATTTATTTTCAAATCGTGTTCTACCACACATTATTATATAGACACGAGTATTTTACTGAGAAATATGCCACTCGTAGATCTCAATATGTGAAGCTACATCCGGGACCTGAGTGACATGTTTTCTATATCCTCACTAGCAGTAAGGATATCGGTCAAAACAAAAGTGCTTGGAAATCAATTTGGAATAATTTTTCTGGTTTGTCTATATAATAAAAAGAAAATTACATGGTGGCTTGAAGATATGAGTTCAAAAACAATATTTTTTAACTCATTCACTGTGCTCATTCGTATAATGTTGTTCTTGTCTTTGCACCACCATGTAATATCCTCTATTTAACTGGTAAGGAGTGAGCCCCAATGTATGTTTTCCTCATTCTCAAAGCGTGCCCTCTCAAAATTTCACTGGTTAAGGTACTTGCAGCCCAATAGGTCTGCCTCTTAGACGAAGGATGACCACCACTCCCCCTCATTTTTTTCGAATAGGCAAATTGGGCCGAATCGGCAAGCCAGTCCGGAGGAGTCTCTGAGATTCAAGGTACTTGCAGTCCAATAGGTCTGCCTCCTAGACGAAGGATGACCACCCCTCCCCCTCAATTTTGCAAATAGGCAAATTGGCCGAATTGGCAAGCTAATCCAAGGAAGACTCAGAGATGCAGACCCAGTGGACTGCAAGTACCATTAACCTTGTAGACTCCTCCGGACTGGTTGTCGAATCGGCCCAATTTGCCTATTGGGAATAACTGAGGGGGAGGGGTGGGGTCATCCTTCGTCTAAGAGGCAGGCAGACCTATTGGGCTGCAAGTACCTTGAATCTCTGAGACTCCACCAGACTGGCTTGCCGAATCGGCCCAAATTGCCTATTCGGAAAAACTAAGGGGAGGGGTGGCTATCCTTCGTCCTAAGAGGCAGACTTATTGGGCTGCAAGTACCTTGAATCTGAGAGACTCCTCCGGACTGGCTTGCCGATTCGGCCCAATTTGCCTATTCGGAAAAACTGGGGGAGGGGTGGTCATCCTTCGTCTAAGAGGCAGACTTATTGGGCTGCAAGTACCTTGAATCTCAGAGACTCCACCGGACTGGCTTGCCGATTCGGCCCAATTTGCCTATTGGGAAAAACTGAGGGGGAGGGGTGGTCATCATTCGTCTAAGAGGCAGACTTATTGGGCTGCAAGTACCTTGAGTCTCAGAGACTCCTCCGGACTGGCCTGCCGATTCGGCCCAATTTGCCTATTCGGAAAAAACTGAGGGGGAGGGGTGGTCATCCTTCGTCTAAGAGGCAGGCAGACTTATTGGGCTGCAAGTACCTTGAATCTCTGAGACTCCACCGGACTGGCTTGCCGATTCGGCCCAATTTGCCTATTCGGAAAAACTGGGGGAGGGGTGGTCATCCTTCGTCTAGAAGCAGACCTATTGGGCTGCAAGTACCTTGAATCTCAGAGACTCCACCGGACTGGCTTGCCGATTCGGCCCGATTTGCCTATTCGGAAAAACTAAGGGGGAGGGGTGGTTATCCTTCGTCTAGGGTGCAGACTTATTGGGCTGCAAGTACCTTGAATCTGAAAGACTCCTCCGGACTGGCTTGCCGATTCGGCCCAATTTGCCTATTCGGAAAAACTGGGGGGAGGGGTGGTCATCCTTCGTCTAAGAGGCAGACTTATTGGGCTGCAAGTACCTTGAATCTGAGAGACTCCACCGGACTGGCTTGCCGAATCGGCCCAATTTGCCTATTCGGAAAAACTAAGGGGGAGGGGTGGTTATCCCTCGTCTAAGAGGCAGACTTAATGGGCTGCAAGTACCTTGAATCTGAGAGACTCCTCCGGACTGGCCTGCCGATTCGGCCCAATTTGCCTATTCTTAAAACTGGGGGGAGGGGTGGTCATCCTTCGTCTAAGAGGCAGACCTATTGGGCTGCAAGTACCTTGAATCTCAGAGACTCCACCGGACTGGCTTGCCGATTCGGCCCGATTTGCCTATTCGGAAAAACTAAGGGGGAGGGGTGGTTATCCTTCATCTAAGAGGCAGACTTATTGGGCTGCAAGTACCTTGAATCTCAGAGACTCCTCCGGACTGGCTTGCCGATTCGGCCCGATTTGCCTATTCGGAAAAAACTGGGGGTAGGGGTGGTCATCCTTCATCTAAGAGGCAGACCTATTGTGCTGCAAGTACCTTGAATCTCAGAGACTCCTCCGGACTGGCTTGCCGATACGGCCCGATTTGCCTATTCGGAAAACTAAGGGGGAGGGTGGTCATTCTTCGTCTTAGAGGCAGACCCATTGGGCTGCAAGTACCTAAAATCCAAGGGGGAGGTCATCTTGACTAAGAAGCAGACAAACTGTTGCAAATACCATGAGTATCATAGTTGTTGACGCCAGACTAGCTAAACTTATAGGAAAACTAAGCGGGGAGGGGTGGTCATATCATGCTTGTCACTGGGCTTTTAATCACGCTTCTAGGACCACCTGGTTACAAAGCCGATGTCATCCTTCCGATTGGACTTAGATTGGACGGCGGACAAAATTAAAAGTCCGAGCAACGAACTGGAAATCACGATTATTCTTCAGGAACATATAAAATGCGTTTGTTCTAGAGCAGGCATTTACATTTTTTCGGCAATCGGTGTCTGTTCCGTGCTGTATTTAAATCACGCTTCTGGTATTTTTTGAGTTTGTCCGACGTAACAACAGTAAAACAATGAATTGCGATCGGAAATTTCATTTCATGTATTAGGAAATGTAGAACTACACTAGTCCACTACACTAACCAGAACCAGAGGGACGTTAAAGAACCACGAGGACCGTCGGAAGTTGCCCAACCTCTGTGTCACAGAACTCACCATACTAACACACACTCATGTTTATAAACTGGTTTCTATAGGATGATTATCCAAAATGTAAAGCGCTTAGAGCTCTGAGGATAAGCGCTATATAAGCACCTACTTTACTTTACTTACTTTACTTCAAGTAAGATAACCAAGTTGCGACAAGGAAATAAAGGACACAAAGATCAACATCATTGAATATGTATTTTTCACAATTTTATTTCATTTCGCCCCGGCTAGGCTGACCAATGTAGTGATTCTGATGATTCTAAATATAAAATAGCTATTCTGGGTTATGAAATGCTTTCTTAAAATGCGGGACATACCTAGACACATAAAAGGTAAACGAAAACGAAATTTCCCAAAGTTAAACTTGAATCTTCAGAATTTGAAATTCCGAAGCCTGCATTAACTTTTGTCTACTTATTAATTGAAAGTCTATTTCATTACTTTAGTCTTTTGTGAACAAAATAAAAGTTAAATTAACTCTGATGTCGTGATCTATGACTAGAGAGAAGGTACTATACTAGAAAACAGCGAACAATGAAATATTTTCGGTAGGTACGATCGCTAGTTGGGGTGAACCGTAAAGTTTACTGAATCGACACATTCATTGCCTAAAGTTATTTTTATTTTGATTAACCTAATATTTTTTTCAACTGTACTTCATTTTTGTATTTTAAAAACTCATGGTTCATAAAATGCATTTCAAGAAATTGCATTTTGAAATAAAGGGAATTACATTTTCTGAAATACTATGTTTTGCTTAGTTAAGTATATTCATCCATCTCTTGTGCTTCATTCTTTCATCTCATTCTCATTCCTTGTCATTGAATTGAATTATTTTCTTGCGTCAAGTTTTCCAAGTTCCATGCAATCTCAGTATTTTTGCATCAATTGTCTCAAATCTCTGAAATATCATGTGAGAAATTAACGCGGCTGTGATTGCACCCAAATGCCTGGTACATTGACAAGAAAGACATGAAAAAAAATTTGCAGCAAAATCTCATTAGCATTCAGTAAGTACTATACATGAAATACTGTTTGATTATATAACACCCATGAAATACTGGGTGATCTCCCCCACAAAACTTGATATCTTCACATGTGAAAATACTGATGTTATTTCAAGTGTGAAAATATCATACTTGTCTTTGCTCAATGCTCGATTTATAAGCTTGACTCAAATAAAATTTGAATTTGGTATTTCAATGATGTTTATATAATATACAGAACATCACATGACTGCTTGGAGATTATAAATTTTCAACACTCAAAGATAAAATGTGTATCTCCACACAGCCATGTAATATCATCTATGTCATAATGTATACAAACATATTCCTTTTGTATTTATTCACTATCATGTTGCCTTTTCCTGGGCTGGCTTGTGCTTCATTCTTTCTTACTGAGTCAAACTGCATGTTTAAAACTGAAAAAAAGATAAAAGATTAAGTAGATTTATCATCAACTACAGTAGTTAAAAAGTATCTCTAGCGCTCAATTTCTGACCCTTATGCCTTGTACCAATCTACAGTAGACATAAATTTGTAACTTTCCTCCCTTTCTTGCATTCTGTTTGTTCTACATGTATCTATTTGCTAATATTTCTGTATCATGTAATCAGATCTGCTTTCATTCATATTTTAAATTTCAGCAATCTCATGATCATCACCAGTGAAATAGTGGAAGGCACGCTTTTTGAACAAGGAAAATGTTTTGAACTTGGGAGGGGTAGTGTTGCAAAACAAACACAAATTTGGGCTCACAATTTTGAAACAACGAAAACATTAGAATTTGGGCTCTGCACCCTCACCAGTGAATTTTGGGAGGGCACGCTTTGAGAACGAGGAAAACATACATCAGGGCTCACGCCTTACCAGTGAAATTGTAGGCGAGCACACTTTGAGAACAGGAAGCATGAAAATTTGGGCTGACGGAGGGACACAATTTAGGAACAAGGAAAACATTAGAATTTGGGCTCTGCGCCCTCACCAGTGAAATTTTGGGAGGGCACACTTTGAGAATTAGGGAAACATACATTGGGGCTCACTCCTTACCAGTGAAATTGTAGGCGAGCACACTTTGAGAACAAGGAATTTGTTTTGACCGATATCCTTACTGCTAGTGAGGATATAGAAAACATGTCACTCAGGTCCCGGATGTATTTGGGCTCACAGAGGGGGCACAATTTAGGAACAACGAAAACATTAGAATTTGGGCTCTGCACCCTCACCAGTGAAATTTTGGGAGGGCACGCTTTGAGAACGAGGAAAACATACATCAGGGCTCACGCCTTACCAGTGAAATTGTAGGCGAGCACACTTTGAGAACAAGGAAGCATGAAAATTCGGGCTGACGGAGGGGGCACAATTAGGAACAAGGAAAGCATTAGAATTTGGGCTCGGCACCCTCACCAGTGAAATTTTGGGAGGGCACACTTTGAGAATTAGGGAAACATACATTGGGCTCACTCCTTACCAGTGAAATTGTAGGCGAGCACACTTTGAGAACAAGGAAAGCATGAAAATTTGGGCTCACGAAGGGGGCACAATTTAGGAATAAGGAAACATTAGAATTTGGGCTCTACACCCTTACCAGTGAAATTTTGGGAGGGCACACTTTGAGAATTAGGGAAACATACATTGGGGTTCACTCCTTACCAGTGAAATTGTAGGCGAGCACACTTTGAGAACAAGGAAAGCATGAAAATTTGGGCTCACAATTTAGGAACAATAGTGCAGGAATATCGTGCAGAAAAAGTAGTATATTGTTCATTTTGATGGAAAAAGCATGAAACTTGGCAGGATGATAGAGCGTCCAATGCTAAGCAATTCTGGATGTAGACCCACCCTCGATAACGTATACTTCCAGTTTTATAGCAGTGGAATTAATTATCCTTTAAACAAATAAAATAACGTGTTGCCTTTTGAGGTCAGACACGAAATTTTGTATCATGACAGAGTATGCAATACCCTACAATTCTACAATACTTGACACCCCCCTGATAATGTACTTCCAGTGTACCAAGATGGTATTCATTATCACATAAATCAGAAACAAAGGGCGTTGCCTTCAAGATACACGCATGAAAATTCACGTCAAAATGTACCATGGTACAATGGGAAAATTCGCATGTAGACCCACGCCCGAACTCATGCACTTCCAGTTTTATCGAAATGGAATAAATAATTTTCCTTTAAATTATAAGAAAATGACGCTTGCCTTTTGATTTCAGACACGAAAGTTTGTATCGTGACAGAGTATTCAATACCCTACAATTCTAAAATACTTGACACCCCCTGAGCATGTACTTCCAGTGTACCAAGATGGTATTCATTATCACATAAAATCAGCAACAAAGGGCGTTGCCTTCAAGATTTACGCATGGAAATTCACGTGAAAATGCACCATGGTACAATGGGCAAATTTGCATGTAGACCCACGCCCGAACCCATGCACTTCCAGTTTTATCAAAATGGAATTAATTAGTCTTAAAAGTGGTGTCAGGCTTTTGGTAAGACATTGGTATTCATGATCAAGAGCCACCTCAACCCCCCCCCCCCCCCCCCCCCCCCCCCCCCAGCCACACGCACACACCCCTTGATCATGAATAGCAAAACATGCAATAATGCATAACTCTTAACATACAGAATTTGACCCTGACATGAAAGCCCAACACCGCTTTAAAGTCTAATTAATGCCACTTCGATAAAACTGGAAGTGCATGTGTCAGGGCGTGGGTCTACATGCAAATTGCCCATTGCACCATTGTACATCTTAACGAGAATTTACATGCGTGTATCTTGAAGGCAACGCCCTCTGTTACTGATTTTATGTGATAATAAATTCCATATTGGTACACTGGAAGCACATGATCAGGGGGTGTTACGTATTGTAGAGTTGTAAGGTATTTAATACCTGACATGATGCAAATACAGTGTCTGAAGAGAAAAGGCATACGTCAGTTTGTTAAGTTTAAAGGATAATTAATTCCACTTCGATAAAACTGGAAGTGCATGAGTTAAGGCGTGGGTCTACATGCGAATTTGCCGATTGCACCATGGTCCATTTTTACACGAATGGACATGCGTGTATCTTGAAGGCAACGCCCTCTGTTACTGATTTTATGTATAATGAATTCCATATTGGAACTCTGGAAGTACATGATCAGGGGGTGCTACGTATTGTAGAATTGTAGGGTATTGAATACTCTGTCATGATACAAAACTTCGTGTCTGAACTCAAAGGTAACACTTTATTTTATTAGATTAAATGATAATTAATTCCACTGCTAGAAAACTGGAAGTATACTTATCGAGGGTGGGTCTACATCCTGAATTGCTCGGCATGGGACGCTCTATCACCCTGCCAAGTTTCATGCTTTTTCCATCAAAATGAACAATTTTTCACCAAATTCCTGCACTACAAGGAAAACACTAGAATTTGGGCTCTGCACCCTCACCAGTGAAATTTTGGGAGGGCACGCTTTGAGAACAAGGAAAACATACATTGGGGCTCACTCCTTACCAGTGAAATTGTAGGCAAGCACACTTTGCGAGCAAGGAAAGCATGAAAATTTGGGCTCACAGAGGGGGCACAAATTAGGAACAAGGAAAACATGAGAATTTGGGCTCTGCACCCTCACCAGTGAAATTTTGAGAGGGCACGCTTTGAGAATGAGGAAAACATACATTGGGGCTCACTCCTTACCAGTTAAATAGAGGATATTACATGGTGGTGCAAAGACAAGAACAACATTATTACGAATGAGCACAGTGAATGAGTAAAAATATTGTTTTTGAACTCATATCTTCAAGCCACCATGTAATTTTCTTTTTATTATATAGACAAACCAGAAAAATTATTCCAAATTGATTTCCAAGCACTTTTGTTTTGACCGATATCCTTACTGCTAGTGAGGATATAGAAAACATGTCACTCAGGTCCCGGATGTAGCTTCACATATTGAGATCTACGAGTGGCATATTTCTCAGTAAAATACTCGTGTCTATATAATAATGTGTGGTAGAACACGATTTGAAAATAAATATATAGCTTCTTACCTGTTACGATATCAATGGTAATAAGATCGATCCCAAAGGGAAGCAAGACTTGATTGATCCATATTTGAAATCCCTTGTAAATCGTCTTTTGGAATCACTTGAACAAGTTCGAATCGACAGATTGAACTCCAAACAAATCCCAAGATGTATTGTTATGCGAGAGGCCACGGGATGCCTGTGGTATATTATTTGATATATGCGGGATGCCTGTGTTTTAAAGCGCAGCGCAATACAATGGAATTAAAGCGTAACGTAATGATGGAATGTTTGAACAATAAACAATGTGCAGAGTTAAAGCTATTTTAAAAAGAACAACAATTAAGCATGCAAAGTGAAGACTGGAGAGAGAGAGAAATAGAGACGATAATTATGCACGGCGGAGAGATAGATTGAACGTTATCATGGTACAGAATATTGTGGATTTGTGCACTGGATTTGTGGATTACAGACAGGATTCTCGATTCAACCACGGTAAGGCCTAACAATTTGGGGGCTCAGACGGGAAACGTCATCGACGACAGATATATTTACCAGGAATATTCAAGATGTTTGGATTGATAAAAGAGTACAGTACAAGTTATTGAAGAAGTCGTTGAACTGTGTTAACTGAATTGGAAAAAAAACCCTTAAAATACAAAAGAAATGGCAAAGATTTTAGAGTATTGTTGTTAACAGTATTAAGAATAGTTTGCAATGCCAGAGACGCGGCGCAGTAAACGCGTGGGGAGGGACAGAACGACTTATGGGGAAAAAGAGATTGAAGCAGACGAAGCTAGATCGATAGATGACCGTATATTTGACGAAGAAGAGAACAATTTGAATCAAGGGGCTGAAGATGGAGGGGTTGAAGTTAAACTTGTAGAAATGTTTAGGGAATTGAGGAAATAACTGCAGGGGCTGAGGATGAAAGGCGGGAGTTTGCATTACAACTAAATAACTTAGTAGACATAATTGGCTCACTAAAGGAAGAACTAAAAAGGGCTTATTGGCGATGGGAAAATGAAGTTACTGTTTTGAAGGAGCGGATGGAAGGGTTGGAGGGTGCAGTGTATTGTGGCGAGGGCGCGCTAAAAGTCGAGAGTTCGTTATTTGAAGGAAAACAACATGCAACTCGTTTAATTCCCGCACGCCGAATAACATTCGAAGAGAGACTTAAGGAACACGAATCCCGAATGGCGTCCGAAAACCGCCCGAATATGCAATTGGCCACCGAGTATGACTCGAATTGCTCCGAATTTCCTTCGCGATCCGAACAGCGCTCGGAAAATCGATCCGGTCCCGATTACAAAGCGAACTCATCCGAACTTCTTCCGAAAGCCGAACGCCATACGAAAGTGCGATTTAGATTCGAAACTGATCCGATCGATGGTGAAATCGATCAAATTCACGGCAAAAAGGATATAGAGCCGATTTCAAATGTGTCTTCAAAGAAAACTCAGAAACCGGTTATGCCAGTCCCTAAGTATAATGGAGATACATCGTGGGAGTCTTATTTCGCTCAGTTTGAGATTGTAGCTGAATTAAATAAGTGGACGGAAGAGGAAAAAGCGTCCTTCTTAGCAAGTGGACTTCAAGGTCGTGCAACTCTTATTCTAGGAAATATGTCGAGCAAGGATAGGCGTAGTTTTTCAGCACTCACTGGCGCACTGGCAAACAGATTTGGCGGAGCCCACCAGTCAGAGCTTGCAAGGGCAAAGTTTAAAGCTAGAGTTAAAAGAAAGGACGAGACCTTGCCGGAATTGGCTGCGGATATAGAACGACTAGTACATCTGGCCTATCAATCAGCAGGGTCCGAAATCCAGAACGTCTTAGCTAAAGATCAGTTTATCGACGCCCTTTTGGATGATGAGATGAAAATCAAGATAAGACAAGGACGCCCAGAAAGCGTCCAAGAGGCCTTAGAAATAGCGCTGGAACTAGAATCGTACCATCTCGCGAACCGATGGAATCAGACAAGGCCGGTGAGACAAGCGACTGCCTCCGGTACACACCAACAAGCGCCTCAACACTTTGAGGCTGACCAGCGATCTTTTGCGAAAATAGAAGGGTTATTTTCTGAAATAATCAAAGCTATACGGAATCAAAATAGCTCGGATTCTTACGCAAACGTCCGGTGTCATAAATGTTTCAAATTCGGACACGTGCAAAGGAATTGTACAAAGCGAGAGGGTTACCACGGAACTAATGGGGACATTTCTTCAGGCTCGCGGCCAAGAGGGCGTGGGAGGAACCTTAATCAGGAGAGACCGTCCTACATGAGACCAACCTATGGGCGTCTACCCGGAGTTGCTGAAGAATTTCCGCAGTTTCCTGGCTACACTACGCCTATGCCACGAGAGGAGAGGAGGGACTTCACTCCGAGTTATCAACAGCGTGACTCCCGAGTTATCAACTGCGCGGCACCCTACCCTTATTATGGATGCACCACAGGGTTACCACAACAGTATCCAAGTCCAAGTGGCCTCCCCACAGGGTTACCATCACAGTACCCAAGTTCAGGTGGCCACGCCACAGGGTTACCACTACTACCACAGTACCCAAGTTTAGGTGTCCATACAACAGGGTTACCACCACAGTACCCAGGTTCAGGCGGCCACACCACAGGGTTACCACCACAGTGTCCAAGTTCAGGCGATTACACCACAGGTATACCGATGCCATGTTTAATGTCCGGTATTCAAACCGCCAGCTCCGGGTTACCAAGCCATGGTTCAAGCCAAACCACAGGGTTACCAAGTCACAATTTAGGTCAGACCACAGGGTTACCAAGTCATGGACCAGCGACGACCACAGGGAACCTGAGTGAAGGCCGGTCCCCAACCACAGGGTTACCACCTACCAGTGACACAATAAAGGTTCATGCCCGTCGTGGCGGTGGAGGGGGCTTGATAGTACCTGGATTTGTAGAGCAAGTTCCCTGCGATTTCCTGATTGATTCTGGAGCAGATGTTACAATAATCACTCCTGAGTTGCTTAATCAGATCTCTTTGAGTTCGGAAGTTAGAAGAGAAGAAACTCAATGTAAGCTTACAGTTCTGCACGGAGATACTGTGGATGTAGTTTGTAAGTGCAACCTTAGGCTACAAATTGGTGAGGTGGATGAAGAACAAGAGATTTGGGTAGCCCCTGTAGCCGGTCATTGTATACTCGGCAGTGATTTTCTGAAGAGGTTTCGTTGTGTTATTGATTATGGAAAGATGACTCTTGTTGTTGATGAGGCCGAGGTACCGATAGCTCATGTTCAAGACGATGAAACAGGAGACAAGAGAGTTTTTCGAGTGGTTCTGGCCGAAAATGTGAAGATTAAGTCGTTTACTGAAGTCATCACACAAGGAAAAATTTTGGAATCAGAAGGAGTTAAGGGTTGGAGTGTGATTGAGCCTGTGGAAAGTCTTTATGGAATTGAAGGAATTGTTGTCGGCAAGACTTTGGTAAAAACTGAAGGGAACACGGTTCCTCTTCGCATCGCTAACGTTTCCAGAAAGCAAAAGAAGTTAAAGAAAGGAAGAGAGGTTGCAGTAAGCGTCCCTTGTGCTAGTGTCCGAGTAGTTAAGTTATCTGAAACACGGGTTGAAACTCCCCGTTCCATGCAGTCCCAGGAGTTTCTAGATGTACCTTTGGGAGATGAAACCTCGACCCCTAAACCCAATGTGAACCAGGAAGTCCCGAATTTCTTGAATGAATTATTTGAAGAAAGCTGTGTTGACCTAGATGCTATCCAAATTCAAGTCGTTGCTAATCTATTGGTCCGTTATCAAGATGTCTTCTCACAAGGGTCAGCGGATTTAGGAAAAACTTCCATAGTAAAACACCGAATTGAGACTGGTCAATTTCCACCCATCAAGCAACATCCTCGTCGCCTTCCGATGTCCAAGGTTCAGGAAGCAAACGATTCCATTCAAGACATGGCAGACCGAGGAGTAATTGAGAAATCTTCAAGTCCCTGGTGCTCACCCATAGTTTTAGTTAGGAAGAAAGACGGAAGCACACGATTTTGTGTGGATTATCGTAAACTAAATAACATTACGCGCAAAGATTCGTACCCGCTTCCGCGGATAGATGCGACTCTTGATGAGCTTGCTGAGTCGAAGTGGTTTACCACATTAGATCTGAGAAGCGGTTATTGGCAGGTGGAGCTTGCCCCTGAGGACAAGGAGAAGACAGCCTTCTCAGTCGGGAGAGGACTTTGGCACTTCACGGTAATGCCATTTGGTCTTACTAATGCTCCGGCAACATTTGAACGGTTGATGGAAACTTGCCTCGATGGATTACCGTCAAGTTCCTGTCTAGTTTATATAGACGACATCATCGTTCACGCAAAAGACTTTGACTCTGAGGTGGGTCATTTGGAGAACGTCTTTCAGAGATTGCGCCAAGCAAACTTAAAGCTGAATCCCCGTAAATGTGTGTTGTTCAAAAGACAAGTTAACTTTCTTGGTCATGTTGTGAACAGTCAAGGAGTTGCAGTTGACCCAAAGAAGGTTCAAGCGGTACGAGAGTGGCCCACACCGACCAATGTAAAGGAGCTCAGAAGCTTTCTCGGACTGTGTGCTTATTATCGGAAATTTGTTGCAAATTTCGCGGAAGTGGCAAGGCCATTGCATCGTCTCACAGAAAAAGATAAACCCTTTGACTGGGATGAGACTTGCGAGTTAGCGTTTCAAAGGCTGAAGAGTGTGTTACAGCAAACACCAGTACTTGGCTACCCAGACCCCCAAAAGCGATATATTCTCGACACCGATGCTAGTGGCACGGGTATTGGGGCGGTACTATCTCAGTTAGATGAGGACGGACGCGAGAAGGTGATAGGTTATTACAGTCGCGCGCTTTCTCGTCAGGAAATCAATTACTGTGTTACAAGAAGAGAATTGTTGGCTGTTGTAGCGGCAGTAGAATTCTTTCACTGTTACCTCTATGGTCACACGTTTACAGTTCGAACGGATCATTCAGCTCTCCAGTGGCTTCTCAACTTTAAAAACCCTAGAGATCAAATGGCGAGATGGCTAGAGAAACTCCAAGTGTACGATTTTATTGTTGAACATCGTCAAGGCCGATCACATAGTAATGCGGATGCATTATCCCGTCGCCCTTGCGCTAGCTATGAATGTAAGTACTGCGATAGGAAAGAATCACGAGATATTACTGAGGAGCAAGCTTCAGTTCGGGTAGCTTTGCATACCGTCGAAGATCCAGAGGCGCTTGGGAGATGTTGGACCACAGGCGAGCTACATGAAGAGCAATCTAAAGATGAAACTCTGCAAAATATTGTGCAATGGATAGACGAAAAGAGAAGACCGAAATGGCAAGAAATCTCTTCGTATAGTCCAGAAGTGAAAGCGTATTGGGCGCAGTGGAACTCTCTCGTTGTTGAGAATGGTTTATTGCAAAGGAAGCTCGAGGAAGGAGGGGGAAGTTTAGATTCCAAACAATACTTCCGAAAGCGTTACGAAGTCAGGTGTTGCATCAACTACACAGCGTACCAACGGCAGGACATCTTGGAATAAAGAAAACAGCTGACAAAGTCAAGCAACGTTTTTATTGGGTCGGTTGCTCTCGCGACGTCGAAGATTGGTGTAGGAAGTGCGATGCTTGTGCCAAGAGAAAAGGGCCTCATAGAAAGGCGAAAGCTCCTATGCAGAAATACGTGGTCGGCGCTCCCATGGAAAGGATGGCTGTAGATGTCCTTGGACCACTCCCTACGAGTGAATCTGGTAACAAGTATGTCCTGATTATCGGCGACTACTTTACAAAATGGATGGAGGCATTTGCAATCCCGAATCAGGAAGCTGAAACTGTGGCCGATACGTTAGTGCGAGAGGTCGTAACGCGTTTTGGAGTTCCAGGGGAGCTACATTCCGACCAAGGGTCAAACTTCGCATCGAAAGTTTTCACCGACATGTGCAGAATTTTGGGGATAAGGAAGACTAGGACTACGGCGTACAGACCACAGTCAGACGGCATGGTAGAGCGGTTTAACCGAACATTAGAAGCAGAAATTGCTATGTTTGTGGAAGGTTGTCAGAGGAACTGGGATTTCTATATCCCTTTCCTAGTAATGGCATATCGTTCATCCACGCATGCGTCTACCGGAGTTTCTCCGTCACGAATGATGTTTGGAAGAGAGCTCCGCTTACCGGTGGATATTATGTTTGGCAGCCACGAGTTAAAATACAACCCTGAGAGTTACGTTGGACAGCTGGAGGATGCTCTAGATGAATCCCATAAATTTGCGCGACTCAAGTTGCAAATGAATGCAGAAAAGATGAAGAATCGATATGATGTTGGAACCAGAGTAGAGAGTTTCAAGCGAGGCGACGCAGTCCGCTGTCACAATCCAAGACGCAGGCGAGGGTTGTCTCCAAAGCTCACAAGTAGGTGGGAAGGTCCGTTTCTAGTCGTCAAAAGGATAAATGATGTAATTTATCGCATTCAAGGCTCTCCAAGAGCGAAGTCACAAGTAGTACACAGAGATAGACTCATGAAGTTTAACCAGGAATACAATAACTGGTTACCCCACATCCCCGAGGAAGAAGAGGATGGCCTGCCAATCAAGGATGCGGTAGGAGATGTGCAAGATGCGGTAAGGGAGGCTTCAGACTTGGACGACGATAATGTAGACAGAGCGGATGATACAGATAGCGCGATGAGAAACTCAGACGGAGTTGAAGTCAATGATGCAGGCTGCATCTCAGAGACGGAGACGGACGAAGATGTAGATAGGGCAGATAATGTAGATGGCACGATAAGAAACTCAGGCGCAGTTGAAACCAGTGATGCGGGGTGTATCTCAGAGACGGAAACGGACGAAGGCGACAGAGCAGATAATACGGATAGTGTGAATAACAGGGAAGAGACGGATGTTGCAAATGAAACGAACACTGCGGAAGACACTGAAGACAAGGAAATCAAGAACACCTCTCCAATAACAATGCCAAGGAGGTCATCCCGAAAACGGAGACCACCTCCCTATCTTCAGGACTTTTTGACATCTTAGAAGGGGAAAGAAACCAAGCAGCAACAACAATACCAAAAACAAAACAAAAACAAAAAAAAAAGCGAAAAAAAAAAACGTGTTCGAGGACGAACAGATTTTAATGGAGGGGGGGAGTGATGTTATGCGAGAGGCCACGGGATGCCTGTGGTATATTATTTGATATATGCGGGATGCCTGTGTTTTAAAGCGCAGCGCAATACAATGGAATTAAAGCGTAACGTAATGATGGAATGTTTGAACAATAAACAATGTGCAGAGTTAAAGCTATTTTAAAAGAACAACAATTAAGCATGCAAAGTGAAGACTGGAGAGAGAGAGAAATAGAGACGATAATTATGCACGGCGGAGAGATAGATTGAACGTTATCATGGTACAGAATATTGTGGATTTGTGCACTGGATTTGTGGATTACAGACAGGATTCTCGATTCAACCACGGTAAGGCCTAACAGTATATTCAACGGTGTAGTTAAATATCAATGTGATAAATGGTTCAAAGGAATGAATTGGCCGGACAAATGATGCCGATTCCTGAATAGACACAAATTAGCCCCGAATCGACAAACAGTCCTTTCCGAATCGACAGAAGAAACAGCCTCAAAAGTATTTATAGTAGACGATCAGATGCAATTTGAATTCAAAACAATTCCTAAGATATATATTCAACATAATAGTTAAATATCAAGGCGGTAATATGGTTCAAGGTGAAGAAATTTAAGAAATAAAAACGCTTGCCTTCCAAATTGGCTCGAATCGGCAATAGTTGGCGAGGTGGCTGTCGAGGCGAGGTGGCTTTGTAACCGCGCGAGGTCTTAGTACCCAGGTCCTCTCGCTCCTCTATGATCTGTAGTATTCGGTGCGCTCGGCATGGAAAACCTACGGATCCTGACCCTACTCCCCCTCAACAGCAAAAGGGGCAACTCAGAATAAGAGGGACATTATTTTTAAGAGGGACATTATTTTATGCCCGAGTTTTACTTCCGGTTTAAAGCTATTAGCATAATTGTGGCACACTAAAGGAAACCCACACTGGCTGAAATGTCCCTTTCCCGAACTGACATTTGGTTCGCCGAATCGGCTAAGCCAGCTGCGAATCGGCCCAATTTGACAGTGTTGGACATATCACACTTGCCTTTGCTCAATGCTCGATTTTTAAGCTCAACTTAAATAAAATTAGAATTTGGTATTTTCATTGATGTTTATATAATAAACAGAGGCATTACATGACCGCTTGGAGATACGAGTTTTATCTTCTCGTGTTAAAAATTTTCAACACCTCGAAGATTTCGTATCTCCGCGCGGCCATGTAATATTCTCTATATAATCATTTTTCACCAGCGTTAAAGGATGAATGGTATCAGCTCGGTTCTCGTGCATTCAAGCTCGTTCGTCCTTCAAGAAACTGGTTCCATGCACGACAGATATGTAGTCGACTTGGAACTTCTGTCAAACTGGCCCAAGTGACGAGCTCTTTGGAGAATCAGTTTATCGCGGAGGTGATCCTCCCAAAGTTGAAAACAAACACCAAACTCGGTGAGCATATCTATTCAACTATTAGACTACACAGGCACCGCAGGAATTTCTGCAGAAACCCATCCATGGGAAAAGCTGAATTTTCCAAGGCACACGCATGGCAATTGTTCGGAATTCACATGGATAGCCATCGGAATTAATCCCAACACTTCCCATTCTTCTACATGGGAAATTCAGCATTTCCCATGGATGGGTTTCTGCAGAAATTCCCTTGCACTCATCAATCATCACAATCTTGATTTGGGGATGTTGGCAAAAAAGTGCTCATCAAATACAGAAGCCTTTTTAGGGATCCTCTGGAGTATGTTCTCATCTGGAATTTTACAGTTTGTGTGCAGGGCCCTCAGAATGGCTGGATGGAAATTATAACCCTCCCTTCTAAATACTCTGGTAAAAAGCGAGGCCCTCGGCCCTCAATTCTGAGTTCAAAAAATCAAAACCCTCCCTCCAAACATCGCAGGTCTCCCCCCCCCCCCCCCCCCCCCCCCGCCCCCATTAAATAATGACTAAATAATAGCAGTATTTTTCTTCTGCTGCAACCTAGTAGATCTATTTCATAGCTTACATTGGCCACTTAGGCGAATACTCCTACCTTTGTCATAATTACTATAAACCTAAAAAATGGAAATGTATGACAAATGTATAGTCCACTTCGCAAGCAGCCATTTCAAAGGCAGTATATAGGAGTTGTACCACAGGCAGCCCAAGTATAATGGTCGTTAAAAAAAATATTCTGGCTCTAACCTCTAACCTCTGGTTAGAGGGGCCCGGTGGAACCCTCGGAAACACTCTTAAACGCCTCTAGACGAGGAAAGGACAACAGGACAACTTAATAATAAGTCTTCTACTTTTATTTGCCATAATTTACCAGAACTCAGTGACGATTTTATAGCAATTTAGCGAGTTTTTCGATTACTCTTACACAAAGCCACATAAACACTATAAATATCGCCAAGCCAGAATATTTTTTTAAACGACCATTATACTTGGGCTGCCTGTGGTTGTACGCTCCTGGTTATGAGTTCCTGGACAAAATCAGCGGTCATGTGCACTCTTTATTCACATAAGACAAAAGAATCTAACTAGCGAATATTCTCTGTTTTGGTTATCTAAGATCTTAGCAACGAGCATGTGGAAGATCCGTTGGCATATTACAGACTGGACGGAACCGACAAGAATATCACGTGAGCAAAGGCCCTATTCGACTTAATAATGATAATTAGAAATAACACCTATGTTGTATTGTGAATGTGCGCATTCTGATTGGTTAAAAAGCGTGTTTGTAAGAGACCTGAGAAACACGATTGTCACGCAACGCTGTCGCGCGTGTGTATGTTATTTTCTAAAAGCAATAAAAATACTTTCTGCGTGCTCTCTGCTTTCTTACAAACACTCGGGGAATGTTGGTCGAACTGATATAACTTGAAAGCACTCGCCTTCGGTTCGTGTCTTTCAAGTTTTGATCAGTTCTCTCAACATCCCCCTCGTGTTTGTAAGAAGCAGAGAGCACGCGGAAAGTACTTTTATTGCTTAAATACAGCACAGGAAGCCCACTTGTGAATGTTTGTGAGAATTCGGAAGTGGGAAATAGCTTGTCTCCGCTTGTCACGAATGGGGGCCTTGTTACTCGAGCGGAGATCAAGACTTCTGAAATTTGGGGGATAAATCACTGAAAAATAAAGTCGTAGCTAAGCAAACAATCATTCTTTATTCAGCGCAAGGCAAATAGTAATGATACCACGATATCAATGGACGACTCCAGCTATAACGCACGCGCGCGGTGCATGGCGGTAGATATGGGGCATTTGTCGAACAAACTATTATATAAAAAAGCGCGCGCTGCATTCTGGTAGCTGTGGGACACGGCTCAAGTGGCTATTTCTGAATAATAAAAGAGCGCGCGCTCTTATAGATGGAATCACGATTTTAGGGTTAATTTAGGTAGCTTAAATGCAGTTAGAGGTTTGCTAAATAACCTTTCAGCTACGAGATGAGTACACATTTCGTTTGGAGATCGAGCGCATGGAATTGGATTGTGAAATGACATTTTTTTTTCGTATCAGGCTGAACAGTTTGCAAACTTGGAAATTTGATAGCGAAGAGCTACTAATCTTACGTAAGAATGTCTATATAATGCAAGTTTCAGTTCCTTTTTCTTTCTAGGACTTTTAAGTTAGATCACTGGCCTTTCTTTAATATTTTGCCGAAACAACCGTGACAGTGCCCCTTTAATATTATCACCACCATGTGAGGGGAGGAGAGGGGGGGAGGGGTACATTTATTACATATACAGCACTCATTTTACTTTCTTTGTTTAGTCTCTTTGGCAGTGCAAACTACACAATTGACGAGCTGAGCAACACCGCTGTTCTTTCCATTCCCGATAGCGAAGGCTCAGCTGCTGCCACTCCTGCTCTGAATTTGACAAAGACCGACTTTACGATCGCCTTTTGGGTTCGTTTTATGGTGATCGGCACAAAAATGGCCTATCTATACTCCGATGGGATGGAGCCCTATGGATTAGTGATATGGGTTGATAAATCAAGAAGGCTGGGGGTGTACTTGAAGAATTCTAATGGAAATCTCCTACAAAACCCCTTTAGCGAGTAAGAAGTCTGGTCTGCCTGTCTGTCTGTCCGCCTGCTTTGCATAATATGTCTGTCTGTTTTGTCCGTCCGTCCGTTCGTCTGTCATACGTTTTTTAGCGCGAATTCGAGGCCACGTCTGGCCAAAAATCTGGTGGGAACCCTGTTGCGTTTATTTTATCATCCTTTGAAACGTTTGCATGCAAGTAGTGTCTCGAGTCAGTCCTTTTAAGAAATCCTGATGGCGATCTCGAAAAATGCATTTCGAAGTTTACTACAATTTATTATATAGACACGAGTGTTTTACTGGGAAATACGCCACCCGTAGATCTCATATGAAGCTACATCCGGGTCCTCAGTGACATATTTTCCATATCCTCACTAGTGAGGATATCGGTCAAAACGAAAGTGCTTGGAAATCAATTTGGAATATTTTTTTCTGGTTTGTCTATATAATAAAAAGAAAATTACACGGTGGCTTGGAGATATGAGTTTTATTTTCTCGTGTCAAAAACAATATTTTACTCATTCGCTTCGCTCATTCGTAAAATATTGTTCTTGCCACTCGAAAATAAAACTCATATCTTCGCGCCACCGTGTAATATCCTCTATATAATAGACATTTGGATAGAATTGCACATAACATGGAATTTTCCTATTAAAATTTAATTCCTACACTTTCCATGAGCATTTCATGGCGGGACCAACCACATGACCACAGGGAACTGCAGAAACCCGTCCATGGGAAAAGCTGAATCTCCCAAGGCACATGCATGTGAAGTGTTTGGAATTCAAATAGAGAGAAAGGACAAAACAGACAAGATTTGTGCCGACGTTTCGGATAACCGCCCTGATAACCGCCCTGATGAAGGACTGAAAGTAGTCTGTTTTGTCCTTTCTCTCTATTTGTATTCGATTTTATTGGGACATTGCATCCATTTTGGATCCAGACCCATCGCTGTTAGTGTTTTCAAAACTATTTCAAGCCAAGTGTTTGGAATTCACATGGATAGTCATGGGAAATCCGAACACTTCCCATTCTTTTACCATGGGAAATTCAGCTTTTCCCATGGATGGGTCTCTGCAGAAATTCACTGTGAACCAAAGTAAATCCTCACAATAGTAAAGGCGAAATCAAGCCAAGAGGTTCTAAACTTTTGAGAAACTGTATTTTGGGCCACTTTTTGTCAATTGCTCGAAATCAAGTTCTCTTAAGCTTCAACGAATTTTTCCCAAAATAGGCGGACGCACGTTCCTGATGCCTAGCTTTCTTTTTCAGGAGTGGCCTGACATTCAACAAATGGGTACATATAGCGGTGACGTATGAGCATGCCTCCAAAAGAGCGTCTTATTACAAAGAGGGCAGAATCAGAGGATATTCACACCACTCAAACGCGGTCCCTGATATGATATCAAACGACCACAAGCTGTTTTACCTTGGCGCCCTGTCTAATAGTGCAGGGCAGTCCGGATTTAACGGAAAAATGAGTCATCTATTGGTCTACAAGCGAGCGTTGTCCTATCAAGCTATATATTTTATTGTGGGTAAGTTTGCCTTAGCTTTGCCTAGAAAAGGCTACTATTTTGATGGGAAGGGTCATAATTTTTAATTTCATGTCAGTTTTGAGGAGGGCCAAACTTTTTGTCGCCAAATGCAACATTCTGCGAACTTTGAATTTTATTTTCACTGTTTTCAGGTTCCCATGAGAATTGTTTGGCGGAACGATCACAGTTTATATCACTTATTTTCATACCTCTCAAAACACACAATCACTTTACAGTAGTATCGCGATTCACCCTGCCACTCTGTGTTGTTGTGAGCCGTCAATATTTTGTGGTATTGACGGCTCAAAAAGAGCTAGCAAAATTCAACTTTTTTCGCACGAATTTATGTTTCATTTCATTGTCAATAGTTAGAAATAACGTTTAGCTATATTTCTAGCAATATCTTATGGCAGAAAGAGATTTTTTTCGCCGAAAAGATGGAAAAATGTAAACAGAAAATGCTCGAGCTCGTGCGAAAAGCCCATGTGATTGCGTGAGATCGTGCGTAAATGTAATGAGAATTGAAATTTCAATCGACAATAAATAGCACTATTTCTTGCCATTTCCTCCAGAAAATCTTCAAGAATCGCGATACAATATTAATTACGATTTTGAGACGGCAATTCCACAAAATATTGACGGCGTTGGAAGAAAATATTTTCACGTATTGGGCTCCGTCGCTGCGCGACTCCGCCCAATACGTGAACATATTTTCTCCCAACTAGCCGTCAATATTTTGTGGAATTGCCGTCTCAAAATCGTAATTAGTATATAGAATTGTTTGGCGGAACGATCACAGTTTATATCACTTATTTTCATACCTTTCACACAATCACTTTACAGTAATATTAAGATTTTTGACCGCTTTTTTATCAAATTGCTCGAAGTTCTTAAACATCTGTTTTCAGACCCGTTTACACTTGCAATTTTTGTCGCGCGAGTCGCGGCGATATTTGTCGCACGTACGCGTCAATCCAAAATCACCAATGTAAACTTGGAGCAACTTGGGGCGATCTGCCGCGATTTTTGTTCGAAACTCTTTGCTCTTTCATGCGATTTGAAGAAAAGAGAGCACAGAAATCGCTCAGGATTTGCATCTCGTTTACACTAGAGAGCTGGGATTGCAACTTGCGAACCCAAAGCTTCCCGGCTCGTCACCTCGCGGGGAGGCTCTGGTGACAGCCACTGACGCATGCGCGAGATTTAATACAGAGCCGCTGAGAGAAAGGCCTTTCAGCGCACGTTCAAAATCAGCCAATCAGCGAAGGCCCTCAATGGCCGCCACCAGAGCCTCCCCTGCGAAGTCTACACTGGCCTTTAATATGTAGGTCCTCTTATTTCGACTCCAGAAACGACTTCCATGAACCAGGAAGCATGGATCGACTTGACTGACTTAGCTAGCGAGGGTACCTATAAAACGGAGTTCACTGATCCTGCAACCTACTTTAACTGGATTCAACCGTGGGACAACAGGTATGCTGAACACGAGGACTGCGTGGCTTTGAGGGTCAAGGATGGAGGCAAAATGGCTCCCTCTTACTGTTACGAGCTACTTCCATTCATTTGCATGAAGAGTATCAACTAAGCTTTTCAATCCTTGCATGCGATCAATATGAAATGTCTCTCAACAATATTAGTGCACTCGAAGCTTGAGAACTACAAAAGCAATGTTTGACACATTTTAGTAGTTGTTGTTATATTATTTTCTATTTCTATTTGCCTTGTTTGTTCGTTGTGGCAATGAAAATTGAATGCATGCATCACACGTGTATATGCAAATCGATTGAATAGAATTGGTTAGACAGTAACGTATGATATTTGGCGCGTAAGCGCAAGCCGCTTACGTAAATAGAGGTGCGTACAGGGGGATGGGGGGAGGGGGGTATGTCGCACGGATCACGAGTGCAAAAAGTGAAAAATCACGGATGTCGAAAGTTACCTTTCACGGATCACGAAAATGGATAATTAGACTGATTTAAAAACAGGCCTGATAGTTTGTCATGGCACGCTTTCAACGCGATAAGTATCTGAACGAAGTATCCTCAAGATCAAAATGCGCGTAACTTTTGACAAACAATGTGACCATTGATATTTTTGACATATTGTTGGTATTGGCCAGGCACTATCATTCGCCACGACACTGCGTGACGAGGGTAACGTAACTCAACTTGAATACCACGTACAATTCGCTGTATGCGTAATCTCCGGAGCCGGGACGAAAAAAAAAACTTGAAGTGTCACGAATTTTTTTAAGCTCAAAATCACGACTCTCGGGCATTTCAAAACGACTTTCAGGGGTCACGCCTTGATTCTTGTGCACGAATCACGAAATAAGATTTGCCATTTTCACGGATCACGCCAACGGGTCGATCAGGGTTCACGAAAATTCCCTGCACGCAACTGTAAATATCTAACGGGAGATGGACGCTTCTGTAACATAATGGATTAAAATGTATGTTGTGCATGTCAGTTTGATAAAAGCTATACAGAAATGTAATTTGTTACTATCGAGGGGTTGATTAAAAATATATGATAAGAAAGTGCTCTCGCCTTTTACGAATCCGTGCGGTTGGGCTGCCTGTGGTTACTGCAGGCGAAAATGGAATTTACATCCTCCACTGATGAGAATTCTGGGGGATTGTGCAGAACACATTGTAAAAGAACCTGGAACACAGTGGAAAAGAACCCGGAACAATTCCAGCGGTGTAGCCAGGAATTTTTGAAGGGGGGGCCCGGATAGTGAAAACATAGGACGAAAATGTTCAAATTTCCTCCAGCAAATACAGTAAATGTATGGGAAAATCTCCCGAGAAAGGGGGGCCCCTGCCCCCCCCCCCCCCCCCCCCCCTGGCTACGCCCCTGAATTCACAAGCTGCTTTACAAAAGCTTTCTTTGTTTAGTAGAACGAATCACGATGAAAGGAGAGCTGAACGCAATGGTGTCCTCTGGGAATGGTTCTTACACGGCGGATTACCCAGAACAGAGTACAAACAATTTGGCGAATATTACTGTTAGGAATTTTACAGAAAATCGATCTCG
The DNA here is from genome assembly GCA_033964015.1 of Scolanthus callimorphus. Lineage (NCBI taxonomy): Eukaryota > Metazoa > Cnidaria > Anthozoa > Actiniaria > Edwardsiidae > Scolanthus > Scolanthus callimorphus. The sequence goes on along the minus strand of CM066912.1, from coordinate 28,111,557 downwards.
TACCCACCATTGCACAGCTCCATTCTCGAATCCAGAGGTCGCCGGCTCGTCATCTCGCGGGGGACACCCCCCGGCTCTGGTGACAGGCATGAACGCATGCGCGAGATTTGATACAGAACCGTTGGGAGAGAAGTGCCTTTCTGCGCATGCCCCAACGTTCAAAATCAGCGAAGGCCCTCAAATGGATGTCCCAGAGCCTCCCACGTGAGCAGACGAGCCGGGGAGCTCTGGGTACGAGAATTGATTGGTCACCTCGCTGGGAAGGTTCCGGTGACATCCATCGATGCCTGCGCGAGATCATTCTCGTACCCAGAGCTCCCCAGCTCGTCTGCTCGCAGGGGAGGCTCTGGGGACATCCATTTCAGGGCCGTCGCTGATTGGCTAATTTTGAGCGTTGAAGCATGCGCTGAAGACAGAGCGGAAATGACCTGTGTAGATCACTAAATTTCAAATAATAAGGTCAGGTTAAGGTGGCCCGCGCCTGTTTCACTGGAAAAATATACTAACATTTAATCGCCGGCTTTTTCCAGTAAAAGCGCTCCGATTGCTAATATTTTTGGCTGCTAGAATAGTGGATTACTAGAGATTATACTGCAGGGAAATTATAATAGAAAAGTTACACAGATTACACAAAATAATCAATTTCCTGAAGGTAGACATATAGCAACAAAAGTTTTCCTTAACAGAAAGACGAGAGAAATTTTCTTTTAAGTAGGCTCAATAAAGTACTTAAGTATTCTAGTTTGTATTTGTAGTTGTATATTACAATTGACCTCATGGAAATTGTTTGATGAGGTCGACTAAAATTGTTTAGCTTATACGCCTCAAGATACTTAAGACTCGAGTAGCACGACGGCAACTGAATTGCGAGCCTAATCTTACCTGTAATGACAAACATTTGTATCCAAGGAAACTCAGTGCAAGAACCAAGAAGACAGGACGGACGCTCTCAGAGCTGACTCTAGTATAATTTTGCGATTTATCCTGTGTGTAAAGTTCATAAACAAAGAATTTAACAAATTGGTCATACATAAAACTTCTAACCGATTTTTTACCGTCTTTTTCAAATAATGAAGAAGAACAATGAATGTTTAAGCGACTTTCCAAGTGGCAGCAAACGAGAAACAATCGGTTCGGAGAAATTAGGAACCAAATATCGCTGAATCAGACTCACTGCAAATCGGTCTCATTGCAAACCCACAATGCATGACATTTGTATTACACAACATTACACCTCAGACTTCATGATTTGAATACCTCGAGGGACGTTTCACCTAGTTTGAATGCAGGCGCTATACCATTGTACCAATGTGATAATACAAAAAGTTTTTAAATTCTCCTGGAATCTTTACTCATGTCAGTTAGTCTGCAAATGTATAGGAAATAAAATAATAAGTCATGCTGAATAGATATATAAATACGTTGCCTTGGATTGTTCTTATTTTTGAAGGTGATAGATTATCTTTGCAATAATGCTAGCGTTCGTCGTAATTTTATGACCCCCAGCACCTGATAAAAGCGCGACAACGCCCTTAGCATTTTCTACATCATAGCAGCATTTGAGGGAGGTAAACGTGAGTCCTGCCTTTGCAATCTTTTGTATCATATAGGACGTTATAGAATGTTCTAGCTGCGTTCCCTTGAATGTTAATTGCCTTTGAGACGTTGCGCACTTTTCTCGGTATTGCGTGACAGCTTCTGGAAGTGGTTTGGAACCCTGAACTGTCGACTGAAGGCAAACCTCCAAGCGCTCATCAGACATGATTTTCTGAAGTGCCAGAGAGTCTTCCAAAGCATCATGCGCATCAAAAGATTTGCCGGTAACTTCCTGGTATATCGCGCCAAGAGCCTTCGACTTTCCCAGCCACGCCTCTTTTCGCAAAAAAGGCAAACTATCGCCCACAAATACATGGGTAATGCGGTCGAGCACTCCACATTGCATAAGCTGCTCGATTAGTCTGGGTGTATCAAACACATTTGCATTATGGCCAATCAGAACAGCTGGTTGATTATCTTGAACTTGCTCGAGAAAGGAAACAAAAGCAACTAGAGACTCTTTTTTGGGTTTAGAGGGCAAAAGAGCACCTTTCCTTTGTAGGCACTTTCTTCCTTCTTCATCAAATACAACGGAAATACCATGAACAGCTGTTGCTGACGGAGCAATATCGCCCGAGGGTACGACATACTGTGAAAAGGATTTTCGGTCAGACACAGCAGCTAGCTGAATAATTTCGCAGTCCTTTTTCCTACTAGTTGTTTCCAGATCAAAGTAGAGGATTGTTGAGTTGGATGGCGGTTTATTCAAAACAGGCGAGACCTCAGTGGTAGTCTGGTTGCGGGTCGACATGCCAGCGGCTCTTTCTGCAGACTTCACGTCCTCAGATGTTACTTCCTCAAGTAAAGTGCATACATCCTCCTCCAAGGATCCGATTTCAATTGACACGCCGGTTGCATAAGTGAGGCCTTCCCTTCTCTCAGTCTGTCTTGTCTTGGACCTGCGTGCTAACAACAACTTTCGTCTTTGCCGCTTGAAAGGTTTGCTCGATTTTCTTTCTTTGTCCAGCTTTTGCTTAGCAGTTTGCCGTCTGACATACCTTTCACACGCTTCGCCACGCCTTATATCCATATCTGCTAAAACCTCACTTACGTAGCCATAACCTTAAAGGGGCTCTCGCACGCTTGCTGGCCACTTCTCTCATAAGAAAATAGCTGAAATCGCAATCCAATTCCATCCTCTTGATAACAGGTCAAAACAACCTAGAATTGCATTTGTCTAACACTTGAAAGGTTTTTCTATTGATCTGGAGGATTATTTTGATTACTACGGGCAAATATACATGTGTTTCACGGATACAATTTTACCTATTTAAGTGCCACGGTGGACAATATTAAGCGTGTACTTTTATGTCTTGTAAATTGAAAAGAGTATATTTCATTTCAAGAAAGTGCTGTCGATTTTTAAGACTCCACGCGGGATGCCTGTGTTTTGTTAAATCTCAATCCCGGCCAGCCCTTTGGAGAGAAAAAAAGTAACCAAGAGAGCGATATTTCTCGAACATCTGCAAGTTTTGGTGAATTTTCCTGGCGTTTTTCTCTAAGCTAGAAGGGTGATACTTACAGACCTTCCGAATAAGGTAAAGGGGATTTTCTTATTATAAGGACGTTTTGCAGCGTCGGCAAGTAAACAGTTTTTGACGAAATTTTTTTGATATTGTCATTTGCTTATACCTTCGTTTACTTGGGCAACCCCTGCAGCAACACGAAAATCATTGCTGGCACTCCCGCCATAGTGCCGGACCTTCAAAGATTTAGTACCAATGACACTGTTAATGGACTCATTCTTCTGTGAACTGGAAAGAGGTGCAATCTTCTTTATCATTTCAGGAGTAGTATATTTCACCAGGATGTTTTCCAGGCAGCCTCTGAGAGCATTTCCTTTTAGGTGTTCGTGGCTCGGCTTGTATTTATTGGGGTCCCTTCTGTACCCGCACCAACTCTCAGAGCAATGGGAGTGGTCGCCAAAGGCATGGGGAACTATCGCTACTAGTGACGCTTTGAGACCAGCCTCGTCATTTTTGTTTGAATATAAAGCGTAAGAGAATAACTTCTCTAAATAACCTATCTCGCTGTCTGTTAGCCCTGCCTGGGATTTTGCTTTGTTGTGAAGGTCGCTTCCAAACGTTCTTTTGATGTGTGTGAAATCACTCTGCTTTTCGATATCATAGTCTAAGAAAAAAAAAATAACGCCACTAAGTTCCAAAAAAAGAAAAGAAAATAGCAGAAAGTGAGAGAGAAAGAATAACAAAGAAATAAAAACACACCTACTACCAATATATATTTAATTTTTCAATTCGGCGTAGAATAGAAAAATTCAACAGCAAATACAAGTCGAGCAAACTTACCGCTTGCTTGTTTGACTCGTGCGATTGTTGTGCTGTCCTCGTCACCTATAAATGTACTGTAGCGAACCCCACTTTCTTTAGCGCGTTTGTAGATTTCTACTGCTGCTGCCGCTTCCATAGATTTTGAACTTCCCTCATGGTTTTTTCTGCAGTCGTGAGGGCGTGGCTCGGCGCAACTTTTCTTGGCCACAGATTCGATATGCCTTCCCACTCTTTCCTCGATTCTCTTGTAAGTTTTGGAATGCATGACGTCAACGTCTAGAGGTGCTAAGAGATGGGAAAGTTGGGCATAGCCATTTCCAGAGTGGAGTGTGCCTAGAACTACTCTTTCGTTTAGCTTGCTTTTGGAGGGCCACGTTTTCCTACCTCTGATTGTACTTCGTCATTGCGAACAACATTTATTTCCTCGCACTCGCAACATTGAACTTTCGTTATGAATGCAAGCCCGACTTTTCGTTCCTCAACAGTGTTATTTAAATTCAAAGGGCCTTTCTTGCAATTTTTACATCTATCAAGCTGTTTCGATAGGTTCCCCCAATCGACTAGCCTGTATTGCGGATCACAGCGTTGATCAACTTCAGTTCTGGCGCCGATTTCTGTGTGAGACCTTTTTTTTCGGGGGGGACGATAATGTCGTCGGTTTTTCCATCTCTTGTTTAGTTGCACGGATAGCGCATACGGCCTTTGCTTTTTCTTTCTTTTTCCGTTTGACTTCTTTCATTCTTTCTCCAAAATTCATTTGTGCTGGGGAACCGCTTTCACTGTATGATGGATTGCTCTCTAGTTGAATGAAGAACAGAAAAACCATAAAGTAAAATCGCATTCGTAAATTTGACTACAATAGAAGAAATTTGTTTTACCTGCAGTTTCATTGTCATCGTCATTTTTCCTCTTTTGATTCTGCTGCAGATCAGACAAGCTCCTACAACTAACCGAGGTCTTTTTTTTCCCTTTGAATTCACAATGTAGCAGGTGTTCACCTCTCGGCATTGTTTCGTTACGTTACGATACAGCATGAATGAAGGAGCTCAAAGTAATCTACATGGCTTCATCTACGACAAATTGACTAGATTAGAAAACTCCCGATCTTATCTTTATTTTAGTGAAATATGTCCCTCGAGGTATTCATTGGTACAATGGTATAGCGCCTGCATTCAAACTAGGTGAAACGTCCCTCGAGGTATTCAAATCATGAAGTCTGAGGTGTAATGTTGTGTAATACAAATGTCATGCATTGTGGGTTTGCAATGAGACCGATTTGCAGTGAGTCTGATTCAGCGATATTTGGTTCCTAATTTCTCCGAACTGATTGTTTCTCGTTTGCTGCCACTTGGTAAGTCGCTTAAACATTCATTGTTCTTCTTCATTATTTGAAAAAGACGGTAAAAAATCGGTTAGAAGTTTTATGTATGACCAATTTGTTAAATTCTTTGTTTATGAACTTTACACTCAGGATAAATCGCAAAATTATACTAGAGTCAGCTCTGAGAGCGTCCGTCCTATCTTCTTGGTTCTTGCACTGAAGTTTCCTTGGATACAAATGTTTGTCATTACAGGTAAGATTAGGCTCGCAATTCAGTTGCCGTCGTGCTACTCGAGTCTTAAGTATCTTGAGGCGTATAAGCTAAACAATTTTAGTCGACCTCATCAAACAATTTCCATGAGGTCAATTGTAATATACAACTACAAATACAAACTAGAATACTTAAGTACTTTATTGAGCCTACTTAAAAGAAAATTTCCCTCGTCTTTCTGTTAAGGAAAACTTTTGTTGCTATATGTCTACCTTCAGGAAATTGATTATTTTGTGTAATCTGTGTAACTTTTCTATTATAATTTCCCTGCAGTATAATCTCTAGTAATCCACTATTCTAGCAGCCAAAAATATTAGCAATCGGAGCGCTTTTACTGGAAAAAGCCGGCGATTAAATGTTAGTATATTTTCCAGAGAAACAGGCGCGGGCCACCTTAACTCAGAAAAGCTTGATTTTTTGCATACAGACTCCTTGTCTTATTAGAAACAAAATATCAAAAACTTTTTTCTAATGGATCCGTCTTTGAGATATTAGGCTTTAAACTTTGGTTTCTGTGCCATTTTATGGGAGAATTGATACTTTGATCAGGAATTTTGCAAACTTCGTTCAATCATATCTAAAATTCATATTCTTCAAATTTCTTGAAAACTTGGAATTAAGCTTTTGGTCATAGAAACTCTTTGTATACGGAATCTTGAGCTTATATATTAAAATATGGCGAAGTTAGACATTTCATTTTTGGTCATTTCCGCTCTGTCTGCGCTGAAAGGTCTTTCTCTCAGCGGCTCTGTATTAAATCTCGCGCATGCGTCAGTGGCTGTCACCAGAGCCTTCCCCGTGAGGTTACGAGCCGGGGAGCTCTGGGTTCGAGAATGGCGCGAGATTTGATAGAGCAGGACTTAATGCGCATGCCCAACATTCAAAATGAAATGGCTGTCACGAAAGACTCGTCACCCGCGAGTTAACAGGCGGGAGAGTAACGCTCGAGTACCACCGTGTTATTTTTTATTATCATAATTCTGCCTCGTCCCTAGGCGTCTCTATTTGGTAGAAACAGAGAGAAAAGCCTCTTGCGAGTGTTCTGGTAGCGAGCGCGCAATGCATCTTGGGAACGGTTCGATTACGCAATGCATCATGGGAAGCTAGCTCGCTCCCAGTCGCTCTCGCCTCGAAAATCACTAGAACGCGCCTGGGTACGAGGCAGATCATAATTTATAGGTTTTCGCCAAGAAAGAACAAAATGGCGACCAAGAGAACGACATGTTCTTGATTATCTGCAAGTTTTCGTGAATTTTGCTGCAACATTCCTTGAGATACGAGGAAAAATATTTACAGAACTTTCAAATGAGGTAGGGGGATTTCCTAATAAAGAACTACATGGCTATCAAGATAGTTCCCTTGAAAAGTGTCGACTTTCTCCGACTTCCTTATAAGGAAATATCTTTAAATCCCAGTAAGTTTTTCACTATTTCTATTGGACTAGAAAGCTTAAACCTCAACCAAAACTCAAATATACTCGAGGAAAGATGCTATGTGCATTTTCCACTGTGTTGTTCACGGTCAAGACTGGCAACAAGGTAGACAAGATACCACAGGAAGCCCGGTAAATTCTAGAATTGCGACACTGCTATCTTGATATGTTTTGCAACGTCGGCAATTCGACAGTTTTTGGCGATGATACACCTTACCACCTTTAGTACCAAATTCTACTAAATGGTGCTTTGCGTTATATTTAAAATAACTCTTGCATTGGTACTACTTCTGGTCCCAAATTGCGGAGCCTCTAAAGCAGGAGGGCACGCCTAGGGAGCCCCATTATTAATTATACCCTGGATTTATTTGTTGTGATCCTGGATAAGCCGACGGAGGTGGTCCTGGATAAGCTGGCGGAGGCTCAAAGTGCGGATTATAACTGGGTGGTGCACTAGGGGGCATGGCGCCATGATGCATTGCTGGAGGTGCTCCACCGGGCTTGAAATTTGCGTGCGGTTCAGAATGTCTAGGTTGCGCTGTTTGCACAGGTGCGGGAGATCTTTGGCTGGGGCTTGGTTTCTTATTGTGCCTATAAATTAAACAAACGGCGACGACTAGGACTATAAGTACCACAGGGACCACTACACCTGCGACTATTGCAGCGGTGTTTGAAGAAGAAGAAGAAGGAGACCCTTTCGGTTTACAGGCATTATTCTTGTTGCTGCCTGGGGCTTTGGTTCCTGAAATTGAGAAAATTAAAATACGATGTTTTTTTTTTAATTTTTAGACTTGCAGTACGGGATTTGTTTGATTACTTCCAATTGCGTCGAGAATAGTTACACTCGGGTAACGGTGTTTACATCTTGTTGCCTCCCAATTCAGATCATGTAGTGATTCCTTTGGGTAGAAACTTTTGTTAGTTCTGTTAGAAAGATTTGACAATTGTAACCACCCAGAAAAATAATCACATGATCTTAACTGGGTGGCAATTTCGAGTTCTCTGTTCTACCGCTGAAAAGGCATCGACGTTGCAAAACAGTGGAGCAACAAAGCTTTGATCATGAGGGACGAAAAAGAACCGCTGGGCAGACCTATATATATCCCCACTGCCTTTGTAAAAACTGCAGTCCGCATCTTAGATATCAGACATCTCGCAGTTTGTATAGTGCTTAGAGCCTACACATTTTTTTAATCATTACAGCCTACCTTTCTTCCCACCAAAGCACTCATTTATCTTGCTACAGTATGGTTTAGAGAGACGTAGATCATCTTCATCTCGCGTACACCAACTACAGCCGACCACGCCCTCGCACGTGTTCTCAGAGGTCTTGGCGTCACACCGAGGGTCGTAACACAACTGAAGATCTTCTACTACACAGGGTTCCTCGTCTTGGACAGATGACAAGGCTTGTACAGGAACAGCGCAGATAGATTCGCTGGAAATATGAATTGTTAAAATGACTCATTAAAAAACTTGTGTCAGCCACTCCTTTGTTATTGTTTCCGTTCGATATTAGGAAGACGAATTACGTGTATAAACCTCGAAATCAACATCTAAAAACAAAGTTTCAGATTTGATTTACCAAAATACAAAAGAGAAAAACAATACAAGATTAGTGTGCTAGTTTACCAGTTATGAGTTTCATTGTTAACGGGAATAAATGGCGCGAGGCCGCGACATTGCATCGCCTATAAAATGACAGGCAGCTATAATTCTTTAGCATATTCCCAGTTCTTAGAATAACGTTCCCTTCTCTTTGCACTCCTTGGTTCAGTCTCTGGGAGACCGAGCCTGTGTCAGACACTCGATATTAGAAGACGAATTTCGTGTAGAGATCTCTTGATAAACATCTAAAAACAAAGTTTCAGATTTGATTAACCAAACTCAATCGAGAACATTGCTCTATATTCTCTAAATCAGCCGATGGAAGTGGATGCTTTCTCCGACTTGCTGTCAAAATGGCGGACGACACAGGCTCTTTAACTCACTTGCTTGGAGGGAACTCGTTTTCACAATAGTTGAAGGATAAGTCGGAAGAGCACGGGCACTCGCACTTTATTCCATGGATGACATCCAAACATGGCTTGTCTTTCTTGTCTGGACTGCAGAAACACGTGGATGAGGCCGTACACGACCCGGATTTCTCCACCACACCTGGCGGAAAAAAAATCTAGTATTATATGGCTTGACATTTTCCTGTGATCTGATTGGCTGGCGCACGGGCTATATTTCCGTATTTAGCCCCGTGTCCCGGATGAAGACAAAGCAAAAAGTCAAATTTAATTGAGCCTTATAATAAACGAATTATTAACCTCGCTTGCTCGGTCTGTACGGGAAATATCAGACCTCGGTCTTTTTGTACAGACCTCGCTATCGCTCGGTCCGTACAGCAAGACCTCGGTCTGATATTTTCCGTACAGACCTCGCGCTTGGTTAATCATCACTTAGTATAGACCGGCTCTTAACTCGTAAGTGTATTTTTACTCATCTATTCTTTTTCATAAAGTGATTACAGCTGTTTCAGGTAACACGCGACCCAGTGCGTTCAAAACGCCGAGAGAGCTTTCCTGTGTAGTCAATCAAACCATGTGAGCCAATCAGATCATTGCCTAGTTTCGCCTAGTGCAGTGAATTGGCTTCTGTCGCGACATCTCTCGCAAGGGAAGTCAATCGAATGCATTGAGTAAGGATATGATTGGCTCACACGGACACGGATTGCATTGATGGACAGCACAGAAAACCCAACTGCCAAACTCTGACGGCAAGGCGCCCCTCTGAGGTTTTTCGGCGATAGTTAGGAGGGTTTTCAGTAGCTGTTCATTTTCCTCATTATACATATTTTGCTATCGGTAGGTGTTGGTTATTATGTCATTGTCATTTTCATAAGCTATTATGTCATTGTCATTTGTCATTATGTCATTGTGCCATTATTATTATTATGTAAGTGTCATTGTTATTTCCATCGTCATTTGTCATTATCATTGACATTGTTATTATGTCATTGTCGTTTGTCATTGACATTTTCATTATGCCATTTCATTGTCAACACCATTGCCATTGTCATCGTGCTAATATTCTCATTCTCATTGTCGGCCTTTATGTCATTGTCATTATACTGTCATTCTCATTGTCTTTGTCATTGTCATAAAGTCATTGCCATCTCCATTATAATTTTCACTGTCGTCGTCATTGTCACTACTTTTTTTTGTCACTACTTGCCACTGTGACTATCATCAAGGGCCGCGGAGCATGCGTTCAAGTGGTGGAGCTGATAGGGAAGCATGTATCTGATGTATCACAGAAGTGCTAGGGTACATACAAGAAATGTATGACAATTTCTGGAAAAGTGGTAGGGCTAGCCCTACCAGCCCCTCCCCCTCCGCAGCCCTGATCATTGATTACTACTCCTCTCCCCTCCCTCCTTACCCAAGTAAGCGTTCGTCCCTCCTATAGAATGGACATTGATTACTGCTCCTCTCCCCTCCCTCCTTATCCAAGTAAGCGTTCGTCCCTCCTATAGAATGGACATTGATTACTGCTCCTCTCCCCACCCTCCTTACCCAAGTAAGCGTTCGTCCCTCCTATAGAATGGACATTGATTACTGCTCCTCTCCCCACCCTCCTTACCCAAGTAAGTGTTCGTCCCTCCTATAGAATGGACATTGATTACTACTCCTCTCCCCACCCTCCTTACCCAAGTAAGCGTTCGTCCCTCCTATAGAGTGGATATTGATTACTGCTCCTCTCCCCACCCTCCTTACCCAAGTAAGCGTTCGTCCCTCCTATAGAATGGACATTGATTACTACTCCTCTCCCCTCCCTCCTTACCCAAGTAAGCGTTCGTCCCTCCTATAGAATGGACATTGGTTACTACTCCTCTCCCCTCCCTCCTTACCCAAGTAAGCGTTCGTCCCTCCTATAGAATGGACATTGATTACTGCTCCTCTCCCCTCCCTCCTTACCCAAGTAAGCGTTCGTCCCTCCTATAGAATGGATATTGATTACTACTCCTCTCCCCTCCCTCCTTACCCAAGTAAGCGTTCGTCCCTCCTATAGAATGGATATTGTAATTCTGCGTGCAGCCAAGAACAGAAACCGTCTGATCCACTGCACCGCTCACACGCACGTCAAAATAGTTGACAGCCTTGATGCTTGCAGTGTCACGACATGACCTCCGCAGGAGAATTTCTGGGGAAATTGGAATACAGTTCAAATGTTAACTATGTAACAGCCTGAGAGTGTGTAAACACAGGGCGGACCATGCATGCTGAACATTGAATACTGTCAATCAGATTGACCGTGAAATCTATCGCATTTGTACAAAATCTGCTCCAACCAGTCAGAGCGTACCTAAAACAAATTAATTGGTAGGACAAATTTTGTCACGATTGATTGTTTTTACCCTAAATCTGATTGGTCAGTTTTGTTCAGAATTTATGTACCGCTTTATGTGCCCGCACTGTAACTCTGAAATTTGATTGGATGAGCTAGCGTTATGAGTGCACCAGGTACATAGTGATAATGATCCCGGCCAACAAATGTTCCAATACCAGAGATCAGAGTGATCCTAAAGCAGCACGGAAATCGGGGGTATGTACTAAGACAGGAGCAAAATCCCAGGATGGAAGATATTTCAAAAATATGCAGCCTGTAATAGCCGACACCTTGCAAGAGGCCTCTGCGCGATCAGGCCAAACATTCCATACTGATGACGTATTTTGTTCCAGATCTGCTCAAAATAATTACGTGGTCAGTTTTAAAAACTTATTCATCCTTTATTCAGGGTTCAGAAGGGGGGGGGGGGGGGGGGGGGGGGGGGGGTGTCCCAATCCCATTTCCAGTGTAATTTTTCGCCAAATCCCTCCCAATCACCAAATCCCAGTTGTATGTGACGCTGCAAGCCGCTGACCGAAATACTGAGTATGGTCACGGGGGAGACTGGTAACCAAACAAGAAACCGCTGTAGATTTCATTCTTTTTTTTGTCGTTTTATCTGTTTTATGTCTTTTTCACATGTTTACACTGATTTTATCCTGACATTTATTTTAAAACTACGTTTTTTATCGTTTTACAAGGAAAAGGGAAATAATATCGAATCCCATTTCCAGTTTAGTGGACATTAATTCCCATTCCCAGTGGTCAAATCCCAGTCCCAGTGACCCCAATCTCACTTTCCCAGCCTAAAACAAGGCCAATCTCAGCTCCCATTTTACCCCTTCTGGACCATGTTAATTTATCTTATTTGAATTCCTCGATATTATAGCTTTATTTGTTATAAAGATTTAACATAATTTAGCTAAGTTGCCGCGTAATTCTTTAGACCAGATCTATACGTCGTCAGTATGGAATGTTTGGCCTGAGTGCAAACGCGGGATTCTCTTTCGACGAGCGGCAGCCGCCTAGTCCCTGGTGATCTGGGCGGGTTTCCTGTGGTGAGGTCTCGAGCGCCCGCGCACATCCAGCGGTTTGCCTTCTCACTGCATTCAAGGAACGCCTAGGACAAGGCTAGAAGTTGTGTCAATTTTGCAATCCAAGAAAAACATGGCTGGATTTATATTTCTAATTATATAGCCAGCTCGAAATCCCATTGTGCCGGCAGATCGATTTTTCTTGAATCGTCCAATTATTTTTTAATTGGATCGCGCGCGCTCTAATTGGACAGTTCGCGCTAAAATTGGACAGTTTGGGTATGAACATGGATGTTATATAATTAATAATAACAGGACTCCATGCTTGTCCAATTAAGAAAAAAATGGATGATTCCTCGGAACTCCACATTGGACTCGGCCTGCGGCCTCGTCCAATTTTGGAGATCCTCTGAATCATCCAATTTTTTCTTAATTGGACAGCATGGAGTCCTATTATATATACTTACTTTTATCAATCATATCTTTGGAGACAAGTTTTTCTTTCTCGGTGACATGTACAAGCTGAAGATCTTTGGCTTGTATGGATGGTGACATGAAGCTGTCATGGTAAACCAAAAATCCTCCCTGGTCCATTACAAAACAGGAATATTGAGGGTTCTTGCATTCCTCGTACTTATCTGTTAACAATCTAGAGATATGAAAGTAAAGAAAATGCTGTCGTTATTACGAACCCGCGCGGGCAGCCTATGGGTTTTTTTAACTACTCCACGCCGTTTGGCGAGAGAAAATAGAAATGAAAAACTGTAAGCTTTGGCGAGTTTTTCTTATTAAGCTCAAATCTTGTTACGTCTTGGTATGCTCAAACCCCCCACCCCCTCCCCTAGGAAGGCAACATAGTTTGTAAAATACGTAAGCGGAAAAACTGTAAGCTTTGGTGAGCATTCTTATTAAGCTCAAATCTTGTTATGTCTTGTTATGCTCAAATCCCCCTCCCCTAGGAAGGCAACATACTTTGTAAAATACGTCAGCGGGAAATCTGCTCCCATGACAGCCATGACGTCATCAGCGGTTGTTTCGTGAACGTGGTCGCCTCTGCCTTTGAATATAGTATGAGCCGCCGTTATAACCAGGCCCGCGCCAGCGGCATCCACGTAAGGAGTGGATAAAACAGTCTTGCCAATGTTGCTTATAGCTGCGAGGTACCTGAAATGAATCATCATTCCAGACTCAAAATACTGCTATGCAAAAAGCTGAAGTGTGTGTTTTGTTCTGAAAATTATTGACTGTTTGGAGAGAACTTTCTTTGCGCGCGGGTAACCTTTTTTTTGTCGAGTTCATCTTTCAGCCGTTTTTAACCAATCACGCGCGCGTAAGAACTGACGTATGGGATTCTGTAGCAAGTCCTACACATTGCATAATTAACCTGTGGCTTACCAAGGTTAACTATTTACTCACCATGGTCTACCTGTGGCTTACCAAGGTTAGCTATTTACTCGCCATGGTCTACCTGTGGCTTACCATGGTTAACTATTTACTCACCATGGTCTACCTGTGGCTTACCATGGTTAACTATTTACTCACCATGGTCTACCTGTGGCTTACCATGGTTAACTGTTTACTCACCATGGTCTACTTGTGGCTTACCATGGTTAACTATTTATTCACCATGGTCTACCTGTGGCTTACCATGGTTAACTATTTACTCACCATGGTCTACCTGTGGCTTACCATGGTTAACTATTTACTCACCATGGTCTACCTGTGGCTTACCATGGTTAACTATTTACTCACCATGGTCTACCCGTGGCTTATATTGGTTAACTATTTACTCACCATGGTCTACCTGTGGCTTACCATGGTTAACAATTTACTCACCATGGTCTACCCGTGGCTTACCATGGTTAACTATTTACTCACCATGGTCTACCCGTGGCATCAAAGTTCTTTGGTAACGAGGCGCCTGGGATCATTCTAAAAACTCCGTCACGAATGCTGATGTATCTCCACACCACATACTGCGACAAACTTGTCTTGCTCTTGAGCCAAATGTTCTCCGTTTTGTAGCTCGCATAAACGCTATAAATGATGGTATCCTGGAAATATTTGTTTATGTTTGTTTTCCCATCAAAGTAGTTCGCGTAGGCGGTGACTGTGTCATCCGTTTCATTAGTAGAAAGGTAACTAAATGGTTCTTTGAAGGCTTGAGGACCAAACTTTACGATGGATTTGTCTGGTAAAATAAGTGATGGAACATAGTGGTGAGATTAGATTCGCCCATGAGGTACTTCGCGCAATCAAACTGTCACAAAGAGATGTTGGGTACCTATTTTTTTTTTTTTTTTTTTTTTTTTTATTCAGCTTCGCCCGAGGGCCGGGAAATCCTCACAGAGCGAGGCTCCAATTACGAGGTTCCCTTGTCAGTGTAGTGGTTAGTAAGTTGTAAGCCCTGCACTGAGGATGGGCAACTTCCGACGTCCTCGTGGTTCTTTAACGTCCCTCTGGTTCCGGTTAGTGTAGTGCGTGTGAGAGACGGGACCTACGGTTTAACGTCCTTATCCGAGAAGACGCGAAGGTCTAACCATTTGCAGATGTTAGAGCAAAGGCAGCACCTTCTCCTCAATTATTAGAAAAAGACCCTGAGTGTTGGCCCGGCCGGGGTTTGAACTCCCAACCTCCCGCACATAAGCCCGGCGCTCTACCACTGCGCTAACCGGTCGTCGGTCATAACCAGCCATATGGACGCTGAATTCGACTTGGCGCACACGCCATTTCGATTTCTGCCTTGAAATTAGCGAAACCATTTTTTCGTTAACCAGGAACGAACCACTGAGAAGCGGAGCTGGTTACCCCAAAATTGGCACCTCAAAATTTTGTCTAGTTTCCATAGACACATAGACAGAATATAGACAGAGTTTATTCTTAGAGAGCGGTATGCAAAGAGTACAAACAATGACAATTGTTGAGAACTTTATGTCTACAATCTTTGGAATTAAAGCGAATTAAAGACATCGTTTACGCAGTTGAAATGGAGAAAAGCACTTTTTCAACTACTTTTGTCGCTGATTGTAGGTGTAGCGTCTAGACTTTATAATTTAATTTGACCAGGTTTGCCTTATGGCGAAACAGTCGTAGATATATTTCGCATTGTTCCTTTGTTATTCTTTTGGGAAGTTAATTCTCGAACGTTATATATTTTTCTTATTTAGTTTTTGAAAAAATAAATAAGGTTCCATAATGTGACAATATAGACATGCCATACAATCTTACGAATGCCCCCCCCCCCCCCCCCCCCCCCCACCCACCACCCACTTGTTTTTGTCGTCCCTGATATGGTGATAGATATTTCGGGCCTTGTGGTAAGAGATATGCAAGGACGCCAGGCAAAGACCAGGAAAGTATCATTTCGGCAAAGTTCAACTTACCCTTCACCGCATATCGCCCAAAATACTTGCAAGACGAAGTGGGTTTGTTGAGGTCAAGTCGATGGTAAAGAAATTTGAATCCTGTAAAAAATAAAATGATGTTTATTGACAATCATCAGCTTTAACTGGACACCTTGTCTACAGAAGGGTATGCTACCAAAACCGGTAGACTGTTTATCGGGCTCGACAAAAAGCAGTGGTCTCACAAAAAAACGTTGACGAGTCTGATTGCATTCCTTCATGCGAAATCATTCATGCGTTGTGTCTCTGGAAAACAAAAACTTAAAGTTTCGGTAAATAATACACTGATTTGTATTTCTTTACCCCATAAAATTATTAGAACACAAGCAGATGGCTTTTCTTGTGTTTTTAGTTCGAAAAATTGCCAAATAAAATATTTGACTTGCACGCATCGCTGACCTCAATAAAGGAATTCAAACTACATCGTGAATGTTTTCGTCTGGAGACGAGTGCTTTTTCTCGAGCCGAAAAAACAGTCTACCGGTTTTGGTAGTACGAGGTAACTTTACCTCGTTGTCGATCGTGTAATCCCAGGAGGAGTTACATAGGGATTGCTACATTAAGCAGCCAGTTCAAAGTGTCCTAACAAAGTGTTCAAAGTGTCCTAACTTTTCCTGAAGGGGTTGGAAGTGTATTTGTAGTATAGAAATGCCCATGGTCTTGTAACACGACTCGGTGTTCAAAGTGTCCAAAGTGTTCAAAGTGAAAAAAGTGTGTGAAAAAAAAGTGTGTGTGAAAAAAAAAGTGTGTGTGAAAAAAGTTGAGAAAAAAAAAAGTTGGGAAAAAAAAAAGTTGGGAAAAAAAGTGTGTGAAAAAAAAAAGTTGTGTGAAAAAAGTTGGGGAAAAAAAAAGTTGGGAAAAAAAAGTTGGGAAAAAAAGTGTGTGTGAAAAAAAGTGTTCAAAGTGTCCTAACTTTACCTGAAGGGGTTGGAAGTGTATTTGTAGTATAGAAATGCCCATCGTCTTGTAACACGACTCCCACAGTAAAGTTGGTCCCTAATACCGGACGCCAGAAACACATGGAGGGTAACTCCTTCCTGATAATCCCTTCATAGAGGTTTCCCCCTCGGGGTATGAACCGAGGTGACCTCATTCGTACTTTCCCTGGCGTGCCACTATAACAAAAACGAAAGGACACGTAACAAGTTGGAATTATGAGCTCATTTATTAAGGTAGCCCATCCCTAATTCTCAGGAAAAATTGACCCGTTCTAAAACGTATATTTATAATTG
Source organism: Scolanthus callimorphus (assembly GCA_033964015.1). Taxonomy (NCBI): domain Eukaryota; kingdom Metazoa; phylum Cnidaria; class Anthozoa; order Actiniaria; family Edwardsiidae; genus Scolanthus; species Scolanthus callimorphus. Next base: position 28,094,602 of record CM066912.1, on the reverse strand, counting down.
TATTTTTTCGTATGAATTATATATTTAGATTTTTGCGATAACTTCATTGCCAACACCTTGTCAAATTTTATCGGTGTAAATTTGCTGTTCACTAATTAATGGTCATTTGTCATTTGTCTTGCTACTCACCGGTAGCAATAGAAAACAAATAAATGGACCGATCATCGAGCGAGATTTCACTTGAGTAATTGCACTAAAAGGTAACACATGGTACGAAATAAAAACGTCCACGCCTTCAGGCCGGTTTACACTTGCAATTTTTGTTGCATTTGTCGCGGCGATTTTTCTCGTTCGCGTTGCAATTCCAACTCTCTAGTACGATTTCTGTGCTCTCTTTTCTTCAAATCGCATCAAGTTGCAAAGAGTTTCGGACATGTTTGAAATCTCCGCATCATCACGCGACAAAAATTACGGTCGGTTGCGCGCCGAGTTGCACTTAGTTTACATTTAGTGATTATGAGTTGACGCGTACGTGCGAGAAAAAATGCCGCGACTCGCGCGACAAAAATTGCAGCAAAAAAATGCAAGTGTAAACGGGCCTTTACGCGTTTCAGACTTCTTACCTCTTAATCCCCTCGAAAACGAACTTTGTGAAATTCTGCGCTAGTTCCAGGTTTGCTATGTGAACATAGAACGGGGCCTGGTGAGGGTCAGATGGGCGCGGCAACAGAGGATGCATCATGGTCCGTCCGGAGCCGTCCGAAACGAAGGCGTACGACCCCTGGCCTTGGCTGAAGTATGTGACATCAGCCATTAGGTCCGACATGACGATATCGGAGCCAACCACGCCGATGAAGTCCCCAGCATGATAACATGGGAAGGTAATTGATGTGAGGAGACCTGGAAAACCCAATCAAATAAACGAAATTTGGTTTTAAAAAAAAATGATCATCATCATCTTCGATCATCATTATCGCCACCATCATCCTCCTTTTCAAGCCTGGGGCCCATTTCTTAAACACTCGAGAAATGCGACGGGTCTTGGGGGAGAAGCTCTTCAGAACAAGTCTTTGTTCTTCTTTCTTTGTCTTGTTGTTACGTCACAGGAACCATTGTTCATCCCACAAGATGCAGCACGCATAGTTGAAAAAAAAAGGCAATCGGAAATATTCAAAAATCAATCAAATATTCACGGCGCGCGCAAAACACATTTTTCTTTCGCTACTTTCTATTGGATAATGGATCTTTCTTGTAAAATGCGGTTGATTTCTGCCTTTAGTTGTACTTTAAAGTGGTCTAGAACTTGAGCTCGATATGCAGCATTTTCCGCCCAAGGAGAAATGCGGTTCACGAGGGATCGTGACCCTGATCATATCAGCTAGGTTTTAAAGATGTCGGCGCCAGGTGGATTAAATATGTTTTCTCTTGGAGTGATGACAGGGAAGTAGTGACGTGTCACGTTGCGCTTAAAGTGTTTTATAATAACGCACGACAGCAAAGAGGCGCACTCTTTGCTAGCGGTCAAGCATAGAGTATCTCCGATTTATGGTTCATGGAAATACATCTGGGCCGGTCATACGAGGCGAATTCAACTGCGATCTGAGGTGCGATTTCTGTGGCGATGTAATATCGCGCGGTGTGAACGGCCGGTGATCTTATGCCGATTTCACTTTGCGATGTTGCTGCGACGTCGCAGGCGTTTTGAACATGTTCAAATTTCACTGCGATGCGGGTGAGATTTCTTCAGATCGCCAACAACTGACAAATATCGCAGAGCCAAATCGCCGGCCGTTCGCACCGCGCGATATGACGTCGACGATCGCCGCAAAAATCGCACCTCAAATCGCAGCTAAGATCGCGCCGTGTGAACAGGCCTTTACGACGTAGAATACCTAATCTTACCTAATCCTAATATATCAACGTAAGGTATAGATATCGTTGGCTCGTTCTCCTTCGCTTTCGATGACAAAGAGTCGTAATATGTTGCCATTTTAGCGCGAAGGTCGTTGATGTTTGGGACAGCACTGTATTTGCCAATCTGCAAGAAGCAGATGTCATTAAAACACAACTTGAGTTTCCTGTGGATTAGAACATTTATTATATAAACTATAGTGTTTTATCAGGATTTCGGTCACTGAGAAATATTGTAATTCGCACGTGTGAAAAATTTTTCTCATAAGAAATTCAAATTCAAACTTTCACAAAAAAATCAAATTTGATATCTCACTCGTTCGTTGTGCTCACTCGTGAGTTATCAAAATTCAGAAAATAACACCTATGTTGTATTGTGAATGTGCGCATTCTGATTGGTTAAAAAGCGTGTTTGTAAGAGACCTGAGAAACACGATTGTCACGCAACGCTGTCGCGCGTGTGTATGTTATTTTCTAAAAGCAATAAAAATACTTTCTGCGTGCTTTCTGGTTTCTTACAAACACTCGGGGAATGTTGGTCGAACTGATAAAACTTGAAAGACACTCGCCTTCGGTTCGTGTCTTTCAAGTTTTGATCAGTTCTCCCAACATTCCCCTTGTGTTTGTAAGAAAGCAGAGAGCACGCGGAAAGCACTTTTATTGCTTAATCGAACACTCGAAGATAAATTCCATATACCCGCGCGCCCATGTATTATTCTCTATATAATCATGTTTACTAAATTTGTGGTTGACATTACAGCCCAAACCGGTGCGTATATTGTGGTTTTCTTTTCGAATGTCGACGCCCCTGTTAACCAATAAAGTTTTTCCAGGGGCGGATCTAGGGGAGGGGTTCGGGGGGTTGTACCCCCCCCCCTATGAGAATGATAGATTCGATTAACTCTGTAGTTATTCCCTATGAGAGTGATAGATTCGATTAACTCTGTAGTTATTAAAAGTTTTGAACTCATTACGGATAATAACCAGTCCAGCTTAGTGCAGCACCCCCCCTCTTTTCGAATGTCGACGCCCCTGTAAACCAATAAAGTGTTTCCAGCGGCGGATCTAGGGGAGGGGTTCGGGGGGTTGTACCCCCCCCCCCCCCCCCCCCCCTATGAGAGTGATAGATTCGATGTCTATGTCTTCGATGAACTCTGCAGTTATTAAAAAGTTTTGAATTCATTACGGATTATAACCAGTCCAACTTAGTGCAGCACCCCCCCTTCCCCTCCCCTCCCCCCCCCCCCCTTCCCCTCCTTCCCCTCCTTCCACCCTCTGAAAAAATCCTGGATCCGCCCCTGGTACGTTTGAACTGTTTCGTCCAGTGCAGTCAACTGGGTTCCCTGGCGATACCTTTTTGGAATGTCTGCATTGGAGGTATTTTTTCCTCACATCAACGAAAAAGCAAGAACATTCGTTGCAGATGCGTATTTCAACACATCGTACTTTTGGTCGCCATTTTGATTTAAAACCACAGTGAGCCCGCACGTATTCGCTAAAAACGAGAACACTTTCTTGATGATCCTCAAAAATATACTCTTTTACTTACTGCCCCCTCATCCGTTGTCTGTGTCGCCAGTGCATTTAATATACTTGTGCCCTTGGATGAGATACCGCCACCCATACCAAACGTAAGAATCGATGCCCTGGTTGTTAACGCCGTATTTCTAATTCTTACAGCATCTAATATAGCAGACTGTGACTCAGATGGTTCGCCGTCCGTCATGAACAGAATCACAGGCTCCCGAGAGCTACTTTTTCCCAGGTAGGTACTGTCTAGCATGTTGAAGGCAGCGTTGAATGCTTTGATGTAAAGAGTTCCACCTAGAAAAGGAAAAAGTCCAAGGGTCAAGAGGGGCGTAACAATGGCTGAGGTTGGGGTATCATTTCTATGGAAAATGAGGAAGGATGGAGATCATAATCATAATATATGATCATGATCATGATGAAGAGGATGGCGATACAGAGGCTGGGAAGTGGGCGAGGAGGAGGAAGGGGTAGAGCGGGAAGGGTTGGAGAAATAAGAAAGGATGAAGCATGATGCACTATGATGCATGATGCACAATGAAGCATGATGCACTATGATGACGAGGATGAGAGTGGGACTGGGTTAGAATGATGATAAAGAGGAGGATGGGATGGGCTGGGAAAATGAAGAAAGTGATGGGATGGGATGGGAAAAGGAGGAAAGTGATGGGATGGGATGGGATGGGAAAAGAAGGAAAGATGGAGATGAATAGAATAAGAATGATGATGGGAGGGAAGAGATTGAGGACGAAGTGGAGAACAGGCTGTTGTTCTCGTGGTGCATCATGAAAAGGATTAGGCGCCTGTCAAGTAACGCAAATCGGTAACAGCAGTAACGCAAAAGCGAAATAGAAAAGAAAGGACGAGGACGAGGACGAGGACGATGAGGAGGAGGACGATGAGGAGTAGGATTTACGATGATGATGAAACAAGTGGGAAACGGATGGGAGGGAGGAGAGGATGGGACGAGCACGGAAAGTCGATGAAGAGTTGGAGAATAATGTCCGCAAGCACAGTACTAATCGAGAGGCAAAGAAAGTAAAAAAAAAAAAGACTTCTAGCCCATACAGGACCAGCACAAAAATATGACCAAATTTGATTATTGTTTTTTCAACTGCTGTTTCTACAATGATGTTTGCAATTATAGACTATCACGTTATTACGTAGTACGCCAAAATATGACAAACTTTGAGGAATATGCGAGAATAGGTCTGAATATGTGAAACGGTCCGTGCTCATAATAAAAAAAAATTATTCCACTTACCACCGCCTTTAACATCATCGACGAATGTTTTAAGGATTTTAATGTTGACTGGCGACGCATCTGCGAGTTTCGACACAAAACAGTTGTCTTTCCATTTGTTCCAAGTGCGGATCTCATCACTAAAAAGAATAACTGCTACCTGTGGATACAAAGAATGAGAATGGTTTCAGGAATGTCGCTCAGTTGTTATGTTATTGGACAAAATGCATGGTGATGCATCCCTGAGGATCTACAATCCTCCACAGGTTATCTTGAATAATTTGTTGATTTGACCTTTTAGCAAGCATGTCACAGTTTACTCTTTCTTCGCCCTCTCCCCCCCCCCCCAACCCTTCCATGTTGGTCCATGTTGGTCAAAAACCCCCAAAATCTTTTGCCTGGTCCATCCAACGTTGAGAGGGGCGGAGGAGAGAGGGCGAAATATCAATTTTAGCCAACTAATCTGTCTACGATTGTGAGTTCGACAATGGATCAGTAGGGTCTTTTAGTTTACCATGCTTTATTTCACTTTACCCGATCTCTGGGATTTAGTGTTTCTAACACTGACTTGGCAGCTTCTTTGGCCACAAAGAGCCTATTGTTGGACAGCATGGACCCGCTGTAGTCAATCACTAGCACGATGTCTTTAGGTGTAGGACTTGCCGTCTCCACGTACCAGGGTCTTATTCGCGGATCATAACTAGAACAATCTTTGTATCTTAGGGACGGGTAATTCGTGTAGACACCTGAAATGTTTAGTGAATAAATACGTCATTGCCACGAAATTAGTTCAGTGGTTTAGTTCTGTACACGCTCGCAAAATCTACGATGGCGGCGGCGTTCGCACTAGCTCTTGGATACCCATAAACGCTCCGCCGCGTGCACAAAAACTTCTGAAAATCCCTGAAGTAAGGTTGAACAAGGTGAATTATAAGTGAATGAAAAGGGTGAATAAGGTGACCTAATAAGAAACGGGAAGTTACAGTTTGATCGTATAGGGATCTTAAATAACATTATCAATAGCCGAATCGGCACAAGAGACGAATTTCCCGTCTGAGACAAGTTTCTCGTCTTGAATGTGGTTCCCTGTTCTTTTGTGATCACACGAAAAAAACTTTTTTGAAGGAGAAAGTTTGGCGATAATAAGCCGACTAATTTCCGACTAGAATTCACATAAGACAGGGATTTTTTTCTGACGAGAAACTCGTCTCAGACGGGAAACTCGTCTCTAGTGTGATTTCGGCTATTAACTAACCTTCCTCTGAACCAAAGTACTGCCACTGAAGAGTAGGGTATCGTTCATTATTCTCAATCATGGCCCTAAGGACATTATCTTGGAGATGTTTTGCATCAGGTGGTGTAGTTTTTGACGCTATAACACACACGTCCTTCAGGTTGACTTTTTGCCTGAATTTTGATTCATGAGTGAGTTTAGATGTGTCCACATCGCAGCACTGCTGACGAGATGTGACACTTTGGGCACTCGCATATGATGCCTCCACGGCTGTTTTCAACTTGCGTACAATTTCAACTTTTCCTTGAATTTGTTAGCTATTCGCGTGGCCAGGTTTTGAATAATGTCTTCTCCTTGAAGCTGGACCCTATTGAAAGTCAGGCTGTCAAAGTATGTCTGAAAAACATAGAATAGAGAGGTTTGCTCTAATAATAATAGTAATGATGCAGTGCACAGTGGGAAGGTCGAGTGGAATATCATATATAACATATCATATATAACATATCATATATAACATATCATATATAACATATCATATATAACATATCATATATAACATATCATATATAACATATCTTATTATATGGATGCCAGTGTTTTACCGGAAACTAAAACACTCGTATTTTCCATATCTTCACTAGTGAAAATATGAAAAAGTTATGTACCGAATGTCCCGGATGTGCACGTTTGCAGTGTTGTTTTCCTGACTTCGTCTGCAGTGAAATCTCGCTCGGTCACACGAGTTTTAAGCCACAAAACTAAGTTTTGTTCTAGTTCTAACGAGAAAAACCTTATTTCAACTATGGCAGAGAAAGCTAGGGAAATTAGTTCTTAACGACACTGTGAATCAGAAAGATTGAGGGAGCATTTCACAAATAAACACTTTCGACTTTACCCAAGTGAGTTGTTCAATTTGTAATATTTTGCCGCTATGTCAATTCTAATCCATATAATAAAAAGAACATTACACGGTGGCTTGAAGATATGGATTTCATTTTCTTGTGTCAAAAACAATATTTTACTCACTCGCTGCGCTCGTTCGTAAAATATTGTTCTTGCCACTCGAAAATAAAATCCATATCTTCGCGCCACCGTGTAATATCCCCTATATATATATAACATATCATATATCACATATCAAAAATAACATATCATATTTAACATATCATATTTAACATATCTTACTAATCAATCAATCAATCAATCGTTTATTCACCCTATTAGGCAGTAAAGCTGAATTATAAGGGGAGGCCATACAAAGTTACTGATATTTAAAAGTTATAAAGTTATTGAGTCTCTCAGTGTTTCCAGTGGCAGTGAGTTGTGACTGGGGCCCAGACCTTAGGTTGTAACCATGGCTGCAGACTACTGGCGCTGGGAAAATATTGCACAGAGTTCCTGTCTCGCGGCAGCTTGTACGAAGGACCGGCAAGCTTTAACTCTTCTCTCGCAGAGAGATTGGATAGCAGCACGTTGAAGTGCCTCGCTGTAGCTGAGCTTGGGAAAAATAATATATAGGGCCTTCTTCTGAATTACTTCTAACAGATCACTCAGGTAAGAGGGTAGCGCCGCCCATGCAGGACACGCATACTCCATTACAGAGCGTACCGTACTACAATACACAGATATTAAATCGGCGGGCAGGAGACCGCATTTCTTCAGTATTCTCAGGCCATGAAGGCGTTTGATGGCTTTGTCACTAGTGAGGATATCGGTCAAAAAAAGTGCTTGGAAATCAATTTTGGAATAATTTTTTCTGGTTTGTCTATATAATAAAAAGAAAATTACACGGTGGCTTGAAGATATGAGTTTAATTTTTTCGTGTCAAAAACAACATTTTACTCATTCGCTGCGCTCATTCGTAAAATATTGTTCTTGCCACTCGAAAATAAAACTCATATCTTCTCGCCACCGTGTAATATCCTCTATTTATATATCACACATAACATATATCACATCATATATCACATTACATATATCACATATCATAATCACATAACATAACTTATTATATAGACACGAGTGTTTTACTGGGAAATACGCCACTCGTAGATCTCATACGAAGCTACACCCGGGTCCTCAGTGACATATTTTCCATATCCTCACTAGTGAGGATATCGGTCAAAACAAAAATGCTTGGAAATCAATTTGAAATATTTTTTTCTGGTTTGTCTATATAATAAAAAGAAAATTACACGGTGGCTTGGAGATATGAGTTTTATTTTCTCGTGTCAAAAACAATATTTTACTCATTCGCTGCGCTCATTCGTAAAATATTGTTCTTGCCACTCGAAAATAAAACTCACATCTTCTCGGCACCGTGTAATATCCTCTATTTATATATCACACATAACATATATCACACATAACATATATCACATCATATATCACATATCATAATCACATAACATAACATATCACATACATATCATATATCACACATAACATATATCACAAAATATCGCATAACATATATCATATATCACAAAACATATATCACACATATTATACAACATATGAAGTAAACAATGTGGGACCAACATGTGACACGCGTTTCATTAACTCGTGCGATATGCTGAAAGCATATCAAAACGAGTTATTGTGGTGAGAGCGAATTTCCTGTGTCGTTGTCGTTGTCGTTAGTTCAACCCGGGCAGCAGGATAATACTTGGGTATCCGAAGCCTCGCAAGTTCCATTATGCTCCGCTATTTCTCTGTATGTCTTTCTGCGTTGTACATAAAACTTTCCACAAGATTCCCTCTACCAGACGAAATAAGCAACAAAAAGTAAACAACAACATTTCTCAAGGTAGTTATTACGATTCGTAGAGTAATTTGGGTTACCTGTGGATAACCAGGGCAGTAGGATAATTAGAAGCCTCGCAATTTCTATTTTGCTCAGCTGTTTTCCTTTATAATTTCTTTAGTTACTTGTAAATAGATGTCAAAACTTTCCATAAGATTCGTTTTGACATAGGAAATAAAAGCAACAAGTAAACAGTAACATTTCAACATTTCACAAGACTTATTTACAAGTGCAGCTTAATCTGGCCGGAAGACCCTGGGAACAATGTTGCGAGAGAAATACCGCAATGGACGCAATGAAATGGTCACTTTTTAGCAAACATATTGCAGCACTTCAAATAATTGTAAAAGGTAATTGGTCCTTGTTTATCTGGCGATTATCTTGTTCCTTTACTGGGGTTTAAGAACCCTTTTCCAGCGTGAATTATAGTGTTCTTATTTACCGACTCAATCTCGTAGCACCGTCGTAAAGTGTAGTTCGGTTACGAGAGAAAAAAACTGGATTCGACTCCACTCTCGAAAAGGGCTCATAAAACTTGGGAAAAAAGGCAAGACCCTCGCCAGATATACTAGTACTAGTAACCTTTTGATATGATTTAAAGTGCTGGAATATTTTTCTGAAAACGTCACCATTTCATACTGTAATTCCACGCTCATGTAAGCAATTCATGGTGAGAGGTGACAAAGTGCAAAAGCATTCTTCTGATTCGCCATTTTGGATAACAACAAGTACGGAATACAGCAAATGAAGGCAAGTTTTTGTTGAAAGATCTTGGTTATTTTTTTTTTCATACAATGTACCTCATGTTATGAAAACTGCCTAAGACATAGGCTGCTCCATTAAAATCCATGCTGGAATGTACCCACAGAGATCTTTTGTGTCAGCAGGGCCTTAAGGTTACTTTACACTAGAAATTCAAAATTTCTTTGTTTTATTCAGAATTGGTGTAATCACTTTGCAATGGGATTCACACAGTGAATTTTGCTCTATATTTTCCACATTGGTATTTTTTTTTTGTCAGGGGTTGCTTCAGATTTTTATAAGGGTTGTGCAGAAACCTGAAAACTCCACATGGGTAGAGGAATTTTTGAAAACAAAGATGTCCTTAATGGGGGGTGGGGGTTAATTGGACTGCCCCATCTTGCACCACCACTAGCTCTTAAAGTCCATATCACCACTGAAAACTAAAAGACACCACTGATTCTGTCTTTACCTTTTTTCAAGCAATAGATTTATGCTAATTAGGCTCATGATGATGTCAGGTAAGGCACATCCTCCATAAGCAAAGATCAAGACAAGGATCTTGGATGTGCTTCGAATCATCAAAAGCAGTGATCAAAAAGCTTAGATGATTTTGCCTGACCTCGTGTCACCTAATTTTCATAACATTAGGTTTTCATGGTGGGTAGGTGTGATATGCAATTTAATATCCAGCAACTATTGACCTCCCATTCCAGACACATTGCCTGCTTTCTCATTAGATTTCCAATTGACTAATACATGAAAATAATTGGCTGGTCAAAGCTATCATTGAGGATTTTAACACCTAAATATCTAAAAGGTCCCCATGTTGTTCATCCCATGCTTCACTGGTTGTGGTGGAATGGTAGGTGGGTTCTCAATCTATTTTTCCAGTCAAAAACGTCTCAGAATCTTAGTCCTATTTATTGAAAATCCCAGTTTATTTGTTGGAAATTTAAATCCCATTCCCATTTTCTATTGTTTTAAGGACTGCTGCACCCAACCCTAGCCACTCAAATCTTTTTTTACAACACCCATTGTACCTCTTCTGTGCCCTGATGTAACATTTGGCACCAACACTTGCATTTGTTTGGTACTTTTTGCATTTAAGCAAACCTAATGCAGGACAGTGAATGCAAAATAATCTGAAAATCAGTTAAATAAAATTCAAACTGCTTTGCAGGTTGCCAAAGAAAAGAGCAACGGTTATCGCTTTAGTTCACAGTTATCGCACGAGTTCACCCGGTGCTTTGATTTTATTAAAGGCCCACAACCAGACGTTTGCTTTTCCTACACACACTTCCTCTACGACAAAAAGCTTGCCGCCTTCCTTTCTGCTATTTTAAGAACCAATACCTTTGTTCATGCGCAGAAACATACATCGTACATAAAAATAGCGTTTCCACGAACACGAGACCTAACCGGAAATTATAAGTCGGTGAGAGTTCCTATGCACACTTCCGCTACAACAAAAATAGCTTATCGACTTCCTTTCTTGCTTATCGACTTCGATCATGCGCAAAAAACAAATCCTACATAAAAATGGCGTGAGCCGAAGCATCTTTTGCATAAGCCAGATAAGCACTACTTTTAAAATGCACTAACAATTTAAAATATATATAGATTGTCTTAAAGTACCCTGCGAGCAGTGGTTAGATGTGGTTTGCCGTCGCTAAGAGAGGAGGAACCCACTGCATCGCAGGGTAGTCATAAAAAGGCGAAAGTCGTGGGTCAACTTGCATGTGAGAGCGTTAAGGTACGTACAGGAAGTTGTTACAAACAAACATGATTCACTGCTCCTATAGCGCTGATTCGCTGTTTATTAATCTAATGCTAATGTGCCAACCGTAGATTGAATAGCGCCTTTTGTTCTGTGAACCAATCGCACATAAATAACAATGGACGTACGTCAGCGTGAACAGCGCTATAGGGAGGGGAGTATAGACCATGTAGACAACCGTCTTAAAAAGTGTATATACAGTATGTCAAGTATCTGTTTACCACTGTATGCATTGCTACGCGACCTCAAAATTCACGGTTGCGATTGGCGATTCTCAGCAAAGGAATTGTAATGTCAATTTTCTTGAGTCAGAAAGTTCATAATTCTAGGACAGAAAGCCAAAGGATAGCTTACAAATATTTTAATTGATTTTACAATTAATGTCGACCCACCGAAGTAGCCGAATCCAACGTTTTAGTTTTGATTGATTACTTTTATTGTTTTTATGACATATGGATGTATGGATTTTTACCCTATTTTCGTTTTACTTTACTTTAGTTTATTTCAGTTTTTTCTTAAAGTAATATTGTAAAGCGCTATTGAATATATAGTAGAAATAGCGCTATATAAATGTAATTTATTATTATTATTATTGATTGACGGCTAAAAATCGCCAATCGCCCATCGCAACAGTGAATTTTGAGGTCGCGTAGCAATGCACACAGTGGTAAAATCCTTGCATTCTTGCTTTATATCGTGTTTTTGTATATACCTGGCTGAGCGTGCAAGACATGTGATCCTGTTAATGTTACGCAGCTTTTTTCAAGTCTTGTTTTACATCCGGTGCATCTTCTGTACCTTGGGAAACTTTGAGAACTAAAATATTTATTCTCGATGGCTTACTCGAGGCATATTTTCCTTGGATCGATTCACTAGCCGGTCTTCTTGGCAAAAATCTCAACCCGTACTGTGGCCGTTTATTTCGCATATTCAGAATTGTATTTTTCAAGAAAGGTGGCTGTGGGGGCCTTGTCTTAACACGACCCCTGCTAAGCGGGTTTCTATAGAATTTGTCAAGAATGTGTTGTTCTCAACTAGGCTCAGAATGTCGTGAACAGAATCAATCGAAAGATTCCTATTTTTCGACACGACATCACAGTTAGTTTTACTCGGAAGAAATACATTACCGGCAATGAAAATTTTACTAATCGGAAAGCGAACTAAAATATTTGAGACCCCTAGATATAAGACCAAACGTTACCTGTAAATGTAAATGTTTACAAAGGCTTCTTTGTAGAAAGCAATACTTTGGTACATATTTATATAAACCATTTTCTTCAATTGCCGTTAGCACTGTCCGTTCGTTTTTTAAGCAACTATATGACATTTCATAAGAAATAAAATATACGTTTCTTAAGAAATAAAAAATACGTTTTCAAAACAAACTTTTACTGCGAGCTTATTGCAATGGTGAATACAATACGTTTTCACGACTAAAGTACTTTCAGAGTTTATATATTCCTTACAAAGTTGTTGCTTGTTGTTTCTGGCAACTCAATTTCGTGACAAGACCCGTTAGCTCCCGTTATGTTAATTCTCAAAAAACATTTTCACTGTGAATTAAAACTTGCAATGATTCAAAACAAAATATGATCAAAGACTTACTTGCATCTCCGCCGTCCCCAAACCTTCTGTAGACAGCCTCCCAAGTTCTGCAGCGAGCTTTGTTGGCGAAGGATGCACTTTTTCGTCGCTTCTATCGACAAACTGAACAACAATGACAGCTACAAAACATAGAGTTACAAAATTCATCATGTTTTTTTCTACCTCCTTTTGTCCAAAAAACAATAACTTCGTTTTGAAATTTAAAGTTTTCAATTCAAATTTAAGGCCTTTCCAGCCCCGTGTGATGAAGTTTTCGAGTCTAGTTTCATTGAGTGCTTGTTACTCATGTTGGTGATATTGCGTCGCACGGAACACGAAGTTTTCTGTCATGCGCTATGGAGCTAATCGTTCCAGCGAAACGGAAAACTACTGAAACATGGCAAAAATGTCTTACCGAATAACAGCTGCCCACAGGCATATTGGTTTAAAATATTTTTTTGTGTTTGATACTTATACTTAGGTTTCTCTGTCTTTCGGAAAATAACGAGAATTATGATTTATGTACTTTCACATTGTCACGCACTTTAGACTTGCGTTACTCAAAGTAATCGATCATATACAATCCACATTAACACATGCCCACGCAAGGAATGTCTTTTTCTACCAAAGTTGACTGGTTTCTACACGCTATTGGCGATGAAGCGCGGCGACCAGCAAAATAGAACTTCGCCCCCTCGGTGTTCATAACGTTTCTGGCCTATTGATTTCTTGTATTCCGCGTTGCGCAGTTTCAGTGCCCAAAATCACCACTCAAAATAGCTACATCCACGTCATAGAAAAATACCTCTTATCAGAGAAACACTAGCCGTATTCACACTAGAGGACGGAAAACTCGTCATGACGGCTTTTTCGTCTGGCGAGTTTTTCGTCTGATATGAATTCGTGAATAGAAACCTGTCTAGTTTTTACCGGCATGAATTCATATATAGACGGGAAACACCGACATTTGTTCGAAAGAACCTGGGCCGAGATTTGAGTGGTTACCCAGTACACCCGCGGCGCCATGTTTTTACCCACAATTTTCTGTTAATTCTCTAGTCCCAGTTTCTTTACCGCGCGGATTACACAATTTCCGTCCAGTTCACCGTCTTAGCGCAACATGGTCTCGAAACTTGAAATGAGGATTATCATCATTCTGGTCACATGGCTTGATATTGTGTATGATGACACAGTTCACGTCCGGTCTACATAACTTCCTGTTTTCTACTTACATCAACGGAAACAGTAGAACTTCAGTTGTTTCGTAGTTTATAGACATAGTTTTATAACGCAAACTATATTATATATAGTTTACGTTCTTTATACTATGTCTAACTATATTATTTTAGTAGCCCACGCGCACATTATCACGAATCCTTCGATCTGATTGGCTCCGCTACTCACTATCTATCACGTAATAGATAGTGAGTAGCGAAAACGCTAGCGCAAAACTTTCTAAAACCATGGAAATAAACACGTTTTAGCAACAACTCGAAGGTTGTATGCTAGTGGGTTTCTACTAAAACAATTAGACTACTCGTTCTCATTTTCTATGAGTCAAATAGTCGACTCATAGAAAACTCGAACTCGTAGTCTTGTTAAATATTATTTTTATATATTTAAGGCGATGTAAATATCGGCGAATAGTCACAGACTGAGTCGATTCCGTTTTAGTATAATTACTCAAGTGACTTTTAAAATTTTTGACAAAAAAATCGCGCATAGGGTATGTTTTTTAGTTTCTCGAAAAAAAGTGCGCGCGCAATTCCCCAATTCTTTCAATGTTATATATTCACCTATAGGTCATTCTCGTACCCAGAGCTCCCCGGCTCGTTCTCACCTCGCAGGGGAGGCTCTGGTGACATCCATTTGAGGACGTTTGCTGATTGGCTGGTTTTGAACGTTGGTGCATGCGCAGAAAGATCTTTCTCTCAACGGCTCTGTATCAAAACTCGCGCATGCGTCAGTGGCTGTCACCAGAGCCTCCCCCGCGAGGAGACGAGCCGGGGAGCTCTGGGTAAGAGAATGCCTATAGGTCAATATAGCAAAATATGACGAACGTCTCGACCAATCATCGCGTGGAATCGGTTGAGCAATTAGACTAATCTAATTTAACTGCAGTCGCTAAACTATAACTTCCTTTTTTGGAATGCAGCGTAATTCATCAAAGGGTAAATATGCTCTGTCTCTTGGACTGGGTCATTCTCGCGGAATAAATGTACGTAACCAAGAGTGGATTAACAAGAGTTAGAATCTTTCGTACTGTATTTGTCCACATCACAGTCAGAAAAGTGTCTATTTTTAGATTTGAATTTCGCGTGCGAAAGTATTCGAATGCTCAGGTTCGAATGCTCGTATACCCAATACACAACAAATAGATAATATCCTACCTTATCGTTGCGACTTCAAAGGTTTTTCGATTGATCTGCGATTTAATTTTAGGCTGGATCTCACAACTGTTTGCGGGGCGAGAAAGTAGGAACCCTGTGGATGACGAATTTTCGCGGGAATCCTAGTTCTAAAAATAGACACTTTTCTGACTGTGATTCGGGCGTACATAGTAAATATGGAAACTCTTGGTAATCCACTCTTGACGTAACATATATTTTAGTGTAGGGGTGTGAGGCCGCATTTGTAATAACCTACCACATTTGTAATATCATTGTGCCACATTTGTAATAACATTGTGCCACATTTGTAATAACCTACCACATTTGTTATAACATTGTGCCACTCAAGGTCGGCAAATCTAGTTTTGTTGTTGTTGTGGCTCTTTTTGTTGTTGTGTCTCTTTTTGTTTGTTTGTTGTGTTGTGGTTGTTTGCATTGACTGGTAAGGCTGCTTCCATCTGCGATTCAAGTTGCTCATGGCATGTGGCAATTTTATCAAATTCTGTTCTTGGAATGTTGAAGGTCTTAGTGGCAAACTAAATGATGAAGATTTTATTTCAACACTTCAGGGCTTTGAGTTTGTATCACTAGTTGAGACCTGGTTAACTAGCAACGAGGTTAACATTGACGGCTTTCATTCTTTTTCCAAATGCAGGCAACTCCCTAATAGGGCACGTAGAAACTCGGGTGGTATTACAATTTTAATTAAGTCGAAATTGAAAAGAGGTGTTAAGTTTCTTGATAGCCAAAGTACCGAAGAATTTCTTTGGTGTAAGCTAGATAAAGACTTTTTTCATCTGAAGCGAGATTTGTTTGTTTGTTCAGTCTATATCCCTCCACAGAATTCACCAAGGGAAAGACGGCTGGCGTGTGATCATTTTGAAGTTTTACAAGAGCATTTGTATACATTTTCTAATCTAGGCGATATTATGTTATGTGGAGATTTTAATTCAAGAATTGGCAATTTAAGTGATTTTATAGAGGTTGATTTTGGAGACCCTCCCATGGATCACAATAGCGTGGTTCCTGCACGAAATTCTCGTGATTCTACTGTGAATGTGTATGGCAAGTCTCTAATTGAGCTTTGCTGTGGTAACGATTTAGTGGCTTTAAATGGCAGAGCGAAGGGGGACGGTCTTGGCCAATTCACTTGTTATACTTATAATGGGGCCAGTGTAGTGGATTATGTGTTAGTTTCTGCTGGCATTTTCTCACTTGTTAATTATTTTTGCGTGTCAGATATAACTGAGTTTTCGCATCATAGTTTCTTGTCTTTTGTACTAAACTTTGTTGTACCAGACGAAGACCAACTTGTTTCACTACCATTGAAGGCGTCTCCTCTTTCATTTGTTTGGGATAACAATCTAAGTTCTTTACTTAGTGAAAGGCTGGCTACTTCGGAAGTGGTTCGTAAATTTGACGGATTGTTTGATACTTCGGAAGGTTTTGAGGTTCACTCTTTGGTTAGTGGTTTTACAAAAATTTTGATTGATGAGTCCAAACAAGTAGCTGGTATTAAGTCTGTTCCAAGGAGGAGGCAAACATCCACGAAAAAGAAGAGAGTTACTGCACAAAAACAGAAGTGGTTTGATAGAAGCTGTTATTCTTTTAGAAAAGAACTTCGGAACTTAGGGCATTTATTATCGAAATATCCAAATGATTCTTTTCTACGACATAAGTTTTTTACAACTAAAAAAGATTATAAACGTTTGGTGAGGCGCCTGAAAAGGAAGTTTCAGAGTGATTTATTATCAAAGATAGAATTGATGGAGGATCGGAATCCAAAAGAATTTTGGAAGCTTGTTAATTCCATTAAGTCACATAAGGCTTCGAGTCAAGTTGATGAGGTACCACCTGCTGAATGGTATAATTATTTCAAAGATCTAAATAAGATTACGCTTACTTCGGAGAGTTGCAGCATGGAATCGCGGGTAGTTAAGGATTTTCAGTCCTGGGCTACTAATTATGATATTATTCTCGATTCCCCTGTTTCTTTGAAAGAAGTTACTGATGCGGCTAAGAGATTGAAGAATAGAAAAGCGAGTGCTGGAGATAGTTTGAATAATGAAATAATCAAATCTTCAGTTTGTGTTTTGGGACCTTACTTTGTAAAGTTATTTAATATCATTTTCGAACAGGGTTTATTTCCGAAAGTGTGGTCTGAAGGTTTCATTGTACCTTTACACAAGTCAGGAAGTAGGCTGGACCCCGGAAATTATAGAGGAATCTGTCTAAGCAGTTGTCTGGGGAAGTTTTTCACCTTGATTTTGAATTCTCGCTTGAATACTTATCTACGAGAAAAAAACATTTTTAACAAATGCCAAATAGGGTTTAGATATGGGTTCCGTACATCTGATCACATTTTAGTTTTAAAGACGTTGATTGATTATTATAAGGGTCGTCGAAAGCCATTGTTTGTGTGTTTTATAGATTTTAGGAAGGCTTATGACAGTGTGTGGAGAGAAGGTCTGTTTTTCAAGTTGATTCAGTATGGTCTCAGCAAAAAGTTTTTGGGAATTCTCATGAGTATGTATTCTTGTGTGAAAACAGCTGTTAAACTGAGCCAAGGAATCACGCCCTTTTTCCCGTCAGATGTCGGAGTTAAACAGGGTTGTAATTTAAGCCCTTCCTTATTCAACTTGTTTATAAACGATATTCCGGAAATTTTTGATGGATCATCCTGTGATTCCGTTACTCTTGGCGATACAAAATTGAATTGTCTTCTTTATGCGGACGATTTGGTCATTTTATCTGAGTCTCAATCTGGTTTACACAATTGTCTTCGCAAGCTGGAAGGATATGTAAAAACTTGGAAGTTGCGTGTTAATTTAAAGAAATCTAAGGTGTTGATTTTTGGTACTCATTGTCAGAGACGTTCTTATTCTACATCTAGTTGGAAGTTTAATGGAGAGTTATTAGAATGTGTGGAGGAGTATACTTATCTGGGAGTGAAGTTTCATTTTGCTGGGGGCTTTAAGCTAGCTCGTAGAATGTTGTTAAATAAGGCTTTGCGGGCATATCACAGTATTTTCAAAAGTTTCTCTAGTATTGATAATGTTCCTGTGAAGGTGCTGTTGAAGCTTTTTACGGCGTTGGTTTCTCCAGTTCTGTTGTATGGGTGTGAAGTTTGGGGACCGTACGTTTTAGGTAAAGTGAGTAGCTTCGATGAATTTAAGAGAAAGTTCTTTAGCACCGTGTCAGATATGGAAAGATTACATCTGAAATTTTGTAAGCGCATTCTTGGTGTTCACAATAAATCCGTTAATTTAGCAGTTTATGCGGAATTGGGTAGGGTTCCAATGATTGTACAGTTGTCTGTTTTGCTGGCTAAGTACTGGTTACGGATAAAGGACTCTTCGTATAAGGATGAGTTGGTGGGAAAAGCTGCTAGGGTTTGTATTCAAACAGGAGCGCAGAATGTTAAATTTGTTAATCACTTGTTAGAAATGTGTAATCTGAAGTCGTTGGAGAATTTAGACTTTTCAGTTGGCAAAAGTAATTTTTCAATAATTTCAAAGTACATGAAATCTGAGTTATTTAAACACTTCGGTGTAACGTGGGCATGCCAGATTCAGAATTATAGTAAATTGCAGACTTATAAACTTGTTAAACCAAGAATGGGCTTTGAAAAATATTTATTGCACGTGGCTAACGTTAAGTATCGCCGAGCAGTAACTAGGTTCAGGATTTCAGCCCACAAGTTACCCGTTGAGTCTGGACGTTATGACAATATCCCTTATCAGTCCCGAATTTGTAAGCTTTGTGATTTGAATGAGATAGGGGATGAATTTCATGTTTTCTCTCGTTGCTCAAAGCCCGCTTTAGAAGTGGTGCGTAATGATTTTATTGAACCCGGAGTAATTAATCGATTAAACCGATAATCGATGAAAATCGATATTAATCGATAATAATCGATGCTAATCAATCGATTAATATTGGGAATCGATGGTTAATCGATGAACAACAAATTTGTGACCTTTTATCGATTAGCAATCGATGATAGTATCATCATCGATTAACATCGATTAGCATCGATTTTCATTGAATTCAATTCACCCTGAAAAGGATATCTGAGTAGCGCAATGGAGTAGTAGTGGATCCGTAGTAGTTGGGGGTAGCCTGCGTAGCTAAGCATTTCCATGGAGTTTAGAAATACGAGATTCAATGACTTGGCCGCGCGCAAAACGTTTCTCTGACCTCTGAAACACTGACGCGAAACGCTTGCTACGCAGGCTCAGTTGGGGAGTAGTAGTCAACTCTCGTTACGGAGAGTCCGCAATAGAGACCTTACGATGCGACGACGGCAACGAGGACGACAACAACAGAACACAAAGCGCGCACGTGCAAATGTATGAAATCAAATGCATTTCAACCGTTTTCTTCAGAACTTAAGGGCCTGTCCACACTAACGTGTTTTCGTGTGAATCCGTATACTTTTTGATACGTTTAGGCCTTCCGTCCACACTAACACGCTGATCGTTTTCATTGAATCCGTATAAGTTTGAAAACGCACTAGAAAGTGAATAAAAACGAATCCGCATACATATCGTTTTAGTGTGGACGGTCGAATCTGGATAAAAATGGAAACGATGACGTCAACTGTACCACTTAATTTGAGGCTGTCCTTCCACACTGAACATCAAATAAAAACTGATCGCTTTTTGTGTAGCTAAATTTTCCGAATCTCCCGTCCACATTAACACGCTGCGAATCCGTATAAGTTTGAAAACGGATACTTTTGAAACGTGTTAGTGTGGACAGGACCCTAGGACGTGAAACTGTTTTGTTTTACTGTAGTGACGAAAACGTGAGTTCGCTGCCGATTTTGTCAACAGAAGAAAGAGCGACTGAAGTTCGGCATTTACCGTAGGCCTTAGATGGGGGTCCAACTTTTGTCCATAATAGCGAGGGGTGTTCGTAATGTTGGCGTATCCGCAAGGCGAGAATTGACTGTATTATTTATCAATGCCGGTACTGTTTTCATTGATAACAGTGCACCTTTTTTCTAGCAAAAATTAGTCGATGAAATTAAATGTTAATCGATGAAATTCGATGTTAATCGATGACAGTCGATAATAATCGATGGAAATCGATGAAATTAAGATATATCAACGTGTGACTATCGATTAATCATCGATTGCCAATATTAATCGATATTAATTGACTGATTTGATCGATTAATATCGATTTATCGATTGGCAATCCGATGATCGATTTTCATCGATTAATTACTCCGGGATTGAAAGATTGATTGAGGTTAATCAAGTATTTAGTAGTTTTAGTCAGAAAGATATATTTTTGTACTGTTTAGCAATGGTAGATGATTCTATTGTAAACTTAACAGCAAAGTACATTTACAGCATCATTAGTATATTTCAGGAATGTACGGTTTAGTTTTTTTTTTTTAGTTTTGCTGCTCTTTATTATTTGTATATTTTTATGTTTTCGTTTCCTATGTACCTAAGAAAGGTGTCCAGGAATAAAGATTATTATTATTATTATTTGTAATAACTGCCACTTTGTAATAACATTGTGCCACATTTGTAATATCATTGTGCCACATTTGTAATAACCTACCACATTTGTTATAACATTGTGCCACATTTGTAATAACTGCCACTTTGTAATAACATTGTGCCACATTTGTAATATCATTGTGCCACATTTGTAATAACTGCCACATTTTAGGGTGTTGAGGCCGCATTTGTAATAATCTACCACATTTGTAATATCATTGTGCCACATTTGTAATAACATTGTGTCACATTTGTAATAACATTGTAATTGTACCACATTTGTAATATCATTGTGCCAGATTTGTAATAACATTGTGCCAGATTTGTAATAACATTGTGCCAGATTTGTAATAACATTTATCTCAGCACTTCTCTCAGCAAGATATATAGAAAAGCGGAAGGTGCGAGCTCTGCTATGCGCCGTGCTACGTTTTGCTGGAGGGAGGAAGACCAAAACACGTACTCGCACGGTTGGGATTTTTCGGCCACTAGATGTGACGTTTATTTTTCAACTCGTAAATTATGTAAATTGGATTACAGTACTAACTGAATCACTTCAGCAAAAGGTGGGGAAGAAAAAACCGCCACCCACATTATCTAGACTATACACATATATACTATACTCAACCTTGCGGACTCGCTTCGAAACAATGTTGACAAGATATGATCAAAACAAGTGGGCTGGAGTTGGGGAGGCGGTGGGAAAAAACCTTGAACTGAAGAATTTTTGGTTGAAGGCTGTCGCTGTTTCTTCCAAGAATAAGCTTAACTAAAATGCTAGTCAGCCGATACATACAGGAATGGAACCACGTGAGTGCTCTGCCTTGATTGGCTAAAACAATTGCTTGGTATTTTCCCACTGACAGCCCGCGCGCCAGCTTGTCTACCAACTGACAGTATGAAAAGATACGTGCTCAGATAAATGCCATTATCTGTGCCAGATAATGTTTGTTTTTATCTCAGCACTTCTCTCAGCAAGATATATAGAAAAGCGGAAGGTGCGAGCTCTGCTATGCGCCGTGCTACGTTTTGCTGGAGGGAGGAAGACCAAAACACGTACTCGCACGGTTGGGATTTTTCGGCCACTAGATGTGACGTTTATTTTTCAACTCGTAAATTATGTAAATTGGATTACAGTACTAACTGAATCACTTCAGCAAAAGGTGGGGAAGAAAAAACCGCCACAAGCCACAGATCTGTGGCCACCCCACCCAGGCGCAGAGAGAGAGCTCGACCGAGACACGCAACCTCCGGTACAGCCCATGACTGCCCACCCTTCAGTTGCTTTCTTCATTCTATGTTGTCGTCAAAATATAGCTGATAACTCGAACGTACTAGGTGTTAGTGATTAAGCACTGACGTCAGCAAAGCAGCCCATGACTGCCCTTTGTGATGACAGGCCTGGAAAAGCGATTTGAAAACATTGCCGGCAATGAAGTGCCTAGACGAGAGGATCTGTTTTAGCAAGTCTGACTTGAAAACTTTAAAGACACCGATACTATTACTGGTGTGCCAGGGAGGCCAGGAAAAACCTATAGTAGAAAAAACCCCTTGGGAAAATCAGTCGTAGGAAACCTGGGTCGGGACCAAGGCACACCAGATCCCCCGACAGGATAAACGGTGTTGTGAAATTCGTTTGTAGCTACGACGATATGGTGATTAAATGCGGAAAGGAAATCAGTGTTTGTCTTTAAGTGGCTTTGATGCTACCCGTGAAGACAAATGAAGCTTGAGGCGCACTTCCGGTGAGCGGGAAACAACCCGCGGGAGGTCAGCATTTAATGTTATGTCAAGTGATCTTCGCGGCTTTCGGTAAGATAATCGAGATTGAAATCTCCAGTATCGCTGGAAAAACATTGAGCTTCCTTTGCATAATGCGGTAGGGGTGTCGACACAACCAAGTTGAAATAGAAATAGAATGCCCTGCCCTTACAAGGGCTATCTGCTGATCGTAGCCTAACCCGCCCCTCGAAATGTTCACAGTTTTTGTGTTCGTGGCGATAACCGAAGAGGCGCCCGTCTGGACTTGATTAGGAGATAGGTCGTCATTAAAGATAGGTCAGAGCCGGATCAGAGCCAGCATCACTGTATACAAACTGAATAAAGAGCCTGTGCCAGCAGCCATTTGGACCGGGAAAGGACCGCAGACTTGATCTCTCACAGTGGAGGTGATTGCCAGCACCGGTGCACACTCTGTTCTGCATGTTGTCGGTTCGGATTCTCCCGATCACTAGCCAGCGGGTTGTGTACTGGAAATCCCAGGAGGTGTGGTGGGGCCATCTACTGGTGTGGTTTGAGTTTACGATGTAACTTGAACAAAATAATGACAGGAAAATTATGAGTATTACAATGCGACATACTATATAATGCCCCAATACTTGATAACAGTATAATAGAGTTGCCCATGAAGCAGAAAGCAATCAACGACTCGCTGGCAACATTTTGGTGTTCTAGAAGTGACATTGCCTTGCTAAGTCTTCTTAAAATGCATTCTTCAACTCCTATGGAATTTTTCCTAAAAACTTCCAGGTTTTTCTCTATGTATGATTGTTATGATTGTGTTTCTGTTAATGGCACTGATATCCGTTCCCGGCCGGGAAAATACTCTAAAAACGTATACTTTTTTTTTTTTTTGAAGAACCTTTTTTTTATAAGGACGTTGAGCCTGAAATTCGCCCAAATTTGGAGAACATGCTAAGAGAATGCCTGATGCTCAGATAGGAGCAAAATAGATTTATTTCCAGTGATGCGTTCTAAACCGTCTAAAATCCAGAACCAAATGTGTTAGTAATAAGCAAACAACAACAACAAAAAATAAAATAAATAAAAATTTAAAACATATCTGATGGAAACACATACTCATATAGGTTGGCAGGGGGCAAGGGGCGACAAATGCCCGCGCATAGACACACACACACACACACAAAATTGTCAGACAGGCCCGCGCTCTAGATAGAAAGGCGCAACAAGAAACCCAGCGCAGTTGGCTACGCAAGGAAGCCGGTTGTCGGGTTGCACGCTATACGGGTTCTGTTGGCAAATAGAAATATCGAGCTGGCACCCAGCTCCAGTAATGTACTGGCACCCAGTACTGCAGACCTGCATATAAATATCGAGCTGGCACCCAGCTCCAGTAATGTACTGGCACCCAGTACTGCAGGCCTGCATATAAATATCGAGCTGGCACCCAGCTCTAGGCAAATGGTTCATTAAGGAGCGCGGACTAAAAATGGTGTCTAGAGCGCTAAACGCAAGTACCGCCCCTCGCCGACTGCGATAACATTTGTGTATACCAACCGCATGTAAATGAAATCCGTCACGATGGTCTAGGAAGTTCACTCTAGTGCTCCAAAAACCCACGAGACCAAACAAATTAATGAAAAATGCCATTTACGAGCACCAAAATTTACATAGAGCAGAGGTCATGTAAAATTCCCGTAGGCGACATTTATTACTGAATGAGTTTCGAAAAACTGTTGAAATTAAACCTGATCGTTTACAGGAGAATCACGTAATGGTCGTATAGCTTCCTACTTAGGAAATCGATCTAGCCAATGTGTCGGACCGCTATGAGTTGGACGAGATTAATAATTTCCTCATAAGCAGCGCATAAGGAACTATTATTAAAAACCAGAGACATTGCCTAGAGATGATAACGTTACATATGAAGCTCGTGCTAATTAGGTACTAGAATCAAAGTTTGTTGATAGTGCTGCGATAGCATATTCTGGTGATGGAAGGCACACTAACCCTAAAGGTTAAGCTCGCGTGTACCGGATGTTCGCAGGCTAAGACGTGCAGAGATGAAATTCCTCGATAATAGGTCGAACAGGGCGTAAAATGGGGTCAAATGAACTCGGTCGAATTTGTAAACACAATATGAATCAAAGCATTATCACGTCAAAATGTCACCAAACTGTGCACGTCAGAGATTACAGATTGCCTCGTGAATATCAAATTTATATCATTGCAGCGATCTGCATCCGTGCGCCCCATTCAAGATACAGACTATTAAACCGCAAATCCCAACTTAGATGCGGCCCGGCATGTAAAATTCAGTACGCTGTATCAGTAGTGAAGTAAGACGATTTTGTATTCGCTAGAGCCCGAGTTAATTGCTTACGATTAGAATAGGCCAGTCGCACTGCCAATATCGAGCAGAGTCGAGCAGAGGCTAAGGGCGGTGTAACCAGAAGACGCGTACAATAAGAATACACAAAGCCGTGTTCCCAAAAAGCAAAACACCAGACCCAGCGCAGTTGGCCACTCAAGGAGGCCGGTGGACGGGTTGCACGCTCAACACGGGTTCTGGCTGCAATAAAACTCCCAGGCCCGCAAGGATACGGCATAAACCGTAAAGTACAGTGCACTAAAACGGCGGGCAATTACACAATCAGGAGTGGGGAACCGGCAAAATCGCGTCCACGGAACGAGTGCACATAATCACCGCCCCTCGCATGCTACGTTAGCACTGCACAAACGACAAATACATAGACACTTTTTGTAGGTTTCATAATGATCTGTTTATGTATCTCGGATATCCTAACGTGCCTTAGAAGGTGTTTAAAGGAATAAAGCTTCTTGTTTTGTTTTTTGGAATTCAATACCGAACGAGAGAACTGATCGCTCGCATTTAACCTTTAAGATCAAATTTAATCGTATCTACACGTGGCTAAAAACCAATGACACGGAATTTACAAATCAAAATGAAATTGAATGAGGACTATAGGCTTATAGAAACAGATGAAATCTTATATTCACAGAAATTATAGAAAGATCAATTTGATGCAATCGTCTACTTATTACCCAGTCCCTGAGACAACAGAATTTAAGCTCAAATGCGCTTGATAGCCTTCCTACACGTTTCCTGTATTTGATAAGCAAATCTGATGAAACTAACATTTATTTGTGAACGAAATGGAAAAAAACAATCTCTCACAAAGCACCAAACAAGAACAAAGAAGCGGCGAAAAAACACAGGGAACAAAGTACCCGAAACGGGCGGCACAAACAGCCGCCCCGTGAACTCAGTGCAGAGCGATTGCTCGAATCAAGTGGCTGTCTCGCTAAGACTGCACGCTGTCCTGAAATCGTCGGGACTTGAAAGGGACACAAACCCACAATAGATTAATTAAACGTGCTGAATGTAATTCCTGAGAGTAGGGGAGTTTTGATTCCCAATAAAGAAACCGTAAAGAAACTACGGAACATGAACGACGAAACAGCAACAGGTTCATGTGAATAGCATGTAACGAGATAGAGTCATGATAAACAGCATCTCAAATAAGAGAGACTATACTCGCCTGAAAAAACCTTGAACTGAAGAATTTTTGGTTGAAGGCTGTCGCTGTTTCTTCCAAGAATAAGCTTAACTAAAATGCTAGTCAGCCGATACATACAGGAATGGAACCACGTGAGTGCTCTGCCTTGATTGGCTAAAACAATTGCTTGGTATTTTCCCACTGACAGCCCGCGCGCCAGCTTGTCTACCAACTGACAGTATGAAAAGATACGTGCTCAGATAAATGCCATTATCTGTGCCAGATAATGTTTGTTTTGTGCCAGATTTGTAATAACATTGTGTCACATTTGTAATAACATTGTGCCACATTTGTAATAACATTGTGCCACATTTGTAATAACATTGTGTCACATTTGTAATAACATTGTGCCACATTTGTAATAACTTTGTCACATTTGTAATAACATTGTGCCGCATTTTTAATAACATTGTGCCACATTTGTAATAACATTGTGCCACATTTGTAATAACATAGTGCCACATTAATTTGTAATAACATTGTGCCACATTTGTAATAACATTGTGCCACATTTGTAATAACATTGTGCCACATTTGTGTCACATTTGTAATAACATGTTATTACAAATTAACATTGTGCCACATTTGTGTCACATTTGTAATAACATTGTGCCGCATTTTTAATAACATTGTGCCACATTTGTAATAACATTGTGCCACATTTGTAATAACATAGTGCCACATTAATTTGTAATAACATTGTGCCACATTTGTAATGACATTGTGCCACGTTAATTTGTAATAACTTTGTGTCACATTTGTAATAACATTGTGCCGCATTTTTAATAACATTGTGCCACATTTGTAATAACATTGTGCCACATTTGTAATAACATAGTGCCACATTAATTTGTAATAACATTGTGCCACATTTGTAATAACATAGTGCCACATTAATTTGTAATAACTTTGTGTCACATTTGTAATAACATTGTGCCGCATTTTTAATAACATTGTGCCACATTTGTAATAACATTGTGCCACATTTGTAATAACATTGTGCCACATTTGTAATAACATTGTGCCACATTTTTAATAACATTGTGCCACATTTGTAATAACATTGTGCCACATTTGTAATAACATTGTGCCACATTTGTAATAACATTGTGCCACATTTGTAATAACATAGTGCCACATTAATTTGTAATACATTGTGCCACATTTGTAATAACATTGTGCCACATTTGTAATAACATTGTGCCACATTTGTAATAACATTGTGCCACATTTGTAATAACATTGTGCCACATTTGTAATAACATTGTGCCACATTTGTAATAACTTTGTGTCACATTTGTAATAACATTGTGCCACATTTTTAATAACATTGTGCCACATTTGTAATAACATTGTGACACATTTGTAATAACATTGTGCCACATTTGTAATAACATTGTGCCAAATTTGTAATAACATTGTGCCACATTTGTAGTAACATTGTGCCACATTTGTAATAACATTGTGTCACATTTGTAATAACAATGTGCCACATTTGTAATAACATTGCGCCACATTTGTAATAACATTGTGCCACATTTGTAATAACATTGTGCCAAATTTGTAATAACATTGTGCCACATTTGTAATAACATTGTGCCACATTTGTAATAACATTGTGCCACATTTGTAATAATATTGTGCCACATTTGTAATAACATTGTGCCACATTTGTAATAACATTGTGCCAAATTTGTAATAACATTGTGCCAAATTTGTAATAACCTACCACATTTGTAATAACATTGTGCCACATTTGTAATAACATTGTGCCACATTTGTAATAACATTGTGCCACATTTGTAATAACATTGTTCCACATTTGTAATAACTTTGTGTCACATTTGTAATAACATTGTGCCGCATTTTTAATAACATTGTGCCACATTTGTAATACATTGTGCCACATTTGTAATAACATAGTGCCACATTAATTTGTAATAACATTGTGCCACATTTGTAATAACATTGTGCCACATTTGTAATAACATTGTGCCACATTTGTAATAACTTTGTGTCACATTTGTAATAACATTGTGCCGCATTTTTAATAACATTGTGCCACATTTGTAATAACATTGTGCCACATTTGTAATAACATAGTGCCACATTAATTTGTAATAACATTGTGCCACATTTGTAATAACATTGTGCCACATTAATTTGTAATAACTTTGTGTCACATTTGTAATAACATTGTGCCGCATTTTTAATAACATTGTGCGATTTGTAATAACATTGTGCCACATTTGTAATAACATAGTGCCACATTAATTTGTAATAACATTGTGCCACATTTGTAATAACATAGTGCCACATTAATTTGTAATAACTTTGTGTCACATTTGTAATAACATTGTGCCGCATTTTTAATAACATTGTGCCACATTTGTAATAACATTGTGCCACATTTGTAATAACATTGTGCCACATTTGTAATAACATTGTGCCACATTTGTAATAACATTGTGCCACATTTGTAATAACATTGTGCCACATTTGTAATAACATTGTGCCACATTTGTAATAACATAGTGCCACATTAATTTGTAATAACATTGTGCCGCATTTTTAATAACATTGTGCCGCATTTTTAATAACATTGTGCCACATTTGTAATAACATTGTGCCACATTTGTAATAACATTGTGCCACATTTGTAATAACATTGTGCCACATTTGTAATAACATTGTGCCACATTTGTAATAACATTGTGCCACATTTGTAATAACATAGTGCACATTTGTAATAACATTGTGCCACATTTGTAATAACATTGTGCCGCATTTTTAATAACATTGTGCCACATTTGTAATAACATTGTGCCACATTTGTAATAACATTGTGCCACATTTTGTAATAACATTGTGCCACATTTGTAATAACATTGTTCCACATTTGTAATAACTTTGTGTCACATTTGTAATAACATTGTGCCGCATTTTTAATAACATTGTGCCACATTTGTAATAACATTGTGCCACATTTGTAATAACATAGTGCCACATTAATTTGTAATAACATTGTGCCACATTTGTAATAACATTGTGCCACATTTGTAATAACATTGTGCCACATTTGTAATAACTTTGTGTCACATTTGTAATAACATTGTGCCGCATTTTTAATAACATTGTGCCACATTTGTAATAACATTGTGCCACATTTGTAATAACATAGTGCCACATTAATTTGTAATAACATTGTGCCACATTTGTAATAACATTGTGCCACATTAATTTGTAATAACTTTGTGTCACATTTGTAATAACATTGTGCCGCATTTTTAATAACATTGTGCCACATTTGTAATAACATTGTGCCACATTTGTAATAACATAGTGCCACATTAATTTGTAATAACATTGTGCCACATTTGTAATAACATAGTGCCACATTAATTTGTAATAACTTTGTGTCACATTTGTAATAACATTGTGCCGCATTTTTAATAACATTGTGCCACATTTGTAATAACATTGTGCCACCGCCATAAGTTAATAAGGACAAACAAGTCAGGTTTCATTCACCACAATACTTTACTCGAGTGGCGGCCATGGCGCCCAAACCGTGAACGAAGGTCTTTGGTCATGTGACCGCTGACCACGAGGTACAACCATTTATCTAGTCATAACTACACTATGGCGCAACCTGTTTTTCTTCCTTACTTACAAGATACCGCTAAAAGGGAGAACAAAGAAATTACAAGGACATGCGTGCAGGTGATAAACTATACTGGAGCTGTTACAGGATAAAGAGGGTGGAGACTGGCTAAACTGTGAGAAAATAACTTGCGATTACATGGAAAGAAAACAAAGCTAAGTACGGGTTAACAAACGGTTACAATATAGGGAAGGCCAGATGGGACTGAACGATGGTACATGAAAACACTACTGTGGGGTACACACACACACACTACTGTGAGGTACACACACACTATCGTGGGATACACACACACTACTGTGGGGTACACACACACTACTGTGGGGTACACACACACACTACTGTGGGGTACACACACACTACTGTGGGGTACACACACACACTACTGTGGGGTACACACACACACTACTGTGGGTACACACACACTACTGTGGGGTACACACACACTACTGTGGGTACACACACACTACTGTGGGGTACACACACACACTACTGTGGGGTACACACACACACTACTGTGGGGTACACACACACTACTGTGGGGTACACATACACACTACTGTGGGGTACACACACACACTACTGTGGGTACACACACACTACTGTGGGGTACACACACGTAGGTTACCGGGAATACGATTACGGGACGGGTATGCTTACACACATATAACATAACAGCATACATGGCTACCAGTGGTACCATGTATGGGGGGGAGGGGTGACCACTTTTTCTTCTCTCCGTACATCCCTTCTAATGTTCTTGTAGTTCTTGAGTTGTGGGAGTGGGGTCAGGGGAGGGGTACAAAAGAAATACAAATATGTACATGGACACAAGACAAATGAGTGGCTGCGATGTGCTATGGGGTGAGTAAATAAGTAAATATAGGCCTATCTCGGGGAAACAAAATAGCACTGCTGACATGTGTAAATAAACTGAGAAACAAACAAACATGGAGATAAAATACAGTTCAGGGTAGCGTCCATAATCTTTGGAGCAGTCTAATAGCAAGGCTGAGGTCGGAAGAGGCTGTTATGGATGTGCAGCGGCTGTTGTAGAACTTGGCTTGAACTGGATGGTACAGTAGTTGCCTGCTTGCATGGACTTGAGGAAACCTTGTAGTGAATGATTTTAAATAGTCAAAGTCCGTGTGGATAAATAAATAATGGATCCTGCTGTTGATGTAGATGAATAGATGGCTTCGAGAGCGATAAAATAAAAGAGTCAATGTTTCCTGAAGATGTGTGGCCCATGGATGTGGATGCAAAAATGCTAACATTGCGGCTTTATTGACGTGTGGCTCGCAGATCTTGTAAGAGCACGTGGAGACCTGGCAGGTAGCCATTGTTACACATGGTTCCCTGTTTCCCGCATGTCTCTCGCTCGAAAATAAATATCAGTGTAAAATGATCGGCATGAATTAGTGTAGTAGTCTTATATGTTCTTGTGAGAAGTCAGTCGTGGAACACGATAAAGGCCCATTTGTTTGCCCAGCCATCGGAGAAAAGCTGCTTCCATCCGAATCTCTTTTCGGGCGTGAATGGTGCACATTTGCTTGCACAAAAACCGTTCTTGCTGCCATGTAGATCCATGAATCCAAGGATTACCTTCGCCTTTAGAAGGCCAGTGGTTAAATACGTTCATTAACCCACCGCTGGACACCACGCCATAAGTTAATAAGGACAAACAAGTCAGGTTTCATTCACCACAATACTTTACTCGAGTGGCGGCCATGGCGCCCAAACCGTGAACGAAGGTCTTTGGTCATGTGACCGCTGACCACGAGGTACAACCATTTATCTAGTCATAACTACACTATGGCGCACATTTGTAATAACATTGTGCCACATTTGTAATAACATTGTGCCACATTTGTAATAACATTGTGCCACATTTGTAATAACATTGTGCCACATTTGTAATAACATAGTGCCACATTAATTTGTAATAACATTGTGCCGCATTTTTAATAACATTGTGCCGCATTTTTAATAACATTGTGCCACATTTGTAATAACATTGTGCCACATTTGTAATAACATTGTGCCACATTTGTAATAACATTGTGCCACATTTGTAATAACATTGTGCCACATTTGTAATAACATTGTGCCACATTTGTAATAACATTGTGCCACATTTGTAATAACATTGTGCCGCATTTTTAATAACATTGTGCCACATTTGTAATAACATTGTGCCACATTTGTAATAACATTGTGCCACATTTGTAATAACATTGTGCCACATTTGTAATAACATTGTGCCACATTTGTAATAACATTGTGCCACATTTGTAATAACATTGTGCCACATTTGTAATAACATTGTGCCACATTTGTAATAACATTGTGCCGCATTTTTAATAACATTGTGCCACATTTGTAATAACATTGTGCCACATTTGTAATAACATTGTGCCACATTTGTAATAACATTGTGCCACATTTGTAATAACATTGTGCCACATTTGTAATAACATTGTGCCACATTTGTAATAACATTGTGCCACATTTGTAATAACATTGTGCCACATTAATTTGTAATAACATTGTGCCACATTTGTAATAACATTGTGCCGCATTTGTAATAACATTGTGCCACATTAATTTGTAATAACATTGTGCCACATTTGTAATAACATTGTGCCACATTTGTAATAACATTGTGCCACATTTGTAATAACATTGTGCCACATTTGTAATAACATTGTGCCACATTAATTTGTAATAACATTGTGCCACATTTGTAATAACATTGTGCCGCATTTGTAATAACATTGTGCCAGATTAATTTGTAATAACATTGTGCCACATTAGTAATAACATTGTGCCACATTTGTAATAACATTGTGCCACATTTGTAATAACATTGTGCCACATTAATTTGTAATAACATTGTGCCACATTTGTAATAACATTGTGCCGCATTTGTAATAACATTGTGCCACATTTGTAATAACATTGTGCCACATTTGTAATAACATTGTGCCACATTAATTTGTAATAACATTGTGCCACATTTGTAATAACATTGTGCCGCATTTGTAATAACATTGTGCCACATTTGTAATAACATTGTGCCACATTTGTAATAACATTGTGCCACATTTGTAATAACATTGTGCCACATTTGTAATAACATTGTGCCACATTTGTAATAACATTGTGCCACATTTGTAATAACATTGTGCCACATTTGTAATAACATTGTGCCACATTTGTAATAACACTCGTGACTGTGTCACGGCATTTGTATATGACACTATGTCACGGCATTTGTATATAACACTGTGTCACGGCATTTGTAATAACACTATGTCACGGCATTTGTAATAACACTGTGTCACGGCATTTGTAATAAAACTATGTCACGGCATTTGTAATAACACTCGTCACGGCATTTGTAATAACACTGTGTCACGACAACAAAGTGATAATCACAGAATAACGACACAGTATAACTGTACACACAATAAAATGCTATTTCTTTTATTTAAATACGCTGACTTTTTGTACATTCAATGCTAAAATTTGTTAGTAAAAGCACCCTGCATGGTTTGAGCTAAAGAAAAAAAGCATCTAAAATCGCCATTACTTTAGCAAAACACGAAGATACTCTCATTCCGCATCTTTAATTAGGTGGTCGCTTCTCAAAGTCATAGAACTCCTGGTAACATCAAAATGCAGTCCAAAAAAAAGAAAGAAAAGAATTCAGCTGAGAATTAGGAGAGTATAAAAGCTTCTCGACAATACATGACAATGTGAAAATGTTATGCTAATCTTACATGGTACTAATAAAAAGCGGTTAGTATCTCCTCCTATAACAACGTCTGCTTGATAAAGGTTCCGATCCCCGAAGTAGAAGAGGTCACCCCTTGTTCCTAGTTTGCGCATTGAAGACGCTTATAAAATTCTCCGTATTTCTAATGTAAATTCGGGTTATTTCCAATGTTTGTTCCTCCAAGTCGTAGAAAGTCTTTTTTACAGAGCTCGACTCGTACGTGCTTTCTGTCTTGAAATTCTAGCGGATTTAGAGAAGGGTGGCCATATATGGAAGAGGAGAGAACTGGTACTGTAACTGAAGTCTCCTGCAAGAATGACAAGAACAAGTTATTAAAGTATTTCTTAATACAACAAGAAAACATTCAGGACAATGACCTAAAGCAACTGAAACTAGAAGTGACGATCTTTCACATTGAGACTATTAGCCAGCACTGTAGATTATGTGCTATTTCTAGCATCCTATGAACAGGAGTCCATTACTAGGAGTGACGACCTTTCACATGAGGACTGTCCGTCAACACTGAAGATTATGTGTTATTTTTAGCATCTTATGAACAGGAGTCCATTACCAGGAGTGACGATCTGTCACATTAGGTTGTCGCCAGCACTGTAGATTATGTGCTATTTTTAGCATCCTATGAACAGGAGTACATTACTAGGAGTGACGATCTTTCACATTAGGACTGTCCGTCAACATTGTAGATTATGTGCTATTTTTAGCATCTTATGAACAGGAGTCCATTACTTGGAGGGTCGATATTTCACATTAGGACTGTTTGTCAACTGTAGATTATGGCTATTTTTAACATCTTATGAGCAAGAGTTCACTACTAGGAGTGACGATCTTTCCCATTAGGACTTGTCCATCACCCCCAGTGGCGAGAGCGTACGGGTCCCTCTCGGAGGCCCTATGTAGTTAATCACGTGACCTCACCTCGCTGTTGACTCGAAGACCACGTGACTTGGCGTGTTCTCTGTCGTCTCTGTGTAGTTTCTGGTTGTAGCCTTGAACTACTCCGTTGATTCGATCATAAGTGGACATTCTCTGGTGCTGAACAAGAAAGTAAACAAAGTATCATTCTCTGGTGCTCATACTACCTGAATGAATAGCCTGCTAGCAGGCGTTGCATATCAAGAAAGTGCTGTCGTTTTTATGGCAAATCCGCGCGGGTTGCCTGTGGTGTTCAAAACGTGACCTCGGCGGGGGGTAAAAACAAAATGGCGACCAAGAGAAAGATGTTTCTCGAGTATCTGCAAGTTTTGGTCAATTTTCCTGCTTTTTTCGCTAAGATATGAGAAAAAGTACTTGCAGACCTTCTAAATAAGGTAAGGGGGGATTTCCTAATAAGGAAGCTTTGTAACGTCGGCAAAACGACAGCTTTTGGCGAAATTTTCTTGATATGGTTGGCTGTTTTTAGGTCGTTTTATGACGAGAATCCCGATGCGGGCGCAAACCCCCTCGTTCTGTCACTCGCCCCAGACCGAATTTTGACCCGTCCAAGATGGCGGCCGCATCGGGATTCTCGCTCGCTTCCGCCATAACACGACTTAGAAACAGCCAACCAACGCAGCAGGCTATCTGACTGGACGATTCCAGCTATAATGAACGTGCTTGCTGCATGTCGGTAGTTGTGTCAAGCGCGCGTTGCATCTTGGTAGTTGCATCCCAGGCATTTAAAAAAGTGTGCTCGCGCTAATAGCTAAATCGTCCGATTTAAGGGCCATTTACACGCTGCTATTTGTCGTGCCCGATTTCTTGTGCTCCGTTCGATGTCGGCCCGGCACTGAAAAATCTGTGGCCGATTTTCCTTCGGACAAATCAAATAACTCGCGGCTCAAAAAACAATCGGGCCGACAAATCGCAGCGTGTAAATCGACCTAATACGCGGGCAAAAAAATCATTTTATACAACCTTTGTGGTCACCGCCCAGGCAGTGCCCTTGGAACCAGAGACTCGTTGTTAGCGCGCGTTGTTAGCGCGCAAAGGGAGTTAGTTTCGACGAGCAAATCACAAACCATGCTCTCGCTCAACCACCCAGGCAGTCGTATCGGCAAAATCGGGTGTAGTTGGGCACGCGGCTCCTCTATTGTTGTTACCACAATGATTGTTTAACGACGGACGGTTTGAATAGCTATCTGTGGTTTGCTAGTGTCATACAATTTGGCGCGTCTCTGCCTCTTCTTAGTAACTCGACACCGTAAACAAATCGAAGGGCGCCGCCGGTAAAGAAAAACATTTCCCTCGATTTACGGACGTTCGCCACAGAAGGAGCTGCAAGCAGTCTACATAAAAGTTTAGAATGTGATATGTTGGGTTACCTGTGTCTTGGCCTTGAAATAGCTGGTGTCCTGATTCAAGTCAAGTGGTGGTTTCTTGACGATTTTCCACGTTTCCGCGATGCTGTCATCTCCTGACGTCACGAGATGACTATTCCTGATGCTCTCCTCGCGCTAAAAATAAAAGAAAAAACATAGTTTTGGTAATGCTTGGGTTTCCTGTGGTAAATACATCCTGCGGGGAATCGCTGGGACCCCTCCCTCAAGTTTGTCATTACAGGAAGACCGCGCAAAAGCAAAAATAGCGAGAACGGAAGCAGACGCCAGTAGTATAGGTCGCATCGGAGCACCCCCGTTTTAGGGGATTCAGGGGAGACATATAGGGAGACAGGAAGGGGAGACAAGGGAAACAGGGGGGAGACAAATGGGGAGTCAGGGAGGAGACAAATGGGGAGTCAGGGAGGAGACAAACGAGGAGTCAAATGGGAGACAAATAGGGAGACAGGAAGGGGAGACAAGGGAAACAGGGAGGAGACTAATAGGGAGTCTTAGGGGAAACAAACGAGGAGTCAAATGAGAGACAAATAGGGAGACAGGAAGGGGAGACAAGGGAAACAGGGGGAGACAAATAGGGAGACAGGAAGGGGAGACAAGGGAAACAGGGAGGAGACAAATGGGGAGTCTTAGGGGAAACAAACGGGGAGTCAAATGGGAGACAAATGGGAGTCAAAGGGGAGACAAATGGGGAGTCAAGGGGAGGGATTCAGCAAAGGGAGTCGTGAGTAGGTATAAAATCGTCTTTTTTGAAAATATATTCAACACTCGTTTAACCATTTAGGGAAAAAAAAAACTGTCTCGTTTTAGATTTCACAATGTTCGGAATCAAAACCTTAACCGGGGCTGACTTTGAAAACAAGGAGAAAGAACGAGCTTTAAACATTATTACTCAAACGTTTGGTCTAGTTTACGCCGAATTCTGCAGTGCTCAATGTTTAAGTATGAGAAGTAAAGCCTGCTATGGGTGTGAGATCGATCATCCAAGTCAGAGACGCCACGACTGCTTGATGATGGATGAAGAAGAAGCGTGGTGTAAGTACTACGACCAAGCTAAGGAGTTGGTTAATAGAGGACGACTAGAGTATTTTGTAGAAGATGTTCTTCGCGTTTTCGACTTATCTCTCGAGTCATCTTGGTTTGACTATATAGAGACATTGAAGAAAACTAAGTGGGAAACAGTCTATCTCTGGAGGTTGCGACTCGATCCTTATGACGTTGAATATCTTGGAGACTTGTGTGAAAAAGTAGTGAAAGTGTTACCTATGGAAAAGTTTGATAAGCTGACAGGTGGCCTTATTGAATGCCCCAAGGAACTACAAATTCATTAAGGCTCTATATCTGATGCAAAGTAGACCTCTTCGTCATTTACAGCCTGATCGTCATACAGCATGGAGCCTATGTACAAGATTGGGTCTCGAGGTTATTACGCCACAGTGAATTATTTTCAAGGCAAGTTGAGAGTCCATATTCGCAAGTTTGTGGAGAATGAGACTACGAGATTTCCTACCAAGACTGGTATCTCACTAACACTCGAAGAATGGGACAATTTTAAAAACATCATCACTCGTCTAGATCAAGATAGATTCAACCTCCAATTTCAAAACCCTCTCAACATGTATAACTCATACGAGCCACAGCGCCCAATCTTACAACGACAAGATGGCGTCCTAGAAACGTCTAGTTTGAAAGGAGTAGAAAACCCAATTAATCCTGACAACTTTGAAGCAAGTGTTGACGATAGCGGTTCAGAACAAAATCGTCTGGCTAAATCACCATGGGAGAAAAGCATCCTCGACTGGACACAGGAGGACAAGCGCGAAGTGGAAAACTATTTGATAGAGAATAAATACATTTAACTGAGAAACTGCTTATACAGCATATTTTAGTCTCATTTACAATCTTAGTGTCGTGTGTGTAAAGACTTTGAATCGCTTAGATTATAGTAGCCGTACAACAATCCCTAACAATAAAGCACTGTAATTGAGAAAGATTAAATAAATAACTTGTTTACACAAAAAGATTAGTTTTATTGAATAGCACAAACAAAAGCAACACAGGTAGTCTGCTGCTTCCTTAATTGATACACACCCCCTCAGGCATTATCCTATCCCACTCTTAGACGCGGCGCGCATTGAATACGAGTTTAAAAGTAGGCAATCCTATGCTCCCTTGTCATTTGCGACCTAGTGCTCCCATGAGATGTTGCTCCTGATCATCATTCCACTCTTGTACTGTCTCTATCAAGATTATCGATATCCTTTAAGGAGATTAACTCCCCCGCGTTGCACGAAAAGTTGTTGGTTGTGTGAAAGCAATATCCCACACGACTGCGTTTGACGATTTAAAGTTATAATATTTTATGGCGCCCCACACTGGATTAGACGAGGATCTTCGTAAAATATACTACAATTTACCAGGCGGTGGAAGCTTTTCTGGGGTTGATGCTTTGTTCCGTGCCGCAAAACAAAAAGGAATCAAGAAAATAACGCGCAGACAAGTACAAGATTGGTTGAAAAAGCAGGAAGTCTACCAATTTCACAAACCCGCACGAAAAAACTTTAAACGGAATAGAGTGATCACTGGGGGAAGAAAGGTCCAATATCAAGCTGACCTTGTAGATCTGTCCTCCCTTAGCAAGTTTAATAATGGTTATAAATACCTTTTAACTTGCATTGATATCTTTAGCAAGTATGCTTGGGCAATCCCTCTAAAAACCAAGACAGGAAATGAGATCACCAATGCCTTCAAAAAGATTTTCAAATCTGGAAATAAACCAAAGATTCTACAGACAGATAAGGGTGGTGAGTTTCTGAACAAAACGTTTCAGAATTACCTGAAGAATGAAGGGGTAAGGTTTTTCACCACAGACAGCGAAGCCAAAAGTTCGGTGGTCGAGAGATTTAATCGAACCCTAAAGTCTAAAATGTGGAAGATGTTCACTTACAAAAACACCCACAAATATATCAATGTTTTGGATGATTTAATGAAATCCTACAATAATTCCTTCCATCGAAGTATTCAAATGAGACCTGTTGACGTAAACGCCGCCAATGAAGAAATCGTATGGGATACCCTTTATGGAAAATCTATGAAAGCTCCTGTCCGCTATAAATTTCAAGTGGGTGATCAAGTTCGCCTTAGTATAGCTAAAAAGATTTTTGATAAAGGCTATAAAGCCAACTGGAGCGAAGAAATATTCACCATTGCGGAGAGGATTCCAAGGAGGCCACCAGTGTATCGAGTCAAAGATCGACATGGGGACCTAATTTCTGGAGTTATGTATGAACCAGAGTTGCAATCCATTGTTAAAGAGGATGACGTCTACAGAGTTGAAAAAGTCGTACGAAAACGTAAACGAAATGGCAAAGTGGAATATCTCGTCAAGTGGAGCGGCTGGCCGGAAAAATTTAATAGCTACGTTGCCGCTAGTGACCTTAAACGATTGTAGAATAAAGAATAAAAATTGCTGTTACCCTAGTTGTACCCTCATTACTTGTCTAAACGTCATGGAGAACACAGAGTTCTATTTGCATCTTCCTTCGAACAGCAGTATGGATATATTTCCCGATAATACTCTGGCAGAGTACAGAGTAAAACTTGCTCAGATGATACAACTCCCGGAATCGTGGACCTGCGCGTTAGCCGAGATCCAGTACCCCCACACTTGGAACAATGTTCATGGCAATGGTTGGAACCATTTCTATGTAAGCGACGGTACTCGTCCTACAGTGTGCGCTGTACCCCCAGGTCATTATCCCTCCATTGAAAAGCTGGTTCAGACTTTGAACGAATTGATTGCGAAACTCGGTTCGGAGTTTAAAAAGAATTTGAATTTGACATATGATGCCCTTTCACGGAAGATAACCATCCATGCGACAAACGGATATTACATCACGTTTCATTCTGGGTTAGGAGAAATGCTTGGTTTTGACCGTAAGAAGATTTACAAAACAACCACCACAGCCCCTCGCGAGGCTGATTTGGAGAATGGTTTTCACAATCTCTATGTCTATTGTGACATTATTGAGCCACAACTGGTGGGTAATGCGCAGGTCCCATTGTTACGCGTAATTCCGGTTGAAGGAAAAGACGGAGAACGAGTATCACGGACGTTTGTAAGCCCCCAGTATTTACCGGTCAGCAGAAAAGAATTTGAAGTAATCGAAGCAAACATAAGACGGGACACATCCGAACTTTTCCCATTTCAAACTGGGAGAGTATTGATAACACTTCATTTCCGCAAAGCCTTGCCTTATTTGCAATAATGGGTCGCTCAAGTGACTTTTATAAAACGTATTATGCAAATCAAGCCGTACAAAAAGGAGGTCACCTGGCCGCTTTTCACGGCGCTCCTTATCAAAGAGGATATGGTATTGGATCTTGGTTCAAAGGTCTGTATCGTTGGGCAGTACCCAAGTTGTCTACTGCTGCCAACGCAGTGGGACGCGCCGCCTTAAAAGAGGGAGTTGGATTAGCACACGATGTACTGAGTGGCGAAAACGTCAAAGAGTCCGCTGCGAAACGACTGAAACAGACGGGAAAGCGAGCATACAATGAAATAACTTCCCAGAATCCATCGCAACCGCAAAGCGGATCAGGACAAAAGGGTACAAAAAGGAAACGCTCAAAAAATCAATCACTTCATCTTCTACCAAGAAGAAGAAAACATCTCAACACGCTAAAACCTATCCGTTGTTCAACGAGTATGGCACACCCTACTAGATCAAGCGAGTGTGCTAAATCCGAGCTTGATTTATTTTTGGCTCCTAGCATTCAAACCAATATCGAGAAGGGACAATGGATAGATTATTTCCCTGTATCTAACATCACAGATGCGGGACCTATAGAGTTTAATGTATCTGGGAGTGGAGAAGAATTTACCGATTTAAGGGAGGCGTGGCTGTATAATGTGGTCAAGATTGTCAAAGCGGACGGAACTGCTCTGGCTAACGACGAGCAAGTAGGACCTGTCAATCTCTTTTTACAAGCCATGTTTAGTCAGGTGGATTTATACGTTAACGACAAACTCCTCTCTTCGTCTACAAACACAAACCCCTACCGCGCCATGTTCACTACGCTATTAAGCTACGGTTCGGATGCCAAGAATTCGCAGCTGCAAGGAGAACTGTTTTACAAAGACACGCCCGGAAAGATGGATAGCGTCAATCCTTTAGCGACTGCCCCAAACATTAACTATGGCTTAAAACAACGTTACGAATTTATGAAATCCAGCGCCAAGTTTGAAGTTATGGGACCATTACATCTGGATCTCTTTGCCCAAGACCGCCTGCTTCTCAATGGAGTCAGTCTTAGAATAAGGCTCAACCGCTCAAAAAACTCCTTTTGTCTGGTCTCTTCAGCTGCTAATCCTGATTACAAAGTGATTATCGAACAGTCTGTGTTGTCAGTTCGAAAAGTGAAACTTTACGATGATACGTTTCTAGGTATTGCTGCAGCTCTTGAAAAGGCCCCTGCTCTTTATCCTATCCATAGGGTAGAGTGTAAATCACTCTCCATACCTGCTGGAAACATGACGTTCAATCCGGACGATCTCTTTCTCGGTTCCATCCCCGATCGAGTTGTTATTGGATTTGTGGACAATGCTGCCTACAATGGATCCTATACTAAAAATCCCTTTAACTTTCAACATTTCAAGCTCACGCAGATTGCGGTATACGTCAACGGAGAAGCCATGCCTATGAAGCCTATGCAGCTTAACTTTGAGAGCAAATTATATCTCAAAGGATACATGAGCTTATTTTCGGGAACAAACACACTCTATCACGATAAGGGAAACCAAATCGCCCGTGAAGATTTTCCTGGTGGATACGCCCTATACGCTTTTGACTTGAGCCCAGACCTTGCTGCTGGACCTCACGTTTCAGCTATAAAAAGAGGAAACCTCCGTTTGGGTGTTCAGTTTGCCGAGGGCCTCCCAACGACCATAAACTGCCTAATATTCGCAGAATTCTCAGCGGCGAGACTAGACGTTGACTTTAATCGTAATATTATGTTCAACTGGGGTAGCTAAGCATGAACTCGATACAGATCGCTGGAGTGTTGCAAGCGGATCGTTATACCCGACGTTATTTTCAAGGTGTTTTCCCTTCTGACCTTCTACCTACCCACGTGACGCATTACCCAGCTGCCATTGTTGCTAATGTCGATCCTGAAGGACAACCTGGTACGCATTGGTGCGCTTTTTATCTCACAAAAGATCACGGTTACTTTATGGATTCTTATGGGATGAGACCGCAAGACTACACAAAATCATTTCAAGACTTTTTAGAAAGAAATTGCAAGGAATGGACTTATAACAAACAATGTCTTCAGAGCGCCAACACCTACGTGTGTGGACAATATTGCTTGTACTTTTTGTTGCTACGTTGTAGAAATCTTCCACCCGAGCAAATTCTTAGTCGATTTTCTAAAAATACACATAAAAATGACCTCTATGTATATCGTTTTATTATGAAATATTATCGCACAGTATTTAGACATCGCACAAAAATAAATGTAGCCCATCAAATAGCAACCTCGAAGAATAAAATAAACACGTATTATAAATATTTTTATTGTTACAATGTTTTCTAAAGTACATACTCTCATGCAAAACGCAACCAGCGTTGTTTTAGCTGTTGTTTCTGGAGTGAAGGAGTTTTATCCAAACTTCGCAACTTTTTCATCGAATTATGAGTCTCGCTTCGCATAGGACCTAGTGTTGTGTCAACAACCATGGGGCCAGGGGAGGTGGTTATTGAAGATTGATTCCCTGTCTTTTTAAACTCTCTCACTACATTCCTCCTCATTTGATTTCTGATCAAATCCTCTGGGGTATTTATTTTGACCAAACCACGAGCAAATTCTTCCCATCCTAAAGGGTCGACGCCTTTGCGACCGCGCAGCACATCGCTTACAAGATCGACCACATGAGAACCCGCTAAGGGTTTGTTTTCAAAAACAAGCTGCCCGCTGTTGTTCCATTTTAAAGTCTCAGGATTTTCTTTTATTTTTTCGATCAAGCGCTTGCCTCGAGGTTTAAGAGACTTGGGTAAGCTGTCCAAAATGTCTTTTTCTATTTTATCTTCCGCAACCGTCTCTTCCTTTATCTCCGGTGCTCCAACCTCTTGAGATTTAGCCAACTCTTTAGTGGTCTCCATTTTCACGTTAACAGGTTCTTGTCTTCGTTTTTCGTAATAAGTGAGGTAATTCTGCAGATTCTGAATGTAATTTCTGACTTTTTCGGAATCTGTCAAATCATTACCCTTGAGATTCTGTTGTATTTCATCATCTAAGCTATTCA
Organism: Scolanthus callimorphus; assembly: GCA_033964015.1. Classification (NCBI taxonomy): domain Eukaryota; kingdom Metazoa; phylum Cnidaria; class Anthozoa; order Actiniaria; family Edwardsiidae; genus Scolanthus; species Scolanthus callimorphus. The sequence goes on along the minus strand of CM066912.1, from coordinate 28,051,525 downwards.
GCTTCTCAGTCAACGGTGCAGCATTCACTTTGCGTTTTTGTTGAAGTCGGTCAAAAGTTTGTTCAGGGACCAATACCATCTTTCTAGCGTGATTCATTTTAAAAACCGTTGAAGCACCTCTAACACAGGTGGTAATAAAAGTGCCAAAAAATTACCTCCCTTCTGAATCAAAATCTTGCGCTTGTTAGATATCGGTATACGCTTGTCCAAGAGTTTCTGTAAGATGTCTTTAAACTTTCGAAGTTTTCGCTTTTGGTTAAGCGTCAAGGGGATGTTTAGCTTTAAGACGTTGAAAATGCACTCGCAAAGAGTCTTAATTAAATCATCTTCCGCAGTCTTTAGTATTGCTTTCACTAGCTTAGGTTTGCTACTGGCCAACACTTTAAGATGATGGTAGTTCTTGATCGCATGACGACTCATGTTCAACTAAATAATTGTATCAGCTCCCGCGCGTTTTATCGATTCTTTACATAGGCGAACTGAGTCTCCCCGGGAAAAATATTGGTTCTCAACCGGAAGTCATCTGGTGTATCCGCCTTCAGGTCACATAATAAATATCCGAAAGGCTTTGCGGTAGCATCCTCGTACGCCTCTTGCATGTATTTCACGTGACCTGGAAACATTTGCCTCGCGAGATGGTTGATCTGAGACCCATCCCTTGGGTTTTTGAAAAGGATAATGTAGGAAGCATTTAAAGAAACGTTACGCATCTCCTTGCCTTTGGCGAACACGTTTTGAACTATAAATATGCAGGATAAATTTAAGTGGTGTGATCCACGAGTAAAAATACTTGTTAAATGAGGTTGTGATGCTAACTCTGCAAACATGTCGTCAAGAACAATCGGCGTGCGTACGTTGGGGTCTAGGGTCGACTCGAAGTTAGTCGGTGGTAAACCTTGGACAAAGGTAATGTTAGGGAGAGTCTCCTCCATCTCTTCATACGCTGGTTGATGGAGCGTGTAAAACCAAATGATATTTTCAGGAGGGGGATATATTGTCTCTTCGCCCCCTTCTAATAATCGCTTGACTAACATTGTTTTGCCTCCACCAGACGGAGCAGCCGCGATCAAAGTTAAAGGGTGATGTAATCTTGTATCCATAACAGGCGTTGACAAAGTCTGCACTTGCTCTTGATCGTTATAGTTGTCTAGAAAAGATGGACTTACTTTTGCTTCTTGTAAATATCGTTTACGCTCGTTGCGAGAGAGTTTGTGTACTTGACTCAAATGGTTTGATAATTTCACCAAATTTTTAGCTAAACATAGAGGACAACTTTTCCATCTACGGACCATGCTTTCATGTCCAAAGTTAACAACTAAATGATCAAAATCAAGTACACACGTTTATTTATTATCGGTGGATTAGCATATACAAAACGAAAACATAGTATCTTTGCATCCCATCCTAAGACGCGTCGCGCATACAACATTGGCTAGTCACTGCGCGAGGGACACAAGGGACATGCACGCTCGTAAACTAGTGCGCGAGGGACACAAGGGACATGCGCGCTCGAAAACTAGTGTGCGAGGGACACGAGGGACAACATTTATGCTGACGATAAACCCGATTTATTACTATATGTTGAAATCTATTTACATCTCTCACCACTTCATATCAAAAAGCGCTCTAGTATTTACATTTTAGATATCTAATGGTATCGTGGTTACTCCATCTTCTAGCACCTTGCGTTTAGGATAGAAGTAGGACAAAGCATCTCGCTCTTGAACATATGAATACATAGTATTATTCACAACGCGAAAACCGCGGTTGACTCCTGATCCGGCCCTTTTCGTGTTCAATACTCGCAAAAAACTATCTTTGTCGAGATTATTTGTTCTCTTACTTAGGCCCTTTGAGCTATATTTACAAACTTCGCCGAAGCAGTAGTACGTTTTGCTACAGAGAGCAATCAGAGACTCACATTCAATCTCAGTTTTGAATAATCCCGGGGTCCTTTTATCATAGGCTCTGTTTTGTGGAGTATCCGTTCTAGGAAACCACAGATGTTTGTTGCTTTCATAATCTAGTCTTAGTTCAGGCTTCACCAATTCGTCAAAGCTTCTCCCCGCGATAGCAAAATAAGCAGAATCAGTGTCAGTTTCCTGGAATTGGTACACTGATCTGTCTAAATACTTATCAATAAAGTCATAATAGAATTCCAACATTCTAAGTTTTGCATACTGATATACCATGAATCCGATTTGAATTGGCAGATTCAAAGTGATCGCCCTTTTAGCAGACTGCACCTCGTATGTGTCGTTACCAATCTCATTCAGTGTTCTAAAAAATGGTGTGTTTATTAATCTATCTACCTCACCATCTGAAACAACCTCGGTGTCACGATGCAAGAGCTGGTTGGTGATCGTTTTTCCATAGCTACTGTTTCCAACCTACAAATGGATAGTAAAATGATGCTTTAAAAAAATGCAGTAGGATAAGATATTGTTATTATAGCAGTGTGGTACATATGGATGCTTATATCTATATCTATATCTATATCTATATCTATATCTATATATACTATTATTATTATAACTACTATTGAAAAATATTGCTTACCAGTTTCATTGTATCTGCAATGATGGCTTTAGTTGGATCCATATCACCCGCTCGTCGTGCATCGCTTACTGCATCGCCAAATGGTTTGAAACAGGCCTGGGGCGTGTACTCCACTACTTGGTAAATGCGCGAGACCTCTAAACCGTGACTGAGATACCACTTGAGAAGGGGAGTGGCAAGCAAAATCTTATCACCTTTCAAGCTCCCGATTAAGCTACGTCTAGGCTGTTTCATGATGTCGTGCTCCTCTGCGTAACTCTTCATAAAATCCCCGATATCGTCTCGACAAATGTTCACATTTTTGAATATCGGGCACATTTCACTGAACTTTTCTCGCAAATGATCGGGTACTGTAATGTCGCACTCGACAACACCAAACAGCTTAGACTCTTTGACGGCGGCAATGATTTCAGGTTCGGTCATTGTTCTCTTCCAGTCAAGAGGGCGGTAAAATCGAGACCTGAGAAATGCTTTTATGGCAGGGTTGTTCTTTTTCATAGCGCGCCACTCACACTCCCACATCTCAATCAACTGATATCCCTCGCTGCGTATGTACTCAGAGGTCTCGCGCGTTTCTTCCCGTAACTCGGCCATGGTTTTCCCGCGGTAGGTGTTTGTCTTGTTCCCTTGACAGGGACATCCGTGAAACCAACAACCTACGGAGAAAATGAACCTTTAATAGTAATAATAATGATAATGTTGTTTCTTTCTTCCTTTCACATTCTAGGGTTGAGTTACAAGAAGGGGGTTAGTCATCATCATCATCACCATCCATACAAAGATAAATATATCTCACCTTGAAATTGCAGGCATAAGTTCCCCACGAACCCGTCCACTGGATAAAATCCAATCCTCTTTTCTTTCCCATTCAGTTTGTGTCTTATGCGAACCCCTCGTTGATGCGCTTCCCATTCTAGCCACTCCACGGAGACAGGTAGCGAAAATTCGGGCTTGAAATCGTTCTCACATCGCCTTCGGGTATAGCTCCCAACGGGCATGTCCTGACTGATTGCGTAGAGGTAGAGAGCGTTTGCGTCGTATCCTAGAATGCGCTGACACACCTTTGGCTCTACGCCCTTGGCACGCATTTCCACTTCACGGATCTTGGTTTTACCTGCTTCATGGTAGCGGTGGAAGATAATCGATGGACCGCCTGTGTTATTGGATTTGAACAGCTCGTAGAGATCTTTATTTTTCTCGTTGATTAGCGAGAAGTACGTGTGTCGATCAGGGAAGTTGAATAAATATTTCATTGTTAAACCAGGAAGAGAGACACCGTCCTTGAACATGTCAATGTCTCTGGCTCTCCAGAATTGTAACATTTTTTCTACCGCCTCGATAAAAGGAACAACATCAAGGTTGTTGTACCATATCAGAAAGTCTTTGAACGTTCTCATGTTTTCATCTTCCCAGGCTCTCTGACAGATGGCGTATTCTTCTTCAGTAATGTTACAGTTACGGAGGGAGGAAAAGAAATGTTCGTGTGATGGAAGTGAGGGATAGTCTAACTTGTCAAAACTTGTCACCCATTCGTACGGGAAGAACGCTTTCTGTTGTTGACATTCATAGGCTTTCAAAAATTGGGCATAACTAAAACCAGGTGCCAAATAATTGGTGATGTCGAGGAATTTCAAGTCCGGAGTTTTGATACACATATAATTATTCAACTTCTTGATGACAAAGGCGTTTTCTTCATTGCGTAGAAGATGAGGAAAGAGAAACTCTTTTGTCAAATTTACATCGTACTTGCCGCTATTGAATCCTATCACAGGTAACTCCTGTAAGTAATTTTCAAACATAAACTTTAAGCGCTTGATGTGTGAATCGTCCTCTTCCATTTGAACTGTTTCTTCCAATTGTTCCAGAATATCCTCAAAGTCGCATTTGACCAATTCGTTACTTGCGGCGCTTAGCTGTTTTAAGTAGTCAACAAACCGTTCCAGTAAATCGAAACTATCCCCATCACTTACAAAACACTCGGGATCGGTGAAGCCTGGTATATTCGAACACACACTGACGCTGAGAGGAACGTGACGGTTCGACCACTCAAGCTTGTCGGTGTTGTGAGGTAGATTAGTGGTTTCAAACATAGCTTCAAAGTCATAAGTTACAAAGTGCTTAAAATACCGACGCTCTTCTTCCACATAAATCCCCACGTCTTCCAGTTTGTCAAATATCGTATCAGGAACTTGAAACGCGCCACCAGGAAAACGCAATTTTGTCTTATTAGTACAAGTCAGCTCGTGTCGATTCGCCATTCCGCGACTTTTCCAAAGTTTTCCGCAGCGAGAACACTTGTAAGATTTGGCGTAGAGGTTGATGTCGGTGATATAACTAAAATGATCCTTGTACAGATTCAAGTACATGGTACTTTTATAACTCCGTCGAGAGCGATGTACTAATTCGGCAGAAAATTCTTGGCGTTCACAATTAGTACACTTTTGTAAAGTATAGACAGCAATGTTCACTTCAAACAGTTTCTCCAATTCTCCTAGTTCCTGGAGGGTTATTCCACTAAACGTTCCAGAGTGCTCAGACAGTTCTCTATAACGGTTATAATAATGTTTGGTGTCACGCTCGAGGTTGTGAGAGGTACCTCCATTGTGCAGCGCTAAGCATCTAAAGAAACATTTCTGATCGTCATAGAGTTTTCCGGTGTGTTCAGAGCGATGTAAAGAAATTATGGCTCTGTTGTTCAAAATATAGGGTGGTAGCTCTACACTTTTCCCAATCGGTGGATGACCGCGGAGTTTTGTGACGTAGAAACACATGTTCGTGATCCAGCTGACCACCCATCTCGAGTTGGGGCGCTGCTGCCTCACCCACTCCAGGAGATCGATTGAGTTTAAGGCCTGGATGACTTGTTCAATTTCTGCCGCGTTGGTCACAAGAAAGGGTTCTGGGAAGAGTCTCTGATTATTAACAGAGGGGTGATAATATCTTCGTTCCCCCGTCGAATTGTTCATCAGAATAAATCCCAACGAAATATTCACTTTAAATGCAGTGGATTGATCATTAAAGATTCTGGTAATGTACTCACGAAAGACGTCAGGTCGAAAGGAAGTTAAACGAAAATTATACCAATCTTGGCGTCGATGACCCGTGCTAAAATGACTTCTTATCGCTGACCAGTGTCGTGTATATACTTCTCTTGTTGGTTCATCAATTTCGATTTCTAGGTTATCGGGTGGAGTAGCGGGTTCAGGAATAAAGGAGTGAGAAGTCGAAGATTCCTAAAATAAATCAGAATAAAGCGTCTGAGACACAAGTAATGAAAGGAAAACGAATTTGTGAAACTGAATTTGTGTGAAACTAAATTTAAATTACCTACAAGGTTAGCAGCCTCATCGTCTTCGTCACCATTGTTGTCGGCTGTAGTCACGCTATCCCCAACAGGGTGGCTGGTTGTAGTAGGGGTGGGCGTGGTCGGGTTGGTAGGTGTAGTAGGTGTTGTCAGGAGGGTGGGAGTGGTCACACTATCAGGGTGGTCGGTTGTAGTAGGCGTGGATGTAAGGGGGATGGACGTGCTCGCAGTATGATTGGAGGGCGTAGTAGGTGTTACGAGGGGGGTGGCAGTGATCGCACCATCTCCAGCAGGGTTGGTGGGTGTAGTAGGAGCTGCCAGGAGGGTGGGGGTGGTCACGCTATCTCCATCATGAATGGGTGCGGTTGTCGTGGTAGCGCTAGTGGTTGCTGTGTAAAAAAAAAGGATATAGTAAAGAGAGGATGATAAATAGTAACATTGTGTGCATTAATACTGAAAACTATATTTACCTCTTTTCTTGGGTTTGTTCCTACTACCACCACTTTGGGTAGCGTGACCATCCAAGTGTATGCGAAGTGGTGATGCGGCGGTAAATTCCATGCCACACACGTTGCATGCAAAAATCGCTTTATGTATTAACTTGTGACGTTTTAGGTGATCACTTCGTGTGAACTTTTTGTTACACACGTCACAAATGAAGTGCGAATTAGATGGATCCCCATGTTTTGCCAACATGTGTCGTCTTAAATTTTGCCGCCGCACCACCAGTGCGCACACATCGCATTGGCGAAAACTAGCTTTTGGTGTAGGACCACTATCGCTTTCACTCTAAAAAACAAAATATAGTTATTAGATTTGTTTACTTTTACAACAGCTTTAAAAGTACGACAGCTGTTTTGTATAACCCACCTTTCGCTTTTTTTGCCCCGACTTCCCTCCACCGACTTGATTTAGAGAATTGTACTGAATAAATAACAAACGAATATATTAATTTTTAAAGTCGACTTGCGACATGGGAATGAATATACTATACTTACATCTATATTAAAGGTCGAAAGGGGTTGTCTCTCCACCTCATCAGGAAAGCTTAGTTGAGCGTTGTCCTTTAAAAAAATAGTTAAATGAAACAAAATATTAATTTTAATAAAATAGAATAAAAAGAAAGTTCAAAGATAAAGTTAAAAATAAAAAAAAAACTCACCGCAATTATTTCACTACTCGCTTCTCCTTCCGATTCCACGCTTAATTCGGTTTCGATGCCCCCACCGCCGTACTAAAAAAAATAAACAGCCAAAAGTAAGAAAACACAGGGAGTCCGTAAAATCGGGTGGATTCTCTTTTGACTGACAGTCGGTGTTTAGTGTTGCGAAAGAAGGTTTCTTGAAAGAAATCAACATGGAGTTGTTTCGCTGCATTGTAATTTTACTCCTCGTAGATGAAACTTTATCGACTAGATGTTGTAGTAAGTGTCAGTGTGTCGGTTTTGTTAGTCTAATCGACTGCAGTGGTAAAGCGTTAACCAAGATTCCTGTTCTTGATGATTGTCCCAAGTCTTTGAAATATTTATCTCTACGAGATAACAATATTAGAGTCTGCCCAAATGCCACTACATCACTAGCCTATTACAAAGACATCGATATGGGAAATAACCCAACTTCTTGTGGGTGCATCACAAGCCTAAGAAGAAGGGGTCTCAGGGTTAGAAATACGAAGTGTTCTTCCACTACAACAACACCACTTTACTCGACAAAACTCCCGCCAAGTCCGACTACCTTCCAAACTAAAGGAACTCCTCTACAGTCCACTACCAAAGCTACGAAACGCCCGGCAAAGCCGACTACTTTCCACACTACAGGAACTTCTCTACAGTCCACAACCAAAGCTACGAAACGCCCCGCGGCAAATCCGACTACTTCCCATACTACAGAAACGTCTCTACAGTCCACAACCAAAGCTACGAAACGCCCCGCGGCAAATCCGACTACTTCCCATACTACAGGAACGTCTCTACAGTCCACAACCAAAGCTACGAAACGCCCGACAAATACGACTACTTTCCAAACTATAGGAACTTCACTACAGTCCACGATCAAAGCTACGAAACGCCCGCCAAATCCGACTACTTTCCACACTACGGGAACTTCACTACAGTCCACGATCAAAGCTACGAAACGCCCGACGAATCCGACTACTTTCCACACTACGGGAACTTCACTACAGTCCACGATCAAAGCTACGAAACGCCCGACGAATCCGACTACAAATACAACCAAGACATATAGGGGAGCAAGAATAAACCTGCCGCTAATCCTCGGGTCATCAATAGGGATCCCCGGGTTCATACTGACATGCATTATTTTGGTTTTAGCGTGGAAGGCTTTCAGAAAAAGAAAACAACTAGAACTAGAGGCAACTCCAGAATTACGCCTTAGTCCAATCGGTTCTCTTTCAAGCGGTTCTTCCTCTGGCGAGGAAGTGATTTATAAACGACTGAACACTTCTTCCGTTTGAACATTTGTGTAATTTGCAGCTTACTGGTTGTTTTAGTTCTCGATCCTAAAAAACATTTTGATACATTTGAGAGTTTGCATATCATAAGGTCTGAGTTGGCTGACTTTATAACCTTGTTGCGTTAATTTGTGAATTTTTTAACATAGTGATAAAACTACCGCGGGACACACAGTCTAGACTAAGAATTTTGAGTGGGCTCGCGAGTGTTGAGCAATAATTACTTTATACCATGTTTATTTAGCTTATGTGCTACGGTATTTCAACTATTCCTTTTACTTATCAAATCACAGAGAAATAAATGATAAGCAGTACTTACCGGCACGTTTTCTTTTTCCTCGGGAAGTTCGTCGAGGAGTTCCTCGAACAGCTGATAATTCTCGTCACCACCGAGATATTTGATGATGTCAAAGTCTTTAACCGCCTCTGGATCCTAGATCGAGAAAAACGAGTTGATGAGAATTGAGAATCAGTAGTTGATTTAATAAAAGGAAAATGTTATCGTCTTGAAACATAAAAATTCACTTACCATGGGAGCATTATTTTTGTCAGCCATCTCTCTTGTGCTTTATAAAAAGCAGTTAGCAAACTACTGCTTTATGTACTCCTCGAGGAGGAGTCAATAGAATTGACTCCTCCTCGAGTTAGAGGATTAGTTCTGCGGGTACTCCCTGACACGCGTGAGGAGCAGTAATTACACGTGTCTGGATAAGGGATTACAATCTACCTGCTACTCTTTTGTTCTTAAGATTTACTGTACATTTGGTTAATGTTGTTTGATTTTGTAAATAGTCTTGTAATAAAATCAATTAAATTCTCAAAGTTAAAAGGTTGTGGACCTTAATTGAAGATTATTCCTTGGAAATTGTTGCAATAAAAGTCATTAAAGTTATCAAAGTTAAAGGTCAGCGGTTCTTTATTGAATATTATTCCGCGGGATTTTGTTCAAGGATTTTACCCAAGGAAATGATTGATAACAGTGACCTGTTTTCTATTTACTTTACAACCAGAAAACATTTCACCCTGAGATTCGAAACCCGCAATTTGTAGTGCTTTATTTCCGTAGCGTTAACTTTTTCAGGATGGGATGGTGAAATGAATATTAACCCGTAGGCATATGTGGTTCGATAAGAAAAACAACGTAATGTTTTAACTCACGCGAGTTTTTCATGGTTATGTACATTGAGATTTTTGTACATTTATCTAGAGCGCGCGCAAAGTGATTTCAATATTATCGGTAAGATTTATTCATACAGCTCATTTGTATTAAACAATTTATTTCAAGAATAAGTTCTTATTTTATAATACAGTTTTTTTAACTACCCAATTAAGAGATGTACAAGTTTTTATAGCCTTGTCAAAGTTCCTAATGTTGTTGCTGTGATGGAGATAGATCCTCATCCCACTGAACGGTTGTAGCGTCAGGTAAGGTTTGATTAAAGTTTAGGCGTCTCTTTGTTAGCCGCAGTGGTTCGTGCGGGTTTTCCCTTTTGCCTCTCAATGGTGCTGCGATTAACATCTTTTCATTCTGGTGGACATAATCACTCGTGTCCTGTGGTGTCGATACGGGTTGGTCCTCAAATACATCAGCGGGGTGATTTCTTACAAACTCTAGACTATCTGCAATCTCGTAGAGTTGTCCAATATTGTTTTTTAAGTCAGTAAGTTCTTGAAAAGACAGACAAACTCCCTTGAATGTCGGGCTGACTCTTCCGTTCGGTCGTTGTTTGTACTCTCGTATGTGAAACTTAACAGAGTTCTTATAGAGTACCACTGAACTGTAAAATCCATTTTCTCCCAAGGGAAAGAGCTGCTCTCCATTTTCGCGTACTATTTTTGAAGCCATTTTTTTCTTGAATGATTTGTAAGAGTCAGGTTAGATCTGAGATGTTATTGGGGTGGAGCTGTACAATTTTCGTTGTCATTTATAGACCTAATACCACCGCTGTCTCCCATTGACTCCCCATTTGTCCCCCCTTGACTCCCCATTTATCTCCCCTTTGACTCCTCGTTTGTTTCCCCTAAGACTCCCCGTTTGTCTCCTCCCTGACTCCCTATTAGTCTCCCCCCTGTTTCCCTTGTCTCCCCTTCCTGTCTCCCTATTTGTCTCCCATTTGACTCCTCGTTTGTCTCCTCCTGACTCCCCATTTGTCTCCTCCCTGACTCCCCATTTGTCTCCTCCCTGACTCCCCATTTGTCTCCCCCCTGTTTCCCTTGTCTCCCCTTCCTGTCTCCCTATTTGTCTCCCATTTGACTCCTCGTTTGTCTCCTCCCTGACTCCCCATTTGTCTCCTCCCTGACTCCCCATTTGTCTCCTCCCTGACTCCCCATTTGTCTCCCCCCTGTTTCCCTTGTCTCCCCTTCCTGTCTCCCTATATGTCTCCCCTGAATCCCCTAAAACGGGGGTGCTCCGATGCGACCTATACTACTGACGCCGGCTCGGGACGGACACCATTTGCACCTCCTGTAACACTTCACAACTGCAAATGCGTTATTTGCCACTAATAATATCTACTGTGATGACATTTATAACAAATTGCACCTGAGGTTTAAAGTTATTGAGGTCTGGATATTTAATGATGAGTGATGATCATTTGATGAGTGTGAACGCACTATTATACTCATCAAATAAACATGTTTAATTAAATATTCAGAACTCAACAACTTTAGACCTCAGATGCAACTTGTTATAAGTGTCACCGGCCACAGTAGATATTATTAGAGGCGAACATGACATTGGCAGTTGGGATGTTTCGCGATAGGCGCAGATGAACAAGATACATTTTAAAACATGTTTAGTCTGCGCATCTTTCAGCCCTAGTGGGACGCACTATAACTCTGACCAATCGAGCTCTGAGTATTGGTTTATCTATCCTACTAAAACACTTAGTAAAGAAAAGAAACTCAACATGCAAACATTGCATCTCGTTTCTGATTTGCTGACTAACTTCAGTGGGACGATAAGTTACACAGCACCTTACAGCATCAAGAAAGAAAACCCCGAGGATATTTTATATACCACGACAGTAGCAATAGAAAAGGAACATAGGAAAAGTCATTGTATACGTTTGAAAACTACCAACTCGGTGCAAAGTGAAATGGGAAACGAATTTATCTTTTGAAGGTTTCATGTAATCAGAATGGTGACAGTTACTGCCATTTTCATAATTCTGCAAGCTGCCACTTTACTTTTCCAAAAGACAAACTGCGTTTTGGCTTCCGTCCAAAAAACCTTTTAAGATAAGCGCATGGATATTTTATAAGTTTCGTTTGCATTTTATGGTAAAATAATTTGGTTTTGAAGCCTTACTAGTCCTTTCCACAGCCTGCGTGAAATCACCCAGACCCGTGTACGTTGACGAAAGCAATCCGCGATTTGTTGGTTGGCGGAGAGTTAGCAGAATTATAAAAATTGCAGTAAGATATCATGAGAATGAGAACCAAATTTAGCATGCATTCACGATGAAATCTTCGGTAACCTAGTTTGACTTTTCAAGGTTTAATTTAAAGGGATGTAATACGTGCGAATGTGACAGTTAAGATATCATAAGAATGGAAACCGAAGTGCTCAAGTCGATAAAAACTCTTTCATGGAATCACTGAGGTAACATTGAAAGATTACCCAAAATCGAAGACGAAAGCACATTGCTCAGCAGTAGAAAATTAAACCTCAAGTAACTATCGCTACCTTGCATGTTTCGACCCATTGATTCTTCTCTTCCTCTGGGTTATAAGTCTTTACTCCATAACCCGACATGTTATAACCTTCTCCCGGATACTCTCCCATCATTGAACTCGAAATGTCTCGCTCAGCGCAAAGGAAAACTTGAAAACTTCTTACAAATGAATGCAGTCTCTAATGTTGTCTTGAAAGACTTTTGATGAACACTCTGGAGTTCATTTAGAACCGTAGCCATAGCAACACTGCATGGTTTAAATCCCTGTGGAGTTCTCTTATTATAATATGGCAAACAGAGCAAAATAATCCTTCCTAAACAAAGCACAGGTTGATTTATATTGGATTAGGTTTTCAATTACTCAGTACTGAGTTAATTGTTACGTGAGACCTCCTTGATTGTAAAATTCGACGTCTGAATTGAAATGCAAATAAGAGGGAAAAGAGATAGACAAACAAGATCCAACATATTTTGTCAGGAGGCACCGACCGGCAATTTTCGGCAAAATATCTGTTTGGAGGCCTCGATGTCCCGACTTTTAACATTCACAAACGCGCGGCGGCCACGTCGGAGATAGAACAAAGAGAGCAAATGAATTGTCTTTTATTCCGTTCCTCCAACATGGCCCGCTGTGACGTCATATGTGAAACAGTAAAAAAAGGGAAGCTTTAGGATTTGTGCCGCTTTCCGAGACCAAAATTGGGCCGCAAAGTTGTCTGGGTGAGGTCTTGAATAGGCTCGCAAGTTACTAGTCTTAACAATCCACTCTTGTTTTAACTAGTTGTGCGCCGTAAAAAAAGGGAAGCTTTAGGATTTGTGCCGCTTTCCGAGCCCAAAATTGGGCTGCAAAGTTGTCTGGGTGAGGTCTTGAATAGGCTCGCAAGTTACTAGTTTTAACAATCCACTCTTGTTTTAACTAGTTCAAAATGAATAAAAACTGCTGGACGTAATTTGTTCTGTATATCAAGATAAATGCAGTGTCGTTTTAAGTGTCAATGCAACACGTGCGTGACGCGGGCTACCTGTGTAGGTATTTCCGGGCTCCTGGGGCCAAAACAAAGATGGCGGCGTACACGAAAAGCGTTTCTCTCCAAAATCTGCAAGTTTTGACGAACTTTTTGACAATTTAGGCTAAGAAATAAGCTAGGAAAACTTCTGGAATTCCAAATATGGTAAGTAGAAACTTCCATATATAAGGAAATTTTAGAAAACGACACTTTCAAGGAGAACTATATCTTGATGACAATTTAGCAGCCTCATCAAAATAGGATATTGCCGAGCCCCATGTTTTAAAATCCGATCTCAAGCCTTTTTGCCCACTTCCCTGTTATGTGAAAATCCGAGCTTCGCGAGCCTCAAGTTGTTCAGCCAAAAACGTCGAGTTCACATACAATTTTGCGTGACCTTGAAAGGAAAGTCAGTGCCACGTAACAAAGCCAGTAAATAGATAGCGTGACTACATGATAATCATTTCCAATATTAGACCATTTCTCGAAGATTATTGTAATTTCAATATAACTATATCGACACTATATTATACAAAAGATAATTAAACATTGCAGTAACAAATGGCGCTTAACCGTAACCTCAATGCCGTAACATATCATATCTATTAATCACGTTTCCAAGTATAGTAAATATCGATAGAAGAACACAAGTTTACAAACCGTGATTGTTTACAAATTAAATGCGGTTGCCCCCGGAGTAAAAATCGAACTCTTTCAAGATTCTTCTAAGTTTTCTGGCACTTTATAGCTAAACTGTTACTAAACACTATTGTTAAGCTCAAGCAATTGTAAAGTATTTCTTTCTTGTCATAGATTTAGCAGCCTTTTCAGACTTATCATCGAAATCCCTGCGGTGTGTGTTTATGTCTGTTTAGTATGTTAGTGGATATACAGTAACGGAAGCGTTCATATAACGAATTTATTAGCTTAAATCATAGACAAAAGAATCTTACCTTGTATTTCTTTAACTGGAACTGGTCATAAGCCTAAAAAACAGAGAAAAACGAAATTTCAATTTAATACTTCTTGGGATTATATTATAATTGCCACGAACTCAGGGCGATGTTGAAACGTTAAATTGTTTCTTTTACCTTTGATAAAATCCCGACTGGCTTCAAAGTATCTAACGCTTCTTTCACTTCTTCATCTTTCGGATAATAAGCAAAGTTAAAACCTCTTACCATCTCCATGTTGCACTGAAATTGCGGTTTTAGTCTCTCAATCGGCTCTTATGCTTGTAATCTTTATTTGAATAGCAAGGCGTAACCATAGAGATGTTTAGTTAATCAGTAACTAATCGCATATGTTTAGAAACTATTGTTGTGGGGGATTACGTATATTCGTTGAGTTGTTAAGGAAAATAGACTTGGGAATATTGAAAAGAGAGGAAATCAGGTAAAATTTATGTCAAATTTTCCGTTCTTTAACTGATCCACGGGGAGTCCAAGAAAATTGTCTGGCGAAAACATAAAGGAAGAAATATAGAAACAAGGGAGCAAAAAGTATATAATGTTAATCATTGTTAATTGGCAATTGTTAATTGGCAATATGCAGTTCAGTTATTTTATTTATAGTACTTGTTTTCAAGCATGTTGAAAACTTAGCAGAACCACAGCGCGTTAAAGCGGGACTGTCACGGTACGCGCATGTGCGAATTTTGATCACTTTGTTCCGGGCCGGAACGATGGCTGTGAGAGGGAGGAATTACGCTGGGAGAATCCGTTCAAATCTTGTTGTTTCGGGGTCCATCTACCCTTAATTCTTAACGGGTATTCTCTCCTTAGTATCGTGACCAAATTATGGAGTCGATGCAATATTGTTTGTCGTTTCAAATTGAATGCGACTCGAGCGTCATTTTCATTGATGGCAGCCCAACAAGAAAGGCCTAATCGAGGTCGTCCTTACGCCAAAATGGCTTGGGAACACAATAAAAGCAGGATCTGGATATCGAAAAGGGTCCACGAGACATGGAAATTGTTCAAGGGCTACGGTATCTTCACCTCCGACGATTTTGCAGCTCATTTGCCAAAAACCCCCTAAAAACTTACCATAATGTCGCCTCCTGACGAATGAACTCCAAATTATGTTTTCTCTGAGGCGACGTCGCGCGGGCCGTGGTTACTTTCCCGTGATAACGAAGTGTCCCGTGATTGGTTTATTTAAACAGGGAATCCCCGTTTTGAATGATAGTTATGGGATCGGCGGTCTTTGCTCGAGCATCGCGTACCGTGACAGTCCCGCTTTAAACGTCTAGAAAGCCCCCAACAGTCTTTAGCGTGTGGAGAAAATGAAAACTCTTTTATATCATCACTGCCTATTATTATATTTAATTATTATTACTATATGTAGCTAGTATTATAGATTAGGTAGTTAGCATTATTATGAAGATAGTTAGTATAAATTTCTAAAGTTTTAAAATCCCAAGGAGTATATAAATAAAGTATATAAAAAGAGATTTACTTGATTGCTTACATCCCAGCCATTTTGGATATCTTAAAGGATTTTGAAAACTGAGGGAACAAATATAGAAATTTATAGCAAATTAGGATGTATTATAGTATACTTTTCAAAAGAAATTATCAAATTCATTTCAGCTATCCCACATATTGAACAGTATCCAAAGCGAGCTTTTTTTCATGAGCGGAAAAAAGCGTGTAATGCTTGATGGTAGACGCGCTTTCTTTATACAGCCGATTGCGTTTGAGCGTTTTACCCTAACAGTTCGCACGTTACGTTTGAACGTTTGAAAGTTGCGTTGTGAGACAAAAAGTCGGACGTTTCCAAGGGCAACCGCCATGTGTATTTTTCACTGACCAATCAGAGAGGACAGAACTCTTTGGTTCGCCATAGAAACGTCTCGTTTCATCCTAGAAACGCAACTTTTAAACGTTCAAACATAACGTGCGAACTGTTAAGGTACGCTCAAACGCAATCGGCTGTAGTTTGTGGGATGGTCCACAGCTCTCTGAACCACAGAGTCGGGAAAACAAAAGGAAAACCGATTCTTAAAAAAGCAATATTTTAATATTTTGTTCGTATATCAAATATATCATCAATAATCAATAGCATATCCTTTCTTCAACACGTTTATAAACATGCGTAATATTTTTGGAAGGTAAACAGAACACTAAAAATTACCGTATGTACAATAGCGAACTTTGTAGGACTCAAACAAAAGTAGACCTTTAAACCAGTCGCAAAATAATACAATCATAAATATTTCATATCTCATCTCATAGAGAAAACAATTGTGAGCTCTGTTATGAAATGTAAATTTTCTAATTTCAAGTTTTGTAATCAGGGGCGTAGCCAGCACTTATGAGAGGGGGGGTTCCAAAATTCAAAAAATAAAAAAACTCCACATAGATCTCCGGGAAAAACTAGCGTTTGAAGAAATTTGCTACATTTTATTGGAGCTTTTATTTGTTGTCTATTAAATATTTGCAATTTTAGTAGTAAGTCGGTCAAGAACAGAGGCGAGGGGGGGTTCCGCTGCAGGAGAGGGGGGTTCCGGAACCCCTGGAACCCCCCCCTGGCTACGCCCCTGGTAATGTAATATACTCAACCATTTAGAATGGAGCAATTGAACTTTGCTGCTGAAGGCTTCTTGGGTCCAATCCCGGAATTGCGCTCACTTTGAAACATGAAAGAACAAAACGGCCCCCGTACACGGAACATGTAGCCTCCCAAAAGACCCCCATGGGCAATATTCGTGTTCAAACGGTCAGACTGGGACGAACACTCAAGTGAGGCTCAGGCTGGTGATTCTTTTGTTTCGCCTTTTCCAAGTGCACTGAGCTGAAAATAGTGAAACAAAAGAATTACATAAGCCTCACTTGAGTGTTCGTCCCAGTCTGACCGTTTGAATACGAATATCACCCATTTTCACTTTTCAAGTCATAGTACACAAAAAAATGTCAACAGAACCTCCTCCGCTGGAATTTCTAGTCTAACAACCCTTACAACAACGTCCACAGGTTCTCAAATGTAGATAAAAATGTACGCGACCATTTAGCTCTACGCTCGAAGTGTTCAACAGAAAGGGTGTCGCTATTATTTGATTTGAGCAATACGTGCAATGCGTGATGGTAGATGCGAGACAATTGTACCTTTTTCCTAAAATGAAAACGCACCGTCATTATAGCAGGCATGGTCCGTTACATAGCTCTCTATACCACCCGGCAGCTAATTGTTGTAATAACCTCACCCTCTCCCTAACCCCCTACCGCGAACCCCACGTGGGAGACCCTCATCTTCCTCGCCTTCGTCCCCTTCTCCGCCCCCTCGGAGCAGCAGGGGCAAAAACGGGTGCCACATTAACTGCTCTCTCCCTCAGGTTCCTGACAACACTGTCGTCGACACGCGATGCCCTGCGTTGTCGTGGCCCCCCGTACGGTTGCCAGGCGTTCAGCATGTGATCAGGTATTCCAGGAGGGTGCTGCTCTTGGTCCATGTTTCGAGGGGGCTCATAACGGCGATCTGGGGGTTCATCAGAGCGATGAGGGTGATCCAGATGTACAGCAGGGTAGCGAGGGCGATCATCGGGAGGCTCATGCCGTCGACCTATTGGTTCAGGGGGTGATAGCGCGCATCAGGGTATGGATCATCAGGGGGAGGATGCACTTCTGAAGGATATCTAAACAGAAACATCAGACGTGAAGATATCTATAAGAATATTCAACGCTACGCTGGTGGTTTGAAAAAAGAGGATCAATGTTGGTCCGTTGAGCCTCAAAAAAATGTAGACAATTGTCAAACTATATCCCAATAGACCTCCTCGGCATGGGCGTAATGTTTTGCCCACTTCAGATCACGTGGCATTCCCATGAGTATTCTCTCTTTGTTTGGAATGCTTCCATATTCATATATCCTTCGGTGCGTAGCAGAAAAACAAAGAAAGAATACTCATGGGAATGCCACGTAATCTGAAATGGGAAAACATTACGCCCAAGCCGAGGAGGTCTATTCACAGCGGCGCTAACGTAGTTTCAAAGTAGTTGAACTGGTTTTAATAGACAAAACGACTAACGGTATTTACATCTTGTTGCTACCAAATTCAGATCACCTGAAGATTCACGAAAACACAGGATTTCGGAAACGTTGTTGGTATATAATTTTTGAAAACGGGCAAATATGGAGTACATAAAAAAGATCAGTGTTGATCCTCGATTTTCCTATTCTACCATTCATAAACAATGAAATAATGATCATACCTCAAACGGCCGCCACGGCCTCCGCGGGCACCCTGTGGCACGTCTATTACACCAGGACCGTGGCGAGGAGGGTAGCGTTCTCGCACACGTTCCGCGGCTTCTCGAGCACTTGTAGAATAAGGACCCCTATCCTGAGGACCTTCACTAAATGGATACGGCTCATGTCCCCGAGGTGGAGGGGGAGGTAACAGGGACTGGAGAGGGGGAAGGGGAGGGAGCCTTGGGAGTCGGCCACGTCCATCATCCCTCGGTTGATCCGTATACATAGGCCCGTCACTGGCATCTCTAGCTATGTACGGTGGTCGGTCCCTCGACTGCCTTGGTCTTTCGCGTCCAGGGGCTTGTCCTCTTGGAGGAGGACAATCTCCCCTCCCTGGACCTCGGCCATATCGACCTCTTCCGGGATGACCCCCTCTGTGGTCCCCAAACTCCTTATTTCTTTGTCCTTCCGGTGCTTCTCGGCGCTCCCCTGAATGAGGACCTCCGGATAAGGTCCTTTCTCTTCTAGCACCACCACTAGTGTTGGCCCTCGAATTTCCCCCCTCGGTAATACGAGCCCTCGGCTTTTCTCCTTCATTAACAGAGGCCATCGATTTTTGTCCGTCATTCATACGGGCCCTCGAGTTGGCCCTACCATTTAGTGGACGCTCTGCAGTATCCCCATCTGATTTCTCAGATAAAGTACATTCACCAATAGTCCTTCTAACACCTTCGACTTCTTTGTGTGCACGTTCAGCAGCGGTGGAACCACTTTGTTTAGGTCCCAAGATTGCAGCACCTCTCTGATTAAGTTCCTTGGATATAGTTCCTTCCAGACCGCTAGTATCACCGTTTACGGTCCTTTCAGCTGCAATCCCAGATCCCCTTTCAGCGCTCGGTGCTTCCTCCACATCTCCTTGGGAAGTCTCGTCAGATTCAAGAGTTTCCCGAGCTGATGACGTGTCACTAGGAGCCTCCCCAAACCCAGCTAGGCGGCTGAACAAATGATCCCGCGAGAGTGAGTCGTCATCTTGACTGCAAATCTCAGGACATGGGGAGCCACCCGTCATATCAACTTCTTCAGTTTCCATACCGGAATCTGACTTTCCGGAATCTGACTTTCCGGAATCTGATTTTCCGGAATCTGATTTATCGGAATTTGATATTCCGGAATCTGTCATTCCGTCTGACGGTTGCTCGTTGCTGCTGGTGCTTGATATTTCGTCAGAGTATGGCAGTGTTGGAAGATCAGAAAGTATGTGTCTTCCACTTTTTGGAGGTATGTGGTCAATGTGGATGGTTTCTTCGTACATACCGTCGTAAAGTCGTACCTCTGAGAATCGTACACGCTTCTTTGGAGTATCACCTTTGCTCGTAGAGGGTCTCTTTAATAAAGAAACTAAGTGACGAGCTCTTGTTGCAGGACTGAAAATACCCGTCGAGGAACTCGAAACAGCACTCGACCAGGAACTCGAAACAGCACTCGTCGAAGAACTCGAAACAGTACCCGAGGAACTCGAAACAGTACCCGCCGAAGAACTCGAAACAACAACCGTCGAGGAACTCGAAACAACAAACGTCGAAGAAGCTGAAACATCACCCGCGCCCGCCGGAGGATTTGCGCGCTTATTCGTAGCCCCCAGTTGCTCAATAGGATTTAATTCTGATGACGCGTCCATATCAGCACATACAAGGCTGTCAGTGTCTGCGTTGCCTGGTTCGGTTGTCTTCTGCCGGGAATCCTGTGGCGGCTTGTTACCTCTTACGGAGCGCGCGTCCACTCCAGCATCTCTCGGCACATCTTGTGCGCGCTTTTCACGTAACACCGGCATAGTATTTCTCGCGTTCTCTTCTCTTGAAGAATCTCTGAGGCCGCGTTTGGTTTGATGAGGATCTTCGTGCCCTGAACGACGAATGGAACGGTGATCCCCTTTTTCTCCCCGACTAGATACTGCAGGGTGATAAAGATCTTCGTGTCTTATTTCGCCTAAACGACGCGTCGAATGATGGTTGTCTTCCCGGTTGTGCTGCACTGAATGAGAACTCTCGCTTCGTCGCCTTTGGTGAAAAGGATAGGAATTCGATCGTTCGTACCTAAAAGAAGACGAATTGTAGAAGAAATGTATTCAGCAGGGTTCGTACGTTTTTTGAATGACAAAAAATCCCCGGAGTTTTCAGGAGGTTTCCAGGTGTTTTTATGGTAGAAATTCCCCCCCCCCCTCCAAAAAAAAAACATACACACATTAAAGCTTTACTATATTGGACATATCCAATACGTCTTGGTAGACAAAATCAGCCCATCACAATTGCCATGGGCAAACCTACAATCTTTGTCATAATGCTTGGACTTGAAAATGGATTTCTTGGGCGAGCTTTCCGGCATTTTCGCCCCCTCCCCTTTCAATGTTGATGTCAGATGTCTAGGTATTTTCATGCTAGATGCTAGCAATCCAACGATTAAAAATGCCAACTAGCATTGAGTGGGGGTAAAGTGAGTTGAGGCAAGAATTGAGGTGAATCACAAACCGACAGGAAAATAGTAGTACACCACCTCTCCCTATCATGGAACTCCAATTTCCCTGTGGAAATGCCAGGCTTCTGCAACCCTTCTGAAATTCTAGGGCAAAGAACCATGTGGAAATTCCAGGATGGGAACAGTCAAAATGGGAATGAATCGTCCCCGGGCATAGAGCGATGGTGTATAGTGAACTATTTCATAGCCTCGTTCTATTACCACACGGAATTTTTCCGGAAATCCATGTAGAAATTCCAGGTTGGGAACGGTCAAAATGGGAATGAATCTTCCCCAGGCGTAGAGCGATGGTGTATAGTGAACTATTTCATAGCCTCGTTCTATTAACACACGGAATTGTTCCGGAAATCCATCCATGGCACACGCATGGAAAGTGTTTGGACATGGATGGATCTCTGCAGAAATTCCGTGTGGTGGAACGAGGCTATGTATTAGCTCACTATGCACCCTCGCTCTACGCCCGGGGAAGATTCATTCTCGGTCAAAATACGGCAAAAATAGGTACGATTCTAGAGGAACGCCTAACTATTCATAATGCATAACTACCTCGCGTGTTTGGCGCGATTCCCATCTTGGTCTTCATAACTTCGTGAACGTTTCAAACCTCTTGCCTCGTTTGAGCTCGTGTGCCCGCTGCTGCCGGATGCTTCATCCCGAGGACTTTCCGAGTGGCTGCTGTCGGAAGGAGACGACACCGAGCCGAAGAGAACACGACAGATATCGTGCATGGAGGACACTTTATAGATGGCCTTCCGTACGCATGCGTCATGAACCAATGCCTTCCAATCGTCGTCTGCGCCCTGAAAATATTTTTATCAGAAGTATTACATTTGATTGAAGGGTCTGAAGGAATAGGTCACGACCGAAGACCTGATGTCCGACATGCATAACACCGAATTTCGTTACATTTTGATACATTGAAAGACGTGAATTCAATTCGTCTAAATCTACAGGAATTTCAAATCATCCAAGGCGAGGGAATACGAAACACAAAATCCCTGAACTTTTCATACAACATTGGCGCGTTGCAAGTTTTTGATCAATAGTGTTTTCATCCCAAACTCCGACAAACATTTCTCAAAGTAATCATCGATCAAAAATTTGCAAAGACAGCAAAGCTGCCGCGCGCCAAGTTGAGGATTTTTTCAAGAAACAAAACAAAACAAAACAAAACACATACCTGTAGGGTACTCATGTGACCTAATACATATAAGGCGTGCTTGGCTCGTGTCAAACAGACATTTAAACGGTTTTTATCCGCAAGGAACCTAAAACGAAAAAGAAGATCATTTTTAGATATTCCGAAAAGCTAGAGCAGAATTCGTATGACTGTGAAAAGTGCCGCGAAAGAGTTGTACCGCGACTACGCGATTTCATTCCGTATCTACAGCAGACCAGGTTCCACACCGCCACCGCGACAGTACCGCGCCGTGTCACGGCACTTTTCACAGTCATACGAAATCTGCTCTACCTATACAACACTAGCCAGACAAAGTTTGTCTACCCGAATGGCACTCAAGCGTAGAATGTTCTGTTTCCACACATCCATATTAATGAATTTTCTCGTGCATTACAAGAAAACAAAAGACATTGTTTCGCATGAGTGCCAGTTGGGAAAAACCACAGGGCCCCCACTCAAGCGTCACTCTGACTCGATAAAATTGCGCTGATCTGACTCGATATTTCTTGACTGCTGAACAGCGGTTCAGAAGAGGAACTGGCCTAGATCCTTCATATATGGTACACTATTGTGTCCTTCTGTATATCGTCGTTCTATGAGACATGGGAGATATTTATACGGAGGACACTATAGTGTACCATATATGAAGGACCTACCGGAAATGGGCTGAACTACTTGAGTTTGGGGACCGCGCTCACTTACCCAATCCTCCCCCCAGAGCGATGCGAAGCCCGCACACACGATATGATGATGACGTCCTTCTCGCGTCCCTGCAACAAAACAAGGATGAACCTGCTTCGTACCCAGGCGTCTCAAAAAAGGGCAACAACCAGCGCAGCGATCCACGAAAGGTAAAATCTTGAGGCGCGCAATGCATCATGGGAAAGCTTGGGCGCTGTCGCAAAGGGTCATGGGAATGTTCAACCAAATAAATGACACGCGCGATATGAGGAAATCACTATATCCCAATGGTTGAAACCAGAAATCTAATATAAATCTTTTATCATACTTCGTTGTATTCAAGAAGTGTAGAGAACTGTCCTAAAACAGTAATTTGTTAGGGATTAGAGTAAGGATGGGGTTTTGGTTTGTTTTAGATATGATTTTTACTGTATATTCCTCGTTCTATATATGATAAATTACATAAAATGCCATAAAATTAGTGACCTGACCAGCAAACTCCCTCGTAGCCTAGTGGTTAGAGTCTCAGGTTTATAATGATGTTGGTCCAGGATCGAATCAGCAATAATTTTTATAAGCTTTTTTCTTTGAAGTTTTCTGAAAAAATCTAAGTATTTGGGCCCGTTCTGGTTTCAACCATTGGATATAGTGACTTCCGTGATATGACGCACTAGTTCGCTCCCAGTCGCTCTCGCCTCGAAAATCGCTAGATTGCGCCAGGGTACGAGGCAGAGGATGAACCAGCTTAGCCAATCAGATCCCTCAGTTTGCGTTAATTATATCTAGTTTCGTCTCCATCTGTCACATCTCCCCTGGTTGGGCAGAGCTTGAGTCCAACATTTATCTGCGTCTACATCTTGCATCTACACTTCTACATCGTGCTCGTTTACTCGAGGGATTCAATTCGCTCTTACCTGGAAACCATCCACCGTTTTGACTTCGATTCGTTCGCCATTAGCACTGACAAATAATAGCAAATATTCAGAGCAATGTCCAAAGCTCAATACCCCTCCTGTATCTTTGAAAACGTTGCGTTTTTTTAATGTTGAGTTACCTATCTAACTCTAACTCTAAGACGGGGACTGTAGGAGAACGGATCAAATAAAGGAGGGTGGGGTGGGGGGTGGACGTGGTAGTACTAAACACTTACAGCAATTACAACGGATTTCAGATGATTGTCGAATCTAGACAGTTCCAAGTGTCATCAGACAAGCACATTTCGGTACGTCCTTTGGAATATGTATTACTTGACTTATAAATAGTGCAGTCGTCTATCTAGCAACCTCGTGAATCGAAGGGCTTGAATCGTTGAAACTCGCCGAGATTTAAGAGGAAATCCATTCGTCGGGTCTATCGAGCAATTTCACGTTTTGGTGGACAAAATATTGTACCAGAAGTAATATAAAAAAATATTCAAATTCTCTTTGCATTTTTTCCAAGCTAGAGATGTTATTCATTAACTGTAGTAACACCAAAGTCCCATTGGAGCCTGTAAAAGACAATTTTTGAAACAAATAGTGCAAATACAGGAAAACATTTGTTGAAAATTTCAGTCCACTACCATTTCCCAATGTGTTCACTGTTTGGTGTTATTTCTTTTCACAAGATATCGAAAACAGTCCCATAGACAAATGCTTACTCGAACTGCTAGTGGATTCCTTCCTAAAAACAATAGTCTATTGTAGAAGTAGCGTTACTAGACTTACAAATGGTGCAAGCGCCTCTCTATCTCCACTAGTTGTTTGCGGTATGGTGTGATAACACCGATGTTGTTCGGTGTAACGGGGGTCTTTGTGATGATCTCTCGACAGAGATTTGACACTAGGTCGGCTTCCATTGCGTTCCATATTCCACTGAAAATGAAGGGGTTAATTCAATCCGGATTTAACTACCTCAAATGAAGTTCGGTTCACAAGTCCACAAGAAATAAGCAAAATAATCGTCTAGGTTTGATAAGCCTAATCTTTTAACTGCCAGAGATAATCACAGATTTTGGTTATTTTGGTTTGTTATCGAGCGGATGGAAATGGACTACGAATTGATCTTTTTGATTTCTTACCATGCTGAACTCTTTTCAAACTTGGATTTTTTTTCATATCCTTTAAGAATACTTATATAATGCCAATTTAAGCTCTTTTTTATTTCTAAAACTAAGTTGAAGTTGGGACACGTAGAAGCCATCAGAATATCTTAGAACACTATAGGATTGATGCACCTCAGTAAAAACAATGGGAACACAAGAATAGAACGAGAATACAATAGAACAATGAGGTGCACCAAGCCAATTCACCGATCCCCCATTCATTGTTATACCCCTAGTTACTGTTGCTACGTCGGACCAGCCAAATTTTATCTTTGGCATAGAGCGCGGAAAAGACACCGATTACAGGGAGGTGTTAGAAGTTGTTGCACACAATTCGGATTTTATATTTTTATCTTGAAAAGCTGAATAGTTATTGAAAAATCTGCGATATTCAAGATTGTTGCTCGGACATTTTGAATTCCGTAGGGAAAACTTCCTATTGTTTGCTATGAGTGGGCGGAGCTATCGTCAAAATAGGGATCGGTCTATAGCGTTAGATCTTAGTAGCAGCTGCTACATAACTGGAAGTATAGTATAGGATTCTGTGTTGTTTATAGACCGCTGGCCTAGTTTTAATTAAAAATTTATTTGGGCTTCGCGGACATGGCATGCACGAAGATCCAGGTGAAATAAACTTACCCCCTGTTGTCGTTAATTTCACGTCCCCTTACGGCGTCAAAGAGAGCGTAATGGACCTTGATGGGAAAGGGTCTAGTCTCCACCGAGCTGAAAAGGTAACATAAAATTGTTAAATGGTCTTTCCACAACTGTATATTGTGCAACTTACAGCTCACCTGGAAAATAAAAAGCACTTTCGGCTCATACGAGCCCTCGTTAGATGCCAAAATCCAGGTTCATTCTTGAAAGGTCAGTATAGTCACCGCTTCGTTCCATGTGGGACGGTGTTAAGGCTCGCACGCATGCGTCAAACGTGACGTCATGCGGAGCCGGCATCAGGTGCTTGTATACTAATGCCACCCCACCACCACCCAACCAAAGCAAGCAAACATAACAAGGAAACAAACACGAAATACCTGTAGTTTAGGATTGCGTTGTTATATACATGCTCTGATGGGAACTTAGAGATGTCTGGGTGCATCCGGTACTGCATGTTCAATAAATGGACTGGTCTTTGATTCCCTGGGTGAGTAAATAGCAGGAATGGAACATTAACAACAAATCCGTGGCATTGTTTTAAAGGCTGGTTTCAATAAGGTCTAGTCGTACCAGTCGACCGTGAAACAATGGATTTTGGAATTATTTTATTGTTTCACGGTCGACTGATACGGCAGATAAGACTACATGGAAACCAGGCTTTAAGGAAAATGTCACTGCAAACTTTTTCTTGGCAAACTTACTTGGCATAACTTTAAAGAACTTGTAGAGGCGATCAAACATTGATCGCGGATACAAAAGTTCCTTGGCTCTCTGAAAACGAAAAAAGGGTTAGAATGTTTGTAGCGTGAAGCAAAATTGGAAAATCAGCCACCTGATGTATGTATACAGGCTATGCAGTCACAAAAGCAGCAAGTCGGCGTACTGCTCACCTGAGACAAAACGGTGGCGGGAAGCTGTTCCGGGTCACCCACTAGAATCAACTTGGATGGTTTGTACTGGAGGGGGATAAGTATATCGATTTCGCAACATTGACATGCCTGGAATAAGAGTAATAAATAAAGCGGTTAGATCCCGTTCCCCTGAATTCCGCGTTAAATTTCTCTTGAAAAACGGCGTTAGTATTAGAGCGGTTCTTTTCACACTGCTCTCCTTTCGCGCAATCTGTCTGCCTGGCCGTAGTTATTTATTTCATTACCTCATCAATAATAACGCAAGAAAATGGGATCTTCTTTCCCGAGGAGCCCAGAATATCCTGCATCGTCCTGCTTCCACTGCCGCTCAAAGTACAGCACACAATATCGGCACGCAACAGGATGTCCTAAAAAAGTAAAACAAAGGTCAGTAGTTTTGCACCATATAATGGATTATATCAACAGACATAACTACAGCCGGAAAAATACCAGGCACAAAATCACTCAACTTGTCGCGCAACAATGTTGCGTTGCAAGTTTTGGATCGATGTTGCGCGTTTTTCGCTCGCATCAAAAGGGCAGTAGTTTGCACAATGGTGCATTATATCAACAGACAACTAAACCAGGGGAAATACGAGGCACAAAGTCACTCAACTTGTCGCGCAACATTGTTGCGTTGCAAGATTTGGATCAATTTGCGCGTTTTTCACTCGCGCCACAACTTGTCATGCAACAAAAACAATTGTTTCAAGTTGTGTTGCGCGAAGTAGAGCGCAGGTCCAGTTTGAACCACAAATTCTGACTTAATTGCTCGTTTTTCATGGAACTCTGTATATATAGAGGATATTACATGGCCGCGCTCACTCGTGAGATAAATTTTCAACACTCGAAGATAAAATTCGTATCTCCAAGCGGTCATGTAATGTTCTGTTTATTATATAAACATCAATGAAATACCAAATTCAAATTTTATTTGAGGTAAGTTTAAAAATCGAGCATTCAGCAAAGGCAAGTGTGATATTTTCACATGTGAAGATATCAAGTTTTCGCGCGGGAGATCACCTGGTATTTCATTGGTGTTTATATAATAAGACGCAATTCATAATATAATGTAATTCTGTAATATGACGCTCTGAAATCGAGCTCACGCACGGATATTGCCTTACGTCAGGTTACATCCTACTATCGTGGTTGATTAAACCATCTATCTATTACCCTGCGAGCAGAAGTTTCTTTCTGTCGGTCTTTTATTAGCTAGCAAAGTTGTTCGCGTGACTGGTATTTCACATTGTTGTTTTAATTGTTGGCCTCATCAAAGCCGTGCACAACTTCACGAAACGTTTGTTTCGTTATAGCGAGGCAATAGTATGGTACTTTTTGTTTTTAGCGGAGCTCCTTAGCGGCCGAAGGCACCATAGGTATCACAGGGAGAATACAATAGCTCAAAGTAGAACTCAGGTATACGATCGACTTCATTTTTCATGGTTCAGCGGTATTTCCCTTTGGGTATCGCTGGCGCGTCCGTGTCTGCGCGCCCCCACACAGGGAAACCAAGACCCCAACACAGAAAAATATGTAACCGGGAGCTCCGCTTTTTGCCAATGGCTAAATCTATATATTATTCTTGTATTCGTGCGGCGTTACTGATAGTCTTTACCGTGCCTAAATAGTGTGTGTATATGTATGTATTTGCGGCAAACAAACCCACGCCAAATTTCAAATCCGCGAATAACTTTGCTAGCTAATAAAAGGCTGACAGAAAGAAACCTCTGCTAGCATGGTATCAGCATTTAACACTAATGTAAGGAACGATCTGTCACGCACCTTTCGGATGCGCGTCTGCATACGCCGTTCATCTGCCGCCTTCTTTTTCTGCTTCCTGAGCCTCTGATCGACGCCCACTCGGTTTGCCGCTAAACGCTCCTTTTCCGCCTTTACGTCTGTTAGCTGAAACAAAGAATAAAACGAGAAAAATATAAAACAAGGGTGACTCAATCTGAGAGAACGAAGACGAACGTGCACTAATTATGTGTCTTGATTGGCTGTTGTTCGCTTCTAATCCGGCGGATTAGCGAACAAATTGCGCACTTTTTGCGTAAGGCACCAAAGTTCCGGTAGTTTATTGAAGATAAGCTAGGAAGCCACGTTAAATTTTATTCGTAGCGAAAGCTATAGAAGTTTTAATGCGAACCATTGTTTTGCCATTTTTGCCATTCTTGGAATCCTTTATTGTCCATGAGCTTTGCGGCACATCAATAGGAGGATCCTTGCTGACGTCATTGTTTACATTCTCGGAAATTTGAAACGCCGTTTTTAACTTTGAAAATGCAACGAAAAGCTCAAAACAAGTTTATTTTTCATTCTTAAACAGTCTTGACCTGTTTCCTTTCTTTCTGTGTCATTTTTCAGGATAGTTGAAGCTTTTCAAAATTGTGTGAAAATCATTGGGGCAAAACGCTAATTTGCTCACATGTTTCCTCTAAATTGAACGTTGCACCACGCGCTTAGAATTCGAGATATCAGCTTGAAATTTTCAAATTATGTTTTATTTACAGTAGTCTATTGATATTCAGAACGCATCATTTTATAGCTCCCTCGAACGGTCTGATTCTGAACATTGCTTATGCTAATGAGCTCAAAATGTAAACAAAGGATCCTCCTATAGGCCTCCTCGGCTTGGGCGTTATGTTTTGCCCATTTCAGAACCCGTCGCATTCCCATGAGTATTCTCTCATTGTTTGGTATGCTTCCATATTCATATATCCTTCGGAGCGTAGCAGAAAAAGAAAGAGAGAATACTCATGCAAATGCCACGTGATCTAAAATGGGAAACAATACGCCCAAGCCGAGGAGGTCTATTCCCACAGCTCTGTGGCACCGTTGTTCGTATCACTCTCTCAGACGGTCATTACCATTTGTTCCAACTCTACTGAAGTCTCGTTCTTGAGTTCCTCTTTGAGACGAAAGTGTTCTTTGTCCAACTTGTCCAGATCTACGTCCAGTCTGTGCAGCTGCTTTTTCAAGACGTTCACAGAAGTCGCGTTGCCTCCGGCTCCTCCTTGCCGTTTCATCTGTTCACGAACGATATTCTCGAAAGCATATGATTTGATAGACTCATTAAATCGAGGGCCAAGACGAACAAGAAGCAAGTCGCCACAGTTATTCGGAATGCTATCTGTGAACGAAAACAACAAGGATTAAGGCTGGGATCATATCAGGCATTAACATTTGTTGAGCTGGTTCGACATACCCGTTTAACATTTTTGAGCGGCCAAGTTAACAAGGCGTTTCCCCGTTAACATGCGCGTTCAACAAAAGCCAACCAATGATGTTGAACTAAGTGTTGAATGATTCACAACAAATAAGAAAATGATTTACTCGCATTAAGGTCTCGTGAAAGGTAAAAATGTAAAAATTCATAAAATGACTTTTTTCCCGAAATTCATTTGATACTAGTCCTAAAGTATATTTCTAAAACCTCAAATGACGCGTCAACTGCTTTCCTAGGCTTCCAATGCCCATTCTTTTGTATTGCCCGCCACTCATTTTCTGTAATTTGTGACTCTCCATACGAAAACCCGCATTAACGATTTCTGGCTCTTGACAGGTTTTCGTTACAACGCGTTGCAATGCATTTCAGTAGCATTGGAGAACGTTGCCAACGCGTTGGAAACCATTGATACTGCATTGCCAATGCATTTCCCTTTCGTTGAGAGCATTATGCCATAGCGTTGCAATGCTTTTGAAATTTCATTGAATTTCCGTTTTGCTCCATTAACATTTGTTGTCAACGCTTTGTCTAGTCTTGCAAGGTTATCATGCAATTAAATCAAACTAGATATCCGAAAGCGTGCAAAGAGCAAACATTGATAACCGAAGCTCGTACGTTTTCTGACCTCTGAAATCCACGGGAAAGGCTTGCTACAGAGGCTACTTTTTGAGTCTCATTTTCATTCAAACAAGGCACGAGGAGGAAAACTTGTTTTCCGTTGTGCCGGCGGTAGAACGCTGGAGAATTTTCTTAGAGAAGAAGCGCCTTCGACCTGAATACACGAGTAATTCTATATCTGAAAGTTAGAGAATAACAACAGCCGCTATCTGCAAATCATTCTGATGAAAACTTTGAATTGAAGCGAAAACTGTAACTATGAAAGTTTCCTTAGCAAAGGAAAAATGAAAAAGGATTTGTTGAATTGTTCGCTGAATCGATTTTCGTAGACTCATATCTTTCTCATATCTATCTTTCTTTGTTTGCCTAGAGAAGAATCGCCTTGCTGTCCGTTATCTCTTTGTTCGATCAGCCTCTTCCCCTCAGATAAATAACTCTTCATCTGAAGGCATAAGAGAAACCTCCAGCGCTTTATTCTTGGCGGTGTGTGAAAGAAGTGTTTCATTCAATGCGGCCGATACTGCGGGGAATCACTAGGCGAACGAAGTTTGATTGACGTCTACTAAGAACCAGTCGCGAAATGTGAAACAAATTCGCGAACGCACAGTTGACTGAGAATGAGTGTAATAGAGTGGTTTTCATAAACCCGTGGAACAAAGAGTAATAGTCAAAGTGTAATTAGTCAAACCAGGACAAAAGAGAACGAAGAAATTAGAGCGTATTGTACTAATATGCTAAAGTATATTCCACGGGTTTATGAAAAACACTCGGGAAGAACTAGTGTACATGAGATATCTGACACTTGAAGTGTATCCTTATTATCGCTGTCGGAAATGTTTTTTTGTCAAACTACAGTCGGTTCGATTACTGCTAAAGATGACCTCCGAGTGTTGAGAATCTATTATAAGCGTTGCAATTAAACTTAGAAGCATTTCACTGTTTTGAGAATCGTTGGAGATCGGATGACAATGCGTTTTGCAACGCGTTGTGAACCATTCCCACTGCGTTGAAGCGTTGTCAATGCATTGGTATCGCGCTGTAAAGCATTTAAACGCAAATTTCATTAATACGGGTTTTCGCGTGGAGAGTCACATTTAATAAACTTTACACGCGAATTTTTATTTTTTACTTGAAAAAGATTTTATGATAAATTTTGCGGCCACAAACTGTAAAAAATGCGACTTTCAACTTCGCGACCTAATATTTTCGTAAATATGCAAAATATCAAAAATCGCTGACACGGTTTTGCAGTTCATTTCTCCGAGATTAAAATCCGACAAAGTGTGAAATTGTGCAACAAAACGGTAGTGGTCTGGAGCTTCTCAAGTAAACAAGGTAGTTTTTAGTTCGCGGCCTTAAAAATACAAGAAAAAATTAAACTTCAATAAACTAAACTCTAAGATAGAGCAATATTTTAGCTTTAAAATGATATATAGCTGACTATCATAGCATAAATTGCGACGCGACGAGAATTGTTTTCCGAAGACACCCCTCACGGGTTTACAGAGACCTTAAGTGTCAGTCTTAGAAGCAAACGTCGAGGTGCTAGAAAAATGACCAACTGAATAACGGATCTTTAAGCATATGTAACTATAGTTTACATAAACTCTAGCATTACTATAGACAAAAATTGAACACAACGTTTAAGAATAAGACAGGATTACTGTATGTGTCCATTCCACAGTTCACTGCCTTCCTCATAACCCCATTATTACCACATCGTTGCAACAACTTGACCAACATGGCCCAAAACTGAACATGAGTTTAAAAATTAGACGGGACTACTGTTTGTGACCGTTCTACAGTCCACTACCTTCCTCATAACGCCATTATTACCAAATCGCTGCAACGACTTCACTACAGTTAGTCTTGTATGCAAACGACAGAGCAAAAATTGAACACGAAGTTTAAGAATGAGACCGGACAACTGCATGTGACCGTTCCACGGTCCACTACATTCCTCATAACGCCATTATTACCAAATCGCTGCAACGACTTCACTACAGTTAGTCTTCTATGCAAACGACAGAGCAAAAAATTGAACAGGAAGTTTAAGAATGAGACCGGACAACTGCATGTGACCGTTCCACGGTCCACTACATTCCTCATAACGCCATTATTACCAAATCGCTGCAACGACTTCACTACAGTTAGTCTTGTATGCAAACGACAGAGCAAAAAATTGAACATGAAGTTTAAGAATGAGACCGGACAACTGCATGTGACCGTTCCACTACATTCCTCATAACGCCATTATTACCAAATCGCTGCAACGACTTCACTACAGTTAGTCTTGTATGCAAACGACAGAGCAAAAAATTGAACACGAAGTTTAAGAATGAGACCGGACAACTGCATGTGACCGTTCCACGGTCCACTACATTCCTCATAATGCCATTATTACCAAATCGCTGCAACGACTTCACTACAGTTAGTCTTGTATGCAAACGACAGAGCAAAAAATTGAACAGGGAGTTTAAGAATGAGACCAGACAACTGCATGTGACCGTTCCACGGTCCACTACATTCCTCATAATGCCATTATTACCAAATCGCTGCAACGACTTCACTACAGTTAGTCTTCTATGCAAACGACAGAGCAAAAAATTGAACACGAAGTTTAAGAATGAGACCGGACAACTGCATGTGACCGTTCCGCTACATTCCTCATAACGCCATTATTACCAAATCGCTGCAACGACTTTACTACAGTTAGTCTTGTATGCAAACGACAGAGCAAAAAATTGAACACGAAGTTTAAGAATGAGACCGGACAACTGCATGTGACCGTTCCACGGTCCACTACCTTCCTCATAACGCCATTATTACCAAATCGCTGCAACGACTTCACTACAGTTAGTCTTGTATGCAAACGACAGAGCAAAAAATTGAACACGAAGTTTAAGAATGAGACCGGACAACTGCATGTGACCGTTTCACGGTCCACTACATTCCTCATAATGCCATTATTACCAAATCGCTGCAACGACTTCACTACAGTTAGTCTTGTATGCAAACGACAGAGCAAAAAATTGAACAGGAAGTTTAAGAATGAGACCAGACAACTGCATGTGACAGTTCCACGGCCCACTACATTCCTCATAATGCCATTATTACCAAATCGCTGCAACGACTTCACTACAGTTAGTCTTGTATGCAAACGACAGAGCAAAAAATTGAACACGAAGTTTAAGAATGAGACCGGACAACTGCATGTGACCGTTCCGCTACATTCCTCATAACGCCATTATTACCAAATCGCTGCAACGACTTTACTACAGTTAGTCTTGTATGCAAACGACAGAGCAAAAAATTGAACACGAAGTTTAAGAATGAGACCGGACAACTGCATGTGACCGTTCCACTACATTCCTCATAACGCCATTATTACCAAATCGCTGCAACGACTTCACTACAGTTAGTCTTGTATGCAAACGACAGAGCAAAAAATTGAACATGAAGTTTAAGAATGAGACCGGACAACTGCATGTGACCGTTCCCTGTCTACTACCTTCCTCATAACGCCATTATTACCAAATCGCTGCAACGACTTCACTTCAGTTAGTCTTGTATGCAAACGACAGAGTAAAGAATTGAACACGAAGTTTAAGAATGAGACCGGACAACTGCATGTGACCCTTCCACGGTCCACTACCTTCCTCATAACGCAATGATTACCAAATCGCTGCAACGACTTCACTACAGTTAGTCTTGTATGCAAACGACAGAGCAAAAAATTGAACACGAAGTTTAAGAATGAGACCGGACAACTGCATGTGACCGTTCCACGGTCCACTACCTTCCTCATAACGCCATTATTCCCAAATCGTTGCAACAACTTGACTACAGCTAGTCTTGTATGCAATCGGCAGAGCCCGAAATTGAACACGACGTTTAAGAATGAGACGGACTACACCGCTCCACGGTCCACTACCTTCCTCACGATGCCATTATTTCCAAATCATTGCAACGACTTGACTATAGTTAGTTTTGTTTGCAATCGGCAAAGCCCGAAATGGCTACCACTTCGGCACTTCGGACGTTTATCAACGAATTCCCTTTAAGTTGCAAGTACTTTTAATTCCATCACTCTACTTACCCCTACGATTCGGCCTCTCTACTGCTTCACCCTGGACATTTTCCTTGTTGCTGTTTCCTTTCTCCTTTCGCGGCATCGCCTTCAAAATCTTCCGAACGAGCTCATCGACTGCCTCGTTAGAAGGCGCACACAATAGTATCCGAGTCTTGTCAAATAGCTCGGATGGAAGGTTGTCCGTCTCCAAATTCTTAGGATGCTAAAAAGAGATTCAAAAAGTAGTATGTGTCTTTATATAGGAGATTATTTTGTTTACAGGTTGAGTTCATTAGCAAAAGCAATGTTCAGAATCAGACTGTTCGAGGGACCTATAGAGGGACCTACAAAATGATGAGTTCCGTATATCAATAGAGGACTGTCAATGAACATAATTGGAAAATTTCAAGTCTATTGTGCAACGGTCAATTTAGAGAAAACGAAGGTGCTGTTGGTAAACATATCCACCAAACCATATAAATGACTGATAAGACACGTATCAACAATAATTCTTGCGCAAGAGAAAAAGCCTGATAAACACTCACATTGAAAATCCTTGTGATCATCCCTACAATAGTATGCGACTTTCCAGTTCCAGGAGGACCTTGTGTTAAGTTAATCCGCGGTAGGGCGTAACTCTGATGGACTGCCTCGGCTGCTGTGGCAATAACACGCTCTTGGGATTCATTATAAACCTGACAGAGAAAAATAGTAGTGTTACATCCTATACGAACGTCGACGCCCTTTGGTGGCTTCCTAAAGGCTGGTTTCCATATATTCTCATCTGTCGTATCTGTCGCGTCAGTCGACCGCGTCTTAAAACCCATCTTTTAGAAGTTATTTTCAGCAACAGATAATTTGTAAAACTTTATAAGTATATAATGTGTAACCTTGTTAATACGTTGTAAATAATAGTTTGTAAATTAGTAATTTTTTATTATTTTTTAATGCTTGTAATTTTTAACGATTTTAATTTCCAATGTAAAGCACATAGAAAGAGGCTATATGCGCTATATAAATGTTGTATTATTATATCAACAACGCCAAGCAAGAGATTTCATATACCTTGTTCGCGGAAACAATCTTTGGGATTTCATTCGAGCAGAAGAACTGTTCCCCCTTGGTCTCAGAATGTCTCGAGCTAGTAAGCTCTTCTTAAAGCTGACCAGGCCTTTCCACTGACGTAGCATGGTCAATATTGACGTCACGAACTTGATCTCCATGACAACGCCGGCATCAGGTCGAAAGTGGGCACGCACGCGCAGTTTGATGGTTAGGTTGAACGTCTTCGATGGACTAGCCATATCTGTATATTCAACGAAAAAATGCCTTAATACGATGATTAACGAAAATTGATCATCATGATGCAGCTGTTTCAGGAGGCTAATCTACTACACTGGACAATGATCTGACTGGCTGATACGGTTTGACCACCCACTGGTTGTTTTTGACAGCAGTGGTACGTTACCTGAATCAGCAGTAGTTTAGCCCGAATGGAGTAAATACGCGTACCACGTCGGTTTAATTTAATATCAAGAAAACCTTTTCATTTTGGTACTTGTGGTAATATGTGTGGTAATATGTGTGGCAAATGCGGAAAATGCCATCTTCTTTCCTGTTTGCACTCACTGCTGCCTAGCAACTGTTCACGGAAAGAAATTCAATGGAGCGTTGAATGACAATGGGCAGTTGCACCCACTGTTGAGGGTGGGTAGTCCTACAGCAGTCTGGAATTGCAAGGTGGATACCCTACTAGAAGGTATCCCCTAAAATAGGAATTCTAAGGTGGGTAAAAGTAATTCCAAATTAACTGGAATTTCAGGGTGGGTAGGGACAGCAAACAATTTCCAGAATGAAAATAAAGACCTATTATTATTATTATTACTATTATAGAATGGGTAGCTGAAACTAGGGTCCTCGACAGAGGGGTTGGGGGGCAGATTTTTTTGCGACAGCCAAAATGACATCACCAAAGTGTTGCACTTTTCTCAACGTGGAATGGTATCCCATACGGTGGCGGTATAGTGAAAAGCGGTTCAACGCCTTACAGTGTAAAAAGTCATATGACTGGTTTGAGTTTGTTCTACCTAACGAGCAGATTTCCGATGAGTGCCAGGGTCAAATACAGCGACCTCTCGATAGGGGGGTACAGGGTTTTTCCTGGCACATCCCATTAGCACGTACTCATGCCTCACGAAGATTCTGACTAACGTCTGATTGGATGACTAAACAAAGACTCATAACCTCGACCAATAGGGACGCGTAGAAAACGAAATACTCACCCGATTCGCTGCAAGATGAATGTCTTCTTCTCACTTCATCATAGTCCACATTCTCAACGATCCCAAAACACCTGGAAACGCCATCTGCCAGAGCCACCAGGTCACTCTCCGCTGGCAAGAGCTTTTGGAGTTTCAAATCTTCGGCAACTCCATTAACGGTGCAGTCTACGAAAGTGTAAAGCCCACGTCGAGAAGCGCTGTCAACATTCGCTTGTAAAATAGGCTTTTTTCTTTCATTTTTTCCGTGGTCACCCAGAACCTGTGTTAAAACACGAATCAAAGATCAATCTTCTGCTAAAAGGGCCTGTTTTCAGAGTCTAAAGAGACCTTGTCGGTCACTCCTTTGTTATTGTTTTCATTTAATAATAAATGACGAGACCACGTGAAAATCTCGAAATAGCCATCTTCAAACAAAGTAGTTTTTCATTTAAGGAATTCAATTGAAAATATCGCAATACATTCCCTAAATAAGCAGATGGAAATGGGTGCTTTCTCCGACTCGGTATGTTGCTGGAATGCCATCCAATTCAAATCACCTGTCAATTAATTTGGTAGGTTATAATTGTTCATTTTGTAGATACGTACATGCACTTGGTCGTGTGTGAGAAATTGAACACTTGTCCTTCCAAATGAATCATCAGGTGATCTGAATTGGGTGGCAACAAGATGTAAACATCGTTAGCTGATTTGGCCTATTAAAGCGGGCGTTCTACTTACTTGATCAACAGCTTCCATCTCCAGTAAGGGGACAAACACATCAACGTACTGGTCAATGGAATCAAATGTCTTGGGAATTCTCCCGTTGTCTTCTATCTTTGGCGCGGCTGCTCTATCCTCAAGCATCGTAACTTTCCAAGATAACATCTTATACAACAGTCCATCATCTGCTAGCGTCCTCGTGGACTCAAGAATGGCCGGAGGCTCGGTAAAGGGCTCTCTGAGGGCCCGCCCTGGTAGGGAACTGGCGATAGGGGTTGCTTGTGGCATGGCCTCTGCTAGGGACACCACGGCTTGATTTGAGGTATCTCTCTGCGTAGAGGTACCCGATTCAGAACCGCTTAAGCCCTCTAAGTCTTGAGTCTTATAGTTACTGGTGCTATCACCAATTGAACAAGACATAGCGGAGTCTTTAGAGGACCCAGGAGCTTCCTCTAGTAGCTTCCATAGAGCAGCTTGACTGGTTTCTTCATCTCTTTGCGAGTCTAGGATCATATCCGCTTCTATACAGTCAACGGCACTTTCTTGAGACCCTAAAACGTCTTCGTCATCACTCTGGAGATCTCCATCCGAGGGAAACCACCGTTCTATGTAGTCCTCTGACTGAATCGATGACTGCGCTTTCACAGAGAGCTCATCTGTAGGTTTTGTTGGTGCTTCTGCTGTGTCTTCTGGCATTTCAACATCATCATCAGCTTCTTGGATAACATCGCTCTCCTCGTCCGAATTTTCAAGTGCTCTGTTAGAATCTAGTTTCTCCACCTGTACTTCCTGATTATCTAACATTCCCTCAACGTCATCATTTTCATCATCTTTTACATTGTCAACATCCTCACCAACGCCATCTTGCCATAGCTGATAATAACCAAAGCTCATATGATCTCTTCCTTCATACTTATCATCAAATCGCCTTTCGTCGTCTTCATTTCCATCACCAGCTTCCGTACTCATCCAAATAGTACCACTTGAAGAAGCGACTGGTTTATCATATGCTGCTCCGGTATCCTCTCCCCACCAGTCACCTTCATTATAGCTGGTATTCACGATCTTCATGCTGATATCATTCAACGAAAGCTCGGGTGAGGCAGTAGGGGCTTCATCAGTATCCGATACATGGGGTTCATGAAGGTCACTGTCTGTCTTGATCAATTCTTCATTACGATACTTGTCTACTTTGTTAACCCAGTGTTCATTAAGAGTGTCGTCGCCATTGTCGAAATCATGCTCTCCTGACGCAGTATCTCGCAAATCGTGTTCTTCATGAAATACCTCATCTTCCGGATCACTGATATCCTCATAGCTATTTAACATCGTAGTGGTCTCCTCTTTCCCCTCTGACGCCTGCGCTATCCTCTTGGTGATGTCGGCACCACATTTATCGCTTACTCTTCTCAGATAAGCATTTAAGTTGACATGCCCTTTGCTAGGACTTTTCACTGGTGAATCTATTTTCTTTAGTCTTTTAGTCCAAATCTTTGACAATGGTACATCCGAGTCATACTCGCTCTCTGAACTGATATCATCATACGCAGGAGTAACACTCTCATATTCAAGCTTTATGGGTGCTTCGGCGTTTCCGAACATAGATTGCGGTAGCTTTTGAGGCATTTCTTGGCGCTGGGAATTATCTTGCTGCATGTATTTTGCAAAAACGCTAGGTGGCGAATCGAGAACAAGGCTAGGCGTCCGACTTTGGGTATTTCTGTCCGATGACTGTTTATCTACACTTTGTAACATGCACCTATCAGCACCACTTCCTGGCAAACTATCATCGCCTGGCTCTGCCTTCACAGTAACGGTTTTATCTCTGTTCACTTTTTTGCCGTTTTCTCCTTCACGTGCGGCATATTCCTCATATGCCAGCAGCAACACAGAATCCTCAGAACTGTTTGAACTAGTAGGGGAGAACGGGCCTTTGATAACTGCCGATTGCTCAAAATTTGAATATGCGTCAATTAAATCAGCATCGTCCACTTCGTCTACAAATTCTTCAGGTTCGGGCTCAATTTTTATTTCCAAGGGAACAAATTGTTTGTCTTCTGGGGCCTCTGTTTTTATTACTATGCTTGAGAAGGCTTTGGAAGAACTCGTCACAGCTGTATTCTTCTCCGTGGTTAGGGAAAGGTCATCATCATCAAGAACAATCGGGTCCGTGCTGGAGTCGCCTAAATAAAATAAGGCAAAGAGACAATATGATCACAAAGGTACTTACATTTCGGGGCTTATATTTATTTTAATGAAAAGCAGTTCCTTTGATTAGTGCACAAAAATGACACAGGTTTGTTGGAATAGAAACGCGCCAATGAAAATGCTGGCAAGTTTGGAATTTAGATCACCACGGCGCTTGCAATAATACAATAGAAAA
The DNA here is from genome assembly GCA_033964015.1 of Scolanthus callimorphus. Classification (NCBI taxonomy): domain Eukaryota; kingdom Metazoa; phylum Cnidaria; class Anthozoa; order Actiniaria; family Edwardsiidae; genus Scolanthus; species Scolanthus callimorphus. Next base: position 28,011,986 of record CM066912.1, on the reverse strand, counting down.
TTACTGCGTTTCGTAAAAACAAAATAATTTTAATTTTAAAAACTTCAACATGAAATATCATTTCAGTCATGACTGCACTCGATATTATCGGTATTTATCTGTACACTTTGAGTTTCGAGTGAGTCAGCTACAATAGCAGTCACGACCCTGCTTTTCGGCATGAACATTTAACAGTATAAAATACCTCGAACTTTTGGCTCGAAGATGAGTTTGACTCCAGAGCACGATTTTCTGGCTTTTCTGGACTTGGGTTTCTTCGATGGGCTTTGTCGTGGGCTTTTTCCGCTAAGAGACTGCCTAAACTGAAGTCCTTTATCTTTCTTTGATAAACTACAAATAGAGTGAGCCATTCTCAATGTCAAGTCACATGCCTACACACTCTTTTTTGCAGCAGCAGGGACAACGACAGTAGCAGCAACAACAACAGTAACAACAAAAGAAGCAACAGCAGCAACAATCAAGTTGGTTTACTCAAAAACCTGTAGCAATAGCAGTAAGAGCAGCAACAACAGCAGTAGCAACTGCAGCAGCAGTAGCCAGGGAAATTTGTAGCCAGGGATTTTTTTGGTTATAAAAATTTGGGCCTGTTGATTTTCTTGGGTCCGTCAGACCCTCTTGTCATCTTTTTCCTGAGTATCCCCCTGTGAGCCGCTGCAACTGCAGCAACAGAAGCAGCAGCAACAATAATAGCAACAACTTTGTTGCTCACAAAGCTGGACAGCAACAACAACCGCAAAGCACAAGAGAAACAGGTTAAACCAATGGCATAAACCAGGCGCAACATGATACGAACAGACTGTTTAAGCCGGGAGCTTATCTACACCTATGTGTCATAAAGAACGCTTCACTTACCTGGTCTTTTTCTTATTTTCTCGCTTTGGTAGCAAAGGAACTGGTGTCTCCAAAGAGTCATCAGAATCTTCTTCTAGATCTGGTGTTTCATCGGATACTTTAACAGCTTCATAGCTGCGCATGCCAGAGCTCGTTTCGCTGCTAACAAGACTTAGGTCTTCCTCCTTTACATGTTCTAATTCGTATGGGGGCGCACTGATTGCATCAAGTGGTCCAGCCTCCGTACCCGCATCTCTAACATAGGGATCAATTGCGACGCCAGCATCACCACGTTTCGCGACTTGTACTTTCTCTTCCAAAACTTCTTCCGTACTAGATAAACTGGTTTTGCCAGTCTTGCCACGCACTACTGTCTCTTCCGCATCTGCTGTACAAACACCAGAACCACTAAAAGGTGGTGCTTCACTTACACGTTCGGTGACGATTCCAACATTTTCTCGTTGAGGAGCAGTCGAACTATTCCTGCTGTCAGATTCACTATCACCATGGGTTATCTTATTGATCTTTTCCGGGGCGACAACTTCTTCCCGTTGCTCGGAACTTGATATACTAGTAGTACTTTTCTTCGCTATAGAGTTTGCCACTTCTTGTTTTTGCTGTATGACGCTTGAAGATGTTGTACTCGTTGGCTTTTTCTTCGCTTTATTTGACTTTCTAGGTTTCAATGCCAGTTCATTTTGTTGGGTTAGCCAGGGTAACCCAACGTCAAAAGCTTTCTCTTTAGAACGAGCATTAGCCTTCGCATCATCTTTGACAAATTCGTTTACGATACTACGCTCAGCTGTTGCATGTTTTACTTCAATGTCCGAATCATTTATAAACTTCAGAGATGAAGTCCCTCGGATGTAAAAACCCGACTGCATTGTTTTCCGAGAACTTGACTTTGAGCTGGTTGTCTCACGTTCGCTTTCACCGTGACTTGATCTGTCCCTCAAACTACTGCTAGAAGATGTACTACTAAGATCCATTGCGCTTCGAGACGTTGAATAACCTGCTGACGCACTATTATATTGAGTGCCCAATGTAGATAAATGTCTCTTGTCTTGTAAGTCGCGTTGTGGAGTTCTGTTTGAAACAGAACGAAACTTTCCATCTTTGGTAACAAAACAGAAACGAAGCTTCACAGATTTCCCAAATCTCATCATCCTTTTGCGCTTTAAAGGCATTCTCTTGTAATCTACTTTGTTGATAACGACCTTTAAACGTTTAAGCTTTGGTTTAACTCTAGCTGGAATTTTACTTCTTGAATTTGTCGATGCGGAAGGTTTAGGACTTTCAAAAATTGGATCATTAACAGAGTCACTACTTTCTGGGAATGAACTTATGCCAATTCGTGAGTTTTCCTGAGTTGAAGATTTAGTAGTCTGAAATGTAGGCTCACTGCTAGAAGAAGTCATTTCTGTCGATGCGTTCACTTTAGGTTTTGCGCTTTTTGGTGAAGGTGAAGGAATAACAGATGTTGGATAACTGCTGCAAATCTTAGCAACAACGGATTTAAAATAATCAGCACATGAATCTGACTGCACTGACGCATATCCTTTTGACTTGGAAGATCTATCTATTTCAGTGGCCGAATCCTCAATGGAGTTTCTACCAGCAACGAATCGGAGATCCTTCTGCACTGAGGCCGATTGTTTTGACTTTGAATGTCTACCACTGCCACAAGCGTCCTCAATAATTGAGTTTCTACCAACAATGGCCCGGAAATCTTCAGCACACGAATTTGACTCTAATGGCATAACATTTGACTCTAATGGCATCACATTTCGTGAGGTAGAAAGGTTAGGCTCTCTGCTCTTAAGTCCACAGCACAAACATTTGATTGCAATGGCGTCACCTTCCTTGAGGAAGAAGGAGAAGGGCTTTCGGCTCGGAAATCTTTAGCACACGAATCCGATTGCAATGACACTACCTCTTTAGAGGTAGAAGGAGTCGGGCTTTCGGCTCGGAAATCCTCAGCACATGAATATGACTGCAATGACGTTACCTCTTTGGATGTAGGAGGAGTAGGGCTTTCGGCTCGGAAATCTTTAGCAAACGAATCTGACTGCAATGACACTACCTCTTTAGAGGTAGAAGGAGTCGGGCTTTCGGCTCGGAAATCCTCAGCACATGCATATGATTGCAATGACGTTACCTCTTTGGATGTAGGAGGAGTAGGACTTTCGGCTCGGAAATCTTTAGCAAACGAATCTGACTGCAATGACATTACCTCTTTAGAGGTAGAAGGAGTAGGACTTTGTTTATTAGCAAAATAGCCAACAGCAACCGATCTAGAATCACCAACGCAGGAACCCGATCGTTGTGAATTGTATTTCTTCATGTTCTCCTTAGCAGACGGTTGCTCATTGTTTGTAGCTTCTTCTTTTATTTGGATGAGAGACAACTCACGCCGCGCCACTGAAGGGCGTGGTCTTGGTGGGGTAGGAGGCGGGGATAGAGGTGCTCGAGGAGGTGTCCTTGTAGTCTGTAAGAAAACAGTGAATGTTTATCTTGAGACTGTACTATACAAATGGAGTGCAGTTCAAGAGGGCTCAAACTTCACGGTACGTAAGAAACGTTTCCTACAATTCTCAATCCCTTTGGCTGCACATGAATATAATGACCACCTTTTTTCTAACTAGAGGTCGTAGAAATTTAGGTAGATAGATCCACAAGCGACCAGTATGTTGCAGATTGAAGCACTGGCTGAGTTAACAAACTTCTGGACTGACCTCCTAATTTGAGGTATAATAAACTGTATATCATGAAGTCAGAATACTACTAAAGACCAGATAATGAAAACAAATATGAAACATGAATATGAAACGCCACCTGCATAAGAGCAATGAAACACTAGCATATAAAACCATTCTCAACTGTTGATTCTATGAGCTAAATACCGCATGCTGAGGAACATACCAAACAAGTCAGAGCCAGTCAAATTATTGTACCTGTTTGCACCCAAATTTCAGCGGCAGCTTGAGAAAGCAATTTCAAACCCTACGCAAGACTGCAAGGCAGCTTGGAATATACAGTGTCTACATGCCTTCTTTCATCGCATAGAATGAAAATAGAATGAGAAGACCAACATAGCATTTGTCATAGCACTTATCATGACACTCCTTACTACTAAGTATGACAAAATCTTGCTAGTGAAGAGCATGATTCCGGTCTCGAGGCTGGTAGCACTTGACAGCGCCTCATCATTAGCTCGTTTTACTGCGGGGTCCAAGCTTGCATCTGCGTCTCGAAGCAGCTGTTTCAAGGTTTGTTTGGCTGGGACTACAACTGATAAGAAAACCTAAAACAAAATAATGTAGATCAGAAATCAAAGAAATAGAGCTAACATCAGAAAATTCGATGAACTTGGTTTTCTTTTATACGCTTGGAAGAAGGCCATAGAGTGAAAATCATTACGAAAACCTTGCACCAGCATTAGGGACAGAAAGTGAAATTTCTAGATCGGGAAAGGCTATACATCAAATAGTTGACCTTTGCTTGGAAGGCATACCGGAGTGGAGTGGAGTAGAGTAGAATAGTTTATTTGTACACTAATCGCCTATGAGCATAATGCCTAATCTTTGCAGATCATTTGTCACCTTGTGATGCACTGCGTTTTTAGCCAGTACTGCAACCCGCACTAGATCCTCTACCCAAAGCTCTCCTGTAGGACGTAGCAGATTGGTCTTCACGTTCTTGCGCAGCATGACATGAACCATATCCAGCTTCTTGAATAACACCTCATTACAGGATATACGGTTTCTTGGGATTTTACCTTAAAAACAATTATTCCAAAAGAAAATTTCAAACTTGGGAAGTTCAATATTCATATTGAAGGGTCCTGGGGCCTGAATGGGGAGTTCTAGACTATTCAAATCAGCAAGGTAGAAAAAGAAAAACTTTGGATAATCTATTAAAATTTCAAAACAAACTTTTCAGCCAAACAATTCTTAGATGTTTAACGAAACGGGCCCCAGATCCTTTACAAGCCATCTAGCCATTACTCTGATCTGTAATTACTACCTGCGTGAGTAAAAAATTCGAATTTAACGCATACAGAAATAGGACCTTGTCACTTGCCCAAAGTTAACATGAGAAGCAACGTTTTGGTCACGACTGACAATGTGACTATGGTATTTACGAAGGTGAAGTATGCAAGGAAAGTACGTTTATTCTGGGACAAAACGAATAATCAACTACCAATACTCAATTTTATTATTCTTGTTGCTAAGAGTGTTGTTTTTAGATGCTGTCTCATTGGGATCAAGCCAAATTTCGACATTTTCAGCAAATGGAATATTTCATTGCAAACCAAATTGGCACTGAAAAACTGTGCAAAATGGCAAACATTAATTTAAATGCTAAAATGAATTGTAGGGCACGAGCATAGGCTTTTTTCTATTTTTGTTTGGGTGGGATGGGGGGGGGGGGGGAGATTGTTTGGAATTTTGTCTGTCTGTTTGTTTCTCTTTATTTACACATTACTATATATATTGTACATTAATATGCTGTTGTATCATTCTTTATCATGTATAACCATGTTGTCTCTGTATGTGTTATTACCAAATAAATAAAAATATTATTGAAAAAAAAACATGAGGAGTGAATTAGCAACTTGAAATTGAAATTGCGTTTTACAAATATTGCACAATTTTCACAAAGATTACTCAAAAAAGTTGTGACCATATGGTTGCCGGCGACTAGAGTTATTAGGGTTTGGCAAATTGCAACTTACCATATTACAGTCTGTAGGTTTTTAAAAAATGCCCTGAATGACTAAAAAATGCCAAATTGTAAATCCAATTCCATCCACTCGATGACAGTCATTGACAACTAAGAGACTTACTTGCTTGTTGGTGGAGGTAGCGAATAACATTAGAGATATAGCCCTCCATGACATCTCCATAATCCAAAAGGGATATGACAAAGGGCCCGAACCAACCAAGTGCAGTTTTGGGTATGCTACTAGTTGGAAGACTTCTAGTAGAGCTCTGGAAAAAGACAAAAAAAAAGCAAAAATAGTGAAGAAAAAGGTTTGAATTTTCATGGCGCTGTTAGTGTGCCTTGTTACAGGACTGGAAATTGGAAACTAAATGTTTCTCAATTTGGACTAAAATTCATGATCCAAAATGTGACCTCGTTTTTTTTCTTAATTTCCAGCCCTGTGTTAAATTCCTAGAATAAGGTAGTCTGAGAAAGCTACTGTAGATCTGCTAGAGTACCTGAGACCTCTGTGGTGGTATCGTATCTGTGTCCCCCTCATCCTTAATGAACATACTAACAGATGCTGCCTCAAATTTCTTCATCTCTTCCTTAAACATCTGATGCCCAGTGATGACATCAAAAACAGTTGCAGGATGGAGAAGGCTCCACAGTCTAGAGCTGTATCTTTCTAATATGATCACAAGGCACCTTAAGGCCGGCCAGAATGTTGATTCTCCTGGAAAATGATAATGATAGAGCAATGAAGACAAGGTTATGCAAAACCAGTTCATAGTAGCCTGGGCACATGTTGAATTTTTGCCAAACAACCAGGGCTGAAAATCCTAGACCAGGCCGCTTTGACAGGTACAGTATTTTCAAACTGGGCCAAATGAGTTGTGACACAGCCTTGTTTTTTTGATTTGGAGAAAAAGTGTTTTTACCTTCAGTAACAGACCCTCGGATGGTGTTCATGATTGTGATAGGCAATTCTCTACATCCCTCAACACCAAAGAGCTTGACTCTAACAGCTTCGTCATCCAGTTGAGACAATATCCTGCACAACCCTAGCCAGTATGCTCTCCGAACAGGGATCAGGTGAGAGGGCAGGAGGGTAAAACCCTCATGAAAGAGAGTGATATTCTCAAAAAGATTGATCAATGAGACTTTGACGACCCACTGAATGGTTTCCTTTACATGTACATTGTCAAAGTCATCAGCAGACAGTGGCTCGAGATTATTGACAGCTCTCTCACACCACCTACGGACCTGGTAAAACAGAAAGCAAAATATAAGTTTTTCCCTAGATGGTATGGTTATGAACTCTGTGTTTAAATGTACATTAGTGAATTCCTGTATAAAAACAAGCAACCATGCTTTATCGGGTGATATAGACACAAGGGTGCAGCCAGAGCATCTATTATCCCTGATACAGCACAACTGCAAGTTTTTTGTACTACTTATAAAACATGACAATATTACAAATTAAAAGCCTCCTCTATGGTTATAATTTTATTTGAGTTTGAGAATGGTTCTTAAAGAGCATGAATGCATGGGCTTGCTTCTCCTATATTGACCATGGTCACAGTTCTCTGAAGTTTCGAATAAAAGTACAGAGCAAAATAATAGTACAGAGTGGAAAAATACAAGTAAACTAATAATAGTATAGAGGAATACAGCCGATTGCGTTTGAGCGTTTTACCCTAACAGTTCGCACGTTATGTTTGAACGTTTGAAAGTTGCGTTTCTAGGAGTGAAACGAGACGTTTCTATGGCGAATCAAAGAGTTCTGTCCTCTCTGATTGGTCAGTGAAAAATACACATGGCGGTTGCCCTTGGAAACATCCGACTTTTTGTCTCACAACGCAACTTTCAAACGTTCAAACGTAACGTGCGAACTGTTAGGGTAAAACGCTCAAACGCAATCGGCTGTAATAGTATAGAGTGGAGAAAACACCATTTTCGCGCTATTTGTGAGCAAATCCGCTGACACGACAACTTACAGTCTGTCTAGTTTCCAGTTCTTCAGTGAATTGTACACATACCTGTGGATTGGGATGAATAAGTAGAAGATAAACCCCTGGTAGTTTGTCATTAATCGACAGCTGGCTTGCATGGTTAAGAGCTTGAAAGGCTCTCACAAAGAGTCCGGCCAGACAGTGATCAAACAGGAGACGAGGAAAGTGTAGGATCTCCTGGACTGGAACAAGGAGCTTCCCCACGTTCTCCATTCCTCCAGTAATGGTAGGCTCAAGATGTTGAATTTCTACTTCACCAAGAACCTAAAGCAGGTGGAATAGAAAATGTATTAATTACTTTAATAACAACTTGGTTCCTTGTGAGCTTCACTTGTTTCCTCTGCACAATAAAATACTTTGATTTGGACTTATACAGTGCTTGTGATTCACCCAGCGTATAACATGATAGTAAACTGCATGCATAAAATTGCAGTCCGCATCTTAGGGATCAGACATCCACATCTGTAAACCACATTTGAACATGGACCGATATGGATATTTGCAGTATATATGCATATACTGTGCATACATTTACATTTATTTATTTATTAGCTTACATCCTGAACACTATTGCTGGCCGATGGCTGAAGCTGTACTCTAATTCCATTCAGTGCTCTTGTTATCCAGTGAGTTAGTCTTTCCACATCTGCCTTCCATAGTGCCTGAAAAAAAAATTCAATCATGTTGGGTCACTGACTCCTACTCTGAGGTCACCAATGTTTGTTTTTTTGTAATTAATGCAAAGAAGGGAATAATGACTGCTTTTTGTGTAGTTTGTCCTACAAAGCATTGTTTATACTTTTTTAAGACCATGTGTCTGACCTGCATGACAATGTTATCATGCCCTTGTAAGCTTGTGGGAATGAATAAATAAATGAATACTGCAATAAACTTTAAGAGTATAACTGCCAGTTTATTTCTGGTACCTTAAGCAATAAAGGGGGGACTATTTTTATTGCAGGATGGATTAAAATTCAAGTAGATTGAGACAGATTCATTCCCCAATGAAAGAGAAATCTCCTTTGCATTGCAGTTTTGAGGCTAAAAATAGGCATCACCCAAGTTGTATACAGGGTCTTCAAGATAAGAGAAACCCTGTGCGATCTCTAGATTTACCTTCTCCCTATGTGGCTGCACTACCAAGAGCTCATCCTTAATGCGATGATACTCCAAGACACAGTCTTGGCAATATAGCAGATCTAGTAAAACGTCATGGGGCCATTCATACCAAAGTTTCTCACTGAGTGCAGGGAAATGATCCTGCATCCATGCCGTACCACTGCACCATTCACAATTTCTCTTGGTGACCAGATAATCTGGAAACCTAGAACTGTCCTGGAAAATGTATTGATAAGAATTTAGGTACAGGTCTGGTGAAAAGATAATCTGGAAACAGAACTGTCCTGGAAAATGATGTATTTTATAATATTTTTAGCATTTTACTCAAGTGGAGTAATTTGAATAGAGCAGAAATGAGCTTTCTATGAATTTCTAACTTCACAATTTATGAGAAAAATTTATATAAGCTCAAGATTTTGTATTCAAGTAGTCCTATTCAAGTAGACAAAATTCCAAATATATGATATCGGGAATTAAATGATGAGGTAGGAGAAGAAACTATAATTTTCTTCTCCTACCCCATCATTTATATAGCTCCTGTATGTGGAGCACACTCCGGCAGGAAGGAACCACAACTCTCCACTTATCTGATATCCGGAAATATGTAGCTAATTGCATGAAATCCCAACTGTAAGTTATTCCTTCATTTCTCTCCTCAATCATTATTTTATTAATATCACAAAACCCATGTTATTCTTTGTATAAGGCCTGTTTAAAACATTGCACTTCTCATCTGCCAAATGTAATTTCGGCCTGCGGCCTCATGGGCTATTGGCCCGTAGCCCTTTCGGGCTTGAGATCTAATTGTTTAAGTATTTTTACCATCTGTGATATAAAGTGAAACTATTTCCAAGCCCAAAATAAGTTTCAGGACAATTAGGTTTGGCACATGAGAAGCAGGACGTTTGAAATGGGCCTACCGTGAGCAGAGGCTACAGTGAAAGCTGGGTTTATAGACTGGGTTTATAAACTGTTTTCTTGTTTTCTTTGTCCCTGTTCGTGCGCTTATGCTCGCTGCTGTATTAACTACATGCCAACTGTCCAACGCCTTTTGATGCCCAGAGGATTCTCGTAGCCAGAGCTCTGCTAACAGCCACTGACGCATGCGTATTAATAAATTACCTTTTTATGCCTCATCATTATTTGTAGAGCGTAGAACTCGAACGCATAAGTTGAAATGGCAACTAGCAAAAGAATGTTGGTACCATATAGCCAGATACCTTTTTAAAAAGCAAGATAAAGCTGGTTTAATTTGCGCATGTGCACCGTCTCAGCCAATCAGCGAAGGCCCTGAAATGGCTGTTACCAGAGCATTTCCCTACATGTACTTTTTATCTTCCTGTATTTTTCTTTTATTGTATTCTTGAGGTTTTCAACTTCACAAGTTGCCTCTTCAAAACACAGAACAAAATAGAAGTGGCCTCTGCTAGCAGGGAATGTGATCCCTTGCTTTTAAAATCTTCACAATGTTCTGTCAGGATTTTGAAGTGACATTTAAAGTAGGTATCTTTCATATGATTGTAAACCAGCTGCTATACTTAGAATGTTTACTTTTGGCACAATGAAAATCTAACCATTCTCCCAACTCCCAAAGAGACCCACTGTGGGAATTGGCGTGTTTTACGCGCCAACATGATAAAATATGACCCACGTGTTGGTAAGTTTTATGGGACGTTTTATGTCATGTATTTTTTGCTGCTCATCCCGCAAACCGGTAAAACAGAAATCCTCCTTTTAATGAAAATTGCAAAAATATTTCACTTCATTTCTTAAAAGCATAATATAACTAAATAAAGATATCAAAATGTTTGACGTCGCACTCAGCATTGTTTGGCACAAATCATAACAATATCTCAAATAACTTTGAGCATACTAAGAACAAATACAGCCTTATTTTGCTAAAGTGCATAGTGAATTCAAACAATTGATATCCTAACTTCTTCTAAAATTAACCCGGAGCAATCTCCAGTTATAGAAAGCGTATTTAGTGAACTATATACCGGCTTTCCAAAGATCGCAATAGAGAGTTCTTACCGTAAGTTGAGCATCAAGCTCCATTTGGATTTACAAGAAGAAACAACGCTGCACGATAACTAACGCGTTTTATGGCAAGAAGGATGAAATTCTGCCCTAAATTCTGCTCCATATATGTAAATTTGAGAGCTTTACACATTAATCAAGGCGAGAAGTTTTCGCCTTTACTCTTTTTGGCGGGCATTTTTTTAAAGAAGCCCCCAGCTAACCACCGGCCATTTTGTTTTCACGGGTGACTGGCGAGCCGACTAAAGTCAGAAATGTGACGTCACTGACATCACGCAACATCGTGTGTCACGTGGTTCTACAATGACTGTAGGTACGCGTGACTGCATCTCAGCCTCTTCCACGCAGCTTGCCATTTGTTCATGCAAACAAATTCTGCTTGAAACCAACAGCAAACATTCCCGAATGGGAGAGTGGCTCACTGAGCTCACAAGAGATATTTTTTTTGCGCGATTAGATTACCGAACCGCGGTCGGCGCAATCCGATACGATACGATCCCAGAGCCTGACGATCCTTTTACGAGTTTGGATGAATCATCGCCGCCTTTATTACAAACAGCATGGAGTTCCCAGTTCTAACGATCAATGGACTTAGAAAAGTCTAGAAGTCAGCCCCCCACGCTCGAGGTCCTGCGCCTCGCAGGCGATCACTATTTAAAGTTCCAGCGATTTTCGCGGCCGCGAAGAGCATGGGAGTCCCGCTACTACTTGGGTTACACGACAGGGATTTTTTGACACGGCTCGGATAAATCCTCCCCCATTAACATAATTTTCCAACCCCTACCCTGAAATTAAATAGAGTGTATGTCGTTGTTACAAGGCAAGATGGTGGGCCACTGAAGCATGCGGATCGATCGACGGAGGTGCGTTGGGTGTGGACGCACCACCGGCTCTTTGCAATACACAAATGGTTTCAAACGGCACAATGTAGTCCTAAAGGCTCTAAGTTCTAGTAGCCCTATTGACAAATCTGGCTCTTCAAATCAGAAACGCTTATAACCCTTTTCAAAAACCTGGATCAGCCCCTGCAAGCTATATAGGGAGGCCTCTCATCACAGTTTTGACTTGGGCGTTAAGCCCTGGCCAAACGAAACGCAAGTTCACGCAAGTCGATGCAAGTTGTGACTTGCACAGACTTGCGCTCACTTGCGTTGAGGTGGCCAAACGTTTTGGGACTGTTTTGGTGCTTTGCGCGCGCTAATGACGATATCATCACGCCACTTTCGAACACTAGCGCGCGATCAAGCTAGTGTTTTTCTTGGTAAAAAAGACAAGAAAAATAAAGAAATCTCACCCAGATTCTTGTAAATAATAGCTAGAAATATAAGTGCAACATTTTCATGACTTATTTTGGTCATAGTACTTAGTACATAGTTAATTTGGAAAACGAAGTAAATTGGAAACTTGCATCAACTTGCGATGTGGTGGCCAACGAGACGCAAGTTGCGTAAAAATTTGAACATGTCCAACTCAGGTAACTTAAGGCCTGGGCGGAAGCCCGATCCAAAATGGCGGACGTAAAACTGAGGGGGGTGGTCCATCTCTAAACCAATGCCTCTGAGGGATCCAAGCAATCTACATTTGAATACCTTTGATCATTCTCAATCATTTCCACCAATGTTGGTCTCTATGGCAACAAATGCATGACCTCTGACCTTAAATTTAACTTCTAAGAAAATGGCCTCTGCATTCAATGGGGATATGTGAAATCGTTCTCCAGAGTGCATTATAGTGTTTGTTATATAGTGTAGATTATTGATCCAACGAGGATGGCTGGAAATGTTTTTTAGGATAGCTTTATTTGTGATGATGTAATATGATACCTCTCCTTTTCTTAAAATGTGGATAACTTGGACACCCATCCTCGTTGGAATGGTAATGTACGCCCGACACTGGTCATAATAAGACCCATTGTGAAACCATTGGTATGACCCCCATCGAATGCAGAGACCTGAAAGAAAATTTCGCCTTTGTCACGCTCTTACAAGTCACGCAACCCGTTGACATGGTAACCAAATACATCAAATGAAACGTCTCACTGGGTGTACCAACCTTAACGAAAAACATTCTACAGAAGACATTTTGTACAACCTAGAGAATTTTTTTCAGTATTTTTCCTATTTTTTTTAAAAACACCCATGCCTTAATATACCTGAGAAAGTGGACGCAAGTCAACACAAGTCATCGCAAGTTGCTGGTCAAACGAGTGCAAGTCGATTTTTTTTTTCTTTTCTGCTTGAGTTGTGCTTCAGACCACCGCCTCGTCCCCGGCGTTCCTCGTATGCAGTGATATGGTAAACCGCTGAATGAATGTGCGCGGGCTCAAACACTGCCAGAGACAGGAAGCCCGCCCAGAACGGCAGGGACTACAGGCTGATAAAATACTGATCATCATCAATTCTTAAGAACACACTATTTAATTTGATTTTTTTTACATTTTGTTCTAAAAATACACACTGACCTGGCGCAAGTTGGCTCATCCTCGGAGGGCGTCGCGGGATAGTAAACGAGGCGCGCGACAGTATCGAGACAGTTGACAGTAGATGGGAAGGGGGGAGCTCCCCCGGGAGCTTCCCACCAAGCCCTCTACACCACCGCGAACGTCGTTCACGATCCCGCAACGCTCTCTGACATCCCAGAGGATAAAAAGTTATGTGCCCGTCTATTATTGCCAATTATTATATAGACACGAGTGTTTTACTGGGAAATACGCCACTCGTAGATCTCATACGAAGCTACATCCGGGACCTGCGTGACATATTTTCCATATCCTCACTAGTGAGGATATCGGTCAAAACAAAAGTGCTTGGAAATTAATTTGGAATAATTTTTTCTGGTTTGTCTATATAATAAAAAGAAAATTACACGGTGGCTTGAAGATATGAGTTTTATTTTCTCGTGTCAAAAACAATATTTTACTCATTCGCTGCGCTCATTCGTGAAATATTGTTCTTCCCACTCGAAAATAAAACTCATATCTTCGCGCCACCGTGTAATATCCTCTATCTATCCTACAACTTCTACCGTGCGACGCGCGCTGTTGGGGGAGACTTCCAACACAGGCCGTGCAAAGCATGCTCATAGCGTTTACTAGTAGCATTTCTCTTCCCATGAGTACATCCCTTTTTTGTAAGAACCACTTCTATAAGCACGTCAAGGTAAACGCAAAAAAAAAAATGCTATTAAAAAGCCAGTATCAGCCACTCGTTCGTTGTTTTCGTTCGATATTAGAAGAATAATTAAGTGTAGAAATATCTTAATAAACATCTAATTACAAAGTTTCAGACTTGATTTGCCAACTTCAATCGAGAACACTGCTCTATATTCTCTAAATTAGCCGATGGAAATGGATGCTTTCTCCGACTTGGTATGTTGCTGTGCTGTCGAAATGGCGGCTGACACAGGCTCATTAACCATAGTGCATTTTACCAAACGACGATAAAATAAAGTAAAATTTACCTTGGACGAGATGCAATATGAATTAAATTTTCAGATATAAAGAAAATTAAAATAAAAGCAATAATTATCTTAACCGCCAATGTCAGTGGGATCTCTCTTTGATGTCTTTCTTTTGACGAAAATCAGCATTTTTTGGTGACGCAGAATTCAATTTGTGTAGAAAAAAAGGAAAAGGTGTAATTAGTATGACGCACAATCGCTATCTAAACTAACCTCTAACAATGACCCCTATGGATATTTCAGGGTCAACAACAGACCCTGTGGAAATTGCAGGTTCCTCGATAGGGGTAACGGATATTAAATAGTAAAAACCATTAGAGTAGATTTCGTATGATTGAAGGGCCGCGACTGGCGCGGCGTGGTCGCGGTCGCGGCAAGGAACCTGGTCTGCTGTAGATACGGAATGAAATCGCGTAGTCGTGACACTTTTCACAGTCATACGAAATCTGCTCTAGTAACCTTTGTTGAAGTTACTTTCCTCAGGTAACTTGTTTTTCTAAGGCCTACGGCAAACGCCGAATATCAGCCGCTCTTCTTCTGTCGAACCTTTCCTTTTTCAAAGGATGGCGCTTCATTATACTTTATAATCTTGAGAAATTTCTATTGTTTTGAAATGGAACGGCGCGACTCTGGCACGGCGTTTGCCGTAGGCCTAACAAACTACTAGCACACTCTTGATCTACTAGCGCACTTTGTGGAAGGTAAATTTCTAATAAATACCTTCCCTTTAGTGCTCATTTCTAAATCTAATTCATTAAAGACGAATTCTCAAATAAATTCCTGAATAAAAACAGGCCACTCTTGTTTCAGGAGATACTGCGGTTTTCATGAAATCCTGCGAACCCTCCACCAAACGAAAGCGTTTTCGTGTCTGTCAGTCAAACGTCAAACACCGCCGTCAGTTTTATCATGGAAATGCTTTTGGAGCTCGAAAGTGTTAGGTAATCTTTTGACTAGAATTGGAAATCTAAAACAATGACTAGCCTGACAATTTTATAGTCGTTTAAAACTTGATGGACGCCAAAACGCAGTTTAATGATTGGTAATTTAAAGTTGGAGTTTGCATAGTTATGAAAATCGCAGTAAACAAATTAAAACAGAAAATTGTGCAGGACTCGTCGTGTGACCCTAAATAAAAGTATTTTACATAGAACCGAAATTTAAACTAGTAATTCCAGTGTTTCCCAGTCATTTTAGTGTTTCCATTATTTTCCAGTAATTGCCAATTACATCTTGGTTTGGCCACTCTCAAAGTCGAAAAGTTTGATGATGTCTGTCAGGCTCTCGTCGATCCTCTTCCCGAACGCTTTCGCATCCTGTCGTGAAAACAAAACGCACGGTTACTATTTACGGCCTATTCTCTGGCTTACGAAACAAGGCAACTTGCACACTACACTGCAAAATAACGTGTCAAAAGATACATGTAGTCTACATGATTTGTTAAACATCGACGGCAAAATTGCCAGAATTCGATTTATCAATAGGAACGAATTATTTGGTATGACCAAATGCTTGCTGTAAATATGTGGGGAACTGCAGTCCAAAACAACACTAATTCAGATGCTCACACTTGATGCGACAAAACGCCATAGTGAGGAAGCTACCATACCCACGTGATCAGGCTTTAATACCGGGCGCGTGAGACCGTTTGCTTTGCCTCACTTAAGTACTGTAGTCCAAAACAATACTCATTCAGTTGCTCACACTTTGATGCGACAAAACGCCATGGTGAGGAAACTACCATACCCATGTGATCAGGCTTTAATACCGGGCGCGTGAGACTGTCTGCTTTGCCTCACTTAAGTACTGCAGTCCAAAACAATACTCATTCAGTTGCTCACACTTTGATGTGACAAAACGCCATGGTGAGGAAACTACCATACCCATGTGACAAGACTGTAATATACCAAATCGGCTGTTTACATCTTGTTGCCTCTCGATTCAGACCATGTGATGATTTCTTTGGGTGGTTACAATTGTCAAACGTTTCTCAATCGACCGAGTGTATGTGCAGAACTAACAAAAGTATCCAACCAAAGAAATCATCACATGATCTGAATTGGATGGCAACAATGTGTTCTATTGACTGTATTAAGGGCCGCCTCACCCTTCCCATAATGCACTGCTTCGTCGCCATTTTCGATACCAAAAAAAGCTTTATTAAGCAATTATTGGATGAGGTTTTTGTGATTTCCAGAATAAACAATGTCGAGACAGGTGGAATCAGGCGAGGCCGTGAGGCCGAGCCTGATTCCATTGGCATTGGCGAGACATTGTTTATTCTGGAAATCACAAAAAAAACGAATTCAATAATTGTTTTATTATACATTGATTCAGTAAAAATACTTTTTTTTCTGTCAAGCAATTTCTTTTACACAAGCGCCTTGTTAGATAGGGAAAAATTCAAGTGCTCTAGTCCCATTATGCATTGCGCGCGTAGGATCAAGAATCAGCTAGCTGATTCTTGGAGACCCCCAAAGTGCGTGATTCCCAAAGTAAAGCGCGCGCTTTTAGCCAATCAGAATCGAGATAGTGAGTACAATGTATAATAATTTTCCATGTCAGCTTGGCGCATTTTAGAATTCCATGCAATGAATAAAGTAAACAAAGCAATGTACCGTGAGCAGGGTTAGAATTAATGGATTCCTAATTGCTCCTTTACCGTGTTTCCAGCGGATTTCTTGCACGTGATGTGGAAGAACAGCAGGTCTTCGCCACCGATGATGTACGAGACACCATAACCATCGTCTGCAACCTAAAGCAGAGAAGAGTATAATATCGCTAACCACAAATGTTTATGTAAAGGTACCTTTAACATAATAATGGGGAATTGCCTTGATATAGCATACAAACAAACTATAATTTAGATTAGTACAATCCCTCAAGCGATTGGTCGAGACGTTCGTTATGTTTCGTCATAATGCTATATTCCCTATATTCTATATACTTTAGTGTCAATTGCCTGTAATTCAGCGTCCCCACTGCAAAAGGCATTAATAAACTATATCTATCTATCTATCTATTATTTCACCTATCTTCTTAATAGTCATCAAGACCACGTCGAGGTGACTATTCGCCGATTTTCACGGAGCCTGAGACGACTCATAAGTGACTCAGTTTTCGCAATTAAAACAAAGCTCTCTCGCGCTCCTGCAGGTGAATATTACATTGAAAGCATTGGGGATCGCGCGCACACTTTATTACTAGAAGCTCAATATACGAATAGTCATCAAGACTACGTCGAGGTGACTATTTAACAATTAGACTACGAGTTCGAGTTTTATATGAGTCAATAGATAGTTAACGAGGCGCGTAGCGCCGAGTTGACTATTTGAGTCATAGAAAACGAGAACGAGTAGTCTAATTGTTTTAGTAGAAACCCACTAGCATACTACCTTCGAGTTGTTGCTTAAACGTATTTATTTTCATGGTTTTAGAAAGTTTTGCGCTAGCGATTTCGCTACTCACAACCTATTACGTGATAGATAGCGAGTAGCGGAGCCAATCAGATTGCAGGATTCGTGATAGCAGGCGACGGAGGGGGAGTGGAGCAGCAGCAGTGACCGTTGGGAAGAAGCTAGCACACAAACATAGACCAATGACGTCACCTACCGGTCCGAATCCTCCTCCTGCCGTGACCATTTCCGGGTTTTTAGTCAGGTCGAGTTTCTTGGTCTGCTGAATTGATGTCTGGAAAGAAAACAACATTACTCTCATTCGCCTTTGTCACACAAGCGCCATCTTGAATTTTCAGCCGATTTATTCAGCATGGAAACGAGGCCAAGCGGTGTGCGGGTTTTGCTCATGTTAAAAAGCGAAGCCTGATGCTGGGATTTATCGTACAAAAGTTGACCATGATACCAAAAGCAAAACACGTTTTAGGGAGACGAGGGGGAAAAAGAACGCCCCATGGGTATCCAAACATGAACAACATGGGAAGGAAAAATATACAAGGAATACAGTATCGTACCTGACTTGTAGACAACTTCCATGGCGAGCTTAACGCCTAGCAAGACAAAGAATGCGAAGGTTTGAAAATGTCTCAGCCAAACAAGCTGCTAGTCAGTTACTTTGCGACTACATCAACCGGGCCATCCCGTAAAAAGTTTGACATTTAGAGATTCAAACCATTTCAAGGAAGTTTAATACCTGCAACACGCTTGACGATTTAAGGTATGAGTATACCTTTGAAGGGTGTCGCGGGAAAAAAATTCGTATCGCGTCACAATTTACACCACAAACGTCGTTTTTATATCATTTCAAAGCTAAAAGGTTGGTCTATCTGATGGATAATTTTGCTTTCATTATATTGTACATGAACATATACTTTTTTAGCCCTAAAGAAAAAAGTACCGACTTTGTTTAAAAAGTTCCAGCTTCTTCCAATTAAATTGCACAGATCCAAATTTAAGCAAAATCTATTCTTTAGAAGGCGATCTAAAAAAACGTGTGCGGGATTTTTGATTTTCCTTTCAAAACATATTTTATGCTAATTTTTGTGTTAGCATTGCCAAAAATATCGATTTTCAATCTGTTTTACGTAATATTTCCGAAAATACGTAAAATATCAAAAATCCCGCACACCTTTTTTCAGATCGCCCTCTAAGGAATACATTTTGGGGAAATCTGGAGCTTTTAACATTAACTGGAAGTGGCAGGAACTCTTAAAAAGCAAAAATTGGTACTTTTCCTTTGAAGCACAAAACGACGAAAACGTTCCATCAAATTAACGTTGCATATAAATATACCACTTAGCAAGCAAGGCCGTTTCACAAGCTTTACAACGATATATAAATGGCCCTTGTAGTGTAAATAATGACGCGACAGTGATTTTTTTTTGCGAAAAATTGGCATCACTCGCGCAAAGGTATACTCATACCTTAAGTGTTTTAAAGTTATTTCTGCTCAGACCTGAAGATTTAAGTGTTTTAAAGTTATTTCTGCTCAGATTTTTCAAAACAAGAAAAGCGAATATTTCGATTTCTGAGATCTCAACAAAGTCAAGATCCTTTGTTCTGTACTCGCTTTCTGATTGGCTAACTTCTTACAAAATGACCCGGTCGACGTAGTCGCACAGTAATAGAGTAAAGAATTGATGTACCTCCTTAAGGAAGGGCGAGTCCACTTCAAGATAACGAGAGACTACGTAAAGACAGAATAGATGACGGTCGATTCCTGCAAACAAATTTGTCAATAATTACTATGATCTCATTTACATACATTTGAATATCACGGTAGACATATCAGGTACCTAAAATGTTTTCCATAGCCGCTGAACCTTTTCAATTACTTATTTTCTCGCAGAAAAGAAATAGGGTTTCCTGTGTCACACGCGAGCGCGCGCTAAAAATGGCGGGAATTTAGGCGGGAAAATTGAGCTAAATCAGAAGCGTTCCTTACACAGCAAATGTGCTGTTGAAAAACACACGTGCTAGGTGACAAGAATTAACAAGAGAAAAAATAACTCAAATGAATTGCTTCACCTTTTCCTTCCATGCACTGCCTGAAACCGAACACGTGACGATCAACAGCTTTTTGAAAGAGCGCTTTCCTTTCTTCTTTCTAAAATCAAAAATATATATATATAACCGGAAAACAAGAACATTTGTCATTAATACTAAAGGTACAAAAAAACCTTTTGGTTACGATTGTTGTTTAATACATTAAGTACTTGCCGTTGCAGTGGGATCAAGCATGGCATGGACAAAATTGGTAGATTCGATTGTACAAGGGCGAACCGTTTCTGTGCGTCCCTCCCTGAAGACAAAACATTGATACGATATTATCTGCGCAAGCCCTGTGCAATAACAATAAATTTCCAGGGTGGGTAACAGGATAACGAGGAAATTTAACGGTGGGAAGGAGTTCCAGGTTGATACCAACGTCAGGTACCTAGGGTGGAAGCGAAGGAGTTTCGCTGCTGGTACCTTCCTCACCGTTGCGTTATTCAACCAAGGCCAAACTTTAATAGAATGGTGTACGAAGGATACATTACGAAATTAGTGATTGTGGAATAAATTTGTGCTACGTACCTAAACAATCTTGTCATTGAAGATTCGTACGTAAGGTCAACTCGGCCTTGTTGCTGCGAGACATAACAGAGTATTACTATTAGTAATAAATAAAGACATCAGGAGCAGATCCAGGAATTAAAGGGGGCCGGATAGTGAAAACATGGAACGAAACTTTTCAAATTTCCTCAAGCAAATACAGTAAATGTATGGGAAAATCTCCAACTCCCTTTTTGCTCGATCCAACAAAAACCGCGAAGAACAAAGTATCCGGTGTAATAGGCCAATTTTGAGAAGCATGTGCAAAATTTCAAATAGCATTTGGTTACCACCCAAGTCATCATCAACGCCAACAGCACCATTCCAAAATCGCCACCATTGCCGTCGTCAGAACTGTCATCCTCACTTTTTCTCATCCACATCGTCTGCACGGTTATCGCCATCGCCATCGCCATCGCCATTAGCCATCGCCATCTTCCTTCATAACGCCAAACCATTAAGTTCGAGAATCCAGTGCAACTACACCCACATCCCCCAGCAAAGGAGGCTTCCTTCCACCTCGGCCATGACAAACCACCCGACACAACATAAGTACGCCACTTACTCTAAAGTATGCCAGTTGAAGCGACATCTGAATAAATGCATCAGGACTGAAAGACAAATAAGATGCAAGGAATTACATGCAGATAACAACAGTTGGGAGCAAAGAGATAAAGCTCAGTGTGATTTGTATGATGGTGCTCACCTAATTTTGCATTTCTTCATTATTCCTTTACCTAAAACACACAAGAATCGACAAGTGAACAAGGAATTTGGGAGTTTTGGTGTGTGACGTAAAAAAAGACTATCACTATTTACGTTTTACGAAAATACCGTAGCGCAAACGTAGCTGGATATAACGCATGCGCCATACTCACCAAACTTATTATTAATATAAATATGAATGTCCACATCCTCAATCATTTTTTCAGCATTCGCCTGACAAGACTCGATTATCTCAATGCACTGATAAAAAATAAAAATAAAAATAACGGTATTACGTTTTGCAGCTTGGCAGTTGGGTTTTTCTTGGTTGTCAATCAATGCGATCCCTGTAAGCCAATCAGCTCTGTGCTCAGTTTCGCCCAGTGCAGTCACTTGGCTTCCCTTGCGAAACATGTCGCGACATAAGCTAATCCACTGCACTAGGAGGAAACTGGACAAGGATTTGATTGGCTCACGCGGTTTGATTGACTGTGCAGTCAATTGGCTTCCTTGCGAGACACGTCGTGAAAAAAGCCAATTCACTGCACTAGGATGAAACTGGGCAAGGATTTGATTGGCTCACGCGGTTTGATTGACTGTGCAGTCAATCGGCTTCCTTGCGAGACACGTCGTGAAAAAGCCAATTCACTGCACTAGGTGAAACTGGGCAAGGATTTGACTTGCTCACACGATTTCATTGACTACGCAGAAAAATGCAACTGTCAAACGCCCACTCGATTCGCACTGGGTCTCTTGTTAACTGAAATATCTGTAGTGCTGACTGTACACGGATTCACATGGCAGAGGCGGAGGTTAGGGGAAGTAATTAGGATATATTTGAATGTAACCCTCTTCGCTTCGATTTGTGCAACAACAACAACAACAACAACAAATCTTTATTTGTACTTTTTTTGCAGTTTACATTTGGTTATAAAAGAGATAGTTAAGGTAAGGCAGGCAGGTAGTTTATAGATGCAAAATCTGACATAAAATAGTTTGTACAGGCAACCTAGAGTAGCACTAGACTAATCGAGCTAGGGTGCGCTTGAGATTGGAAAAAAAATGTAATGTATGTATCGGAAAGAAAAGGAAACACTGATGGTACTATAGATTGTGTGTTGTAGAGGGAAAAAGCACAGGGAAGACTTCACGACGAGTATACAAACAAAGCAAAATAAAATAAAAGTACGAAAAAAAGCGAGATAGGATGCAGAGGTGGTGCAATGATCAATGTGTGCGCGATGATCAAGCATAATTCGCGCGCATCCCGAAAGGTCACCAAATGAGTGGTCGGGAAAGATACTCTCAAGCATTACTCAGTCATATATTACTAGCCTGCCGGAACTACTAGGATTCGGCTAGGATGGACATGCATATCACATACCACGAACATTTAATATACAGGGTACCATTTTCCGTAGAGAATCACAACACCCACACACCGTAGGGAAATCGCTCTGGAAATTTGCGCTAATATCCATCTCAAATTACATTAAAAAAGCCTGTGAAAGGAGCTTCATTCTCAAACTACCTGAGGTGGTATGTCCCAGTCCAGCTTATGAGGATGTGGAAGACAATCGAACTGCATTTCACCTTTACAATGGCCATCGTCACCGTACCTGCGGGTGTCCAAAATTAGGGAACATACAATTATATGTCAATCTCTAACATTTACTTGATTTCAGTTCAGAACCATCGTAAATTTCGACCCGTCTTGCCACTATACTGCCAAGTTTCAGGGGCGACGTTACAGAACCACTGAGGAGGTACTTAACCCTCTGGCAGTGGCCACCCTCAGTGTCTGTGCTTATGACCGCTTGGCTGCCAGTGGCGCCGTTGAGACCCAGCGCAATTCAGCTTACGAGCTGCAAGTCTGTGGGGTCTGCCTCCAACATTTACATTTACAATTTCATATCACGAGTAGTCTGTAGTATTTCTACCTTTTCTGACTTACCCCAAATATTTAGCATCATCTGTAGCAATCCACTCACCCAGATGCGACATAATCGGAGCGTCCGCCCTGGAACAGAATAAAGATTATTGTTGGCATCTCAAAAAATAAAACAAATAAACATAGGTTTGTTATTACTTACCAAGAGTGCTCTGCGCAGTAACCGATCTAGAAATAATGAAATATTATCACATTAATCGCCCTTAATGTAAGTTATGCCACTCACCAATTGTAAAGGGCTCAACATTACGTAAACGGACCGTGTCATGATGGTTGTTTCAACAAAATGTTGTTTCAATCAAAGTGAGACCTAAGTTCTCCTTTTCAAACAAACCAGAATCCTATATTGTACTTCAGCTTAGTGAAAGAAAGGAAAAGGAACTGAAATTTTCATCATAAGGCATTTTTTGAGCGAGTCCTACGCGTGCCCGATAATCGCGTTTATTGTTTTTCGATAAAAGCTAAAACCCGTCAAAAAAACTCTGCTCGCATATAAGCACGTGGTTTGGTCAAAGTCTAAAGCAAGGCAGAAATGATACTTCGCAATTTGCCAACTAGTGATGTCTGAATGAACTGTCAATGCCAAACGTGCCACTCGATAGGGAGCAACCGCAGACTTATTGAGCGCGGACTCGTGCGGACGACACCACAGGGATCCTTAATGATGACTGCGCGTGTCTCGAATTTAAGAATGCCTAAATTACATTAGCCTCGTATGTTTTTGTAAGGTGTACGTACCCGTCCGTTCCTGTAGACGGTGACACTGAATGACTTGTCAAACCACAGGTTATGCCCACTAGACAGGGAGCGACCGCAGACTTACTGAGCGCGGACTCGTGCGGACGACACCACAGGGATCCTAATGGTGACTACACGTGTCTCGAATTTAACTAGCCTCATATGCTTTTGCAAGGTGAACGTACCCGTCCGTTCCTGTAGACGGTGACACTGAATGACTTGTCAAACCACAGATTATGCCCATTACCAGCTAGCGCTGCTTTAGCGTACACATCTAGGTGATCAGAGCACTCCTGAAGTCGAAAACATTCAGAACGATAATTTAATGTGGGTTTCATAACTCAGCGAAATCCAGCTTTTATCTAGCTTAGATCTCAGCCGCCTCTTCGCTCTCGGTCATACCTCACTTACGTACGATCGAGAGTGAAGAGACGGCTGAAGGTTCAGGCGAACTTTTAAGTTCCAAGCGCCAAACTGCATTCTTCTTGCTTCCGGCAATAAAACAGTAATAATAAAACTGGTCCATGTCAGTCTAGTCAATATATCAGATTCTACTCACACCTGCAAACCTACAATGACCTGCAACCTACCGTCCGTGCAGTAATACTGTACAGGAAACAGTGGCCTGTACAGGGAAACGGTGGCGGATGCAGACCCTTAAGAAGGGGGGGTGGCTAGTACAAAGGATATCCTACAGAGTTCAGACCAAGGGGGTGGCTAATCTTAAGGTTTTTACAAGAAATATGAGAACAAGGCGGGTGGCTAGCCACCCTAATCACCCCCCACCCCGTAGATCCGCCCATGAGGAAATGTTGCCTCACTTTGTTGTGCCAACGTCATACGGAATTTCCTTCCCACGCAATGGCCAAAGAAGAATTTCTCCCTCCCCAACAAAGGCAGTTGTGCAGTTGTGCAATATGGGACATTTAGTAACAATTTATGCAACGGATATCTCACAACCTACCGCCGCATAGTCCATTTCTTCGTCATGGAGGGACAAGAAAAACGCAGCCTGTAAAAATAGTGGAGCACTTTTAATACATTAATGTTGTTCAGAGTTAGTAAAAACAGGGGTGTGATATTTTTTTAGCGTCCAGGATCCATCGATTCGCGTGCTCTGATTGGCTCGCGAGCGGTTCGGGCCCGGATGAGTCGCGCACGCGCTGAATTCTGTGAAGTTTTATGCTCGGTCAGTATTTTTCAAGACCTCGGTCACGGTATTTCACGAACCAGAACTTCCAGCAAGCAAATAACATATATCTACTTACTCTTTCGATCATGTGAAGAGATTTTTGATTGACTCCACTGCCAAAGTATTTGTTCCTGGTTTCAGCCCAAAGAGTTCTGTTCCCGGCTGTCAGGGCTGGTAGAAGCACCTCGCAAGGTTTCGCTTCTGTTTTATCATCCAAAATTTTCTGAATTTGGCTGAAAAGAAGGATGGTTATTATTGCTATCATAGTCATTACATCTCCCAGTTACCAGAATTGACAGAAATGCTATCACGCCAGGGGCCGCAATTTATCAAATACATCTTGATTTTTCCGTTTGTCAGTCTGTACTTAGTAATAGATCCACAGATGACTTCATAGGGTGTCAATAACAAAAAAGTACACCTCCAGTCGCTGTTGCGTCGTCGTTGTTGTTGTTGCTGTTGTTGTATCTTTTGTTTATGACGCTTTGACGTTTTCTATCCTCCCAGGGAATGGCTTACCATTCAAGGTCGGCAGGCTGAAGAAGGCTCCCTCGGTAGTACAGATCGAGTTTGTAGAATCTACCTCTGTGATAGACAGCCACATGGGACGAGCTTCGATGATGCTCAATTTTGTCTGGAAACAAAAAGGATAGAATATGTTAAAGAGAGGCTGTCACGATACGCGCATGCTCCAAGAACGATCACTGAGCAAAACTATTTAGACCATCCTATCAGAAAACTATTGAAGAATATGTAAAACGTAAACGGATGGATCGAGAAATAGCGAGATTAAAACGGATTGTTTTCGTGGTTTTCAGCCTTCGCTGGCCATCGTTACGGCGGACGATACTTCTTTGTTTTGAGATGCGCAGAACAGCTGCGCATTTGCGTGACAGCCTCCCTTTAAACCCTGGCTAAACTAGGACACATGTTAGCGTGCAACATTGTAGCCGGACACATGTTGCCTCCATGTTTCCCTGTTTAGCCACGCGAGAAACATTGTTGCGCGCAACAAGTTTTGTAGCCGGGACACAAAGAAATGTTTCTTCGCAAGACAAGAAACATTTCATGTGTGTCCGAGACACAAGCGTGCGAGGTTTCCTAGTTTAGCCAGTCGTGGAAACATGCAGGAAATGTTGCGCGCTACATGTGTCCTAGTTTAACCGTAGCAGTTTATTGTTCTACCTTGCTGTGTCCCTGGAATGCGTGTTGTGTTAAAAGTCCTTCTGAACTGCTCAGAACAAAGGGGCACAATACCCAAGGCGAATTGCTGAGAAACATGAAATGCATATAATTAGTAAATGCTATCTGTTAACGTATAGAATAGAAACTTCATTATCCAGGGGACCGGATCACACACTCCGAGTAACCTCGTCCTACCAGGCGAGGTTACGCAGTGATAAGGGTTAGAGGTCTAGCCGAAAGCTTTACTTTTTTATGGTAAGCTATCCAGTGTACTAAAAGTTCAGTTTCAATCCATTCTTACTATCTGGATATATGGGCCAGCATGCCATATATTGTCTGTCAGGGTCCAAAATATATTGCAATAACCTTTGCATAGCAAGCATTTTAAGGGTGGGTTTTCAGGGTCAGGGACGACCGTCAGGAAGCCCAAATGTCCACCCTGATAATTAACTGTCAGAAAAAAATTCCACCCTAAAAATACTCCACGGTCCTAAAATACCTTCTTCAGCGTACCATTTTAGTTCACAGTTCAAAGAGCCCCCAACATACCAGATACCCCCCGGGGAAAGCAGGCTAAAATTGGAAATGATAGTCACGCTGCTACTCCCATCATTGTTGCATCTATTTAGTCCCAACAATTCCTTTTTCTGGTGATCACTTAAAGTTGAGATGCATAAATCATAGGAGTAAAGGTTTACCAAGTAAAAACAAACAAACTCCAAACAATGTGAGATTTGCATTTGGTACTCATTAAGTCACTTACAGGTTCAAGTCTTTCCTTCATAATCTGTTTGCGATAGTAGAGAAGAGCAAATATGATATTTGCAGCCCTGGCACTCTGGATTTGTGTAGGATGGTTGATGCTGTCCTGCAGAATCACAAATCATAGTTTATGATGATGAATTAGATCAACACCTTATAATGGAATAAAATCATGCTGCACTAGTCTGCTAGCTGGCTTTCCTGAGGGGTTATTCAGGAATGTTTATTTTCGGGTTTCAGGATTCCTGTGATTTTTTTTGTGCCACAGGAATCCTGAAACCCAAAAGCAAAAAATTACAACACAGGAGAGCTCTGGCTAGACTGCTTGCAGCCCCTTCTTCAGCGAACATCTGTAAATCCAGGGAAATTTTTTTTTCTACCAACAGCATGCTTCGATTTGTGTCGAGTGTCGAGTTTCTCAAGACAGGGAGAGAAAGAAGGCGTTTCCCCCCATGGCGCCTCTCTCCCTCTCCTGAGCACTCGACACTGTAACTCATATTCATGACCACAATTTCATTTTTGCAATGAATTCTAATATTGTATTGGAATTTCCATTTTAAGCTCAAGATACCCCTTAAAATTCTTTTTTGTGTCCTAAATGTTTTTACCCCTGGAAAATGATAACAGGTACCTTCTAAAATTTACCAGCTCTAACAGACTAATTCTCTCCCCAGGAATTTCCAGAGTTCCTTCCTCTATCTTCCTGGTCTGAAAAACTGCATTCAGCCAAAGTGACACAATGTACCACACCACACCATACCACCACACCATAGTAATTACTGTAGGAGCCACACACGCCTAAATCGAGGAATGCTCACTGGTACTTAGAATTTTTTTCTAAACAAGCGCTCACCTACAGAAGTGAAAAAAGAATTATGAAAATCATCAGGGTTCGAACCTGTAACTTGCCAGTCTCTATACCCTAACCCTAACCACTACCCTACCAGTGAATTCGCTGGTTGGACAGCTCGTTTTATTGATTACGTACCTTAATAGTATTAATCTTTAATAGAACGAGGCATTACTATAAAAATATACTAAAACGATGTATTAACCCTTATCCTGACTAGTAGTCTTGATAGTTCAGATATTTTGAATGTTTTTAGGTCAATTTGAAGTAATATTGTCAAAAATATCGTTAAATTATTCATGGTGAGCATTCATCCATTTAGGAATGACGTTACATACGTACCACACCACACCATAGTAATTACTGTAGTTACATACGTACCACACCATAGTAATTACTGTAGTTACATACGTACCACACCATAGTAATTACTGTAGTTACATACGTACCACACCATAGTAATTACTGTAGTTACATACGTACCACACCATAGTAATTACTGTAGTTACATACGTACCACACCATAGTAATTACTGTAGTTACATACGTACCACACCATAGTAATTACTGTAGTTACATACGTACCACACCATAGTAGTTACTGTAGTTACATACGTACCACACCATAGTAATTACTGTAGTTACATACGTACCACACCATAGTAATTACTGTAGTTACATACGTACCACACCATAGTAATTACTGTAGTTACATACGTACCACACCATAGTAATTACTGTAGTTACATACGTACCACACCATAGTAATTACTGTAGTTACATACGTACCACACCATAGTAATTACTGTAGTTACATACGTACCACACCATAATAATTACTGTAGTTACATACGTACCACACCATAGTAATTACTGTAGTTACATACGTACCACACCATAGTAATTACTGTAGTTACATACGTACCACACCATAGTAATTACTGTAGTTACATACGTACCACACCATAGTAATTACTGTAGTTACATACGTACCACACCATAGTAATTACTGTAGTTACATACGTACCACACCATAGTAATTACTGTAGTTACATACATACCACACCATAGTAATTACTGTAGTTACATACGTACCACACCATAGTAATTACTGTAGTTACATACGTACCACACCATAGTAATTACTGTAGTTAACATACGTACCACACCATAGTAATTACTGTAGTTACATACGTACCACACCATAGTAATTACTGTAGTTACATACATACCACACCATAGTAATTACTGTAGTTACATACGTACCACACCATAGTAATTACTGTAGTTACATACGTACCACACCATAGTAATTACTGTAGTTACATACGTACCACACCATAGTAATTACTGTAGTTACATACGTACCACACCATAGTAGTTACTGTTGATCATAAGAGGAGACCTTGAGCTGAGGTACACATACTGCTCCCACCAATCAGAGACCTACAATGGTACCAAGTAATTAGGAAATGTGCCAGATCCTCAAGAAAAGAAAATACAGTTGTACCTCTTTTACAGCTGTTTTGAGTATTCTGCAAACTCTCGCGTTCGACTTCCAATGGCGTTCTGGCTTCCGTCAATCAAACTCTCGGGTCTAATTTGAGTATTAGCCGACCGTAAGTTGGGCCATTTGTTTAGAAAAAGATAGCAAAAGATGTTGTGTGTTGGGGCATTTCACTAGGATGGCGAATAACTGAATTCTGTGTATTCCAAAGAGTTTCAAAGTTTGATTGATGGAAGCCAGAAAGCGGTTTGACGGTTGGAAATCGATCTCAAGAGTTCGCAGAATACTCAAAACAGCTGTAAGTGGCCACCCTCTATTAAGTGGCTAGTTTTCAAAGTCCCACAATATTTGTCACTGAAGTACTGTATTTAATACCTCTATTCAGCGGCCACCTCTATTAAACGGCCGTGGCCACTATTTTCCGGTACCAAATGCTATTGTTACCTCTACTAAACAGCCACAAAACCCTATTAATTTCCATTTTGGTAACAGAAAATGTTGTGACAATTGACAAAAACAGCAAATTTTTCTCTAATCTTTGTTGTGACAAGCTTACATGCCACTAATGCAACTCAAACATCCGGTGGCGGTTCTTCAGCAGACACTGAAGTGCAATACAATGATTGACTATTCTTGTGCTACCTCCATTAAGCAGCCAACCTCTATTAAGCGGCCGCTTGGCTTGGTCCTGAGGGTGGCCGCTTAATAGTGGTACCACTGTATTGTGACTCTGGCCAGATTTGGTATAGTATTTCACTTGCAGCAGATGCCACTTGGTGATTGGCTTTTGAAACTTCACAATTCATTGATCACACTATGATCATCACCATTGCCATTACATTATTCAGCAGTCAGCAACAATGTCATAATAATAATAATAATAATAATAATAATAATAATATAATAATAATATAATAATAATAATAATAATAATAATAATAATAATAATAATAATAATAATAATATAATAATAATATAATAATAATAGGCTTTATTTAAAGAGGGTAAAAACACTTGACAGTAGTAAAAATACACTGATAACCGCGAGGCCCTCTAAAATATAAGCTAAAATACAAATCTAAATAAAAATACAAAAGTATACTATCTATAAAAATTTATATATATATATATATATCGTTAAAATGTTATAAAAATGTACTATAGTGTAAGGAGCATGGCAGCCTTCTGCTCCAATAGAAATGATTTAAAAATATTATATTTGAAACTACCTACCGAACTCATTTTACGAATAGTGACACCTATACTGTTCCATTCTTGAGTGGCTCTTACTGGTTCTTATGTCAGCATTACATACCCAGTTTGTTGCCCACCATGACTTCAGGACCAGATATCTCTGCAGCCTGCCAGCAATTGTGGACTACAAGAAAAAGTAACACATTTACGGGCACATTTACAGGCACAGGTTCACTGTGTTACTGTGTTGCCCCCTCACTGCTGTGGTCCAGGTTTGACTCCTGGCAGGGGGCAGATGAAATTATTTCTGCTAGGGTCATGTGAGTTGCACTTTGTTCTACTGTGTTTCACATTTTTGGGACCCAGTTTTTGGGGGATGTTCATGAACCACTGAGGACGTAATAAACCCTGTTATGGCTATGACCACCCTCAGTAGACTCTCAGTATCTGTGCTTTGGCCACTTAGGCTGCAAGTGCCATCATTATGAGACCCAGTGTAATCAGAGCATACCTTAAACTCTTCAGCTAGCTTCTTCATTTTGGAAAATTGACTTTCATCCATAACAGGCTTCACTGATTCCAGATACTGCAGGATTACAAAAAGAGAATTTTAAGTTTTCAGTTTACAGGTGAAGTTGTACATGATTATTTTAGTAATGATAATGATATTACCTTTTTGATGGTGCTGTTCAGACAAGGAACTGGCAAATAAGGAATTGAATTCTGATAGCTGTAAAGAAGAGGACTTCTCCCACCAAGCAATTTAATCAATCCCTAGAATCACAGGAAAAAAATGGTCACTTTGTGAAAAATACAGTGAGTGTATGGGAAATAGAGGTGTATTGGAGAAAGTATGAATCTTTATAGTGACCTTTACTCAACATATGAAAAATACCCCAGGAAGTTTATTAAAGACTATGGGAATTAATTATTATGGTGTCACAGAAAGCTTTGTTTTTGGTGTTTGAGGTCTTTGTACTCTATTCCATTGTCTCATTTCAAGGTGTTTGTTCATGACTTTTGTTCCATTGTTTTCATACCTCTGGTGCTCAGTAACACCAAGAAATAATGCCAAGACTATTGAAAACCTCCACAACCCCCAATCCTGAGGAAATCCAAAGAATATAGCTAATTAAGTTGCTATACTATTTCCCTCGCTAACTGGGAAATTTGTCAACAGGTCAAATGCATTAAACACACAGCAGCAAGGAAATCCTTGAAACTTCTCTACCTGTAGACTCTTTTTTACTAAAAAGCAAATGGACCAAATAAATGTATTTAAGGCAAAAAGCAAGGGTGTAGCCTGGATTTGAGAAATTGGAGGTCACATCTGTACAATGTATGGTGGTCCTTTCCAGCTTTCCGATTTTTCTCTTAATGTTTACTGTATATTTTTTTCTTCTTAAAAGGGCACCCCAGGCACCCCCCCCCCCCCCCCCCACCAGCACCCCCGCCCCCCAGCTACGCCCCTGGGAAGGGACTTACCCACCAACTTGGTCATAAAGGAAATTTTCCTGAAATTCAAAGCAAGCAAACAATACAATTAAATAATTACATCTTGAATAAGTTAATAATTAAGCAATAAAAGTACTTTCCGCATGCTCTCTGCTTTCTTACAAACACGAGGGGGATGTTGGGAGAACTGATCACAACTTGAAAGACACGAGCCGAAGGCGAGTGTCTTTCAAGTTTTATCAGTTCGACCAACATTCCCCGAGTGTTTGTAAGAAACCAGAGAGCATGCAGAACATATTTTTATTGCTTTTAGAAAATAACATACACACGCGCGACAGCGTTGCGTGACAATCGTGTTTCTCAGGTCTCTTACAAACACGCTTTTTAACCAATCAGAATGCGCACATTCACAATACAACATAGGTGTTATTTTCTAAATATAATTAAATAATTAAAATTACATTCATCTTTATACAAGGACATAAAAATATTTGTAATAATTTGATGGGTTTGTCTGTTATCTGTCAGTCAGCAGGAAGGTCAATCAATATTTCCGTCAGTCACTCAGTCAGTAAGTTTGACTGTCTTTGTTCATCCATCCTTCTATATGTCTGTGAGTGTCTACTTGCTTTTCTGTCTGTCCTCCTGTGTGACATGCCAGTGTATCTGTAGGGACTTGGTCAATATTGTCAGCCTGTCCACCTATCTGTCTGTGTACCTGTCTATGTGTGCCTGTTTGTCTCTGTCAGTGTCTGTCTATCTGTAGCTGTTCTGTCTGTCTGTCTCTCTGCCTGTCTGTGCGTCTGTTGATCTGTTGTCTATCCATCAGCTGGTAGGTTGTTCATTTGTTTGCTTGTTCATTCATTATTTTGGTTGATCACTCAATCAGTAAGTCAATCAATCAATTAATCAAGCTGTCCATCCATTTGTCTGCTTGTTTCTCTGTACCTGAACATTTTAGCTCAGTATCTAGCTTCTATATGGACATAATCACAACAAATCTGCCCTTGGTCTTCAAGATAATGATTTGTCAAAGAGGGCAACCACTGGTTCTGCCATCCCTCACGATGGACAATAATATCATGATCAATAATACAAAATAATAATAATAATTTATTACAATTTCTAATAATAATAATAAATAATAATGTCTTTATTTACAACCAATAAAAATACATATCCGTCTACATAGTATACAATGTACAATGTCTAAAAATCTTAATAATAATACTACCGAAATCACTAAAACGGTCGGCACCATCGAAAATTTGATTGATCGTTTGTCAGTTTCAGTTTGCTTGTCTGCCCATTTCGATCGATCGAAATGATCACATGACATGCCTTTCCATTGTTTGATACAAAATCTAAATTTCATGTGACCATTTCAATCGTTCAAAACAGCCAGATGAACGAACCGAAACTGACAAACGATCGATCGAATTTTGGTAGTAATTATAAGATAAAACAATGCTTACCCCCTGGGCTCATATAAGAACCTACGGTACTTGAGTAACTGTCTGAGGGTAAACTGCAGTATATGACCCATCAAGAGCCACAATACCGTGGCAA
Source organism: Scolanthus callimorphus (assembly GCA_033964015.1). Taxonomy (NCBI): domain Eukaryota; kingdom Metazoa; phylum Cnidaria; class Anthozoa; order Actiniaria; family Edwardsiidae; genus Scolanthus; species Scolanthus callimorphus. The sequence continues at coordinate 27,978,657 of CM066912.1, read as the reverse complement.
CAACCAGTACAGCCACTGTTATCACAGTTGATGGCCTGAAATTATGGGCCCTGAAATAAATAATGATAGTATTATTATATTGAGCATATCGATGTAATGCAAAAAATATCAGGGCCCGGCACAATAGCTATTTCACACTAGAGGACAGGTTTTTCATCTGACGAGTTTTCCGTCTGATATGAATTCAGGCGATTTCCAGTCAAAAATCTATCTCGTCCTGGTTTCACACTAAGATTTCCCATCAAAAATCTGTCTCTTCCCGGTTTCAAACTAAAGCCTGGTGCACACTTGCGACATAACGACATAAGAAACATGTCACACGAACAAAATTTAGTGGTTTCAAGAAGTTGAAGTAGTCAAAAAATAACATAAGATTGCTTTGGTGAAGTAATCTTTAATGAAGATCCATGGAAAATATTGATTGTTTCAATGATTTTCCCGTACTTTTTTTGTTGCAACATAACGTCTTTATGTCGTTATGTCGCTAGTGTGAACCAGGCTTAAGACAAGTTTTCCATCCAGTAGTCTCTAGTGTGAATATGGCTAATGATACCATATGGTAGGCAATGGCAAGGGTTTAGCAGGCAAAAATTTCAACCTAGTTGCCAAATGTGCATTACAGCCGATTGCGTTTGAGCGTTTTACCCTAACAGTTCGCACGTTACGTTTGAACGTTTGAAAGTTGCGTTGTGAGACAAAAAGTCGAACATTTCCAAGGGCAACCGTCATGTGTATTTTTCACTGACCAATCAGAGAGGACAGAACTCTTTGGTTCACCATAGAAACGTCTCGTTTCATCCTAGAAACACAACTTTCAAACGTTTAAACATAACGTGCGAACTGTTAGGGTAAAACGCTCAAACGCAATCAGCTGTAATTTGAGAGAGATCATTTACAACATAATTTTCACTCTCTGCTTCAACTGTAAATTCCTCATGCACTGAGTTTGTAGTCATAACAATTATTAAAACTCCCTAGAAACATACAGCCGATTGCGTTTGAGCGTTTTACCCTAGCAGTTCGTATGTTACGTTTGAACGTTTCAAAGTTGCGTTGAAATAATTTTCACTCTCTACTTCAACTGTAAATTCCTCATGCACTGAGTTTGTAGTCATAACAATTATTAAAACTCCCTAGAAACTTACAGCCGATTGCGTTTGAGCGTTTTACCCTAGCAGTTCGTACGTTACGTTTGAAAGTTGCGTTGTGAGACAAAAAGTCGGACGTTTCCAAGAGCAACCGTCATGTGTATTTTTCACTGACCAATCAGAGAGGACAGAACTCTTTGGTTCGCCATAGAAACGTCTCGTTTCATCCTAGAAACGCAACTTTCAAATGTTTAAACATAACGTGTGAACTGTTAGGGTAAAACGCTCAAACGCAATCAGCTGTAATTTGAGAGAGATCATTTACAACATAATTTTCACTCTCTACTTCAACTGTAAATTCCTCATGCACTGAGTTTGTAGTCATAACAATTATTAAAACTCCCTAGAAACATACAGCCGATTGCGTTTGAGCGTTTTACCCTAGCAGTTCGTATGTTACGTTTGAACGTTTGAAAGTTGCGTTGTGAGACAAAAAGTCGGACGTTTCCAAGAGCAACTGTCATGTGTATTTTTCCTAGAATAATAAGCTTCTGCACTAGCAGAGGTCTCTCAGAGGTCTTTCCCCACATTATTTTCACATTTTCGAGATCCCAGCTCTGCTAGCAGGGAAATATCATAAGCCTGTGGTGGAACTAGGAAATATGCCTTTAATTTTAAGCTCAGCCCATAAGAATATGAAATCCTACTTTTTTCTGGAGAGGGTTGAGGGGAGGTAGGGAAGGTTGTCTTATGTGTCTAAGACCCCGTTCACACTAGAACGGTACAAAACCGGACCGGTACAATTCTGGTACGGTACCGTCGCACGTTCACATGGGACCTGCGGTACCGGACCGATTTTAGCATGGCTAAGTCCGGCACGGTCCCGTGTGAACACTGTTGCAAAACATGCCAGAATTGTACCGGTACTGTATGAACAGGCGGTACCGTACCAGAATTGTACCGGTCCGGTTTTGTACTGGTCTCGTGTGAACGGGGTCTAAGAATAACAATCAATTTGTTTTAACAGTGTTCAGGTTCTGCAAATACATGTATAACCTGCTGGAAATTAACACTGCTTACTCATGATTTGAATTTGCAGGAATTCCAAAAATCGCCTAAAATATACATTTTCCAAGACTAAATTAATATATTTAAGCAACTAGGGGATTATTGCTAGGATATTTTTGCTAGGAGGAGTTTTTTTAATCGCAATTTCTTTTGATGCTCATATTACCGGGTAACGCTTTGTTTGTCATTAATTTATTCTGTTTATGTGTACTTTGCACCCTAATGCTGGAACTCAACAACAAGGAGAACAAACTATTATCACTTGCTTTGCAATTTGACATTGTGAAAATACAGATAATGTCAGCGAGATATTTAGAAGTTGAACAAGATTCGAGATGTCAGCTAACAGGACGAAGAATTCCACGAAAATTATTTTGTCGATATTGTCACATTCCTCCTGGTTCAAAACAACACAGATTTTTCTCGCACTGTGTTATAATTATATTAAAGCAGCTCTTAGAAAACCAAGAGCATAAATAAGGATATATATTGTCCAAGGCGTTTGAAAGATCACATTATCGACATAAAAATGCCGTGATCTTTTGGTTGTGTTTGTAAACATGGCTAGACATTCTAGAAGGAAACTCACTCACACGCAAACTTCAGGTCTGTTTACAATTTTACTAAGTACCTGTAACAGCCGCCAGAAAAACTGAATTCGACCACTTAATAATAAAACAACGTTACTCTAGCTTAAATACTGCTTTCAAGGATTTTTTCGAGATAGGAATACAATTATTCTGTTAAAATTAAGCACCACGCATTAGCGAAACGAAATTTGGCGAAACGAAAGTACGTTTTGCATGTCAGATCGTACGATGTCATATTTTGGCGCTGAAATTTCCCGGTTTAAAATTTAACAACAACTAAAAAAACTCACCCCGGAATGCCCCGTTCTAGTTTCTCTAACACACCAAGGGTTGGTTCATGTTCTGAATATCTGGCAGCACTCAGCGCAGCAACCAAAACAAGCCATGATGCAGGCGTCGCTGGAAAAGAGCGTTTCAAGATGGCCGTCTTCAACTCTTTGAGTCGTCTCTTACAAGTTTTCGTTATGGCTTTGAAAACGAACTTGAAGGCATTACTATCAAAGTGGAGAATAATTCCTTCATCTGTTACTTGAAATTGGAGGGCAACAGCAAGTCTCGCTTCAGCCATGGTTGTCTTTGGGAGTTTTTTTTCGGGGGTTTGCGTTTTCTCGTGTCGTACCCCCAACACACCTCCTTACAACTAGAGACATGGATGGTTCAAAGTTCATTAGGCTGGAATTATGCAATGGACTGGATGGTGACTGGAGTGGAACGAACAAGGGTGGTTTGTCGGCATTGTGTATAAAGGGGGGCACGTACATATCAAGACTACAATGAAAGTGCAAACAGTATTACTATGAAACACAAAATTTGTAATGAGAAAAGCTTAATCAAAACTTGCCATGACTCAATGACAAAAATTCATTAGAACAACTGCTTAACAAGACTTCAATACTTAATCAGGTAGACAGAGCGGAAAAACCCTGCTAAAATCACTAAATTTCAAATAGTAAGGTCGGGTTAACTCAGATAAGCTTGATTTTTTGCATACAGACTCCTCATTTGATGGACAACAAAATATCAAAAATGACTTTTTCTAATGGATCCGTCTTTGAGATATTAGGCTGTAAACTTTGGTTTCTGTGCCATTTTACAGGAGAATTAGTACTTTGATCAGGAATTATGCAAACTTTGCTCGATCATATCTAAAAGTCATATTCTTCAAATTTCTTTAAAATTTGGAATTAAGCTTTTGGTCACTGAAACTCTTTGTATACGGAATCGTGAGCTTATATTTTGAAATATGGCGAAGTTAGATATTTCATTTTTGGTAATTTCCGCTCTGTCAATCAGGTAAGACTGTTTGACACAGCAAGCTTCTATGGTCTGAAGGAGAATTCGTGGGGGTTGAGTTTTTTTTTTCTTTCTTTCAATAATTCATCGAATTTTTCAACGAAGGATGACTTTGTCGTGTCTTTTTTTAGCGGGTTTTTTTTTTTCGGAATCAAATCGTGCGCTCTGAATCGCCCAGAAGGGGTCCGGGACTTAGGCTTATGGTCCCGGACTATATGGGCCTTCGCCTTATATATTTTAGTATTCTTATAGTGCCATCCATGAAACCAATGCCGAGTCCCACAGGGATCCATAAGAGCGCGCATGTCTCTGCATGTCTGCAAGGCGGCCAAGGATCACCTGCATGTCACCCCGGTGACAGCTTCACTCAGGGCTATCAATGAACTATCAAGAGTGGATTACTAATCCACTCTTGGAGCTATATACTATTAGAGCGGATTTCAGATGACCGTCGTGTTTGCAATTGGTTTGCTTTCTCATTGGCTGCTTATTTCTATCAACCAATCAAATTGCGAACTAATTACAAGCACGGAATTACTAGCCAATTGGTTCGGCTCCTGATTAGCTGGGCTGGAAACCATTCAGCAGTAAGTTGTAATTACTCTTGTTTCTGATTGGCTAGTGATTGCACAATTGCGTTTACTTTCACGATGGTCATCTGAAATCTGCTCTAAATGCTGGAGTTATATAATTAAATGCATGTTCGCATGGCGAATAGGCAGGGGATCACCCTCACCCTCGTGAGGCCTCTTTTTTTTTTTTTTGCATCTGGCCTATGTTGCCTGTGTCAGACCAGCAAACACGAAAGGCCTTGATAAGATTTCATTTAACACTACGTCATTTCGTGCGTACCCGTACCAGTTGAATATTTTGATTTGTCGATCGGTCATTTTGTGTCATGTTATTGGCTGAATGCTCATGACGAGAAGGCGAGTTTCCGTGCCGTGCGTAGAAAAGACTCATGGTGCATGTTCCATCATGTTACTACCGAAACAGGTAGGGCGTTTATTCGGCTCGAGAAAAAACACTCGTTTCCAGACAAAAACATTCACGATGTAGTTTGAATTCCTTTACTGAGGTCAGCGATGCGTGCAACTCAAATATTTTAATTTGGAAAATTTTCAAACTTTAAACACAAAAAAGCCATCTGCTCGTGTTTTCTACTAATTTTATGAGGTAAGAAATGCAAATGAGTGTGTTATTTCCCAAATTTTTAACGATTTTCTGTGGCAGCGACAACGCATGATTGATTTTGTGCGAAGGAATGCAATCAGACTCGCCAACGTTTTTGTCTGGAAACGAGCGTTTTTTCTCGAGCCGAAAAAACGCTCTACCTGTTTCGGTAGTATGTCGTTTCTTTTACAGTCATTTGCGAACAATCGTGGGTGCGGTTCCAGCTGCTATTCTTCTGTACTGTTTTCGAGCGACTGTTCGAGACAGCTATGCGGTGTGGCAACCTAAAAAATGTCGGCTTTAAATTTTATTTAAGTTTCTCCTCGCGTGTGCGTCTTCTTTGCTTTGCGCACGACCCAGTCTGTGGTCAGCGGTTTCAATCCTCCTCTCCCCAGACTTCCTCGTCCAGAATACCATTTTCTCAAATCTCAAAATGGCGGTCGTGTTTTCTGACGACTGCCGAAAATTTATAGAATCTGAACTTCAAGCTGCGAAACCAAAAATTCTTGAGGACATAGCAGGTACAGAAATCATCTCCCTTCATCCTGCTTGCATACAAGTTCGTATAACGTAAGTACAAATTATACGAATCGATTGTTATTTTATTCGGTTGTAGCGATACCGATGCTTCATTCAGACATAATTGATTAAAGCTTAAACTTAAAGTTGAAAAATTTGATTTCTGGGACCACGAATGATCTATGTACTGAGCTACGCTTGACAATAATTTGTCAGTCCTCTGTCTAGTGTCAGAGTAGAGTATACTTGCTGGAATGTCAGTCCTTATTGCTGCACATGCAGCCAATGTATCGCCAAGGCCAACTAGTCCAAGGCGTCAATCTCCTAAAGTACAATTCAAGAGTTTTTCAAAAACAAAAAACAAACGAACAAAATGTCATCCAGTCAAGAAATCATGACTTGATAAAGCTTAGCCCTTCAATATAGCTTTAGATTATTTATTATTTTGCCTGCTAGGAAGACAAAGTACAAGACATTAACAGTGCAGTTGCAGTTTCCTGAGCATTATCCTGATCACTCTATCTTGACCGAAGTGAAAAGCAGTGTTCTTCCTCCCCGATTACTGAGCAAACTTACTGAGCTGTGCGATGCAGAAATGAAGAGTCATGCTGGAAAGCAACAGGTATGTAGTTACACCAAGCTTGGGCATTTTGCATCTCAGCTGCAGATTGGCAATCTAACAGCCAACACCATTCCTTCACAACTTTGAAAAATTGTTTCTCAGGTTTCCTTGAGAATCTCTTCTCAGTTTTGTCGCCAATTCGTTATTTTATCATGACCTTTCAAAAAATGGTATAAACAAGGAAATTGGTTTTGTAATACTCTGTCTAAAAATTGTTTCCACTTTGTGTCAGAATTACTCTATTTATTGGCAGATTTCCTCTTAAATGCTTACTGATATCAATGTATTGTACTTTTCTGTTCCAGGTTTTAATTATTTTAAAGTTTGTAAGAAAGTTCCTGGATGACAATCCCCTAATTGTTTGCAGTGATGAATTACAATACATAAAAAACAAACTAATAACTGATGAAGATCAACTCAAGATCAGACAGAAAACTGGTATTCTAAGCATGAAAATTACCAAAGAAAGGTAACAATTATATTCATACCCAATCATAGAGAAATTGAATCATAAGCGTTGCCAGGAAAATAAGAAACTGATGCCTATATGTTTTTTTCTTTTTATCAGATATTTTATGGATTTCAGATTATCAGTACCAAATAACTATCCTGCAGATGCAGTAAGGTGAGTATATGTCAATATTAATTACTAAGCCCTGGGGTGGATCCAGGGGAGAGGGGGGTTAATGGGGGTCTAGCCACTCCCCCTTTTTCCATTTCCCTGTCATAGTCAACCTTTTGTACAAGTTGACCCCCACCACCTTAAACTTCTGAATTTCCCAGTGAGAATAAAGACAATGCTGAAAATCTCAATGTGGGAGAGTTGACCACTATGCATAACTTAACTTATCACTGCAGAATATGAAATGACTTAGAGCACACTTTGTATGACTGTGGAAATGGTATGATGTGTACCAATCCTTTGCCTTAATGAGTTTGTGCCATGGTATGTCAAAGCATTCATTCAATACTATTTTACAGGATAGAGATGAAGGAGTCATCCTTTCCAACATCATTAGAGAGAGTTTTTATAGGTCAAGCAGGAGACATGGCACGGCAATGTGTTCAACCCCCTGTCAAACAAAACCCCAAGTGAGTTCTAATTATTATTGATGTCCATTTTGAAACTAAGCATCTTTGTGTATTGTGTAATTCCAGAAAAAAATCCTTACCCCCAGCCCACCACAGAGGAAATCTACCTAAGGACCCCCATTCCCTTGGAATAGGTAAATTGAACCCCTGTACCTCCTGGAATTTTCAGTTCCCTCCATGGTTGGGGTATGGATCTTTTTCTGGAATTACAAATTATATCTTTTTGGCTAGAGGTAGAGATTTTTTAATTCATGTATATATTTTAAGTAAGCACTTAAGGAGGCTGCCTACAATTTTTTCTGCCCTCAACGCCCAATCTTTGTATGCCTGCTGTTCACGCTCAAAAACCTGTACCAGTCTGAACATTCACATGGTTACCCTGGAGGGTTTGAACTTTATTGTAGTGTGCATTTTGTTGTGATCGGAGTTGCTATAGCAACGTTATAACCACACCCTTGTTTATAATTAGCAGCCATCGGACGCGTTGCGCGACCTAAACTTTTCAAATGACACCCCTCGCACTAATCCCTGAGTAGCTAACATTAATCACAGCAAGTTTGGAGAGCATTCATTGGGCCGATTTTATGTTATTCGAACGGACTTTTTCAGGCTCCAAAATGTCAAAGTTATTTATGCCGCAAAGATTTCCTTGAAAAAGAATGGCTAATATCTGCGGAATTAAAAGATCCTTGCCGCCCGAATAATCTACAAACCCAAGGCAATGTACCAGCCAAATTTCACTTCTTGGAATGCTTCCGATTTTGTTTGGCATGTGTTCAAGCAAACTGCAAAATTTGAGAAATTATATTATAAATCTTACGTTTGTTATAAAATTTACACTTTTCGCCTCTGACAAAAATCTCATATGATTTTTTTTTTTTATACTTCCGTAAATTAATCTTGAATATATACCAAAATAACCCTCTAAGTCTCGAGTTCATTGAAGTATTTTAAGGCACCGAGAAAAAATGCTAAATTTCACTACTCTTTCGGTTTGCTCGAGCCGGTTTTTGCCATTGTACTTTGTTTTCACTTGTTGTAGCTTTCACACGGTTTTCCCTGTAATCAGTGAAGCGGACTACATTCCATCATGGGAATGTAGTCAGGTTTTTGAGTTTTTTTTCTGCTGTTCAGGTTTTTGAGCCTGAACAGCAGGCAAACAAAGTTTGGTGGTGGAGAGCAGAATGGATGTAATGGATTAAGGCTCCATTTTCAATATAGTTGAGCACCCAGTCAGTGCTGTAGCTGGGGGGGGGGGGGGGCAGTTCCACTTTTGTGGAAAAAAATATCAGACTTTCAGGGTGTGTTATGTCATGTGCATTACCCCCCCCCCCCCAACAAAAAAAAACGATAAATAAATAAATAAATAAAACCAAAATAAAATAGAATAAAAAAATCAGTTCCAATTGTCAGGTTTGGGTCCAAGCATCATGTAGATGGCATGCAAACATAGAAACCACTCTGGCAGGCTACTATTACCATTGTCATAATAAGAAATCTTTGGAATAATTCTTTGTAATTGACTGCTTATTTCATCTTTCTTCTTGTATACAGGAGCCCACCATTTCAGCCAAAGCCTTCTCTAAAACCTGTGTGTGATTTCCTCATTAGAGATTGTATCCACAGATATCCAATAGAGAACTGCTCATTATGTAAAAAGAGGGCACTCCCTCCAGATCCAAAGGTTAGTGATTACAAAAATTTCCCTGACCCTTGTTGAGCTACATAAGACACAGCTCACAAGTTGAGGTAGAGGTGCAATAATTAGGCCACATATTCATGAAGTAACTACACATGCAACAGTACTTGGACAAAGCTAAAGCTTGGTGTGGCAGTGGGGGGTGTGGCAGTGGGGACAGGGGTTGAGAGAATGATCATATGGTACTACTCTTCCCAGTAGACAGTTACACCGTTTTTCTGCCCGCCAGCGGCTGTCTAAAATTGATCGCGTGATCACCTTTTTTGTACCACGCGATGAGTTGCTTATGTACCACATGATCAGTATTTGTGGGCGTAAACTTTGGTGAGACACATTGTTTTGCTGCTTTCCAACAGTCTGCGCCCAAAAAGGTTTATCACGTGGTACATAAGCAACCCATCACGTGGTACATAATAAGGTGATCACGCGATTAATTAATTTGAGACAGCCACTGGTGGGCTGAAAAACCGAGAGGTGTAACGGTCTACTGGGAAGAGTAGTAGACATAGCAGGGATGTAGGAGCCAGGGGAGTAGGGGGATAGTGGGGACGTTTTGTTGAGTTCTGTATGACTTGCATCTCTCTGGGACAGACAACGATGAGTTTGTGGCCAGAAACAAACTGTGGAAGTCTCACTTTTTAGTCCTGCTGTTACCCCCACCCCCCAGCTAAAATCATGCTCCTACGTCCCTACAGAAAGATGCATAAATTTCATGGTATAACTATCATGCGATTTGTCCATGCTCACAAGTTGACCACAGTTTTGCTTTGATTCTTTCCTTAAGGATTGTGCGACAGACACTGATGACCCCAAGTTTGTGGAGCGTGTTTACTGCACTCATTTATTCCACTACTCGTGTCTCGACAAATACTTGAAAACACCTCCATTTACAGGTGCGTAAGGGTTCAGAGGCACTTGGGCACCCTAAGTAACACAATATCGGTAAAAGTTCAGTAACGCAATCACGCGCTAACAAAAAGAAACAAGTATTTTCTGCGTACGAGTCTACCTCCGATGCCGAAAACCATCTTCGGTGAAACAGGTATACAACAATGGAGCTCCCCTTTGAAATACCCCCGTCCCCCTTTCGTCTAAACTTTCTGGACCTGCCACTCTGATAAGATTCTGATGATAATTTTTCAGGCGGTAAAAAGTGTCCTGTGTGCACCAAAGTTATCTACCATGATCGGTGGAAGGTCACGCCCAAACTGGCCGAGGATAGATGGGCACACAAGGAAGCGAAGGATCGTGAGCTCACGGAAGTACAGGACTTCCTTAGTGAATGTATATGATATGTATTATAAATTGTTTGTGGTTAAACCTCAATCTTAGTACCAATCTTAGTAGTAAGTTAGGCTCGAGTACCCTTTGGAATAGATTGGAACAGCCTGCCGAAAGCCACGTCCCTTCCTTTATTCAAGGAAGGCTTAACTGAGCACCATTTTTAATTCGGGTCCATGTGAGGCAAGCATCGTAAATGTGTTACTGTCACTTGTGTTTACAGTGGTAAAATAAAATCTAATGTATGTATTGCGCGTATGAGGACATTCCTGGAAATTGTCGGGAATGTGATCAAACACGAAAGGCAGAATTCTCCGTTTATTTTCCCTAACCAGACGGTGGAAACGGATGCTCTCGGTATTACTCGCATGAGCGACTGGCCAAGTGTGGCCCCAAATTTGAGATGGGGCAGGAGAGAGCAAATAAATATTGATGGAATTGTAAAGGAAAATACCAGAAAGTGAATTAATAAATATAAGGTATCGTTGTGAATTTGTCAAGGGTGGAGGTTTTAATTCTATACCGCGCAATAAACAATGCTCTCGTGACGCTAAATGGCCCGTTTAAACTTGCAATTTTTGCTGCAATTTCTGTCGCGCGAGTCGCGGCGATTTTTCTCGTACGAACGTACGCGTCAACTCAAAATCACTAATGTAAAACTAGGTGCAACTCGGCGCGATCTGCCGCGATGTTTGTCGCGAAGATTTCAAACATGTTCGAAACTCTTTGGATGCGATTTGAAGAAAAGAGAGTACAGAAATCGCACCGGATTTGCATCTCGTTTACACAAGAGTTGGAATTGCAATTCGCGCGAGAAAATCGCCTCGACAAATGCAACAAAAATCGCGAGTGTCATTGATAAAAGAATGTTCCGTCGTCGTGTTTCGCGATCTGCGCTTATCCTCTCCTTTCCTCTCCTCTTACCCTGCTCCTACTGGTAAGAATGAATCGTCTACGTATATTGTTATCCCTGGGAATTCTCACTAGGGGTAAAACGTCGCGTTTGCTCCGATGATCTTTCCTGAAATAGCTGTATTTTGTAAATTATAATATTAGGGATTTTCATGGGGCCCTGGAGCCAATCAACAAAATAAATCGTTTGGCAATCACTTTATTATTTGCCTTTGATCACAAATCCTTTGATTCCATGGCTGGTGCCTCAGTCCTACTGGACCAACATAACCATTTACATAGAAATGCACGTTTTCTTGCTGAATTAGGCTGTCAACTTCCTATGGTCATGGAAGTGGTCTAAACACGGTCCTTCTTTGGTTGGTACCCAGTACCCACCACCTTTTCGATTTTCTAAAAATCCGACTTTTAACAGCAAACATCTCGCGACATCCAAAAGATAAGCCTTGAACACTTCACAAAAGGAAAGCAAACCATTTATGCCATAAAATCGCGTGCCCCTAATACGTGCTTCGAGAAAATAAGCTTTGAAAGTTCCACGAAGGGATACGACCGGGTAACAGTCACCGGATCTTAATTTCGGGTCCTCGCGCCTACTCTACACAAATGCTGTCAGAGCCGTTGATTTATGCTAGTTTTGGAGTTTCTTTATTGGAGGCAAAAATCAAGCTTGGTCGTCCTGTGCGTAGCTGATTCTCATCCACTACGGTAGAGTACGTTGTACTTCCTACCTTCACGTCTGATCAACGTCAGGCTTATCATTTAAAAAAGCTAGTCGGGTACCATGTGGAGAGTAGCCTGATTCTCGTCCACTATGGTAGAGTACGTTGTACTTTCTACCTTCGCGTCTGATCGACGTCACGGGTGTGGGACGATCTGGACGATAGTAGGGGTGGCGAATAGTCAATGCGAGAATTCCGAGAACGCGAGAACGCCGCTTTCAAAATCCGAGACCGAGAACTCGATTTGAGATTCGCCATATAAACACAACAAACTGGAAAATCCGAGATCCGAGACGACCTGGAAAAAAAAAATCCGAGATCCGAGAACGGCAAATTAAAAAATACGAGAATTCGAGAACGCCTAAAATTTCGCGAGAAAACAGTTTTTTGAAGGACCATTCGCCACCCCTGATAGTCATGGCGGACAATCAGAATTTCACTTTTATCTCACCAGTCACAAGTGTCACGTCAATTCAATGAATGTTTTCCTACTTTTTAGTGTTTTTCGAAAGAAATCGCTCAGCAAACTGTTAGAATGTGGATACGATATCTTTAAGGTAAATCTACCGCTATTTGGATAAATGAAAGACAAGGTTCCTTGGCAAGTCGACCTGGTAGAACACTTTGACCCCGTGACGTTGATAAGATGCGGAGGTAGGAAGTGAAACGTGTACTCTATCGTAACGGATGAGAGATAAGAATCAGGATGCCCTTGATGATGTGAAATGGCGACTAAAATGTACTACAAGCTGCCGAACAGACACAATGCCAAAATATATAGATTTAGCAACTGGCTAAAAGCGGAGCTCCCGTACAGCGGGCTAGCTTTCGAAAATAGAATAAGCGAGGATGAACGAGATACCCGAGCGCGAGGTCGAGCCCAAGCAATAAACATTCTTTTGGGTGAAACTAAATCTATCTAAATCATCTTAAGCTTGGTACATTGATGTGAAATACTATTGCGCTAGCAAATGGATAGCGCATGACAAAACAGGCGATCTCGGTTTCTCAGGTAATAACAAAGAAAGAGAAAAACTTTGATAAAATTGCCACTGTACAGCCCTAAACAAAAGTTGTAGATCCGAAGTTTCTGGTGATTTTTAACACAATTTTTCACTTTTTTTTGTCCTAGTTGGTCTAAAACAATTAGACCTCTCGCCCTCAAGGGCCACGGGTCAATAGCCCATTTGGCCTGCGGCCTCATGGGCTATTGGCCCGTAGCCCTTTCGGGCTCGTCGTGGTCTAATTGTTAAATAGTCCCTGCGAATGGTCCTTTAATGCGTGGGGACGTAACACTGCGACTAAACCCTGGGTCATGTTCCTTTGTCTCTGACGGCTTTAAAGAGCCCGTGTCAGCCACTCCTTCGTTCTTTTTTTCGTTCGATATCAGAAGACGAATCACGTGTAGAAATCTCTTAATAAAAATCTAAAAACAAAGTCTCAGATTTAATTTACCAAATTTAATTGAGAACATTGTTCTATGTTCTCTAAATCAGCCGATGGAAATGGATACTTTCTTCGAATTGGTATGGTGACTGTCAAAATGGCGGCTGACACAGGCTCTTTAACGGCTTGTAAGCTGGCTACGCCCCTGTCAATTCATCGATCTGCCATAATTAAAACTAGAATTACGTTTGATAAATAGCCCACTTTATACCCTTGTAAACTACCCTCATGTAAGTTTGGTCACCGCTTGTTGCGCTCGGAAGTCTTGCGTGTTTTGGGCGTGGTCGCTTTCTGGGGCGTGCCTGAGGAGCTACTTCGTGTAGGCTGCATATAGCTTGGGACACTCCCAGAGGTACTGGATTTTGGCGAGTCTTTGACTCGGCTTGGACTATGGGATTCCCTCGTGCCGGGGGATGGGCTGGGGATACTATTGGTACCTCCTCTCCTGGGGGTTTGAGATGTCTGGAAAAAGAAAAGAAATGTTCTTCGTAAAGACGAAAGCGTATTACAAAAAGTGCTGAAGACGAATACCACTATAATTAAACCGTCTAATACCCAACGCGACTGGGGGGTCGAGGATCCTGGAAAATTCAAGGGGGAGGGGAGGGAGTCTAGCAGAACCCTGGAAATTCCCCCGGGGGGGGGGGGGGGGGGGGGTGGTCGAGGACCCATGCAAATTATAGGGGGAGGGGTCTATCCAAGCTGTGGAAAAGAGGGGGGGGGGGGAGGTTGTTTAGGCAACCTAGAAATTCCAAGGGAGGGGGTGTTCAAATTCTAGGGAGGGGAGTTCCAGGGGAAGGGAGTGTTCAGGACCCCTGGAAATTCCTGAAATTCAAGGGGAGGGTGTGTTGACAACTTCTGGAAATTTCAGGGGAGGAGATCTTCAAATGGTAGGGTCCTCGAGTCCCTGGAGTGAAAAAAAATGCGATCTTTTTTGGAAGCTTACACTTGATTTCTTGGCTGATGATGATAGGGATTTCTTGGTGGGAGTAGACGTGCTGGTGCTCCTGGAGGGACTGCTACTAGTTACCTTCTTATCGCCATCCTAGTGAAATGAAAATATTTCGAGGTCTTTATGTTTATACCACAACGCGCGCGATTCTCGAATTCTGATTGGCTCTCAGCCATGGGTATATAAAAGTTTATACAACACTAGTAAATCGCGCGCTCTGATTGGTCGAGAGCCATGTTGCTATAAGAGTACAAATACACGGCTGACAAAAATCCCTGTTTGTTGTTGTATAAAACAAATAGATCTCGTTTTTTGTGCGTATGTACTGTAATAGATACACAGAAGACGTCACAGAATGTCTTGAACAACAGTCACGCAACTCGACTGCGTCTCGTTGGGTACTTTTTTGTTCATGACAGTCTGTGACGTCATCTGCCGTATCTATTACAGTACACACGCACGCAAAACGAGATCATCAGCGCGCGCGGTAAAACGAACCTAAGAAAACACTGCGCGCGCGCTGTTTATGTATTTACTTTTGCCTTTTTGTGATATAAAACGGCTGTGCTTCGTGAATCCACAAAATGTTGACCACTTCATTACGTCATTCCGTGGTATATAAGAGGACATACCACGGAAAATCAGAGGACATTTGTTAAATAGCACAACCATAAAAGTGGGAGTCAAAGGCCTCTCTCCCTAGCATGGAAATTCAGGTCACCTCCCTCCCTTAATTCCAGTGATATAAAAAGGGGAGAGGGGTCATGAGGGTGGGGTGGGAGCAGTACTCATAGCCCTTTTTGGGGTATCAACTTTTTAAGGAATTCTTGGTTTTCACTTGTCACGTGACAAAATTTATTGCTCTAAATTAACTTCTAAACACTGAATGGCTAATAGAATTATAAAGAATATACAAAATTATGTTTCCTGGGTAAATTTTAGGCCGATTGGTCACTTTCCGAGCGAGAAATTAGCAAGTGAATGTGCGCCATTTTGTACAGTAATTGTATGGAGCCGCCATGTTGGAGCCCCAGCAGAGGGGCTCCATAATGGCGGCCAATTAATTGGGTCTCCAAAACGACGCTATTTTCAATCCAAATTATAGGAATAGTATCAGAATGGTAAAATATGAACTTTTATACCATACTGACGTGCCAAAAACGTAAGAATGGTGCAAATCGAGTGAAATACGGCAAGTTCAAAATACGTGACTGGTGTTGCGTGACATAAATAGCTTTGGCGATATCTCGAGAACTACTTGGCAGAAGGTGCTGAAATTTCGTGTGACAAATCCTTGAATAGAGTTATGTTCATCACAGAAAGGACATATATGCAGGTCTCTTGGTTTAGAAGTTAGCTTTTTGATGACGTCACATGAAAACCGAGAATACTCCCTACCACAATTCGGAAATTTCACCCTCGACTTTCAATTTTGGATTCACCCTTAGTTTTTGCTGGTAATTAGGGTTAAACGGGTCATTTCAATCCATTCTGAAATCCACTTTTGTCACGCACCTCTTTACTTTCTGATGTTCTTTCTGGCGATGGGTAGCCATCTTCTAGAGCATCATTGTTATTGTTCTCTCCTGATTCTGAACCCTAAAGAAACGAGAGAGAGAAAAGAATTCATCTATCATGATGAGATTAACGAAGATGATAACGTAAATGATGTTGATTGGAATGAAGAATGGGGTGATGTAGGTAATGACGATGATATCAGCCCGAGGGTACTCCCCTATTTGGGGACAGGGGTGCTCGTCGTACCTTTTAGGGGTAAAATTCGAAAACTTGAATTGTTTTCTAGATAGGCACCTCTTAGGGGTCCGTCTAGCAAATGAAAATCAACTAAGCCACGCCCTTTTTTGTAAAATAGAAAATAGTTTCTAATAATTTACCTGTTCAAGTTCCTCTCTATACATTTTCATAAGTTCTAGTACATTAGATGGCTCAGATGCCTCTGAATCGCCCTGAAAATGGGAAAGGTTGCAAGTTATAAATACGATTCAGGAATTACGACGTGTGAACATTCGCAATAAGCTCGAGATTGACAACCTCGAGACAGCCCTTCATTGTGCGCGGTTTCGGTGGTTTAGCCACATGAAGAGAGCATCAAGTTCAATCTCCTCCATCAAGACTTTGTTTGCGACCCTCAACTTCAAAGTTGGCAGGCCAAGGTAAACTTGTTCTGAGGTGGTCACTGATGCCGAAAAGGTGTCTGGCTTGTCAGCTGACTTGACAGCGGATCGGGGTGCCTGGAAGATGGCTGTGAAATCCATGCGACGTCATACCACTTTATAGTGGAATAGTTGACATTAACAGATAGTGAGTGTGAGTCTTTACAGAATGTCCACGCTTTCCTTGCTAACAGAGGCCTCTTTTCCTGCGCAATACTCACGGTAATCCAGGGATGAATAAGAATTTCTTTAGCTGTTCGTCTATGAGCTGGATCAACCTTCAGCATCCCAAGCAAGAGATTCTTGGCTGAAATCGAGTTATCACATTAATTAAGACAGATTTTTTTTTTTTGTGATTCGAGCAACGTATGGTGAAAAATCTGGTTGCTAGAAAGCATAAAGTTTAACCTTTTGGCTTCATTTTAGAATCATTTCAGCCACACTAGCTGTGCCTTATTGCATTCATGCATCTGTACCGGATATCTGGTTTCAACATGGCATACCTGATTCATGGCACACTTCCCAACAGGGATCAGAAAAGTCCACATAACCCTTCTTGATCGCCTCATAAAGCTTCTCTTCTGTCTCCGCCATGAAAGGTGGCCTACCAGTAAATCTAAAAAAAATAATGAAAAAGTGCAATAATGTCAGGCTGCAGTAAAAACAATGCAGACAAAAACAAAAGTGGATGGTGCCAAAGCTGTCTATATCAAACAGAGGGAGCATTGTTTGTGCCACCATCTTGAGCATGGAAATAAGGCCAAACAGGAAACAGTCACTTTTTTTGCTGTCACGCTCATTATTTACAGCATAGTTTCCACACTTCTGTGCCATATCAACATTTTGAGGGCAGAATTTTCACATGTTATCTTGTTGTCATGTCATGCTTCCTGCTTGCACTGGATTCCATTCTGGTAAGAAAAGCAAGACGGCATGCAAGTGACAAAGGCAAATGATTTGGTGAAACCTGCAGTTTTAGTAAATAGAAACTTTTCAGCCTTGACAAAGAACCAAATCTGGAGATTTGGATCATCAGAATAGAGAGCAGTCCTATGGGGGTGCTGAACTATGAAAGGCAGGGTCAAGACAGAAACAACATGAGGGGCGATTAGAGGCAGACTTCTATAAATTATTTACAAACTGTAGATAAGCTACTCACAATGTATACATAATAACCCCTATACTCCAAATATCACACTGCTGACTGTATCCAAGGTCATCAATTACTTCTGGAGCTGTGGAATACAAAAACAGATATATATTTTTTTGCTTTTGGTCTTAGTAAAACCAGTACAAGGACTCTCTATTATTGGCATAAGAAGTCCCTTATAGCACCTAAGGGGTCATAAGTGCCAGTAATATACTCAAGGCCATAGCTAGATTTTTTTTGTCAGGGGGGGCAAGCCTTGTCATCCTTTGTATTTGCTGGGGGGGGGGGGGGCAAGCAGGTTTTTCCAATATGTTGACACTAAAAAATTTACTTCGCTGGGGGGGGGGGGGGGGGGTAACTGCCCCCTCTGCCCCCCGTTAGCTATGGCACTGGCACTGTTGTCTACTCACCCATATACATTGGTGTTCCGCAGACACTTTGCATCATAGAATCACTACCACCCTTAACCATGGACAGCCCAAATCTGTTATCTAGAAAACAGAGGGTGAGCATAAACCAATAATATTACTAAGCATGCAAAACAGGAAAATCTCTTTCAGTGCCCAATTACAAACCATGGACTGCAGGTCAAGCTTTTCCACTTTTAAGCAGATTTAAATACGTTTTCTGCAAACTTAGTCCACTTTGCCATACTTTGTCTCTAATGAGTTGGCCCTCACCTCAAAAGCTCTACTACATATGAGGCTGTAGGCCAAACATTGTGAGCCTCTGCAACTACATTTGATAAGTTAATTACTTTTAATAACAATTCACACACCATCTTACCTTAATATTTACAAGCTCATTGCCAACTGGGTGACTAAGGAGAATGTTTTCTAGTTTAAGGTCTCTGTGGACAATATCTAAAGAAAGGAAACAATTTGGTGGCATGCTATTAGAAATTATAGTAAATTGAAACAAAATGCCTTTTAAACATGAAGTGAAACTGGAACTTTATACTCTGGGGAATTTGTAAATTAGGCAGACAGACAGGACAGCCAGAAGCTGAGACATAGAAAGACCAGGGCCCAACATTGCGACCATATGGCGACTAAATTTGGGGCTTGGCGACTTAAAGTGTTGAGAGTTTCTGAGTTCAGCTGAAAACCACATTTATGTGGTGACTAAATATTACTTTTTGGCGACTCAAATTTTGGAAGTGGTCACCAAAAACTCCTAGCGAAAAAGTTAATGTTAATGCATCACAGACAAGCAGTGACCAGACCTACAGTCAGACTGGTCTTTAAAAGTCTAGCCAGTGCATAAAGGACAGATGCAAAGATTTTATCTGACTCACAAACTTCTAGGATAGTTACTGGAATGTCATATTTTGCAAAACGTTCTTTACTGAGAAAATCAAAGTCAAACTTGTTTGCAAATCAGGGGTATCTCTTGCAAAAAAAACTCCTTCATGTATGCGACTTCCTTTGTAATTTCCTCAATAATTATTAATGAGTTTTTGATAAGTTACCTAAATCATGTAAGTAAGCCACTGCACTTGCAAGCTGTTTTATCACAGTCCATGTTTCCTGATGAAAAAAGGAGAAAATTAAAGTAGAAAATTTAGCATCACTGACAGTGAACCACTGTTGGCTGGATCTCAGCGTTTTCTCCAGGGGATCAATATGAGGTACAGCATTTCACTTCTTTGATTTGCCAGAAGTTCCATTAATCACTAGCCAGGATTGTGACCAATGGATGATTTAAGTTACAATTTATGCCCACACTGCAAATTGGTAATTATAAAAGGAGGGATATTTTTTTATCAAAGTGCCATACAAATACAACTTCCAGAATATCATCCTGCACAGTGTACCTTTTCTGTAAATCTCTTCTTCCTTTCTAACATTGTATCAAGACCACCAGCATCACAAAGCTCCATTACAAGGTACATGCGCTGAAACAGAATTATAACATTACGATTAGTATATAACCAAGGTGAGCCAGAACAAAACATTCAAATGTGTTGTACTTATTGACCATGATTTTTACTCAGGGGGCAGGGAAGGGCACTTATCTGGAACTTTCGATTTTACCCCAAAAAGGTACTACTTTAGGGTGTGGCTTAGGCCCCGTTCACACGAGACTGGTACAAAACTGGGCCGGTACAATTCTGGTACGGTACCGTCGCGCGTTCACACGGGACATGCAATACCGGACCGATTTTGGTACGGCTAGGCGTGCACGGCCCTGTGTGAACACTGTTGCAAAACGTACCAGAATTGTACCGGTACCATATGAACAGGCGGTACTGTACCAGAATTGTACCGGTCCGTTTTTGTACCGGTCTCGTGTGAACAGGGTCTTAGTTGATTTTGAATACACCTTACCTTGGAGGTTTCATAAATCTCTTCCAGATGCACCAGGTGTTCATGGTAGATCTTCTTCATAATGAGGACTTCTCGCTCCAACAGCTTCACCGCTGAGCTACCAGCCTGCAATGGCAGCAACCAACAGTGTTCAGAATTACTTTCCAATGTGTCTATATGCAAGGAACATTTTGGGTGGCTGATACAGTAAAAACCTGCACATAAGAACCTGGGTTTTAAGAACCTGTTAGTCAAAAACTTTCATTTTAAGCCTCCTCCACATAAGAACCTATTAAAGGCTAAAATTTTAAGTTAGGTTCTTATTAGTGGAGTTGCTGGGTGTATACGGTAGACCGTATAGAAATTGCTGAATTAAGATCATCATCTGATTACATTTAAAAGAAACTTGACTTTAAAAGAAACTTGCTAAATTAAAAATTCTTATACGCAGGTTTTCACTGTATCAGGGGCAAATCCAAAATTTTGTGAAGAGAGTGGCACTTTGCTGAAGGAGGAGATATGAAGAAATCTATTTCATAGGATGAGACTAATGTCCAAAGTGCTCACACATTACTTGACAAATTTGCCACCACCCCCCTGGCCCCTCCCATAGATCTGCCAGTGGACATTCTCCCCTAAATTCCCACCATTGTTGGTGTGCTGCTCGACACCAAAGATCCAACAAATAATTTGAAAAAGATACAATACTTCTACTTATCTTCCATTTCTTTTCCATGAGAAAATTTAAGGAATTGAAAAGGTTTCCTGGTTAGCTGTTACTCCGAACCCTGTAAAATCTTATAGAATCCTGCATATAGGTTTTTTATGTTGTTTACAAAATACTACCAGTAAATACAGTAAATGGTTGGACATTGAATATGTTGACACTTGAAGCTGCTGAGAAGTGCAAGCAGACAGGACCTCAGTTTGCCCCAACCAAAAGACATGAAACACAGCTGCCGTAACTACAGCGCATAATATAACACAGCAATGAAAAGGTAGCACCAGAGGCTGAGGACCTGTGGATCCACCATCTAGGGACCGCTAGCCTTATTGCCTTTAATAGGGCAGATCCATGTGCCCCCTCCCCCATGTGTGCCTTGCACACAGGGATCCCAACATAACTATGTACCTATACTATCACTTGCATTCTTATCACACATTGTGTACGGCCACTGAGGAGGACTTGTTGTCGAAAGGCTGACTCTCTTTATAAATGCGGAGAACTGTATGGCGCTGTTTTCAATATAGTCTATGATTATAGTACTTTGCTAGCCATTCTTCCCTTCACTTTATGTTGCAGCCATTTCAATGAAAACAACACTCTAATAGACCACTTTTACTAACTGTATTCAAGGGTTATGGGTATAAAAGAAAAACATATTTATTTCATTTTCCAATGCCAATGAGATTTCTTCCCTGATCCTGGGTCCCAAGGAAACACTTGGTCTATTTAAGTGTCTAATTTGTATGCTTTGCCTAACAGAAATAGGAGTCATGATTTAGCTCATGTAGATGTAAGAACAAGGTTTTACTTAATTCAAATCTATTGTTGCTTTATTTCCAATTCTATTTACATTTGAAGAAGAATTAGTTGTGCATTAATTAACATACTCCTGAAAAACCATTTATAGTAGAAAAGTCATCCTGCTTCATCGTTACTTCCCTACTTTAAATATTTGGGACTCAAAATTCTTTTAAAATGAAGAACAAGTCATTTAGTTTTTGCAAACACTTCCAACAAAAATCAATGATCTTATGAAATATAGTGTTCTTAATCACAGTAGGTGTTGCTTTCTTTGGCATTCTGCATGATTGTATTTTTAATGTTTTAATTAATGTGATCAACCCCATCTTCCTAAAATCTCCAATACCTAAAATAAATTTGGTCCCAAAAATCCTTCTAGTGACTTTATGGGAGCTCAACTCTAAAACACGGATTACACTGTTGCATAAATCCTTATCCACTGAACTCTGAAATTCAGTGACCCAAGTAATTCCACAGCACTCTGTTCAGGATGACAATAAAGCAATAATGGATAGTGGCTTTTAATAATATTGACAGCAGGGCATTAAATAAACAGAGCTAGGCCTGCAAGATTCTCAGCTTGCATGCAGCCTTCTTAAAAGCATTTTATTGTGAATTCGATAAACTGGAATGGATTAAATATAATATTAAAAATCGCTGACACACTTTAATAAATCAATGAGTGTTGATTGATTTAAGACAGAATTGAAGCCAATGCACGCTATATTTCTATACAAACATTTTGCATATTTAAATCGCACCATTTTGTCGTTTTCCTTTCCGCGTTAGAGCAGATTTCGAGAAAAACAGAATAAAAACTGTGTCATCATAAA
Source organism: Scolanthus callimorphus (assembly GCA_033964015.1). Classification (NCBI taxonomy): domain Eukaryota; kingdom Metazoa; phylum Cnidaria; class Anthozoa; order Actiniaria; family Edwardsiidae; genus Scolanthus; species Scolanthus callimorphus. Next base: position 27,956,206 of record CM066912.1, on the reverse strand, counting down.
CTTCATTTATTAAGCTTTAAAATGATATCTAGTCTATTGGGGTTTATTTAAATGCGCCACGTAGAGAATTTTTGCGCGAAGGGTACCCACGAAGGTTTACGGTATCCTTAATAGGGTAGATCCATGTGCCCCCCTCCATGTGTGCCTTGCACACAGGGATCCCAACATAACTATGTACCTATACTGTCACTTGCATTCTTATCACACATTGTGTACGGCCACTGAGGAGGACTTGTTGTCGAAAGGCTGACTCTCTTTATAAATGCGGAGAACTGTATGGCGCTGCTTTCAATAATTTATTTCTATAGTCTATGATTATAGTACTTTGCCAGCCATTCTTCACTTCACTTTATGTTGCAGCCATTTCAATGAAAACAACACTCTAATAGTCCACTTTTACTAACTGTATTCAAGGGTTATGGGTATAAAAGAAGAAACATATTTATTTCATTCTCCAATGCCAATGGGATTTCTTCCCTGATCCTGGGTCCCAATGAAACACTTCAATCTCTAGTTCTATTATTGGTCTATTTAAGTGTCTAATTTGTATGCTTTGCCTAACAGAAATAGGAGATGATTTAGCTCATGTAGATGTAAGAAGGTTTTACTTAATTTAAATCTATTGTTGCTTTTTCCAATTCTATTTACATTTGAAGAAGAATTAGTTGCGCATAAATTAACATACTCCTGAAAAACCATTTATAGTAGAAAAGTCAACCTGCTTCATCGTTACTTCCCTACTTTAAATATTTGGGACTCAAAATTCTTTTAAAATGAAGAACAAGTAATTTAGTTTTTGCAAACACTTCAAACAAAAATCAATGATCTTATGAAATATAGTGTTCTTAATCACAGTAGGTGTTGCTTTCGTTGGCATCTGCATGATTGTATTTTTAATGTTTTAATTAATGTGATCAACCCCATCTTCCTAAAATCTCCAATACCTAAACAAAAATAAATTTGGGAGCTCTACTCTAAAACATGGATTACACTGTTGCATAAATCCTTATCCACTGAACTCTGAAATTCAGTGACCCAAGTAATTCCACAGCACTCTGTTCAGGATGACAATAAAGCAATAATGGATAGTGGCTTTTAATAATATTTGACAGCAGGGCATTAAATAAACAGAGCTAGGCCTGCAAGATTCTCAGCTTGCATGCAGCCTTCTTAAAAGCATTTTATTGTGAATTCGATAAACTATTAAAGCTCTTGTTATACCAAAAATAGGGTACTTGAAACATATCTTTAATTCTGGTGATATTGAGTCAGATAAAAGAAGAAAATAGCATGGTTGGTAGAACACCTGCATACTCAAGAGTAAATATTTGAAAGCTAAATATAGCACTACATAATATTAACAACACAGAGGCTTGCAGTTTGTTGCCTTGGCAACCAGTTATAATAACTATACAATGTTACCTCCTAGAAGTTTCCCATATTGTTAGATGGTCATGAAAAAAATTTTGAATAAAACAATACAAATTGAGGAAGCTATTATTTTGTTAGGTAAACAATGCAAGTGTGACCTTAGTACCATACATTCTAGAACACATTTGCACACAGCATTTATGAAAAAATATTCTCTGGATTAGATGAGAAGCTGTGTTCTGGCTTTATGACCAACTGAGCTATGTTCCTTGAGTGTTATGCATTGAAAATCTTGCTGTATTGACGTAAGTTATCAAGGGTCTGAGCTGTATCGGTAATTACTGATCTTCAGTATGACAACCAGCTTTAGTGCTAATTTGTCTTCAGTACCAAAGTACAGGGCTCAAAATTAATAACAATTCCTGGGTATAATTTTACACATAGCATCAAAATTTAAGGTGCAACCCCTAAAAATCTGGATGTTGTGATTTTTTAGCAGAAATTAATAAATTTGTTGCATTAATTTGAGTAATTTTACACCGAAATGAAAACGTTAGCTGTAATAGACCAGAATTTAGTTGTATTAATTTACACCTGAGGGCAGAGCCTTAGGATGTAATGCTCAGTTGCTAGGGTTCACAATCTGAAGCTGCAATATAGTAGGGCTGCAAAAAGATTTTGTAGGGATTGACAGCCAGCTTGCAAAATATTTTTATGGTCATTAGTCATCGCAAAGAATTCAAAATTAGGTTTATTTGATCAAATTTGTCAAATAAACTAAATCCATTTGACTACAGAAATTCAAATGAAATAAAGATAACAAAAAATCAAATGACAACAGGCTTTCTTTACTTTAGTTTTTCCAATAATTCCTTATCCCATATTAATGTCAAAGTCCTTTAACCCCTGGCAGTTTGACAGTGACATCCATAAATCACATGAACCATATTATTGAGGATCATCAGCTCTTCCACTAAATAATTCAGCATCATAGAATATTCATACAGTTTTGAATAGTTTTGAATAAAAATAATGGAAACTAAAACAAGAACAACAATATCTTGTAAATGCCTTCCAACTGATGGCCACTTTGGACAACTGAATTGCAAACTAGAAGTAGCTGTCAGTTTCCATGTCATTTTCCTTACTGACATACAAGAAAAAAAATTGGAGAAAACTACACATTTTCAGCAGAACCCTGCAGGTTTAAATACTTTTAGTTTCAATCCTCATTTATCCACAATGTTATTGAAAAAAGAAACCTTGATTGATAGCATTAACTGAAAATAGCAAACTTAGTATAAAAATTAACGAAAAAAGGCATAATATAATGAATTTATTTTCTGCAGGATTTAGTAGACTTCATCATTTAATTAAATTTCTGCTAATAAGAGAACACCTAATTAATGAAGTTCTTTTGAAAATAAATAATTGCAATGCTAAAAGTTAGGAGAGGTGCCGCACAAATGACCTCAAAGCAGCCGCTGGGAAAAAAAACTGAAGGTTTCTTGCTTTAAATAGAAGATATATTTCAATATTTTACTTACTTTTTCTTTATTAACGGCTTTGATGGCCCATCTCGTTCCGTTTTCTATTTGTTTGGCTTCTGTTACGACCCCAAAACTACCACGACCAAGAATTTCGCCAAATTCATAAACGTCTTCAATCTGCTTCTCGTCTTCAATTCTTGTGTGTCTGATCGGAAATTCCTTCTTGTTTGTGTACTGGGCCATATTGCAGCCCAGTGTAACTCGAAATCTTGAACTAACACGGCGAAATTCTCATACTTTCTCAAGATTTTAACCTGAAAAGAAGTAACAGAGCTGAGGTTAAAGCGCTTTGACTTGCTTATAGCACAAGTCAACAAACCGCTCGTCTCTCAAATTTCTTCTTTTTTACACAGCCTAACTGTTCTATTTACTGAAACAATACATACATTTGATTACAAATATATTTCTTCCTTCCTTCGGCGTTGAGAGGACAGATTATAAGTCAGGACGCCAAAAATTCAGCCAGTTTTAGGGACAAGATCGTGGGTTCGCCAAGTAATTTGGTTGACTTCTTAGCTGTAGTTCGGGACAAGTGATTTATTTCACACTTCGTAAGTTTACGCGAAAATGATCCTAGAAACCAAATTGTGGCCACAACAACTTAAGTTCCAGTGAAGTTGCCATTAATAGACCACACATACCACACAAGTTTAAAAAATTCGAGGAAGAAGTTGTAGTTTCGAGGTATAAAACGGGACAAAATTCAAATTGGACTGATTTCTAAGCGGGTCCCATTTTGATTGCGAATTTGCCCTCCAAAACATGCAACCTTAAAGCAAAACATTCAGCAATGAAGCTCTCTGGGCTTATCCAAACCCAGTTACTATCTCCTGCTGGAAGTTAGAAGGATTTATACGGATTTCAATGCCAATAATTGCATTACAAAGGATAGAAAATATAAGCTACAGAAACCGGGCAAGAACTTGACTTTTTGAGTTCACAGTCTCAACAAATTCGCGCTTCGAAACTCACCTTTTTGACGATTTCTTCATACTTGAGGCTTCCTCTAATTGCTGTTTCATTGCTGCCACCTCCCAGGCGAGTTAAGGAGCTAAATTGCTCATGAATTAGGCAAGAACAGCTAGGAAACCATAGAAGTCAAAACTTTGCATAACTTTCACTGTCAAACCCTGAGCCTACAGCGGGACGCCGCGCATGTTGCTGGGGGAATGGGTACTACATCTCGAACCAGGCGGCGTCGGACCAAATCAAACAGGCTGCCCAACGAACGATCGGAACAATAAGCCCCAAAGACGTACAAAACTTAGCACACGAGAGTGTGCACAAAGGAATCACATACAAACGTGCGAGCGCGAACGTCAAGGCAAGCCAACAATATTTCCGGCGTGAAGAAACAAAGAGAGCCTGCGGGGAGGCTATACAAAACTGCGCACAAAGGAAACCGAGGTCATCATCATCATCATCATTTGGTGAAAAAGTATCCAAATTTCGCGCGTTTACCCTTTGCTATCCATTGAATAAAGAATATCACGGTACTCCACTACTTAGTGAATTCCAGCAGCTTTTTTATGTTTTTTGCATTCACTATTTTGACTTCAAAGATGTACGCACGCTCTTGACAGACGGAAATGACCAAAAATGAAATGTCTAACTTCGCCATATTTCAACTTATTATATAGACACGAGTGTTTTACTGGGAAATACGCCACTCGCGCGTAGATCTCATACGAAGCTACATCCGGGTCCTCAGTGACATATTTTCCATATCCTCACTAGTGAGGATATCGGTCAAAACAAAAATGCTTGGAATCAATTTGGAATATTTTTTTCTGGTTTGTCTATATAATAAAAAGAAAATTAGACGGTGGCTTGGAGATATGAGTTTTATTTTCTCGTGTCAAAAACAATATTTTACTCATTCGCTGCGCTCATTCTTAAAATATTGTTCTTGCCACTCGAAAATAAAACTCATATCTTCACGCCACCGTGTAATATCCTCTATATATAAGCTCAAGATTCCGTATACAAAGAGTTTCTATGGCTAAAAACTTAATTCCAAATTTTTAAGAAAATTGAAGAATATGAATTTTAGATATGATTGAGCAAAGTTTGCATAATTCCTGATCAAAGTACTAATTCTCCCATAAAATGGCACAGAAACCAATGTTTAAAGCCTAATATCTCAAAGACGGATCCATTAGAAAAAAGTCATTTTTGATATTTTGTTTTTAATCAGACAAAGAGTCTGTATGCAAAAAATCAAGCTTATCTGAGCTAACCTGACCTTATTATTTGAAATTTAGTGGTCTAAAGCAGGTCATTTCCGCTCTGTCCGCGCTCTTACTACCCGCGGATTCACACAGAGAGAAACACGACTTCTCAGAGGGCGGGAGGAAGGTCGACCACTTCCCAGTGAAAACATGGGACGAAAATTTCAAAATTTCCTCCAGCAAATACAGAGAAAGGGGACCGCGGCCCCCTCCTAAATCCACTCCTGCAGTGGATAAGGGACATGCGCGGAACTGGATGATGGTAGCACAAAATATAATAACACAACAAATCTCTCTCATTCGTCTTTACTTCATATCTGTACTATACAAAGGTTGTACAACATCAGAAACGCTACATTAACAACGAAATAAGGTCGACCAGCGTCCTATTACCCGGAACTTCCACTATTATATCCACAGCAGAGGAAAACATGAAACCGTGCTTCATTTGCTCACTTTATTCCGTCACTGACCAGAATGGGTACATCATCTGGCCTGTAGCTTGTCTTTTTGGACGGGGCTCGTTTTCCTTACTTTTTGAGGCGGTTTGTTTTAGCTTTGAACCCCCCCCCCCCCCCCTTCCTGCGGGTCTGATTGTACAGAACTGCCTTTCTATCAGAAACGCTACATTAACAACGAAATAAGGTCGACCAGCGTCCTATTACCCGGAACTTCCACTATTATATCCACAGCAGAGGAAAACATGAAACCGTGCTTCATTTGCTCACTTTATTCCGTCACTGACCAGAATGGGTACATCATCTGGCCTGTAGCTTGTCTTTTTGGACGGGGCTCGTTTTCCTTACTTTTTGAGGCGGTTTGTTTTAGCTTTGAACCCCCCCCCCCCCCCCTTCCTGCGGGTCTGATTGTACAGAACTGCCTTTCTATCATCATAGGAGGGGTAGGGTGGGGTCAGTTTGAAGCACTCTACATTTTTACAGGAACAACAAATATTTTCTGGTTACTGGATGGTGACTGAAAAGGGACTTCTTGTCAGTACCTTACATGTATTGTGGTTTAACAAAGTACTGTTCCCCTCTTGCTTATTTGGCCACTAAAACGACATAATCACGATCTTGAGTATGGGCCCCTGTTACAGATATGACTCAAAGCTATTTTCTTATTAGTTTACCTCTGATGAAGCTTGTGGCAATACCAAACAGGATATTATAATCCAAGAGGCAATGTCCAGTAAAAGTATCCGGTTGGGCGTAGGTTCGGTTCCCAGCCACTAATGGTTTGGTGCGCCCGCGATTATGAAGGCTTTGTCAGCAATACCCACTACCGCTGGGAACCGATCCTAGTTCGGGGGGGGGGGGGATATATCTAAAAACAGTTCACGTTGTCGGAGGTTCCGGTAATATATGCTTCTGGTATAACATTACCATCACCACCAAGAGACCGAGTCAGCCACATGGGCTGACCTCACTCTCTTCGACACACTATGTCCAGAACGAAGTCTAAGATGGCCGTGAACATAACAACCTGATTCCACAACAATACCACACATTCTCGGCGCTATGAGGCAAGTGTTGTACGGTTTGGTATCCCTGTGGAAAAGTAAATGCTACTCCGAAAACGTTTTGCACAAGCGCAAAGAAAATCCCCGGATTATTCTCCAACCCGGAGGTCTCGGGCTCGTCATCTCTCGTAGTCTCGTCTCTGAAGTCAATCTGTAAGGTGAGCTACCTGTGGTAAATGCAACAGGGTGACCGACGCCTTACACTTAACCACAGGGAGCCCAACTGACAAACAACGAGTTGCTGCCTTAGTTCCTTTACACAGAGAAAATCTCGTACAAATAGACTATTGTGCTGGAATTGGTTGTAACGTTGGTTTCTCTTCCAGCTTGTCGTACTCCAGGTGAAACTCCTTCGGAACCTTTCGCCACGTGGTGCAGTCAAAGAAGTAGTAAGTGCCGCGCTCGTAGTTGCTCGATTTGACTTGTGGTTCCACGCCTGGAGCACGTGTTAGCCACACCCTCTCGTCCTTGTGGTACCGCCAATCACGTGCGTATCTGAAATGACAATATCTGGTCAGCTTGCTCATTTGTGCTTGAGGTTTTATTTATTTGTTTATATGTTTACACAATTTGCCCAACAATTTGAAAATACACCTTTCACGTTTCGAAGATAAAATTCGCATCTCCCCGCCGCATGCGATACCCTCTTACGTATTCTATTGAGGGTCATCCGATTGGTCATTCACGAGTCTAACTTGTTCACCCGTCCTCATACATGTAAAGCGCCTAGAACAGTAATGTATAGACGCTACATAAGCTGTATTATTATTATCATTTCTCTATTACTTACAGCTCTGCCGCCGCTGCCAATTGTAGAATATCTCCACCATTAGTGTAGTACAGATAAAATAAGAGGTCCTCGCCGTATCGACTTAGTTTGATTGGGGCAAGCTACGAAATAAAAATAATATAGATTTAGGCACTGCCTAAAATCGAAGCCCCCATTGAAGCTCTGCGGTATATGTCTGGGGCCGATTCCTAGAAGGCCAGTTAAGAGTTATCAGTGGATAAACGCTTATCCAACGGATAAATCCTGAACAAAACCTATACAACAGATACTTTTATCCGTGGATAACTTTATCCAACCTTTCAGGAACCGGCCCCTGGGCGCTAAGGAGCTCCGCTATTAACTCCAACTTGTCATAGAGAGGCTTTCATATGACTGTAGCGAAACCAATCGCAAAGTAATTACACCAATTCTGAATAAAACGTATAGGAGTAATTACAAAGTAATTGCAAATTATTCACGACAGTCATCTAGAATCCGCTCTAACATTCGCATAAATCAACAAAGACATTAGAGCGGATTTCATACGACTGTACTGAAACAAATCGCACAGTGATTACACCGATTCTGAATAAAGTGATTACAAGTAATCGCACATTACTCATGACAGTCATCTGAAATCCGCTCTAACGTGCAAGCAAATCATCGCTGTGAAATGGGCTGTTTTAAAAATAAATGTACCCCTCCCCCTATCGAGGAACTCCACATTTTCAAAAATTGCTCTACCCCAGATTCCTGTACAACCCCTGTGGACATTTGAAGCAACCCCTGTGGAAATTCCTCATTCTCTTGTGTTTCTGTGGAAATTCCACAGTTGAAAATGAATACCCTGTGGAAATTCCAGGATAAATGAATGACCCTGTGGAAATTCCAGGATCAAAATCAGCAAACCCTGTGGAAATTCCAGGATCAAACACAGCGACCCCTGTGGGATTTCCAGGTTCCTCGATAGGGGTGTAACCGATATAATATGGAACAGCTCAATTCAAATGTACTGCACGCTAAAAATATTACCTTTTCTCGGATAAAAGTGTTTATCCTGTACTCGGGTGGGACATGATAATCTGAAATGAAGTCATTTGTACAATTTTAAGAACGGTTTCGTATATATATATATACGAGCAAGCGGAGCAGAGGAAAGCAAATATATCCATAAACACCTACAAAAAGTTTACAGCAGTACAACCGGATCCGATGTGACATTACACAAAAAGGCAACAGTAAACATGTGAATCCAAGGTGCTGTCTTAAAGGCCCATAAGCACCCAAGTCGCATTGCAGGCGGACAAGAATAAACGCAGTTGAAAATTCGATGCAAATTTTCAGTTTGAACTTGTGAAATGTGAAGAACAATAGGGACCCCTTTGGGACCTACAGTATCAGCCAATCACAGCTGTTGAATAACAATAGAACCAATTGAACACAACTCGCAAAGGTTCCCGGTAGACTATGGGTCTTTAAATATATTCGATATGGCTGCCATGGTTGCCTCAGTTCCCATAATCATATGCATTTTCCGATGGTACACCACTACCGTCCATCGGTCTCCGGAACGCTGTGTGTACTGTACATGTATGTGACTCACCAATCTCATGAGGTCTGCACGGACTGTCTGCGAACGGGGAACCAAAAGTATGATACAAGCTCCTAAAACAGACAAGGCATGGGTGGTTATAAATCTATGGCAAACTAGGAGATAAATCAAACAACTTGTCGACTTACTCGGGAGAATTCAGGTTCAGGCCCAGCGTCGTAAGATCACTGCAATGGCAAAAAGAAAGGCCAACAATTAGTAAGGCGTTTTGATATACAACGGTAGGTGACGCTGATTCCCTTAGCCGCAGTCAGCTAAATCAATCTGAAATCTATCAATCTATTTGTTATTTTAATAGCAAAAATGTAGCAAACAAATAGAATGGAATAGAATAGGATATATTTAAGCTACTTTACAGGAAGTCCACAAAAGAAATCATAGCATTGTTACACCAGTCGGACACAGAGTCTTCAAGTATGATCATAAAAGAAGAGAAAATAAATAAGAAATAAAATATAAGTATGGGAAAGGAAAGGAATACGGTATGAATCGTAGATAAAAGAAAAAACATAGACTTGATCAATGGCGGTAATCAACACAAAACCTATTTTTCCCATCGCGTTTTAAAGCAGACACTACGGGCTTACCTTCCTAGCGCTAACGTTACTAGGTTTGGTTCCGTCTCCGCCGCTCGTATGAATGTTAACAGTCCAATCATACCAAACTGATCCGTTACCATTCCCTTTGGGATATTTGTGATAATACCTGAACAAGGAAATACAAGAAAGAAAGTGACTGGCCGAACACGCTTAAAAAAAGGCAAAATATCTGATGAAGATTGCTCTGCAATACAAAGAAGATTGTAGAATATTCGGTAAGAATAGCTATTTCAATAAATGTCGGTGCTGTCTACGCGCCCAGACCGAAAAGCAGTACGGGTAGAAACTAAATATCCTATTTTGATGATACCTCGCTGGTCTGAGTGTTAAATTCTACGAAAGAAAGCTTTGCCTCAAGCTAGCAATGTCTCGAGTAGTTCATTAGCGTCGTACTCAAGCAGTGAGCCGACTGAAGACCTCCTACCCAGACAACTTTGCGGTCTGGGCGCGTATGGCTTCCGACAACGTTTTTCAAATATCTTCTGCTTTCCCGTCCGTCCGTCCGTCTGCCTGTCTGTCTGTCTGTCTAACTGTCTGTCTTGCCTGAGTTGTCTGTTGTTCGGTTGGTCGGTCTGCCTGTGTGTCTGTTGTTCGGTTGGTCGATCTGCCTGTGTGTCTGTTGTTTGGTTGGTCGGTCTGCCTGTGTGTCTGTTGTTTGGTTGGTCGGTCTGCCTGTGTGTCTCTTGTTCGGTTGGTCGGTCTGCCTGTGTGTCTGTTGTTTGGTTGGTCGGTCTGCCTGTGTGTCTGTTGTTTGGTTGGTCGGTCTGCCTGTGTGTCTGTTGTTTGGTTGGTCGGTCTGCCTGTGTGTCTGTTGTTTGGTTGGTCGGTCTGCCTGTGTGTCTGTTGTTTGGTTGGTCGGTCTGCCTGTGTGTCTGTTGTTTGGTTGGTCGGTCTGCCTGTGTGTCTGTTGTTTGGTTGGTCGGTCTGCCTGTGTGTCTGTTGTTTGGTTGGTCAGTCTGCCTGTGTGTCTGTTGTTTGGTTGGTCGGTCTGCCTGTGTGTCTCTTGTTCGGTTGGTCGGTCTGCCTGTGTGTCTGTTGTTTGGTTGGTCGGTCTGCCTGAGTTGTCTGTTGTTTTGGTTGGTCGGTCTGCCTGTGTGTCTGTTGTTTGGTTGGTCGGTCTGCCTGTGTGTCTGTTGTTCGGTTGGTCGGTCTGCCTGTGTGTCTGTTGTTCGGTTGGTCGGTCTGCCTGTGTGTCTGTTGTTTGGTTGGTTGGTCTGCCTGTGTGTCTGTTGTTTGGTTGGTCGGTCTGCCTGTGTGTCTGTTGTTCGGTTGGTCGGTCTGCCTGTGTGTCTGTTGTTTGGTTGGTCGGTCTGCCTGTGTGTCTGTTGTTTGGTTGGTCGGTCTGCCTGTGTGTCTGTTGCCCTGTCTATCTGCCTGTCTGTCCGTCCGTCTAGCAAAATACCTGATGTTGATGTTTGTATGCCTCGCTGTGACTTCCCATTGGCCTGTCCTAGTAATTTGCCGTCAAGAAGCCTAAAACAAAACCGCATTGTGTATTTCAATAAAACGTTAAGGCGCCAAACCATGGCTTCATGATAATAACGAATAGAGAAATGAAAATGACGACGAAAGTAGCAACGAGTTGACTTAGGCCTGCGACAAACTAGTCCAGTCCCTAAACTCTCCTTCGCGGCTCCGTTGTTTCCTGTGGTCGCCGAAAGGAGAGTCCAGAAACCTTTGGATGCGCATGCGCCAGATCTGACCAAGAACTTGGGTTTCTTCGTTAGTGCGCATGATCCAAATACCGCTGTCGGAGATTGATTGTTGGCTACATGAATTTTGCCCATCAAGATAGGACGCCCTTGTGACCGTAACCGCAATAATTCAACAATCAATCTCCGACAGCGGTATTTGGATCATGCGCACTAACGAAAAAACCCAAGTTCTTGGTCAGATCTAGCGCATGCGCATCCAAAGGTTCTGGACTCTCCTTTCGGCGACCACGGGAAACAACGGAGCCGCGAAGGAGAGTTCAGGGACTGGACTAGCGACAAACGTGCCAGAGTCGCGCCATTCCAATACAAAACAATAGAAAATTTTCTATTATAAAGTCTAATGAAGCGGTCATTCTTTGAAAAAGGGAAGGTTCGACAGTAGAAGTTCGACCGTGCTTCGACGTTTGCGGTGGGCCTTACTTTGAATCTCTCGCAGCATCTTTCAGTGCAAGCTCATACGACGTTCCTGCTCTTGAATCGCCTGGGTAAAAAAAAACAGAAAAGGTTGACTTGAATACGAATCAAACTTGCTGTGAAGATAACTGCTTGGAGAAAATTCTGTGTAGCCAGTAGTGATGTTATTAGTCCTACCAGGTCACACAACCCCTGTGAGCCACATATCTCATTGTGTTCCAGTTGATGGTTCCAAACACATTGCAGTTCTTAAAAATTGCCATGCCGCATACCGTACCATTCTGGCGTTATCAGTCTTACCTGCTAAGGGGAATATACTGGACGTTGTACTTGCTCCCTACAAAAATTTATGGCAAAAAATTGTCTTGTTAAGAAGCTGTTGTCAACATTTAGTTTGAAAAAAAAAAGAACGATTTTGCTAGTCCATTATCAAGCTCGGTGGGTTTAATTGTGGGCTAATTTGAGTTCCTTTCGTTTCCTTACTTTACAGCTGTTTTGAGTATTCTGCGAACTCTCGCGTTCGACTTCCAATGGCGTTCTGGCTTCCGTCAATCAAACTCTCGGGTCTAATTTGAGTCTTAGCCGACCGTAAGTTGGGCCATTTGTTTAGAAAAAGATAGTAAAAGATGCTGTGTGTTGGGGCATTTCACTAGGATGGCGAATAACTAAATTCTGTGTATCCCAAAGGGCTTCAAAGTTTGAAAGACGGAAGCCAGAAAGCGGTTTGACGGTTGGAAATCGATCTCAAGAGTTCGCAGAATACTCAAACAGCTGTAATCGGGAGGCACACGCAGATAATAAATGTTAAAGCGCTACTTTCGAATTTTACGATAAACACACCAAACGCTTTGGAAATAGTGCGCCTAGTTACTGTGAATATTTTGTGAATATTTTCAATCATCCAGTAGATTAAGTCAAGCTTTTCTAGACCGTCACGAGGACCACGTGATACGTCTTAATAGTCCTAATGAGCCTCTCCTTTGTTATCGTTTATATTCGATATTAGAAGACGAAATACGTCTTAGAAATCTAGAAATAACCATCTGCAAACGAAGTTTAATACTTGATTTACCGAATTCAATCGAAAATACCGCACTACATTCCCTAAATCAGCCGATGGAAATGGATGCTTTCTCTGACTCGGTATGTTGCTAGGCTGACAAGATGGCGCCTGAGTGAGGCTCTTTAGAAAATGGTACATTAGGGGAGAAGTGAAAACAATGGTTCTCTGAGGAGACCCGATTTAGGGGGGTGTGGAGGGTACCTCAACCCGCCACCCACCACCTCCCCTGACAATATCGGAGACCTAAAAAGTAAGTTTTGACCTCTTCTCTTAGTGATCAACATGTCAGTGGGAGCGCTTCTATTTCTTGCCACTTACTAGTGTGTTGACTAAGCTTTTGTTGGGGTCAACTTGGGACGTGTTTTCACTAATCTCTGAAGAAACAAAGTAAAAGAATTAATAACAGGAATAATAATGTTATGAACATCTTTGGAAACAAAGATGCAAATAGATAAAACGGCATCTTGTTGCAACCCAATTCAGATAATGTGGTGAATTATTCGGTTGTGCGTGTGAAATTGCATAATCGATTCTCAAAAAATAATTAATGACATGATCTGAATGGACGATTCCAGCTATAACGCACGAACGTGCTGCATGTAAAAAAAGTAAAGTAAAAAGTAACCGTGCTTATATAGCGCTTATCCTCGCGGCTCAAAGCGCTTTACATTAACGGATAACTAATCCTATAGAACTAGCTTTATAAACATGAAAGTGTGTTAGCATTGTGAGTTCTGTGACACTGAGGTTGGGCAACTTCCGACGGTCCTCGTGGTTCTTTAACGTCCCTCTGGTTCCGGTTAGTGTAGTGTATGTGAGAGACGGGGCCTACGGTTTAACGTCCTTATCCTTATCCATGTCAGTAGATGTGGGACATTTTGTCGAACAAACTGTTAAAAAAGCACGCAGCTGCATTCTGGTAGTTGTGGGACATGGCTTTAGGGGCGGGTCCAGGATCTCCAAAAAGGGGGGCCCAAAGTAAAAAAAATGGAGGCCAAAGTTGAAACCTTTGCTCTTGCAAATACAGTAAATGTATGGGGAAATCTATTGAAAAAGGGGGGCCCGGGCCCCCTGAGTCCCCCCCCCCCCCCCCCCCACCCCCCACCCCCACCCCGCAAATCGGCCTATGGGCTTGGGCATCTGAACAAAGAAGAGCGCGCTCGCTTATAGCTGGAACCATCCAATGGACTGTCGCAAAAAATAATCCTGAACAACCAATCAAAATGCGGACATGGCACAGAGCGAGCCAAACATTTTCACAGTCTTGCAAAATCTGTTCTATTTGCAGTATACAATGCAAGTGAATACATTCCTACTATTATGCTTCAAGAGTACCTGGTTTATAAGTGGAGCCAGGTAGAGCCGGGAAGTCCTCATTCAGTATAGAGAAGTCCGGCTGCGGCTCGGCAGGTTTAGACACCACTCCATACGAAGGCCTGCTAGGTGCTCCCCCTGGTCCACCACCTGACCCATCTAAGTGCATCCTATTTGTGAGTGAGGGGAATTCTGACAGATCTAGTGCGCTGCCACCAGGTGATCCACTCTCCCCTATAGAGAAATAATTATATTAATTACAGCTGTAAAATGAGCAATTATTGTAGTTGCCTTGAGAAATTTGATCTCTTTCAAAGCACATGGCTGAGTGACGATAAATTCTGAATTGCACGAGCAGCTTAAACAATTTTTATTTACAATATTCCAACAAAATAGTTTATCAAAAAAATACATTCGCGCGCCAAACGCGATACAAAACTAATAATTGATTGTCTTCCTGCATCTGCTTTTCCAATTTTATTTAAACATGAAGACAATATATCCTAGTTTCACCTCACGCGGACTAAGTTATGGGAGATGATTGCGACTGCCAGGCAATAGGCATGCGATGAGCAACGCATGGTTTGCAAGTGTCAACTGCCATCTGGGGAGGCGGGTGTGGCGTGAAATGTCTATCACCTCCGCGGCAACTTGTTGCGAACTGTGTTGAGGGGACTGAGAGAATGCCATTTGGTAAACATGCATCGAAGCATGATCCCTGAGATTTGAATACCTCTCTCCGCGTACCGGGCTAATTACGTCTGCGGGTGATTGCAACGACACGCCAATCACTTCAGAAATATTTCACTATACCTGTGAATCCACCACCCCTTCTGAAGTCCCTGAACACAGGAGCCGTTTGGAACTGCTGTCTTCTACCAGGAGGAGGGGATGGTATTCTGTTGGGATCTGAAACACAGAGAATGGGGAACACTTGTAGGGTGGCACATGTGACGTCACAAAATTGTAAACTTCACGTGTGCTTGATAGAGCGGTTTTCGTTTTCACATGACTGTCGTGAGTAATTACAAATTCCTTGGTAATTGCGATTACTTCGCGTTGTGATTGGTCGAGTGCATGATCTTTGATCCTTCAGCCAATCAGATCACGCAGAGAAAACAATTACACAATTACTTGTGATTACTTCGCTCGCGAAAAGGAGATTGTGAATCACCTCGCTCTCTGGTTGGCTTGTTGTTGAATTACCATTGCATTAATTAATCATCAATTGATTTCATGAAAGAAAGGGGAAAACAGCTCTAGAGGAGATTTTGTATGACTGTGAAAAAGACACTGAATATAGCAGATTTATGACTGAAAAGTGCGGCATGGTCGCGGTCACGGCACTGACTCTGGCCTGCTGTAGATACGGAATGTTAACTTACCGGATGGGAATTGTAATAAATACTGACCTGTAGGTGTAAAAGCACTTGATAAAGACTGAAGACCAGATCCAACTAAACCCTGTAGAGAATAACACTATGAATATGTTGTGTGGTAAAAATAGTGGGCCATAAAACGCAAGGCATCTAGAGTAGATTTCGTATGACTGTGAAAAAGGCCGCGACAAAGATGTGCCGCGCCGCGACCGTGACCATAACGCGACACCGCGATTTTATTCCGTATCTACATCAGGCCAGGTTAGTTACGGTGCATATGCGAGGGTGAAATTGTGTGGACCGTACCGCGACTGCGACAGTGCTGCCCCTTTTCATAGTCATACGAAATCTGCTCTAATTACGCGCAAAGTGACTTACTATTATTATTTGCCAAAACAATATTTAAGCATTACCTGCGAGATTGCACAGAATATCGTCTGCTACTTAGCCGACGAGGGACATAGTTTTATTATTCAGTACATCGATAGCACAGAAAACATCCCAGAAGTGATTTACTTTTGCACACTTTTAACAAGCTTGAACTTCAGTCAGATGACGGATATCACAGGATATATGTCGTGTGTTGAAGACAGATATTGGCGTTCCAATGACCATATTTGGGCAGTGCGAATTTCAAAATGGCGAGCAGGAATGCCAGCAAATCAGAATTGGCCTTTGATTGCCTGGCATCAGAGCTATGACAAACAACAAACAGCGGAGCAGGCTCTGTGAACGAGATTGTGCGGCCTTCAGGACAAAACTTTGAAGTGCCCATAACACCAAAAGTATTTGGTGTCCAAATAAGTAGTATTTCAGGCCTTGCACATGTAAAAATTTGGGTACCTGTGTACTACTTGTCGACTGACTTCTAACAAGGCCAGGAAATCCAGGCATCCCACCACTAGAACTGCTCCCAACACTATAGCAGAGAAATGTTAGGAAGTTTAAGTTTTATCACACAAAGACATCAATGTATTAACATTTTATTATATACTTAGCCAGCATAGCATCAGGGAAAGCGAAAAGCGGAAGAAATGCGGCCACAAGGGGTTCTGGTCCCTCCCCTTCCCTTTTAGAGCAGCTTTGCAGGCTATATATTGTGACCAGATATCTGTGTGATAAAGCTGTGGCTAAAAATCATATAAAGTGATATCTGATATCACTTCACGGCAAGAAATAACATTCAATATTTGTCTCTAGAGCGGATAAGATGACTGTCATGAGTAATTGGTAATTACTTTGTAATTACTCCTATAGGTTTTATTCAGAATTGGTGTAATTACTTTGTTTTACTACAGTCATATGACCACACTATGTTTGTGCTATTTTGTCTGACTTCTTTTCCCATAGCAAAACTTCACTGCACTGCAAAACTTCATTTTCTCCGCAGCAAAACTTCACTTCTTCAGGGCAACACTTCATTTCTTCATGGCAAAACCTCACTTTTTCACAGCAAAATTTCATTTCTTCACAGCAAGATGGCAGGTTCCATGGTACACACTTTTATGTTTGTACCCATGGCTGTAGCCAATTAGAAGCTGAGAAAAGCGTGCATTGTGGTATAAAGTATGATGCTTCACATGACAAATGTGCACGTCTAACCTGTTAAACTGTTGAATGCTCGTTGTGCTTGTGACTGTTGTAAGGTCTGAGGGGGTTGAGACACGCCCATTCCGAGAATGGGTGAGCCACGCGAGGGGCTGCTGAAGAGGTATAAAGTATGAATGTTGGCACATACCATTTCATGTACAATATGATTGTAGTAGAGTACAGTTACATGGTATGGGAAGACATGTATATTTAGACTGCTTGCAGTCCCTTCTTTAGCAAACATCCATGAAAACGAGCATTTGAGAAAACAAGCGCTGATGGCTTGAAGTACCAAAGGAACAGACGTTTGCCAAAGAAGGGACTGCAAGCACTCTAATGTTTATTGTTAAAGTATGAAGATTTAAGTTCATTGATTAATCCCATTATGTAAATTCATACACAACAGACATCAGACAGCATTAGCTTCAAATATGCAGCTTGCTTCTCAACAAAACTTATGCATATCACACCTCGTTTACAGAACTGACCAGTCAGCATCCATCCTCAAGATCTCAGGAATCATACAATTCCGACCAGGGAATGTTTTCTGTGCTAGCCGTTCAGTCATCTTCTACAGGGGCATAGCCAGGGTAGGAACAGGAACCCCCTTTTCAAAATCAAAAATACAGTATGTATGGGACAAAATTTACAATAAACAAGAACATATCTTACAAAGTGCCCCTTGGGCCCCCCATTAAAAAATCCTGGCTATGCCCATGTCCTACTGCAAGTAGTGTAGAAGTGTACTGCAAGGAGTGTAGGGTGAAAAGCTAGCAGGATAATTCCAGCTAATGCTATAACTTGAGAGCCAATTGTCTATAACTCACCTAGATATTGCTGATGGTAAGGATACTGTTCTGGAGGACTTAGGAAGTGAACCAATTTGCCCTGGTCCTGGCATTTGACCCATTGCCCCTCTGGGACCCATAGAGAGAATCCCTCTGCAGAAAAAAAAAGATGTTCACACAATCTATATACCTCGATCCCAGAAAAATAAAATTTAACCACATGGGCAAAAGTGGGTGGAAGGGATGACAGTGGAGCAGAATTGTGTTATTTGCTAATAGATGCAGACCATGCTGCATGTTCTAGCCTGCTAGCAGGCGTTGTTTGGCTGTTTTTAGGTCATTTTACAGTGAAAATTGAGCAAGAATTCTGATGCAGACTTCTGATCTTAGACGGGTCAAAATTTGGTCTGGGGCTAGTGACAACCCCACCCACCCACTTTGTCACTCGCCCCAGACAAAATTTTGACCCATCCAAGATGGTGCCCACAATGACTTTATTCAAAACAGCTTTATTCAAATTCAAAACTCAAACACAGACGAGGTGCTTGGAAATGACCCACTTTGAATCTGACATATGCTAAATGCAATATCTGCTGCATACATTGCATTTAGCATGTCAAGTTCATGTGCATTCTCGTACCCAGAGCTCCCTGGCTTACTGCTCCCAGGGGAGGCTCTGGGGACATCCATTTGAAGGTTGTCGCTGATTGGCTGATTTTGAGCCTTGGAGCATGCGCTGAAAGGTCTTTCTCTCAGCAGCTTTGTATTAAATCTTGCGCATGCGTCAGGGGTTGTCACCAGAGCCTCCCCCGTGAGGTTATGAGCTGGGGAGCACTGGGCACTGGGCACCAACTGCCAGCACTGGTTCGAGAATGGTTCATGTGAAATTGAGAATTGATTGTTTGCTCTCAACAAATCAGATTTGCGATAGTGAGTTCCATGTATAACATAATTTAATGGTACCTTCCAGGCTGTGAAACACTTGTGCTAACCCCAGGGGCAGTAGCCATACTGTGCAAAGATGACGATGACTGTACATTTGGCATCCCTGTAGTACTACTCCCAGACAAAGCATTGGAGTGATGCGAAGTGGCTGGCATAGATATGCTACGGTTGAACTGGTGCTACAAGATGAGATAGCAAAACAAGATTATCATAACATAACTGCCAACCCCAAGAGCTCCAAAATCGTGAGATTGTGTTTTAAATACAATAACTGTATCAGAACGTTGCAAGAAATTTACGTGGGAGATATTATAAACAGTAAATGTATGGAAGTTTCAATGTTATTCATGCGAGACTAAGGGGTAAACCAGGAGAGTGGGCAGGTTTGAAATAACCACTTGACTTCTAAAGCAGTTTTCAATAGACCTTTATCAGCAATATTGATTAATAATATATAATAGTTATCAGAAAATGGAATCCAATTTTCAATTCTACACATATTAGTAAAATTGCAAAGTTTCAAAAGAATTACTTTAAAACTGGCTGAGACATGAATTTTCAAAACTTTGTATTCTGGCTTATTTTTTTACAAAGAAATGTATGGGCAAATACGTCAAGTCGAGGCTGGACGGGCATGGATGCCCGTCCACCCTCGTTCCGATGTATTTACCCATACATTTCTTTGTAAAAATTAAACCAGAATACGAAGTTTGAACATTCATATCTCAGCAGTATTCAAGCAATCTTCACCAAACTTTGCAATTTTACTATACGGATGTGTAGAATTGAAAACTGGGTTCCATTTTCTGATAACTATTATATATTATTAATCAATATTGCGTGATAAAGGTCTATAGAAGGCAGGTAATGTTCATGGGCTGTATAACTGATCAGTTTCAAGGAAAATATTAAAACATGAATAAAACATATGAATATGCCAATATTATCTTGCCCTCAAAATGCAGGAAGATGTCTTTTCTGCTACCGAAATTTCCCAGCAAGAAAACTACCAGTTTTAACGCAAAATTGAAAAAAAAAAAAGATTCTAAACTGGCCTCTATAAATAAACGTCCATACCTGAACTTGTGGCATGCCTCTCTGGTTCCCTGGTGGAAGCTGCATTGAGTTGCCTGGCATACCTACAAAAATGTATGTGATGTATAAACCAAATTCAAAAACACCAATTCCAAAGCATGTTTTTCTGAAATACCTATTTCATATTAGGTATATTATTAAATAGGCTCTTTAAGTGGTGAAAGCCATGTCAAACGTCCCTACCTGCACCATGGAGAGCAGAGCCATAAAAGTTTGACTGGTTGGGTCCTGGTGATTGCATTCCTGATGTTGTTCCATACAGACCACTTAGATGTTGCTGAGAAGATTGTGTGAGCTACAGATCAAAGAATAATGACATTTTCTTCAATATTAGATGGTAAAAGTGTAGTAGCAGGTTGACCAGGGCTTCCTCTCTTCAGGAAAAAGAAATGTCAGCTTAAAGTCTTGCAGTAGAAAAGTCAAGCCTTCTCTTTATGGTCTGGGAAGCACTGTATGAGTGACACAAAGAATGGGCTGCACCAGAGAGGCACTGAGGTAGTCAATTTCTGATAATCTGAGATCTCAGCTTAACAGCCTGTGTCAGCCACTCCTTTGTTATTGTTTTTGTTCGATTAATGTCGCTCTGCGCGCGAGAGAAACGGAAGTAACCACGACATACGGTTTTGGCAAGATAACGAGGGGGGAGGCAAGTCCGACCGAGAGCGAGTTAGTCTGACGTGATGACTAGCGCATGATGTGACAATGTTTACAGCGAGACGTGACCTTTCGTGACCTCACCCATCTCCCCGGTCACACACGCGACCGGATCGGACGGGAGTATTGGTCGGTCAATGGCAGCAAATGCATAACGATTTAGTAACCAACCCCGCTTGGGGAAAGTCGCCAGACAGAACTAACCGCAGACGGCTGGAGAGCTCCCCCAGTTTTATTGAAGTATTTAAACTCAAATAGATAATAGTTTACATGGACGCCATTTATCTATGTGCCTACGTGACCTGATTACAAGCATTGCTAACGCTTAGCGGAGGGTGGGTGGGAAAATTTTTGATAGCGCAAATTGGTGTAAACTCGAGCAAGCTCGCAATAGAATGACCAGTGTACGTGGTGAGGCAAGTTATGACTCATAGCGCGTGTGTCCGACGGACCAATGAGGTGAAGGCACATAGGCAGTGAAATTACTGCATGCAGGAAACTAAGTGCACGAGCTACAGTAAAATAACGTGACCCTTGTACGCGGGTTAAATTGCAATGTGCTCTTTAGACTGCACTGCGCTTTAGGCTCCATTAACTAAAATTACCTACCAGGGAGAGGTCGGTAATTGACGATATTAGAAGACCAATTACATGTAGAAATCTCTTAATAAACATCTAAAAACAGCGTTTCAAATTTGATTTACCAAATTCAATCGAGGGCATTGCTCTATATTCTCTAAATCAGCTGCTGGAAATGGATGCTTTCCCAGACTTGGTACATTGCTAATGCTCTCAAAATGGCCAACACAGGCTCTTTAAACTCACCAAGCTTGACTCCTTTTCTTGTCGATGTGAGGAAACACTGATTGGTTAAAATACATCCCTGCATTACTGAAGTCATCATCCATGTCGTCAAATCCTAGTTTGCTCTTTTTCATAGGAGCTATTGCTGACATATTCTTGTTACGGTTAGCTATTGGTGAAAGTTCTTGTTGCTTCCTTGGGAAACCATACCTTGGGGAAAAAAAAATGAAAATATGAGTCCTGTCTGTTGCATGAGAAAAAGTAAGTAAGTAAGTCAAGTTATTATATAGATGAGTGTTTTACTGGGAAATATGCCACTCGTAGATCTCATAGGAAGCTACATCTGGGACTTGACACATTTTCCATATCCTCACTAGTGAGGATATCGGTCAAAACAAAAGTGCTTGGAAATCTTGGAATATTTTTTTTTCTGGTTTGTCTATATAATAAAAAGAAAATTACACAGTGGTTTGAAGATCGCTCATTGGTAAAATATTGTTCTTGCCACTCGAAAATAAAACTCATATCTTCGTGCCACCGTGTAATATCCTCTGTTTATTTGTCTCAAGCTTATAGCCTTCTGCTGACTAAGCAGGGAGATGAGATAGTTTATTGTCTCAACAATGGATGTGGAACAATAAAATACATTCCTGTTGCAGCAGCAGGCAACTTACTGGCTCATGCTAGACATTTGATCTTGAGCCCAATGTTAGCTGTGTTTCCCTTATGTGCTTTATCTTCTCTGAAAAGAGATTCAAAATAGAGACAGATACCTGTAAGCTACAGAGCAAGCATTCCCATGGAGTTTTAGAGCAACGAACTTCACATTTTCTTAAATAAGTATCTAAAAGGATAGTCTAATTAGTTTTGCTGATGAATCAGAGTGGCAGTCCTGGAGCATGCGTGTATCGTGACAGGCTCCCTTTAAAGGAACAAGAAATGGGCCAGAGGAGAGCTTTTTGCAGCTTGCCCACATTTCCATCATTCTTTCTTCCCTCTGAACTGCACAGGACTAATTAGCAATTATTCCTTGAGCCCAAAATGGGCTCTGAGTCAATAGCCAATGAGGCCAAAGGCAGAAAGGGCTATTGACTCAGAGGCCATGAGGACAAGAGGAATATTTATTGTTTTAGTCAAATCACACTAGTAAGTTGATTTGTATAGCCAAAAACGTTTTCTGGTCTGGTCATTTGCCATTTTCTGACTTTCAAATCTGACACTTTTCACTACTAGTAGGCTATAACTTATAGCCTACTAGTAACCAACCAGAAAGCAGGATTGACAATAGACCACTAGGGTGATTTGACTAATGCCCAAAACTTCCTGTAGCACAGGGCTCAAATTCAAGAATAAATCATTGCCATAAAGCTATGCCTAGAAGCAAGACTTTAGGCATATTTCCTGGAATCTAGGTGCAGGTATAAATTCTCTGGAAAGTATAGAAATCGATCATTTGCTGCCTCGCTGGAAGGTAAATAGAAAATAATCAAGGAAAAGGGAAAGGCATGTCATATGACGATTTGCTCAAATCGAAACTGGGGGTAAACCAAATTATTTTTCAAAAACTCACTGTATTCAATGTATGTGCTGCGCCTTTTGAAAGCATAACGCAATCTAAGTAAAACATTATCATGGGAAAGCATTTGGAAGGATCAGCAACCAAAAATGCAACAACAACTTGGGGGAAAAACATGGTGGGCAAACAACGCTTGTCAACTGCTCTTCATAAACTGAAAAATTTCCGCTAAGGGTGACAGAAATAAGGATAGATTTTCGCATGAACACTAAAACTAATGATTCTTCCACGCTCTAATACTATAACAACTTACCTTTTAAAAACTTTAGGGTTTAATTTCAACAGAAATTCGTTCGAAAACAGAATTCTTCTTTGTCGATTTCCTTTCTATTTTCTTCTGCGCCTGCTATTTACGGTTAACCGCTGATATTATCACTGGCGCACTTGTGCGAGGAGCGCCTGTCGGTATTTGACTTGGAACAGACACGAAAATCGTCCAGGATTAGGGTGTTCTTTCTTTTTCGTTTTGATTTTGAAGTAGGGTTATATTTTTCATTGATTTAGTTGCACATTGTATAAAATTATGGCTCTTCAGTCGCTTCGTCCAATGCGCAGGGTAGTTTCGCTTGCAAGTCGTGCATTTTCCACGTCGTCGTCAAATCGAACAAACAAGCAGTCGGAGAAGATTTACGAGCTGAGGACCTATGATGTCAAACCCAAGATGTTCAGTAAGTCTTTTGAGAAATTTTATTTCAGCAGCGAGTGATTCAAGTTGTGTTTTAACAAAAAAAAAATGTAAAATTGTAATAAAAATGTATGTATGGAAACCTTGAAAGGCAATCAGGGTATCAATCTCTTTCCCAGAGCCTCTCGGCCATGTTGAATGTCGGATTCTCCGGACCCAAACGAAATCGGATGTCCTAAAATCTAGGACATCCGGTTTTCCATATGTGGTGACTGTCTTTGTTGGTTAGACGAATTTCAAAATGGCGAGCTGGAATATCGGTATAATATAGGCCAATCAGAATCAGCATATGATTGTCTGCCGCCTGTGCCTATTACATACCCGGCGTGTCATCTCGAACATTCGGAGATTGAACCGAATCAAACCTCGGATCGTCCGATCCGGTTCGAGCCCTTTAGAGATCGAACCGGATCGTACTCACTCAAAAATCTGGGGATCGAACCCAGATCAACTTGATCGAACAATAAAATTAATTACCTATGTGACGTGAAGTAATTGTTGCGGTGTACACAAAGTAGCTATCACACCACATGGAACTGATACCTTCCTGTCAGTTTCAACAACCGTGCCAATATGACTAAACGTGCCATAAACTTCACAGTGTTGTTAAGGGCTACTACAACTGCCATTTTGAAACAAGGATTGGACTGGGGACATAAACGTCGCGATGAGGAAAAATGGATCCGCGTTCAATCCGGTTCGAGCTCTTTTTAGTTCGATTTGGTTCGAGACGACACGGCGGGGACATACAACAAACAGTGGAGTAAGCTCTGGGAATGAGTGTTTTCTTACTAAGATAATGATTTTCAAGGTCATAAAACAATGTCATACTATGGCCACGTGACTAAATTGTCACCATTTAATGTTATTGCATGTTATGAGGCCCTACCGGGGGGGGGGGGTACCATGTCGCTAGTCTACGTTTCAAAACAGACCGTGCCACGATTTCGCAGGCTTTTGCTAGAGTCGCTGTTAGTATTCTGATAGAATGGCTCGTCATTTGTTGCTGTTCCGGAAAGGCAGTGTCGTGCTTTCAATGTAGTTCAAGGCCATTTCGCTTGTCGGAATTTACCCCTGGTAGGGCCTCTGTTATATGCAATGGGTGATTATGTAATATTTATTAAATTCACAGTGGATTATATGAGGCTGACGTATGAGCATATAGGATTACGGACAGCACATTCAAAGCTCTGTGGGTTTTGGGCAACAGAGCTTGGAGGGCTGAACCAGACAGTACAAATTTGGGAATATGGTGAGGTGTATATTCAGCATCTTTTGTTAATGATAGCATCTTTTGTTAATGATAAATCTTCATTGTTGCTTATAAAGTAATCATGACAGAGTTGGCTATGTACATTCCTATAGACACAGTGTTGGCGGTTGGGTCACTTACAAGCCAATGATCATCAGACTTACTTATTGAAGGGACTAATGATAGATACAGACAATCTAATAGGCAAGGCAGCAAACCCAAGGGAGGGGTGGGAGGGAGGGGGAACTCCCATCTGTCATAGGGCAGGGGTGCTTGTCGCAAAAATGAAATTTCAACCCTAAAAGTACCAATCTAGGCATGGTTAACCAGAATTTTAACCCCTAAAAGATACCATTTTCAACATGACTCTCAAATCCAGCCATGATCGCACAAGAAACAAAGGGCTGGGAATACAGTAGCTACTGGCACTAGCCCAGGGGGGGTACTCGGATATAAAAATGACGGGGGGTCCGACGTATTTTTTTGGGTATGAAATTTGTAGTAAAAGTATTTTTTGGGGTTGAAAATTTCACCAGGTATTTTCTTGGGGGTTGAAAAATCTGTGGGTATTTTTTGGGGTTGAAACGTTAAGTTGATCATCAAGATGGTACTGCACTTACTTAAGCTGAAGCTATTTCCAGGAAACATAATGGGACCGCCCTTCATGTGTATACTGGTATTTTTTTAGGCTAAAAACATTTGGCATTTTTTGGGGTATGAAATTTTGGAAGCAGGTATTTTTTTGGGTATAAAATTTATGGCTCAAGTATTTTTTGGGTATGAAATTTGGAGCTCCGTCGGACCCCCCGTCATTTTTATATCTAAGTACCCCCCCTGGGGGCACTAGTGTCTCGTATTTTCACCAAGAACACCCTAAAAGATACCATTTTCTGGGAAAATTAGCATTTTTTCATCTTATACCCTAAAAGATACCTGGACCCCGAATTTTAGCCCCTAAAAGTTACGACAAGCACCCCTGCCCAATGACATATGGGAGTCCCACCTCCAGGGTCCTTCACCTAATCCCATAAGTAATAATTATCAATTACAATTATCCATTTCAGATAGCTATGCTCATCGTTCTGAGGTCCGCAAGGCATTAAGCCAAGATGAAAAATGGCAGGCACAGTATATGGCAAAAATGATGCCCATGTTGAACAAACAGGTTATAAAGTGATGCTCAGTTTGCTTGAAAGTGATATGCCACACTAACTTTCTTTGTTGATTTATGGGGGCTGGAACCCCATTCTCGAACCCAGAGCTCCCTTGGCTTGTTACCTCACGGGGGAGGCTCTGGTGACAGCCATTGATGCATGCACAATATGATTTGATACAGAGCTGTTGAGAGAAACAACTTTCCGTGCATGCAATCAGGGAAAGGCCCTCAAATGGATGTCCCCAGAGCCTCCCCTGTGAGCAGATAAGCCAGGGAGCTCTGGGCTGGGTACGAGAATGCTGTAACTCAAGCTTTGCTCTGACCTGTAAGGGAAGTGGTCAAAACATCTGTACTAGAATGGGACCCGATGGGGTGGTGTATACCGCAGCCAACCTTCTTTTAGGAAAAAATAGCCATTTTTAACTGCGAATATCTCGTAAAATAATAAATGAATACAAAAGATTAGCCCAGCACCGTCTTCTTCATAGCAAGGGCAACGCATCCATGCAATAAAATCCAACACCCCTTACTTGAGCATGGAGAAAATGGACATTGAAAAAACGGGTGGGTAGGTACAGCCTGGGACCTACCACCTCCCGCGATAAAATCGGGTCCCGGTCGAGTACAGATGTTTTGACCGCTTCCCTAAATTGTAAAAATCCAGTTTATACCTTCCCCAGATGGTGACTTGTACTATGGCTAATTGTTTTTCAGCACTTCTTGTGTTCATCCCAAAATGCTCATGTTTCTGTTTTCTTTAAGGATAACCTGATCATGAAGGCAGTCCCTTGGTATGAAATGAAGAAATTTGAATCTACAGGAGGTATGTAAAGAGTCTCACCCTTTTTATAGGCTCAGGGGCGTAACCAGGGGGGGCACAGGGGGCTATGGCCCCTCTTTCTTGGGAGATTTTCCCATACATTTACTGTATTTGCTGGAGGAAATTTGACAATTTTCGTCCTATGTTTACAACTATCCGTCCCCCGGCCCCCCCCCAACCAAAATTCCTGGCTATGCCCCTGAGGCTGGGGTGTATATTTGAGGGTGTGGCATATCATTATGGTATCTCTAAAATGGCAGACCCAAGTTCCAAGATAGAGACTGCTACTCCTCATACATACTCTGTAAATTGAAAATAAAGTTTTACTCAGAAAAATGAGATTCTGAGACCCAAGAGATCTCACAGAATCTTGTGAGATCCTCTCACACATTCAATCTCCAGTTAACATTGTTAACATCTAGTAAAAGGTGGCCATCATTGCATGGGCCCACAGCTTCCTTCTCTGAATGACTTGTTATCAGCATCTTTGGTGAACAGATCACATTCACTCAGGTCTTGGGTAATGAGTTAGGAGTGGTGAATGGTAAAAAGTACAAAATTTTCTGAGACAGCAAGATCAAGCCTTAAAAATTCAAGATCAAGACAATCACAATATTGCTCCTCATACATGCTTTGCAATTTGTCAAAAAACAATTTGCATAGACAGCTGTCTAAAAATCTCTAAGAATTTCACAATTCTGGATTTTTCAAATGACCATTCGCCACCCCTTTGAGAGCCAGCTGTTTCTATGTTGTAAAGATTTGGATGCAGGTTGGTGGTCACTGCCAGTGCTCATATATTAATTGTCATTTTTCAGGTATTTATGAGCTAAGAATGTACACCGTCAAGCCAGGCATGTTTCCCCAGTATGCTCATCGCTGGGTTCAAGGACTACCTGCCCGCTCTGCATTCTCAGCCCCTACTGGTGTCTGGTTCAGTGATGTTGGTGAGCTAAACCAATGTAAGTAAAAGAACAGATTTCCATTGCCTTTCGTGTCGTTAGGCAGCAGTATGCAATACTGCATGCAGGGTCACTCCCTTGGACCAGTGATTAGATTAGCGCAAAATATAGCTGGGTGCAATCATAGTTAATGGAGTGGAATGGTTAGGAAGTCTGGCAAACTTCAAAGGACGAACACAATAGCGTGGGCTGGATGTTGAAAGGGGCTACCACATGATATTGACCCTGCACATTATCTTACTGGCTGAATTTTGGTACTTATGTACCGTGACCCTGCACAAACAAAAAGATTCCTCTGAAAAAGTGAACAAAGACATAGTACAATAACAGGGTGTCAGGTTTCCTAACCATTCTCCTCTATAAAGTATGGCGCAATGTGACATCATGAAATCTTCGACTTTTGGTATGAGCGTTTTAGTTAAAAATTTTCCATACCATGGAAAAGAGCGCCTCGAAATTTGTCTATTTGCGGACTTTGGGGGCAAAAGGTTAAAAACTGCCAACATCACATAATCTTATTGCAAAATCTAATGGAAAACGCCCGGGGGGGACTTCCAATATTTTAGACGGGGGTGCTCGTTGGGAAAATTGATTTTGACCCTAAGAGATAGCAAATTTGGCGTGGCGAACGCCAAATAAAAGCGAATTTTAGGTCTTTTAGGGTTTTCATCCAAGTTTCCTTTGGTTCTGGTGTCAGTACCAAATATATTTCTGGGCAAGGATTGGTCTGAGACTCCCCTAAGGGAAAGGGCTGATTTTAAACACCCCTAAGAGATAGCACGTCTGTCAATTTTATACGGGATAGGACGAGCACCCCCGTCTGAAAATATAGGGAGACCCCCCGGCCCCCTTGGGGGAAACGCCTGCCCCAGTTAGGCACAAGGAATTAAAAGATTTTGGTGAGATTGTTTGTTTTGTTTTGCATGCTAGCGCTAACAGAAGTACAAGGCACAAACACTAACTGTGTTGTGAAATGTCTTTATACAAAATAAAAAGATGGCGTTTGTAGTTCAGTGTTATGTTCTATTAACCTGCAAAACCGACGCCATCGGTCGGAATAACAAGAGACTACAATCGTGAGAAAAGCAATTCGTGTGTGGCCTTTAACGCCCAGGAACGGCCCTGTTCCCATACAATCTCCGCGTAATAAATGCATTTATTTACATGGCCAGATATTCGCAAGTTTTAAACCAATCGCTCTCAAACTTGGCAGTTTTACTAATTAAAGGGAATTCTTACCAGTGCTGGGTTCATATTTCAGCTTACTTGTCTATAAAAATGTCGTATCTTTAGACGTTTGACATTTGTGCCTGCCGATAGCTATCACGATCAACATCAAGAAAAAGAAACTTGAAATAATGTAGCAGGGGCTAGCCAGGGGGGGGGGGGTCCTGGTGTGCCTGTGACCCCCCTTAGTAAACATTAAGGAAAACATCGGAAAGCTGGAAAGAAGTAACTTACATTTGTACAGATGTGAACTCCCCCCCCCCCTCCCTTTCTCGGATCCTGGCTACGCCCCTGTATAGCTCAAGTCAAGTCAAGCTTTATTTATCCACGATAATTATAACAGCTGTTATAAGTCGTGCTTGGATGGTTGCTTGGATGTTATCATATTGTGCTTGGATGTTGTCATACTGCATTTGTTTTGCTTGTGTACAGTTGTACATTTATGGCAGTACTCAAGCCAGGATGAGCGTGCTCGCATACGGACGGAGTGCTTGCAGGATGACGAATGGCGCGAAACAGGTAATACCAGCATGCAATCCACTACCTAGCCACCCCCATCTACCCCACTACCTAGCCACCCCCATCTACTGCACTACCTGGCCACCCACATCTACCACACTACCTAGCCACCCCCATCTACCACACTACCAACCCACCCCCATCTACCCCACTACCTAGCCACCCCCATCTACCCCACTACCAAGCCACCCCCATCTACCACACTACCTAGCCACCCCCATCTACCCCACTACCTAGCCACCTCCATCTACCCCACTACCTAGCCACCCCCATCTACCTCACTACCTAGCCACCTCTGATAGGGATGGCCGTCAACAATATTGAGAAAGACTCCTAGTACCAGGCCAGACATATTTCCCAAAGTTTTTCCGGCCTAGAAAATACCCAATTTTGTAAAGGATTGTTCAAACTGCAATACTTTTCCTAGAGGGCTCGGTAAAGGATTATGCGTTCTGCCTGATTGGTTCACAGAGCGTGCCGCGCGCGGGCAATATTTCGTGTCTATGACCTACAATTTGTAGGCGCTTGTTTTCATAATAAAATAAGAGTTGGAAAAAGTTATATATCGTTCCGTATCGGGAAAATTGTGACCCAGGGCTGGATAATATTGCCCGAGGCCGGATGAGATAAATATATATCCTGGCGAAAAAGGCGTGCAAGAGAGAGAATAAATGAAGTTATTTTAATTTTCAGTTTTCCATTATTTGTTTCAGTTCGAGATACTGCAGCCTTCTTGGTCAACTTGAAATGTAAAATTCTGATCCCCACTAACTTCTCGCCCTGGAAATGAGCTTGACCACGTACCGTGCTAAAACCTTACTCTGGTGTTGGTGAATTTTACTGAAACTCCGATATGGCTAGGACAAGTCTGGTTGGATCTAATCTCCATTGAGAAAGGGACTTCAGCGAACAGTATAGTCCGTGGGCCAGGGGTCGAAACCCTCCCCCCCCCCCCAGGGGAATTTTGCTAACACATATCATTCGAAAGCTTAGCCCGAGGTAGTCTAAAACCGGTTGTTTGCACTTTTGAAGTGGAAGCGTTTAGGAGTTACGGCGCATTTTACATTTGAGCTTCAAAACCACAGGGTACCCACGTCGTAATATTGCGAAAACACAAATAAAATGCTTGCGTTCGATTCAAACACAAATATATTGTGCCGCCTGTCACGACATAGCCTTCAAGCCATGTTTACGTTGAAAAAGTGTGTTCGAAGGCATTGAAATAGGTGCATTTGGCAATATTGCATTCCACAGGATACCCGCGTCGCACGGTTTTAAGAAAATAGAAATACGCGAACTTTATAGCCTGAGTATCAGGCGGAATTTTATTTGTCCGTGAGAAAATGAATGAACTATATACAACATTGTTTATAACAACTACAAATGGCTAACTCAATCAACATTTTCTCGTAGAAATGTCGGAAAGCTGGAAAGGAGAACCATGTCTAGTGCGCTTCTCGCTTGTCAGCAAACATGGAATTCGTGGTTGCTGTAAATGAAAAATAATTTTTACATTATGCGAAAACACTACTTGTGCTGCACTGTTGTTACTCAATGTGCAAAATCTCACAAGATACCCAGCTATGGATCGTAGCCCTCGCGTTTCCAACTAATGCACTTTTGGAGAGCATGGTAGCCATCAGCCATCCGAGGGAACTCGTAATCCGCAGTGCTTTGGAGTTTTCGAAGCGAATCTCACTTCACTCTGTATATAAGGGACCAGCAAAACTTATCAAAGACTCGGATGATATCTGAACACGCTAAGCAATCCAAAAGAAAAGTTTCATCACTCCTAGCAAGAATTTCGCGTAGCAAGAATTTCCCGTCAGCAAAGCACACCATATCCGAACGTAGCGCAACTTTTGACTTATTGTGGTACATATGAGCTGCATTGTTTTAAAAAAACAGAGACACGCAAGTGCGTATTGGTAAGCAGCTAGCTATTACTTTCCTGTCACAATCTAAAAGTCGCAATACTGATAGAAATCCAGCACATTCGAGAGCATGAGAACACTCGGCAGAACTTTTAGTTATATTCTTTTCCGTACTACGGCATAGAAGTAAACATCAAATCACAGTAGTTAAATCACAGGGGGTAGTTATTAATTCTTCGGAGTAAGCGATCACCGCTACCAACTTATTCAAGCTATCCGCGTGCATAATGCTCAAATCCAGATCTGGCGATTACAAGCGGGCTAAGACGACGAAATGGCTCCGGGGAAGCAACCAAGTCTTGCGTGGAAAGTCTTACGTGGAAAGTGCGGCGAGCCCAGAGCCCGAAAATGCTCCGATACATCTAATAACAAGAACAAACATGGATGGCATGATATGCCTCGTGGCGCAAATATGCGTTTGCTACTGCTAAGACTCTATTTTATGTATATCTAGGACAGGGAACGCGTGATAATCATGTAGGGCCAAAGACTTTCCTGCTGTTTTGACAGATATGAGACGTGGGTACCCTGTGCTTTATATTCAATGAAAAACCTACTTTTGAAGACTTTTGAATGCTTTTATTAAGATCTTTCCTAGCAAAATAGTGCATTTCGGCTGTTATTATGCAAAATATGTGATATACAGTGTTTTTGATGTAATACAGGTATTTTATTCGTATATTTCGCAACATCACGACGTGGGTACCCTGTGGTTTTGAAGCTCAAATGTAAAATGCGCCGTAACTCCTAAACGCTTCCACTTCAAAAGTGCAAACAACCGGTTTTAGACTACCCTAGGGCTAAGCTTTCGAATGATATGCGTTAGCAAAATTCCCCTAGAGGGGGGAGGGTTTCGACTCCTGGCCCACGGACGTGCAAATGGATGAAAAGCGTGCGCGCCAACTGCGCGGGGCGATGCGATGTACGATGTATAGAGCAGATTTCGTATGACTGTGAAAAGTGCCGCGAAAGAGTTGTGCCGCGCCGCGACCGTACCGCGACTACGCGATTGCATTCAGTATCTACAGCAGGCCAGGTTCCGTACCGCCACCGCGACAGTACCGCGCCGTGTCACGGCACTTTTCACAGTCATACGAAATCTGCAATCAAACTACCAAGTATGCTTGAATGGTTTATATTAACTAATAAAATCTCTCGGAAGTCATTCTCTGTACGCTCGAATTACAATCAGATTTCCCTGTTTGGAAATGAATATATTTACAAATGAACTGTTTTCTTCATACATTGTTTTTCAGAACAATTAAATTACAATCACTTTTTCTGTGGAAAAAATATATCTACAAAAGTATATCTAACTATCGTAATTTTCAATATGGTTTTATAAACGCTTGCTAAATGGACCATCCCTGCTATGTGCGCGTTCGGTCGTCAGTTTAGAAGTGCCCTAGACGTCCCATCCTCGCGCGCCATAGGGTCCTCCCCTCCCCTCTTTCCCCAGGGGGGAGGTGAGGGGAGGACCCTGGCGCGCGAGGATGGACATGTCCCACAACTACCAGAATATAGCGCGAGCGACAGCATGTAGCGCGCGCATAAATTATAACTGGATTCGACCATAGTACCACGTCGAAAGTTGCAACCTATTAGTCTTTGCAGCAGTTTACGTTCAAACGCAGCGCTGTTAGTCCGCCTCATGAAACGGACCCAATCAGTCTCTTATGCTCGATGCACACCGTGGACCTGGGTAAGTAAGGCCGGTTTACACTTGCGATTTTTGTCGCGCGAGTCGCAGCGATTTTTCTCGCGCGAGTTGTAATTCCAACTGTCTAGTGTAAACGAGATGTAAATCCTGTGCGGTTTCTGTGCTCTCTTTTCTTCAAATCGCATCAAGTTGCAAAGAGTTTCGAACATGTTTGAAATCTCCGCGACATCACGTGACAAAAATCGCGGCAGATCGCGCCGAGTTGCACATAGTTCACATAAGTGATTTTGAGTTAACGCGTACGTGAGAGAAAAATCGCCGCGACTCGCGCGACAAAATTTGCAGCAAAAATTGCTAGTGTGAACGGGCCTTTAGTCCGCCTAATGAAACGGACCCAATCAGTCTCTTTATGCTCGATGCACACTGTGGACCTGGGGATAAGTAAGGCTTGACCGAGCGAGCATGGTCAAAAAGCTTGTCCGCGGCTAACACTACTAGACCCCGGCCGTCGCAAGGACTAGATTCATATTTCGATAGGACTACACCCCTCGGTTGGCCATTTGAATTGTTCCCTTGTCTGTGCCGCACTTCTGGGAGAGTATATACTGATCGAAAATGTACGTTTCATTGACGTAAATTACGAAAACCTACTGCAAGTTACTTTAGATAAAACTCTGCACTCTTCACGTTTCTCCATCTTCTACGTCCCCCTGGCAACAACTTACAGGCATATGCTCTAAGCTTGGGGCTTCTTAAGAAGTAGACACCAGGGCTGAGTGACGAATTTGCAGTTAACAAGGTCAGGGCCACTCTGAACATGACGTCATGCGTGAGACTGTGATCAGATGACTTGATGTCAGCGTTCATCTTTTTCTCGACTGCTAGTATCACATATGGAAGGTAGCAGATAAATAAACATAGTGAGACTATGATAACTGTCTCCAGAGCGCGCCTGGTTCTTAGGGTAACACGTGTGTTTTCGAAGCGACTGTGTTCTGAGTAAATTTTGTGCGCATGCTTGCGAGACACAGACCATATCTTGATGTGAGCGGTGACCATGACCAAGCATGCGCTAATGACAAAGCCCCACCATAGCGCTTGGACAGCCACGATGGAGTGTGTGGCAGTTAAGCGCGCTCCGATAGTAAGAGTTACCCCTAGGAACCACACAGCGGCTATAAGACGGGCAGCTCTCTTCTTCGTAACGAGCGCGTGATACCGCAAAGGATTCTGGATAGCCACGAAACGGTCCATTGTGACCAAACACAGGGAACCCAAACTAACTGTGATGCAACATCCACCGAAAAGTTCCACGATAACTCGCGCATCGACAATGCATTTTCCGTGGTTTGGTAACAACCCCAGAATCAAACCGTAGGCGAATGCAGGCTGTACGATGGCGCCCACTAAGAAATCCGTTGTAGCCAAACTAAGTAGAAATAGGTTTGCAGGAATTACTCGAAGCACTCTATGTGCGAAAATCGTTGCAACGACGAGAGAGTTTCCAAGGAGGGCACATACCGGTAAAGTCACATTCACAATGGTGATAAAAACGGCAAATTCATAACTAAATTCCACGAATCTGAGTTTGCTTTCGATGGTCGATGATCCTTGTATGTTGTAAACTTCTCCAAATGATTCGCATAAATCCAGACTTGAGTTTGATCCTGTCGAATTCTCGACTTCTGTCGTCATCATCAGTTCGTTTTCACTCGTTCTGTTTGTTGGTAAACCGACCAAGCGATTATGCGCGCACTCAGCATTCCTTCCCTCATTTCGCCCTTAATTGATTTTGCCGCCTTTCTTGGGCTATCCTTGAATGCTTTCAGGTTAAACTCCCAAAAGCTTAGCTGATCTTTTCTAAGCGTAGAAACTCCAACTTTAGCATAATAACACGGGTTTCCTTACTCACTGAGCTTGTAATGATTGTAAGGAGCGCAGGAACTCCCGCTAATTAGTGACCATTGTTCGCTGAACAATAAGCGAACCGGCTTAATGAGTCATATATGACCAGTGACTGCGCAAACCAGAGAACGATTCGTTCACAGAACAATGCGCTTTTGAATCTACGGCTGGCACGTTAGCTTTAGAATGGCAATGTTGATAAACAGTGAATAGCGCTATAGTTACTCGTCCTTTGTTGAAACACTTTGTTTAAGTTTCGACATTGCTAAAGTCTTTTCTTTAGTTTTCGAGATGCGGAAATGAAAATCTTGAAATACCATGTTCAAACTTTCATTAACTGTCGAATTAACCCTTATTAATCCAACACCTGCTTGTAATTCTTGATTTACATGTTACGTCATTGGCGGGCATGTTGTTCTGTCCACCAACATGGCCGCCGCGCTTTTGTGATTGTATTCCCAAAGGGATGATTGCTTGATGACCTGGCTAAATTTAGTTGCATGTTTCCATAAATAGCATGCAAAGATATGTTGTCGGTGCTGCCCTATAGTTATTTTTAATGAAAAGCAGAGGTGTATTCCTGAATTATATTGTGTTGCAAAATGGCCTCACTAGCAATTTTTTTCTAAAGTTTGAAAACCAAGAGTCCATTTTCAAGAGAAAGAATCTTGTGTATTTGTGTTCCCATCAGTGCCTGAAAAGGACGAAAAGTGTATAATTTTAGCAACATATTTTCCATGTTTCTGTGTTTATTTGCTTGGTTTAAGCCCAAGCACAAAATACCTCAATTGGGTTCCACGAAGGACGCTCAACTGAACGTGCACTCTTCTTAGACATTCTTAAAATCCGAAAAATGAGTAACAAATTACCGATTACTCTTCCGTGAATTTTTGCTCACAGTCTTAGGAAAAAAATGGCAGTTAAAATTATCTATGTTGGACTGAAGCGGGTCTAGGGTACTTTTCGGGAGTTCAATTCCTAAAAACCGATATTTCGAGAGTTGACCGCGTACCCGCGCACCTTTTTGTATTCCTCTGACTCGCACACGCCAACAGCACTAACCACAGGCATCCCAATAGAATTTACCCAGAATCCTCTGGTTATCATGGCGGCCATTTTAACCTCTGTTCACTATCGCTGCATTTCCTTCGGTATTTAGGGTGCATTTTGATACAAATTCTACGAAAAACCCATGCAGAGCGATGATTAGAACCGTCCTTATCCTTCTTGCTGTTTTGATACAGCTATCAAGCTCGAAATCTAACCAGGTAGGTACAATACCTACCTATGGCTATGTGACAGTAAAGTCAATCTTTGATTGAAGGTCACTGCATGCTCGGCTACTACAGTCGGATTCGCAGCTACCCTTCTACACGCACGATAAAAGCATGTTCTGCCTGCACTTGAAACTTCAAAGTTTTGAAAGTGAAACTTCAATGTTTTGATTGGAAAACGTTTTTGGGCTGTTCTCCCGTGTACGAACCTGAAACAACTCACAAGCTGCGTCACAAAAGCTTCCTTTGTTTAGTAGAACGAATCATGACGAAAGGAGAGCTGAACACAAAGGTGTCCTCCGCAATTCCACTCACAAGCAGGGCAAATCTTCGGGCAAACTGTCAAAACTTCGAAGTTTTACCTGGAGACAACATGTTTTTGTTGAGCACGTAGACAGGTCGTAGATGCAATCACCGGTAACTTACTGTAAGCTTTAACACTTGGTTGTCTTTATACCCAGCTTTTCATTAGTGAAATAAGTGGAGACAGAGGCGTAAAAATTTACATTTGTGTGAAAGTCGTCATGCGTAAGCATGAGCAGGGAAAAGGAAACCTTCCATTCTGCTTCCTTCACGCTTACGTCTCCATCTCCGTTCTTTGGTTTTCACAAATGCAAGCTTCCTTACATCTCCGCTTACATCACTAGTGAAAAGCCGGCTTAAAAGTACTTTGGAATTTTGGTTACAGTTTATAGAAATTATTATACATTGTACTCACTATCTCGATTCTGATTTGCTAAGAGCGTGCGCTTTACTTTGGGAATCACACACTTTGAGGGTCTCCAAGAATCAGCATGCTGATTCTTCAAGAATCAGCTAGCTGATTCTTGATACGCGCACAATGCATCATGGGACTAGAGCACATTCCCTATTTTAACAAGGCGCTTGTGTAAAATAAACTGCTTGACAGAAAGAAAAGTATTTTTACTGAATCAATGTATAATAAAACAATTATTGAATTCGGTTTTGTGATCTCCAGAATAATCAATGTCTCGCCAAGTGGAATCAAGCTCGGCCTCACAGCCTCGCCTGATTCCACCTGTCTTGACATTGTTTATTCTGGAGATCACAAAATCCTCATCCAATAATTGCTTATTGTGTCGCCTTTGAGTACCCCTTTCCCTGATTATCAGGGACAATTGCTGTCGATTTCTGGCGAGAGTGAAGTACAACGACCACCAAAATGTATTTAAAGCATCCTGAATAAATTATTCTGATGCAACTGCCAATCAGATTCATGCATATGAAATCGTGGAATGCAAGTACTGTCAATTGCCAATACAAATAGCTACAAGCCAAAATGAAAAAGCTTCCCAACTACACTGTGTTCCGTTGGGAAGCATTAATAGGTGGGCGGGCACCCCATGAGAAATTATGGCGAATACTCTTTACAGGGAACATGCTCTGGAGAACTAGTTTTACTGATGTTTTTGAGCGTTAGCCCTTATTTGGAGCGAGCATTCTCCTTTGTCAAGTGTTAGCCCTTTGTCATCAATTCCGATGAAGGGCTAACCCTTGAAATGTAAGCAAAACACTAGTTCTAGCTCCACAGCCTTTAATATAAATGTCAACCTTTTGGTTGTTATTGTCCATTATTTACATCCCTGCCAACACAGTCCACCTATTTGCAGGGTTTTATGATTCAGGATTTAGCCTTATTTATAATATATTATACAAAGAGAATGGATAAACACAAAGTTTGGATCTACAGGCCTGTTTGCATGGAGCTTAAAGGACGCTAACAAGGAGTTTAGTATCGCATGGCGCATTCTAGGTAGAGCCCAGGGATACTCGAACACAATGAAGCGGTGTATTTTATGCAACCTTATCATTTGTCATAGCGACCAAGCCATGCTCAATAAAAGAACAGAGCTGGTTAGCACTTGTAGGCATGCAAGCAATTAATTTCTCTTAAAAAATGCATGGAATTAGAACCCTGTGTATAAATAGAAATGGCGGGATGCAATAATAATAAAAAAGTTCCCTGAGGATGAGTGGGAACTGCCCACGAAATGGGCCTGTAGGTCCAAACTTTGTGTTTATCCATTCTCCTTGAATATTTAGGCTCCTCGCAATATTCCATTGCATGTCGAGCTCTCTAGAAGGCAATTTGGCATACAATTTCAGTATAATATTGTATACATATATTTTGCATTTTGTAACTGTAGGCATCTTATGCTGACGTGAGATGTAAATGTATCTGCCCTAAAGAAATTGGCAGTAATAAAACAAGAAATGTCTTTGTGGCAACTGTAGAGCCAGACCAATGGTACGTTTAAAGCTTTTTATAGTTGTAAGCATGATATTTGGATGGGATACTTACCCATCCAAATGGAATTCTGAGCTTCTGTTGCATTTTTCTTGAAACTATGAAATTCGCTTGATGGGGCTCATGTACATGTATGTCCCATTCAGGGCCAGACATTAACTTGTTTTGCTAGGTGCCATTGGCGACTAATTTAAAAAATTTAGTTGCCAAAATGCAAAGATTTTGTCACCACATAAACTTGGATCTCAGTTGAACTCAGAAAGATGTGGTGCCATTTGGCGACTAGCTCTAAAATTTTGGTCGCAAGCCCCCACATTTAGTCGCCATTGGCAACCATATGGTTGCAGAAGAAATATGGCATCTCTTGCATGCACTACATACTCATTGCTACCATGAGATATCAGAGTGATCATTCTCAGTGTAGGGCTGACAA
This sequence comes from Scolanthus callimorphus, assembly GCA_033964015.1. Taxonomy (NCBI): domain Eukaryota; kingdom Metazoa; phylum Cnidaria; class Anthozoa; order Actiniaria; family Edwardsiidae; genus Scolanthus; species Scolanthus callimorphus. The sequence goes on along the minus strand of CM066912.1, from coordinate 27,917,119 downwards.
CATTAGGGAGTTTAAGATGCCACAACGGCAACAGCAACAATAATGTCTTACTAAAATTTGTCTACTGGTTTCCTTGCATTTCTCAATATTCATCAATCGTTTCCAATTTTCCTTTGCATTTTAACCTGATAACAGCAAATTCGCATCCATTCTCAATCATATCAAACAAAAATACATCGAAATCATCACTCCATGTTCCTGCTCTCACCAGAGCGTAAAACATGGCATTTCACGTCTCAGTTCAGAAGAAAACTCAGTTCAGAAGTTGAAATGCATTTGACTTTATAGATTTGTATGTGCAAGCATTGTACTCTGCAATCAAGTGTACTGTTCTTTGACGTTCTCGTTGCCGTTGTCGCATCTTTAAGTCCCTATTGACAAAGGCCATGCAAATGTACATTGTGTGGTTCCAGAAAATATCCACCCCCCCCACGGAAGGCTGTTCAGAAATGACCCCCCCACCCCCCTGGAATTTCCATTTTGGGTACCTGTTTTTGCCCCCCCCCCCCCCCCCCCCCCAACATTCAGCTCAGCTACAAAAACATGCAACACGAAATGATTATTTTAACTCGAAATGATAATTTTAATTCGAAAGATTTGAGCTGAGAAAAATTTTCATTCAAGTTTGTACAAACTTACACCACTGGCACTGCCTACAGAGCGCACGCTAAGCCATGAAATTCTCTAAAAAAATCCTATGATAAACTAAAAATTTCTTAGAACAATTTTACTTTACCTATTTCTTCTCTTCCCTTACTGAGATATAATAAGCATACAAACAATTCCGATGTCAAATGGGCTTTCTGTGTAATAGGCTTGCGTTTTCAATCAATCACACCCTATTAGGCAGTAAAGCTGAATTATAAGGGGAGGCCATACAAGGTTACTGATATTTAAAAGTTATAAAGTTATTGAGTCTCTCAGTGTTTCCAGTGGCAGTGAGTTGTGACTGAGGCCCAGACCTTAGGTCGTAACCATGGCTGCAGATTTCAATTTTAGCGGGTTCTTCGGACAGACACCAAAAAATCAGGAGACCAGTGCAAAACACACAAAAAAAGCATTGGGCAGGGTGTCTTTCTTGAAGGGAAGTCATTAAAAAGCAGTTTATGGAAGGGGGAACTCAGGTTGAGTCTCTAGCGTCACGAAGTGACGGGCTGTTTCCTTGTTGTATGTTTATAGTTATATTGCCCAGTGCACACTAGCAACATAATGATAGAGCGGATTTCACATGACTGTCGTGAAAACAATTGCAATTGAACAATCACTAGCCAATCAGAGTCGAGAAAAATCACCACTTGCTCCTAAATGGCTTTTCTCTCAGCCAATCACAAGCCGAACCAATTAGTAGAAGTAATTATGCAATTGTATTTACTAAAGAATTTGATTGGCTGAGAAAAACGAGTAGCCAATGAGAGCGCAAAGCAATCGCAATTACATAACAAGTGTTGACAGTCATGTGAAATCCGCTCTAAGGACGTTAGGTTGCAATGAAAAAAGCACAAGGGAAAATAATTGCAAACAATAATCAACCATGGATCACCATTAGATTACTTCACCAAAGCAATCTTATGTCATTTTTTGTCAACATTTTGAAACCACTGAATTTTGTTCCTGTGATATTTTTCGCAAGTGTGCACCAGGCATAATAGTGATGACACCTCAGTGTCAAACCATGCTTTTCTTGGCCTTCCCCAGTACCTTCAAATATTTTATTGTTCTGTTTTGAATACAGTACTTGTCAACATATTGTCAAGAGAGAAGAGAGGTTCTGCTTGAGATGCCAGTGCCAATATGAAGCCAGAAACACAATTCTCATTAAGGTAATGCAACATCAAAACATATCAATACTTTCCTTGATTAACTGTTAACCAGAGGCCAAGAACGACAGCAGATAGAAATGTTACACAATCCAGACAAAACACACAGACAAATGTAGGTGGAGTCACAGATGTTTGTGGGTGTGGTAGCAGTGTGAATTTTCAAGGCAGTGCAACAGTTCGTCGAGACCCATAGTGATTTGGCTGGCTATCCCATTGAACAGCACCCAGTGCTGTCAGAACAAGCCGGTGACCACCAGAGTCTGTCAGCTACTAAATGCTTTTTTACGTTTAACCACTGCCAGCTGACAGAGCGGAAATGACCAAAAATGAATTGTCTAACTTCGTCATATTTCGATATATAAGCTCAAGATTTCGTATACAAAGAGATTCTATGGCTAAAAGCTTAATTCCAAATTTGTAAGAAAATTGAAGAATATGAATTTTAGATATGATTGAGCAAAGTTTGCACATTTCCTGATGAAAGTACTAATTCTCCCATAAAATGGTACAGAAACCAAAGTTCAAAGCCTAATATCTCAAAGACGGATCCATTAGAAAAAAGTCATTTTTGATATTTTGTTTTTAATCAGACAAGGAGTCTGTATGCAAAAAATCAAGCTTATCTGAGCTAACCTGACCTTATTATTTGAAATTTAGTGGTCTGAGCAGGTCATTTCCGCTCTGTCCTGCCAGCTACTTTGATTGAGTCAAAAGCATAATTGAACCATTGAAATTAGCCCAACTGGGCCAGCTACTTTTTTGAATAACCACCTGCTAAAAGACTTCTCTTGACAACACTGAGCACCTTACAGCCATTCTCAGTAACATGCGGTCGGCAGGAAAAAAGCTTGCAAGCGAAAACTCGTTTTTCTGTCTTGTCTGTGCGCGACAAGCCGGTGAAACAGCACTTGCATTGCCACGGAAGCTTTGACAAAAAATGAGTTTTCCCAGCTTTTTCCCAGAGACCGCTTGTAACTGAGAATGGCTGTAATTCTTAATATATTTTCTACCAATTGACAAACTGCATTCATGGCATTCATCAACCAAAGTTTCTCTACTAACACAAACCTGTAGCAACCCAAAACATTTTGCTCAGGGCTCATATGAAGTCTATCAGGGCTCTTAAGATATTGTTTGACTGAAGGACACCAAAACATGGTTTCATTGGCAGTTGGTGGAGAGTTTGCAGAATTTGTGATTCCAGAAACAATCCATTATCCATACCTGCCCGTGGAAGGAATGTGAAAATTCCAGAGGGTGAGGGATCACTTTCTCATGCATGTACAATCAGCCGTCAGTAGTGGAAACTCCCGGTAGGCCAGGTCATCTCAAATCAATTTTGAGGGAGGGGTTTTGGATAATTTCTGGAATTACACAATACAGTAAAAACCCGCATAAAAGAACAGGTGTTTTGGGTTTCAGGCTGATTTTGTTCTTGCCTACATTGGGTGTTTTCTGCAAAATCAGCCTGAAAATGTTCTTAAGGTGTTCTTAAAATATCAAATACTGCATGCACTACCAACAGTCAAAATGCAGATTAAAAGTAATTGACAGAAGGTAATTATTTAGTAGCAACAATTTGTCAAGTCCAAACACAATTGCTTAATGTACCTTGGAAATCCCCATAAGTACCTGCTGTTGAACTCTGTGTGCAATCATCTAGCACATTATGTTGATCTACTTGGTAGTCTACCACTGTAGGTTACTGTACCTGTACTCGAATCTAAATGGCAGCCATTTTTGTATACAAGAACAACTCTCATTTTTCAGGCTCCACATGTTCTTATGTATGAGGTACATTTTTAACCAAATTTCAGCCTGAGTGTTCTTAATCCACTTGTTCTTTTATGTGGGTTTTTACTGTAGCCCATGTTCAAATTACGCTGCAATGCTCAAGAGACAATAGCTTCAAGTCAAGGCTCTCTAACAGTTCCAATACATTTACAGTATTTTAGAAGAGAGCCCTGACTTTAAGGTTATTGTTTGTAGGCACTGGAGTGTAATTCGAGCATGGCCTATTATGAAAACTCCAGTAAGTGAGTTGAGATGATTAAAGAGCCTGTGTCAGCCACCATTTTGACAGCATAGCAACATACTAAATCAAAAAGGCATCCATTTCCATCTGCTGATTTAGAGAATATAGTTATGTAAGAGCAATGTTATAGACAGGGTCCGTGGTTTGATGCGCTGGTGCGGAAACGCATAATTTGGCTTTCTCCGCACAATGCGCATAATCCGTCAAATCCTGCATAATTGCGCATAATTTCCCAAACTTTTGTGAAAAACATCAAAAAGGCATCATTACTTGGTGAATTTCAAACTTTCTTTCCTATTTTTTCTCACAAAGTGATACATTTCTTCTGAAATCATCTGTCCAACGTCAAAACAACTCGATAGAAATGAGAATAACAAGGCGTCGCACTGGGAACTGATATCGAAAACAATAAAACATGCCTAATTGGCCAACTAACTAATATTTCCAGCTGAGCAAGATAGATTCAAACACGTTTGCGCTTTGGATATTTTACAAAGTAAAATCAAGGCGGAACAGAACGCTAACCGCGATAAAAACGGTCGGCTTTATGCAGTTCACATTGATCACATGACATTACGCTTTTTCATGGATCTTTGTTATTGTTACAGACAACAATTTCATTTCACAAACAACGACGCGAAAAATACCAGGCACACGAACAGCTCCCTCGATAACACCCCCCCCCCAAAAAAAAAAAAAAAAAAACACTGAAAGAATAACGTGGCACGTTACCGGTTTTATAAAAGCTCTTCTACCTCCGACGATAGTGCCGATCGCTCTCGGGATCAGGATTAATTTTGATAATTACGCGCAGAGCGACGGCAAACAAGCGCAACGATGTTTGTGATAACGAGAGATGTAACGATAGCTCTGTTAGTCTGCGTATAGCTCTTGTGACCGTTTAGTTCATGGTTGGATAGGAGTGCGTTGTTACGATCCTTGCGATATGAAAAAAGTGTGCCTTGGTCTGAGACAAGTAAACAAAAGAAGACCAAACTTACTAATCTTTACTACCGTGTTAGGGAAGTTACCGTAGTTGGTAACGCCTTTTTGTAAGAAAGTAATAAGCTTTATTAAAAGCGAAAACACGTCTCCCTGGAAGAAACGTAGCAACGTTAGTACAGCGAAGCAATTTGAACTCATCACAGAGCATTTTATAGACAAACAAAAGTTGTTAAAGTTAAATAGCAGCTATATCCATGTAACAAAGCAGGTGAAAAGAACAAAATATGTTACGGCACTTGTAAAAAAAATGTTGCGCAATCCCGCATAATTTCGTATTTTTAGTGCATAATTTCGCATTTTTAGCGCATAATTTCAGAAAAAATCGCGCATAATTTCAGAAAAAATCCCGCATCAAACCATGGGCCCTGTATAGATTGAGTTTAGTAAATCAAATCTGAATCTTTGTTTTTAGCAGTTTATTAAGAGATTTCTACACCCAATTTGTCTTCTAATGTCAAATGAAAACATTAACAAAGGAGTGGCTGACACAGGCTCTTTAAGTAAGCATTTTTTTACTCTTACCATCTTTCAGGTTGTGAATATCTTCATTATGGCAGTACTAGCAGTTTTGATTGCATACTGTATCTATCTGTTTGTGGATTCTAAAATAAAGCCATTAGAACTCAGCATCATTTCAGATGAGGTCAGTAATGTTCAGGTAAAGAAGTAAACCTTTATTTGTTTGTTTGCCATTCTATAGGACTTCTGATCAATAGGTCAAGCGAAATAGTCAAGTTTCATAGATTTTACAGAAAGAAGTTCAGAGGAAATCTGTGGGGATATTCCAGGCACATTTTACTAAACAAATCTAAAAAGTAAGTTTACAGCATGTGAACAGCTGCAATACACTGGCAGATCTAGAGGAGGGACCATGCGGCTGGTCTCCCCCATTTTTCACAGTTTGTATGTGTCCTGGAAATAGGTACTGGAATATCCTGGATTTTCATTTCCTTCCTGGATTGTCAAGGAAAAACCTGGAAAATGTTTCAACTCAAATGTGGTTGAATGAGTCAGTTTTGCGAATCTTATTTTTTGCCGCAAAATATGAGATTATTTAGCACTTCCAGGGCCCAACATTGTGACCATATGGTTGCCAATGGCAACTAAATTTGCAGGCTTGGCGACCAAAATCTCTGGATCGTCCTCTTTAACCAGCCAAGATGTTTGGAAGGAGGTCAGGAGGTCATAGCGGAGCTCCAGCACGGGCCAAAGGCCCGCGCAAGCGGAGCACCATACCTAAGGGAAAAACGTATAGTATACTATCAAGTTGATTTTTGAACGTCACAGGCATTATGGATAATTTTGATGACATCATTGATGATGAAAGGGCACGTGACTTTGGTGCAGAGTTCCTCTTATGGTCTTTGAAAGTTTGTCCAAGTTTGGCTTCTATTGAAGCTTTCCTTCGGGAGATATGATTTTTTCTTTATTTTTCTGGTATTAAACCTATAGCATACGCCGTCCGGTGTCGTCCGTCCGTCCGTGTACACATGGGAACCCTGTGGTACGCAAAGAAAAAATTATAACTTCTCAAGGGAACATGCTAAGACAACCATACTTGGGATATTTTGTCTATACCACAAGGGGGGTGCTGTAACACGGTCACGTGATGTGACGTCATCGATGACGTCATCAATGATTGAAAAGTTAATATCTCGAGAAGGGAAGACTCTAAAGCAACCAAACTTGGGTAGTGAAGTCTAGGTCACCAGATGAGCGCAATGAAGTGGTCACGTGATGTGACGTCATCAATGACGTCATCTATGCTTGAAAAATTAATATCTCGTGAAGGGAAGACTCTAAAACAACCAAACTTTGGTAGTTTAGTCTAGATCATCAGATCAGCGAAATGAAGTGGTCACGTGATGTGACGTCATCGATGACGTCATCTATGCTTGAAAAAATATTCTCTTTATTGCACTTTTGAATCATTCCATTTGGAGGAATAAATTCCTTAACTTTTCTGAAGGAGGTTTTTATCTCACTTGACAGGATGCTTATTTTCCTCCCTGTATTTGTATTGTGTCAATGCAGCAACATACCGAAGAAAACACTGTTGTGTACATATCAAGAGACATTTTTTTCTTAAAAAGCCTATAAGTATACACATGGGAATCCCTTTCAGTCACACAGAAAATTTATAACCGGGAGCTCCGCTTTTAGCCAGTGGCTAAATCTATATATTATGTTATAGGTTCTCATAAAGTCCTTTTAATGTCTTATGATCTCAGATGCAGGAAGCTTTAACAGAAAGAAGAAGATCCCGTAGCTTTACCATGAGAAATCTAGATCAGCGACATGCAAGATGGAAACGAGAAGTGGCAGAGCAGAGACGTCACATTTATGATACAAGAAGCATGCTTAGCTAGTCTCCAATTGCTTGAAAGGTTTGTGCTAAACGATCTTGAAACCTCTGGCTCTCTGAAGGTCTGAGTATGAATTCTTTTATTTATTTACATGATTCGCCCATAATGTAAAGGGCAGGGCATACCAACAGAGCGGTGCTCCAATAACAGGTTCCCTTAATAATATACTAAGTACAATATAAAAATCAAAAAATATTACATAAATAATGGTAAAACACGATACAAAATATAGAGAGAGAAAAAAAATCAAAACAGTACGGGTTGGGTTTTAGCAGCATAGACTGGTGACTAGCGAGTCCAATGGCCTAGATTGATGACATTTTACACATATGGTCTTAAAGGTTTGAGGTATGGTCGGGTCATATACAGTAGTAGTTAAATCCATATAATAATGGAATAGAGAAAGCTTGAAAGTTGACAGAGCAGTGATATTTCTCAGATTACTAGGCAACGTGTCCCACGTTCTTGGACTTCTGATGTAAAAACTATTTTGATAAGTGACCGTTTTACATCTACTAACTTGTAAAAGTGGCCCCAGGGCGGAACCTGAGCGCCTAGTGACACACGTTGGTGCGCTCATTCTAATATTGATGTCAGAGTTGTCACGTATGCGCTTAAATATGTACACTAGATCTAAATATTCATGCCAATACGTTACAGGAAGTATGCTCAGTTTACAGAGTCTTTGAGGGTAGGCTATCTCAGTTAGGGTAGGGTCTCAGGGTAGGCTATCTCAGTATCTCAGTTCGTGGTGGATGCAATTCTGAAGGTTAGGAGAAAAGATGGAGAACCCTCCAGTTGTGCTAGATATTTACCTTAAAATTGCATCCCATCATTCATAGATAATCTTTTTCCTGATTAGAGGGAAAAAGATAAGTGTAGCTGCTCATCATAGTTGAATTATTCTCAATACTCACAGGCTTTGAAATTCCCACAAGAGTTTCAGCTAAATGAGAATGCAATTATTTCTCAATATCGACTCCTCAAAAATCTAACTAATATTTTAGCAGGCTGCATTCTTTGTATATTACTTTCAGATGTTTGAAATGGTCTTCAAAGGAAAGTGTTAATGACTAAACAACAAAGTATAATTTTGCAGCGTATGACTTGACCACCATGTTGAATTGAATTTATCAGAAATGTGTGTGCACAACTGGGCCATACCAATTTAGCTTAAGATTTGTAGAATACCTCCTGTTTAGAAGATGGTTTTATGTTGTAGCTCACTTAACCCTGACTCATAAATGTGTTTAACACAACACACATAGATGTTCAGATAAAAGTAAGAAAAACAAAGTGTTGCCATGAACAACACACATAGATGTTAAGACAAAAGTAAGGAAAACAAAGTGCTGCCATGATAGATGTCTGAATGAAATAGAACATATTGAATTTTTGTAATATAATGATTTTCACTTTGGACAGAAAACCCGTAGGAGGGGGTAGAGGGCATATATTTTTTACAAAAATTAGTGCAAGTCAAATGCTAACATAAACTTTGCATCTAAAAGGCTGCAAATATTCATTTGTAAATATTAACTGACTGAGTAATCCAATATGAATGATCAAAGAATTGATAAATCAGTTGAAAAAATAGCACAAGTAATAAATTATTTCTATGCTCAATATAGAGGATTGATTGAAAGCAAAAGTATGCTGTAGGGGGACCCCTCATCCTTCCAAGGCTGTAGCTAGAAATGTTTGTCTGAGGGGGGGGGGGAAGCTTTGGTAATCCTTTGTTTTTGCTGGGGGGGGGGGCAAGAAGGTCACTTTTTCCCTGCATGTTGACACTAAAAATTTTACTTCGCTGGGGGGGGAAGGGGAGGGGGCGGCAACTGTCCCCTCTGCTGCCTCCCGCTAGCTACAACACTGCCTTCTTATTTTCTAGGGGCGTTTGGGGTTGTGCACCCAAAGGAAAGTTTTAAACTTTTAGGCAGACACCTGGAAGCATCAATTTGGTCCAATCGCATCTGTGAAAGCCAAGAAAAGCAACTGTGGATAGAAAACATTATACGGCAAAATGGTCCAGGGCAACTTATCTTTGTTGGGCCAGCTCCCAAATTATTGAGGGGGCCAGTGTTCCTTGGCCATCATATTGCCATCTTTTAGGGCCGGGGTGAATTTCAATATTCTTTAAAAGCAATCCATACTTTTTTATATGGGTTTCCACCTTGCTATATCCATCAAAAGCATGACAAATTTGTGCATGACAAGTTTGTGCATCGTATTTTCAGTTAATCGTCATGCCCTGCAACGTGTACAGTAGAGTGCCTGTGGGAGCCCTCGGCTATTGTCTGAAAACCTTACATTATTATGACAAGCAAATTGATCAAATTAATGAAAATATTCCCTGCCGCTCGTCATCCTTCCTTTGTCTATTTCTAGTTTTTAGAGTCTGGTTTGGCAAAGGAAGGAAAAGTGATAATTTGAAATTAGCCTTTGGTAGGCAGAATTTAACCAAGAAGTATTTTGCAGTTTAAAAGTGTATATTTTTTTGTCTGTAGAGCATAGCACGTGATCAGGGTTGCGTTCCGCCAGCGGGCAAGTCGACTCGTATATTACTTCCTATGGCCCCCTGCGGGGCATAAGCCATCGACGAACGTCCTCCAGCGCACCCGATTTTGGGCCACTCGTCCGAGATCTGTCCAGTGCAGTCCAAACTCTTTCATTTCCTTTTCCACGTCTCTTCTCCAACTGCTGCTCCATTTCATTAGCACGTTAGCTTTCACACAAGGTTAATTCCTTATCTCCACTCTGCTCCTACATGTAGTTCTTCTTCTGTTTTCCGTCTCCGGTGAGGCCCCCCCCCCCTTTCTCGGAAATTTTCCCATACATTTACTGTATTTGCTGGATAAAATTTGAGCTTTTTCGTCCCATGTTTTCACACACTTGTGATGTTGGGAGAGACACTCGAAACGTTTTAAAATCACTCGACTGCGGCTCGTGATTTTACAACGTTCTCGTGTCTCTCCCAACATCACGCGTGCTCTATTGCGCCGATAAAGTCATAGACAGTTGTGCTCTAATGCTTACTAAATAGTCATGGTAAAAATAGTTATATTTCGCAAGGACGCATGATGCGGCATCAGTTTTAGGTTCCCCATTGCTCTGCCTCGCAGCTCACGATTCTTCCTTTGCATGTCGATGTGACGCCTACTTTTACCTCTGTTTTGACATACAAAAAGACTTAATTAAATCAATTAGACAGTGAGCTTATTAATTTTGTTCGTAACAACAGAGAGCTATTCTGCCCTTTTATACCACACATTGTTCATTTGACATTTGACAAATGAGAGTTTACAAAGACATTGTCTGCTCCGAGGACGCTTCCCGGAGCAGATGTGCCCTAAGGCCAAGGACTGGCCAACAGGGAAGACATGATGATGATGATGTTAAAATGATTTATTCTTGCCATATGTAATTGCTTCAGGTTTATAAGAAGACAACAGAATAGTCAGTAAACATAAACAAAAATCGTTCAAAGATCAAAGCGCTTTTGCACGCGTCCAAGGTCGTTGTTTCGCGATGGGCCGGGAAGTCTCGTAGCGACAGAAAGCCAATCTACTGCACTAGGCGAAACGGAGCAAGGACCTGATTGGCTTAGATAGTTTGAGTGGCGAAACAAAAATACGAAACCAAGAACGTTTTGAAAATGCTCACAATTTAGCTGTAACACGAAGTGAAGGGTTCGTCTGGCTCTAACAAAGTCTTGGAGTCTATAAAGCCTTGTTTTCGGAGTTTTCGTTTATTCTTCTATTATAGACCCATATCACGTTAAGATGGCTTAATGATATCTTCTAGTTACCAGGAAACGAAGTCCAGTATTCAATTCAGCACATCCGTGTTAGAAAAGCTGCAAAGTATGGGAAGAATTACACTAAAACTGTCTGAGATACATGAATTTTCAAAACGTAGCTTTCTGGCCTATTTTGTTTAATAAAGAAATATATGGGCAAAAACATAAAACGAGGAGCGCATCGATGCGCTACCACCAAACATTTTATTGTAAAAGTTACCAATTTAGAAAAATCATATCTCGATCAGTGTTCAGCAAATCTTCACCAAACTTTGCAGTTTTACTAAACGGATGTTCTGAATCGAATACTGGACTTCGTTTCCTGCTAATTATAAGATATCATTAAACCATATCAACGTGATATGGGTATATTGGCAAGATAATTTTTTAGCGCTTTAGTCTCCGACAGTATAAGGGGCCGACCATTTGACTTTTGAGGGAAGGGGTGGATGATTTTTTTTGCAAGATTTTTTTACCTCTCTAAGATATTGTAGGATACTTATTTCGTAAAATTATTTGAGGATTATAACAAATATGCTGTGCAGGAAATTTTTTTGGGCCCTTCGGGCCGTGCATGCAGGATGTTTATTTTCAAAATCGTCCACCCCCTCCCCCTCAGAAGTCAAATGGTCTGGCCCTAAAGTCTGCCCTAGGTATTAACACAACAATCAGTTTGAATCTTTTGACTGTGCTTTGTTTGCTTATCCAGTAAAATGTTTGTTTTCTCCCTTGATTTTTGCAAGCTGCCGCGCACACAATGTTGTCGCTAGTATCGGCATAGGATTAACTGCACGCAACGGACAGAGTAGAAATGTGGCTTCTATGATTTTCTAACTTTGCAGTTTATGAATATAAGGTCAAAATTTTGCACTTTTGAAAGTAGTTATTATAGTGAAAAAAATGTTTTAGAGAGAGCTTGTACTTTGATCGGTATCAATTTAATATTTACTGGAATATTTTTACCAGCTCAGTCCAGACTGCGGGAAAATTAGGTAAATAATGCGAAGGAAGATATAATAATAAATGCTGGTCACAAAACAGTTTGGCAAATATATGCAGCCGAATAAAGTTATAAGGAAAACAAATCATCAAAATGCTGTGCATGTTCACGCAAGGTACTTCACGTGTTTTGTGGGCAAGCCTTCGCTATGGAAACCGTGATTTATCGCACTCGAATCTTGATGATATGTTTATTTTAGACCGTGGGTTTGCGCAACCTATCGCGAACAATACTTTATTGGGCGTCAGCATTAGATTAACTGCACGCAATGTCTCTACAGAAAGAAAAAGATTTTACGAGAGACAAGATCTATGATTATAATGTTACTAAAGCTTTTAAAATTAGGAGATTGTTGAGTAAATAAAGCACAGAACCAGAGAACGTTCTTCGAGAACCTCTCACTAGTTTGACTTTTGTCTGGAAACTTCATGCTAAGTAGGTACTATAAGCAATAGTCCAGAACGCAGATAAAATCATACAATAATTGTACAGCGAAATACAAAATGCTGAGTTGATTTTGATATTGTCTAAAGCTTTAAAAGAAAAGTGTGTTGTGTTGTTGGCACGCTTTGAGCGGCATTGCGTGTAACTAACACAAGATGGACGCCCCTCAAAAGGTTGTGTGCGCGACTGTTTGCGCAAACCCACTGTTGAACAATAGACATTTTATCGGCTTTCATATCTCATATCTCTAAGTAGGTGCGCTTCCTTGTTTTCCCGCCAAAAGTGACTCACGCAAGCGTTGTCATTTTCCCGCCAAAACTAATTCTCGCGGTCGCGCCGTGACAAATTTAGTTGAGCAAAGCGAATGATCTCCCCTCCCCGGGAAGGAGCTTTCTTGTTCAGCGTCGCAAAGTCTCGTATCGTAATTGCCGAGCAATTGTATAAAATATCCAGTGTGAAAGGCGATATTAAGAAATAAGTTTTAATCGCTTTTTACAATACCAGAATAATAGGTCGATCGTAACTAAATATCCTATTATAATAACTTTGGCGAGCATTGTAGCGTATTATCCGGGAAGAGCCCGCGCGAGAGTCAATCGGCGTTGATTATGATCGCCATAAATTATTGTTTTTGCACTCATTGCACTCCAAAGTTCTAATAAGAGTAATGTAGTTGATGTTCTTGGGCGTAAATATGTTTTCGGCCCTTCTCGGTGCTAATTTTATCCCTCAATGCGCTCGGGCTAAAACGAACCTTAGTCTGGCCCAAAACATATTTACGCTCGCAAACACTGTTTCAGTAGAAACCCACTTACATACTATCACGAATCCTGCAATTTGATTGGCTCCGCTACTCGCTATCTATCACGTAATAGATAGCGAGTAGCGTAAACGCTAGCGCAAAACTTCCTAAAAACATGAAAATAAATAGGTTTTAGCAACAACTCGAAGGTAGTATGCTAGTGGGTTTCTAGTAAAACAATTAGACTACTCGTTCTCATTTTCTATGAGTCAAATAGTCAACTTGGCTATGCGCCTCCTTAACTATCTATTGTCGAACTCGTCATAAAACGTCAAGAAGAAACTGCGGCCACAAAACAGCAAATGATAGCAACGTAGCTTGCTTGTAAATCGTTGCAGCAAAATTCGTAGCTTATTGATTAAAAAACTTAGAATCGGTGTTTAGTATTTGGCAATCAATCAATACTTAGGGGTGAGAATATGTAATTGTGACAATGGTGCGTTCACACTTGTCAAGTAAGACATGTTTCGTCGAATATTCAAAACTTAAACAACTCTCAACTTTAATTGGAATGTAGTACATATGTCACCACAGTAGATATTATTAGAGTCAAACAACATATTGGCAGGTGTGATGTTTCACAGGAACACAGAAATGGACGAGATCAATGTTTAATATGAACATGGTTCAGCCCTATATTGTGGACGCACTATGTTTATAACCCCTTTTGGCTTTCTTTTCTCTGGATATAATTTCAAGTTAAACGTTTATCAGAAAATCCTTTGAGGGTCTATGCATGGCCCAAGGTTTCAAAAGGAGCCGATAAAACAAGCTTAGAGTATTGTTGCCAATAAAGTAAATATGTTCTAGTACATATAAGATATTTTTATAGGCTTGCTATTGTATATCGGATTATATGTGCATCACACTTCTTAATCTTAATAAGATTTTGATTATTGTTTATGTCGTTTCATCATTGTAAAAACTACCACCAGGAACTTGAAAAGAATATACAGGAACGGCTAATTCATTTGAAATGCAGATAAATACTGCAGACGCTAACTGCATGTTTTGCTTTCGGCCATTAAATGAATGAACTTTCGCAGTACATGCAAATTTCTCATTAAAACTGGTTTAAACCCTCCCAATTTACTGTGAAAAGTAAGCATAAAACACGCTTAAAACAAGTGCCTCTGTTGTGTTGGACGTTGGGTTGTTGTTTGACGAACTTCAGAGTACTTAAAAGGATTAGCTAACTATTAAACCTTTTCAAGTCCCAAGCTTCGTTAGTGCTATTTTATTAGAGGTGTGGTCTAGTTCTTTTTGCTTCAGTTAAAATAGGACATAAACTTCCAATATTTTACTTTATGTGTGGAAGCGTATGCATAAGCAAATGTATAAGGCAAAAATAGGACCTCACTCTTTCAGGCGTACTTGAATCCCTCCCCTCAAAATTTCTCAGTTGAAAAGCGGCCAACAATATCGAAAGTTTGCAAGCTAAAACCTTGCCAATGTCGAAAAGGGAAAGCGTGTACAAATTACTTTGTCACTCGTTGGTTTTGAAGCGTTCTTTCATATTTTAATTCACAATCGAATAGTGTACACAAACAGGTCGTCATTTTATGTACAAATTGATTCACGCTTTATCAAGCAAGGATTATGATTCTATTATTAGACTGGGCAAACCCAATTTAACATGTTCAACTTATGTTCAAATCATTCAACTTCATTTTTAGATACCTAGTAACTTTCAAACGGTGATAGCAATGCCTAAAGATTTGATTCATATTACGGCGGGATTGTTGACTTTTTCGTTTGTTTTTCACGAAAAGTTAAACGGTTCAACATTATTGAACATGATTAAACAGGCAGTGTCAACATGATTCAAGATGATCCAACGTTTCCCGAAGTTGCGTTTTCAGTGATTTAGTGAACGCTAAACATGCAATGAACAACGTTAAACATCGCAGAACATGCATTGAAAAATATTTACCAACTTTCGTCGGGTTCTGAAAGCTTGTTAATGAACAAATTGTTAGTAAAATTGTTATTCACAAATTTATAATCAAATGAAAACTTGTACATCCTAAAGTTGTCCCAAACAAAGACACGGACAAAGAAAATGTGATGTGCAAATTGCACATGCAAAATGGAGTTTGTAGTACAACTGTCTGGACGAAAGTGACATTCATATTAAGCTTCAAAACTTCGTCTTTATTTGTTCACAAACACGGGGAAAAGATTAAATACGATTTTGTAATATCCTGTTTCGTTTTGTTAAATGTTTTGAAAGATTAAAGGATCTTACACTTTTGTTCTGTAGATGAGTCTTGCTCTTTGACGCAGAAAGCATGTATTGCATTAAGCTTAGTGAACAAGCTATCCTGCCTATTAAAAGTTTTTTTTGTTTTGTTTATGCAATGGGAACTCCAAATAATATTTTGGCAGACGTCTTTTCGTAGATTTGCCAATTGAATAAGCTTGAATAAGGTGAAAAAGTATATTACTTAAACGTGTTGATTGCTCTGGGATTCACAATAAAACGCCCTTTGTATATTTCCGAATTTAACTCAAGGGGTCAGCAGGGGGGGACAGGGGGGCTGCACCCCCTTTCTCGGGGATTTTCTCATACATTTACTGTATTTGCTGGAGGAAATTTTCGTCCCATGTTTTCACTATCCCCCCCCCCCCCCCCCCCCCCGGCCGATAATTACAATCTTGATGTAAGTACCTTTATTTATTTAGCTTTCACAGTGTAAAGGTCCACGTGAGACCCCCTCCCCTGATATTTCCATTTTTTTCCAGTTAAAATACCCCTGGAAATTCAAGTTTTAAAGAGGCACCCCTCCTCCCAATGTAATTTCCAGAGTCCACACGAAACCCCACTCCTGGAAAAAAGTCCGCGAGTCTCCTTTTGAAGTTTATATACCCCCTGGAAATTCACATTTTTTAGCCCGGATACCCATGGGAAGTTTTAAAGAGACGCCCCTCCCCTCCAATGGAATTTCCAGAGTCCACATGAAACCCTACTCCTGGAAAAAAGTCCGCGAAGCTCCTGTTGAACGTAGACTACTGATCAAGGCCTTTCCAAGAGCGTACTATGGAAAGACCACCTGCCTTAGTTCTGTTCTTCCTCTAGCTTTTGTTTTAGTGCTTTATTCACAAGGCATTTTAATAAGTGTGAATTATTTTCCAAATCGAGATAAAAACGCCAGAATCTTACGCACGGGATATTTCTGTAGAAACCCATCCTTAGCCCAACCCAGCCAGGCACGCGTGTGCTTTTCAATTAATTTAGTTAGAAATGCCCTTGACAAATTCCACAATTGCATGACTGCCATTTCCGTTCAACCCTGAAGCTTGACAATTTTTCGCGTAGGTTTACGTTTCAAACGTGCACGTTTTGCCGAGAAGTAGTCGCGTTTCTTGCTCGCTGATTGGCTGAAAAATAACGGTCAAAACAGCAGCCAATCAGCGAGCAAGAAACGCGACTTCTTCTCGACAAAACGCGCACGTTTGACACATAAACCAACGCGAAACAATTGTCAAGCTTCAGGGTTGAACGAAAATGGTAGTGTTAATCTCACATTTACCGACATGCAGTGCGCGCGTGTATTTATAGCTGGAATCGTCCATAAAATCACTGTCGTTCCTTCGTTCATTCGATATTAGAAGACAAATTACGTGTAGAGATCCCTAAACCAAGATTTTAAAACAAAGTTTCAGATTTGATTTACCAAATTTATTCGAGAAAATTGCCCTATAGCGCTGTTCACGCTGACGTCATCCATTGTTATTAATGTGCCAACCAGAGATCGATTGGTTCACAGAACAAAGGGCGCTATTCAATCTACGGTTGGCACATTAGCATTACAATGGCAATGTTGATAAACAGTGAATAGCGCTATATTCTCTAAATCAGCCGATGGAAATGGATGCTTTCTCCGACTTGAGAGTTAAAACACCGTATTTCTCCATTTCTAAGCGTCTAGAGCAAAAAATACAGGTCTTTTCTGAACTGCTGGAAATATTTACTTGTTCCGGCCTTTTTGCCAAGAGTAGTAGATCGGAAAGTTTGCCAGCAGTGATGCACGAAGAAGGGAAGTCAAGATTTGCGCAACCTATTCCTATCATGTCAACAAGTGAAAATATTTTGGGAACAGTTTGGAAAATTACCATTGTAAAGCGCGCAGAACAGAAATGTATGTGCGCTATATAAGAAATATTATTATTATTATTATTGAAAATGGTGGGCTATTAAAAATGGTGATGATATAAACTTAGGCTTTGTTTAGTTTAAATTTTCGTCATTAATGTATATATTTGTCTGTTTGTAATTATGTAATATTGCTGGATGAATGTAATATATGTTGTAAAGAAGTATATTTGTAAATAAATAAATAATAATAATAATAAAAAGGGAAGTCTGCACGACTAGAGAAATGCGAGTGAGAATAGTGAATGAAAAGGCTCTTTTGATTTCTTACGAACTGAACTGTCTTTTTGAAAGTACCAGTGCCGTCAAAATTTCAAATTACAGCAGGGTTCATACGCCTCCTGGAAATCGGCCTGGAATATCCTGGATTTTTATTTCCTTCCTGGCGAAAGTCCTGGAATTTTAAGGAAAATCCTGGAAAACTCCTGGAAAAATGTTTCAACTCAGATGTGGTTCAATCAGTCAGTTTCGTGAATCAGATTATGACATCAAATTATGACATCCTCCAGTCTTATCATGTTTTTTGGGGGAGGGGGCATTTCTACCCAATACTAAAAACTCCTGGAAAAATAACGAAAGATTTCCTGGAAAATCCTGGATTTTGTCATTCAGAAAGCGTGCCAACCATGAAATTAGTAAGCGTACACATTTGATTCGAAGTTGCAGTTGTGAAAACTGTAGACAGCCTTGCTTTTCCAGTTCGCACATTGCACTTGCAGTCATTCTAGTTCATTTTTTGGCTTATTTTAGCGACAAAACGTGCGGGATTAATCTTTTCATAGCTCAGTTTCCAATTAATAAGCGTACACATTTTGAAGTTGCAGTCGTGAAAACTGTAGACAGCGTTGCGTTTGCAAATTCGTATCCTTGCACTTGCAGTCATTCTAGTCCTCTTTTCGGCTTATCTTAGCGACACAACATGGGGTTTGAATCTTTTGTAAAGTTTTAAAAAGCTTACCCCTGTTGCCAGCGGCCTCTATTTATTGTGGTCGCACATTATAACTGTCTTTTGGTCTGATATTATTCCCTTTTCACCATGTTTATAGGTTGCTCAATTGTTCTTTTATCATAAACCACAACTCTAACAAGGATAGATTTCACTCGTTTGTGATACCGCAACTTGCACTCTCTGTGTTCAAGACCCGTTGTTTCTCGAACATGACGAGCTTTCGTACGACTTTTGTAATCCTTAATCTTGTTTTTTTGGCGGACTTCCAAACAGTTTTCTCGATTTTGCATCACAAAACATTGCCTCACCAACTATCCCTTAGCAAAAAGATCTTAAAAACAATGGAACTCAGTGGTATGCAGTTGACAACGCTTATAATATATACAAGACTTGAAAAACTTTTAGCGACATTCACCAATTTTTCTCGTTTCCAAACTTGTACCCTAAATTGCAAACGTTTTGAGACCAATAATTTTTATGGGAAAGCCAAAAGACTGCAGAACTTTGAGCAGAAAAATTATGAAAAATCAAAATCGCTCATGCAAAAAATTAACAGCTTAAACAAAGACATATTTTTTCTCAGCAACGTGGTCGCTTAGCCCCTGAAAATACCGAGATAAGATCTCGAAACCACAATCACGAACGTGAAAAAGTATATTATATCTTTTTATTACTGATTTTCACTGATTATTTACAACATATGGCTGTGGAAGTGCTATGATTTAATATTTTCTTATATATTTCTTTGATTTTTTTCCCCTTCGAAGGAGATTGAATTATTCTGTCATGGTTTCTGTTTACCTATCAAGAATCACTAATTTTCATAAAATTTGGCTCAGCTGCCTAGCATACTTACTTAAATTAAACTACAACACAGTGGAGTAACACAAATTCACTTAGCTTAATAATACTAGAAAGCCCGATTAGTGAGCTACTATACCGTAGTTGCTCAGTTTTCTTCTTGCAAACTAAGAAACAGTCTTCTAATGCTTGCAATCCTAACTTACAATCGCGAAATTTTCCACCCAATTTTTTCTCTTTTGTTTCAAAAATTTCTTGTGCTTTAGTAATAAGAGTTTAGTCGACGGAAATCTCTGTAAATAGAGCTTTCGTGCAATTATTCCTTCTCAATCCCAAACACTGATGACTTAGAGTTGCTGCTTTTATTTTAGGAACCGCAAATGGTTCTGTGGTTTTTTACAAATCAAAAATCTGTATCATTCGCCTTTTGTTGTACACATGAACTTTATTCTCTAGGACTCCACGTAGTCCTATCTGAACTTAATCACTACCACAATTGTGGTCTTATCTGTTTTTCTGATAGAAATACTGCGAAACTTTTTAGTTATATTTTATATACCGATGACTCATAGAGTTTTGTCTAGCTGACCAACAAAAATGGCTACAGCCGTATTATAAAATGTAGTGCCGAAAACGTGGTCGAAATTGCCGTGCTCTGTTGCTCATTTCACTTTCAAACTGGTGGACTCTAAATTTCATTATGAAAATCAAGCGGCCAAATTGGTTAAACGTTTTCGTAATCGAAAATAGTGCAACAATTTTTAATCAAATCTTCACCAGCACAGTTTATTTCTGTAAACTGGTGTTTTGTCTTTAGTGCTAATTGCGGTGCCAAAAATTAAGTTTATTAAAACTTTCTCGAATCAAATCTTGTCAAAAAGACGAATTATGTAACATTGTTATAGTAAGAAAGTTGACGCTTTCAAAAACTTGAAATGGAATTGATACAAAAGTCCATTGACGGACATTTTTTAAAAGTTATCCTTATCCTAACTAGATTACCTTAGTTCAGGGAACCTGCTATATTATAATACAAATCGGATACCATAATATATTGCTGCAACAAAAAACAGCTTCTGATGGCAAACAACATGTAATAATTCACGAAGTTTGCATTGCGCAACGTATGCTCATCGAGTTAACCAGACTAAATACAAGTTATGTCTACGTTTAAAAATTATCATAAAATTTATGTACAGAATTCATTTTACTCAGCAAAAATATTAACAGTGCATTTATGGCACGAATTATTTAATAGAAATTGCTATCAGAATAGCTACAATATTACATAGCACAGCTATGGACGTATTATGTACGTCTCGATTTTAGTCCCAGCTCGTACCCGCGAGGCTATAATAGTTAACCATACTCATAGGGTTTTCTGTGGTAAGTCCGTTAACTTGGGGCAGAGGGCCCATTGGATTGGGCGCGATTTCTGGGAGCTCCATTAATAACGCCGCGATTTGTGCTTGTTGTGAGAAATGCGCTTGACTCTGTGCCTGTGGAAAAATAAATGTAAGTGTTTGACAAGGTTCGTAAAAGCGCGCGCGCTTTTCGATTCGTCCAAGTTTGGACACCTATCTTATCGACGCTATTTTAAATAAACTCGTTCTTGTCCGAAACGAGTAACAGCTCGTAGAAACAGCTAATACCTCGCTAGCGGAAATAGGTACGCTTCACGTGTAAGGGGGCTATTTCACAACGCCCTTTGCGCGATGGCACTTCGCGCTCGCTAGTTTCTACTAAGTGCGCACCTATTTTGAAAATCTCTTTCTCTGAAGAAAAGGTATTTCTTAAAATGTAAATTGCTTTTAATAAACAAAGAAACCTTACATTTTGAGTACTGCCACAAGAATACATTTTATTGTTTGTGTTATAAAGTTTTGTTCATGGCTTCGATGAATTCAGCCTCCATCGATCAGAGTTCATTTCCGAGAAAAAAAATCGAAGGTAGCAACGCCTTGTATTGGGAACAGAAGATGACCTTACGAACTTGTAAGCGTTCTCTCAGGAGAATTAATTTCCATATTCATGGTTGAATAAGCGAAAACAATTAAAGAATAAAGCGAAGCAAAATAAGACGAAGGTATCCCAACATGAGCCAAGCAAAATAAATAAATCCTGTGAATTTATATATAGCGTGTCGACAGGGCACGTGGCAAGAGCCAGAAATTGAACAATGGACAAACGATTCAAAACTCCACAGGAAATCTCGCTAAAATATTCAGACTTGATGAAAATTTTCAAGCTCAAAACTTTGGTAAACTTTTCCGAGCTTCGCGCACTTCAAGGTTGTTTTCTATGGTTTGTTTTGAAGGCGATGGGATAAACTATTGTCGTGTGTTGTGTCGTTAATTGGCAGAGCTCGCATCACATTTGTTTAACAAGCTCAGAAGGATTTTCATTTCGCACGTCCGTTTTAGCGCCATAGAGATCAGAGCAAAGAGTGAACAACACTACTCACTGAAAACTCACTTGCGCTAGCTCGCGCCGAAATCGCCAAGAAGCGTCTAACGCAATTTGTGCTACTCCAATCCGTCAATGGCTTTATAAACTTGTCACACGCACTTCCGTCCCAATAACCATTAGATAAACTCGAATTAGAATATCTTAAACATCTTACCTGTAATTTCTGAAAGAGGCCAAGAGAACCAAGCTGCCTGAATCGTCTGTCTCTCTCAATCCGGTTACTCTCGTTAAGGATTCTTTGTAAATGTTTAATGTACTCAATGGCGTTCCTCAAGGTTTCCACCTTCGATAGTTTCTTATTGACAGGCATGGTCGGAATATGTTTTCGTAAGTTTGAAAACCCATCGCTAACAAGTTTAACTCTATTTCGCTCTCTCTCATTCCGACGTAAAATAGAAGTATGTTCCTTCTTGATGCAGTTTGGTCTGTTGCATTTCGCGCGGTGTTTGCTTCCTCTGGAACTCGTAGAACTCGTCGAAGAGTCTGAATCCTGCCGCGATAAATTCGGAGACGTGCACGTAGAATAGGAACCGGAGCTGAAGTTAGATTCCGGCGAGTCTACCTGAGCATCAAGCGAAAACGGACTCCCAAGCGGAGAACTAGAAGAACTTGATACAATCGATGCTGTTTCCTCGCCACTAATCTCCAGTAAATCCAAACCATCTAGATTGGGTAGCGGAATTGAATCGTCTATGTCAGGATACTCCATATCTAGAAGAGCGCGCGCGCCTCTATGCCCGTTTAGCACTAAGGGTGTGACAGATCTCTAGCGCGCTGAGCCGTGCTCCTATATGTCGCCTAAAGTGTGCCAGTGCGGACTAGAAGTAGGGACTGGCGCGTGGAAGCCTATAAAAGGCTTTCGGAGTTTCCTGGGGGATTAAACGGGCGAGTAGTCAAGCCCGAAGTAGGAGGAGCTTATGAACAAACGGGAACAATACGGCATTGGCCTTGCTAAGTGCGCTAGGATGCCGACTTATTAGCATATTCCATCTTCGTATCAAAGGCTTGCTTTGCTCGCGTGGCAGAGGCACTAATTAGTCTAGAGAACAATAGAATTGTGTGCTGTCACAAACCACATTCTAAGGGCCCAACAAGACTACAAACTCCGACCATCCATGGCAGAAATTGATTGCTACTGTTCGCGCGCTCGTACCCCTTGTTAATCCCCTGTAACTTAGCCTCGCAGTGGTATACTGCTCTGAGCGCAAGTTGCCGAAAGCACCCCCATGTAAGAATCCTTCATAGTTGTTTTCAATGAAGGTATCAAGTATATGCAGCGAGCACTGAGCTCCTCCTCCGCTACTCTCTTATATGTGCCCTGCATTAGCGCGATCAAAACCGCGTTTACTCAACACTTTAGGTTACCGTGGTTTTGCTGCAAAAATGCAAAGACCTGAGGTGCCTAGATTTTTGTAGTCTTTTCTTGTGACAGTCTGAGCCTTTATATTATTCGTTTTTCTAAGGCTTCAATCAAAGGCAATTCTATTATAATGCTAATAAACAACTTTGCATTAGTGGGGTCTTGCGGATAAGAGCTTAGCTAGCACGGTTCGAAAACATCAAACTTACCCCACTGTTTTGCAAGTTGCAAGCTTATCATTTGCACTTGTTAGTAAGCGTGCTTTTACAAGGAGATCGTTTAAAAGTGTTATTAAAGTTTGGGAACTTTTTAGCCTAGCATCAGACATTCCTGAACACGGTTGTGTACTTTGTCAATAGGAGCTTCCTAGGGATACAAATTAAATAAAAAACAACAGCAGATTCAATTGTAAAGTGTGGGCTGCATTCCTCTATTTGCAATGCGAGCATAAGCGACCCTTGCTCTTTAAAACATGTAGCCTCCCATCTATTGATAGCCTCGGTTGTTCATCTGTTAGGAATTTTTATTAACAGTTTTTCAAGGATATAATTAAGCATAATTTATCATTCGCGAAGTGCGACTTGACTGTAAGGAGCCTAAAAGGCGTGAGGCTGTGTTTGAAGAAGGTGTTTTGGGCGCGTGCTTCTGTTAAAATGTCTCAAATTCTCCTCAATCTATCGGCACATTTTAGTGATAAAACCGACCAGAGTGAGAACAACTGTCAACGCCTTTACTACATAAACCATTAAGCTACACAGCCCACCCAGAGAACGGATCACGAAATGAACGCGGCCTCGATGGAGGAAGTTGGAGTAAATTTACACAAGGTCGTGCGCGCTTTGCAAAAGGCAAACTAAAGTGAATCACGCTGCGCCCATAAAACAAACATTGGATTTGATGCTAAGCTAATTTTGACCCGTGGCTGTGTGTACTGGCGCAGCGATAAAACGACAATTACATTCTTTCGCTGATAAGTACATAAACCGCGGCTCCGGTTAACCTAAATCCCCCGCACTCCAAAAGCACGGCTTTAGATCTCAGATAAAAATCCGCCATGCAAAATGATCATAGTCACATCAATTTTTGCTTGCTTTTGTTATCTTTAGGCAGATTAAGTGTGAGTTTCTCTCATCGCTGCCCATTTTGAGCCCTGAATCTAATATCTACAAAAGATTCTTAATTTACCACTCACGCGGACGCGTGCCAAATGCTCATAAATTACATTGGAACATAAAGAAGTCAAGAGCCTCTCTTACTAGATATTTTCACTCCATATTTCACGACGACACTTCGAAATATCCTTCAATCTTATCTTAAATGGCATGTGCGAAATTATGAAGTCGGTTTCAAGAGGTTTTCTTTGCTAGGCGTTGGTTTGTGACAAGTTTGTTCTCTGGCTCGTGCGTTTTGTTTTTTATACAAACACATCGACTTCGCAGCTAATTTGCCATTAGGCAATTAGAGAAAGCCCTTTTGGATCGGGTAATATTATTAGCTATTTTTCAACGCTTTCTTGTCGCCAGAATTTCTAAGAAAATTTCTAAAGTCTATTCCATGAGTGTTCCTCGATAATAGAAGCAAAATTCCTTTACACATATTCATTGAAGCTAATGTACAAAGTTCAATTGAGACCCTTTGTTGTCTTAAAAGAAGACACAAACTTCTGAATTCATTAACCTTAGAGTGTAGCTATACATCTTAATTCAAGGCCAAATTTTCAGCTCACAAGATGATATATTTCGAAACGGCTAAAAGTTTGCAAACTTTTCAAAAGTAGCTTAGACGCAAGCATATCACAATTTGAAATTGTCTGCACGGTGCTGTTTAGTTCGAGAAATGCTTTTAAAGCTCAAAATTGATTTACTGTTCTGCTAAACTCTTAGTATTCTGGGATAATTATTCACGGTAATAGACGGTTAGGTTGCCGGGGCTTGGCAAAAAAGCTTGTATTTGATGTTAATGAGAGTTTGGCGCGTGCCGAAGTCTATGTTTAGCGAGTCGCAGTGCTTTCTGTGAACCCGTGCGGAAACTTCCCGCGCGTGGCTTTGCCCCCTAGGCACTACGAACGAGAGCGAGGGAAAACGATACCTCGAAAACAACCCGACCGCATTGCTACGCATCTAATACACACAAACACAAACATAGCGACATACAAGAAACAAGAGCAACTTAAATTTAGTTCTCTGTGGTTCGCCCCATCACAGGAAAGTGACAACAAATTGATGAGTAAAATTTGTAGATCATTCCAAATTCTTTATTTTTGTTTTTCTTTAATCTTTTAATCAACAAATATGTGCTCGAGTGAAGGATTTCGCGACTTGCGAACGATTTGCACCATGCGGCAAGTTTTCTGCAAGCACTTTTTACACTGCTTCCTTGGCAGAACTTTGTAGTCAAAAATTGCAATCTACTTCTTAAAGTATGCTTTTCACTTTAAACAGGCTTTATACTGCACTGCACATACTGCTATCTGACTATTTTTCACTTGTGGTTCTTTTTCATTCAGTAGCTAAGGAAGTTGTGAAGAAATATTTTAAGAAACCATCAAGGTGTCATCGCTAAATGACTTGCTGTGTGTAGTGAAAAGTACATGCTACCGGGGTGCCATTTCTACAAGGAAATTGGCTATTATGGCTCATTGGAAGTTATCGCAATAATGTTCTCCACTCCTTAAGTTCGATAACTATTTTTATAAAGGGTTGGAGGAGGCTTGTTCTGGCAGATAATTGTTTCAGGTACCGGGGAAACAATTCCGGGGGAAACCGTTCCCCGCTGGGGGGAGTTGTTCTCATAGAGACCCCCACCGACGTCCAGGCGGAACGTCCCCCGCATCCTCGGTCGGTACCCTGGAAGGAGATGCGGAAGCCGCCAGTGTCAATCAGCTTGCTTCCGTCATGCCCGACCACGAGGACTACGCGTCCTAGGCGCGCACCTTTGCAGCGGCCGCCGTGACTTAAAGCAGCCCGACAAAATTATTTTGCTGTAGCGCCCCCTTGAAGTATTCGTTTTTTCCCCGCTCTCTGATCGCCGTGGTGCGCGACGCGCTATCACCGTGTTAAAAGAACTGTTGCCGTCCCGCGCAGACTTATCTTCCATCCATTTTAGTATCCTTTATATCATTGCTTTCTCCAAGACAACGGCACTACGATTTCGCTCTCGACTTCCACTCAATGACGTTTTTATGTCATTGGTTTTACTAAAAAGATAATAAACCTAGGACGACTAATAAAGCTTTTTGATACCTCTGCCAAACTCATTCTGAAATATCTCGTATACCTTTTACCTACAATGAAATTTCAGTCCACCAGCATATGGCAAAATCTCAACAAATGACTACGTAGTGAAATTTCTTTTAAACATTCTGGAATCTGAATTCCGTACACCTATTTGAGAAAAGTTGCACCGCCCAACAGTGTGTTATAGCCCGCGAAGCGTCATGGTAGCGAATAGGTATACCAAAACAGAATCATGGACACTGGTTTGGGGGATAAATATCCGTACTTATCACCCTGTATGCCAAATGATTCTACAATACATCGCTCGCAAGAAATTTCGTACTGAGTTAACCACAGGGAGCCCAAGATCAATGTGTGAAAAGTCGATCCTGTTCTGTCCCGTTAAAATGCCCCTGTATCGCGATCGTTAAAATGCTCTAAAAACGTAAAAATATTGTCAAATTTTCAGGGGGCATTTTAACGGGACAGAACAGGATCGACTTTTCACAAACATTGATCTTGGGCGCCCTGTGGAGAATTCCGTTCTTAGTTTCTCCCATGACGCACCGCGGGATATAACAGATAGTTGTGACGGTGCAACCTTCTCCGAAATAGGTGTGTACCACAGGAAACCCAATTATAGGTATACACAGAGTAGAGAATAGATGAGTTCATAAACAAGGCAAACGTGCGCAGTTTTGATAAGCGATGGCGCCAGTTTTCCGAAGTGCAGTGATTTCGATATGGAGTGTTCACACTACTCGAGTTTGAATGAACCACACGCGCCGAGTATACAAATCCTTCACAATTCAATAATACATCGATACAGTTCAGTTGATCTAAGGTTTGCTTGAAAATATTTATCAAGGGCTGAATTACAGTACACGGTTATTTTATTACGATAGAATTGTCCAGATGTTGTAGAATTGAATTCATGCTGGAGGTTCACGTTCGGTTCTTTTAGCTCATGTGGGCTGCGTGGCGCCTATGCCCCAACAGAAGCAATATTATGTGCCTTCCGGCTTCAATATGTTTTGAAAGGGGCACTCGCACGCTTAATTTTTGTACAACCTGTCACTAAGTATAATTCTAATCGCCAAAAATACATGTTACTGGGAACAACCAAACATAGCGTCCAGGTTTGTTAAATTACATTTTAATATACAAATCTATAGTGTTTTTGTCTGTTATCAAGAGGGGAATTGGATTGCGATTTTAATTATTTGCTTGTCAGGCAAGCGTGCGAGTGCCCCTTTAATTTCGCATCTTTTATGTACGTCCTTTATGACGCAAAGGCGCGATCAAACGGTGATGAGAGTTGATGAGAGCTAATGAGAGGTGATGAGAGTTTTCTCGTTTGATCGCGAACTCTCATCGACTCTCATTCACTCTCATCCACTCTTATGCACTTTGAGTTGTTGACCGTTTGATCGCGCGGATGAGAATTTCAGTCAGCAGCTGCCACCAAAAGAACTGCAGGTTCATTTGGTTCCTGAACTGCAGGCTTTCCTCCGCGGACAAGAACTGGGTGCTAGTGCTCACGCTGACTCTCATAAACTCTCATCACCGTTTGATCGCTTCTCGTGAGATTAGATGAGAGTGGATGATAGTTGGAACTCTCATTAGCTCTTATCAACTCTCATCACCGTTTGATCGCTTCTCGTGAGATTAGATGAGAGTGGATGATAGTTGGAGCTCTCATTAGCTCTCATCACCGTTTGATCCCTGCTTAAGACTACCCTGTACCAAGGGCGAAAGACCCCCGCGCCGGATCAACAAGGACAGGGTCTTTTATAAATAACTGAGGAGAAGGCGCTGCCTTTGCTCTAACATCTGCTTCTCGGATGCTCGCTCGAAAGATCAGTGTTAGGGAATACGCCTCGCCTGCCTGGCCAGCTCTGGCTGAATACCTAGCCCCGGATCTAAGAAGGCGCTAAGAATTATGCTGCCATCAGCTCTGGCTGAAAACCTAGCCCCGATCTAAGAAGGCGCTAAGAATTATGCTGCCTGGTCAGCTCTGGCTGAATACCTAGCCCCGGATCTAAGAAGGCGCTAAGAATTATGCTGCCTGGTCAGCTCTGGCTGAATACCTAGCCCCGGATCTAAGTAAGGCGCTAAGAATTATGCTGCCTGGTCAGCTCTGGCTGAATATCTAGCCCCGGATCTAAGTAAGGCGCTAAGAATTATGCTGCCTGGTCAGCTCTGGCTGAATACCTAGCCCCGGATCTAAGTAAGGCGCTAAGAATTATGCTGCCTGGTCAGCTCTGGCTGAATACCTAGCCCCGGATCTAAGAAGGCGCTAAGAATTATGCTGCCTGGTCAGCTCTGGCTGAATGCCTAGCCCCGGATCTAAGACGGCGCTAAGAATTATGCTGCCTGGTCAGCTCTGGCTGAATACCTAGCCCCGGATCTAGGAAGGCGATAAGAATTGTGTTGCCTGATCTGTCACAGTTACTACCATTTTCGTTCAACCCTGAAGCTTGACGATTTTTTCGCGTAGGTTTACGTTTCAAACGTGTACGTTTTGTCGAGAAGTAGTCGCGTTTCTCGCACTCTGATTGGCTGAAAAATAACGGTCAAAACAGAAGCCAATCAGCGAGCGAGTAACGCGACAACTTCTTGACAAAACGTGCACGTTTGAAAAGTAAACCTACGCGAAAAAATCGTCACACTTCAGGGTTGAACGAAAATGGTAGTACGCCCTTTGCGTAACTGGCAATTGGCGCCTTGATACACGCACGGACCAAGTGCGGAATATTTCCTATAATTTAAGATCTGGTGCCACTTTATCTTTCCCATTCACACGGCGTTATTTCAGCTGGGATTTCTACACGTAATTCGTCTTCTAATATCGAACGAAAACAGTAAACAAAGGAGTGGCTGACACGGGCTCTTTAGCTACCTAAATTAACCCTACTATATCATCGTGCCACCGGAGTCTTGGAAAGTTGGAGTACGGTTGGCGGCAGACTTTATTTAGCTTTGTTTGTCTTCGTGTTCGCCAGCATAATACCAGCTAAAGCCAAAACCATGACTATCGACGCCAACATCATAGCCGAACGGCGCCATAACATGCGCCCGTGCGGAGAACCAGCGATTTTTCCCGTTTCTTGGAGAACACACTCGGAAGGCTGTATTAATAATTCACCGATCCCACATTCATAGTTCTACCTCCCTAGTTACTGTTGCTACGTCGGACAAGACAAAATGTTACTTTTGGCATAGAGCATGGACAAGACACCGAGCGCAGGAAGGTGTTAAGCTACGGCTAAACTAGGACACATGTAGTGCGCAACATTTGTGTCCTGCATGTTTCCCCGAGTGGCACATCGCGCGCCTGTCTCGGACACAAAAAATGTTTCTTGTCTTGCGAAGAAACATTTCTTTGTAATAATAATAATAATAATAATAATAATATGTTTATTTAAAGACGGTAGCATTTAATGGTATAAACAACTAATTATAATAAGATACTATAAAACTATATGAAGTACTATTTACAAAATCTAAAAATTGATATATACATTAAAAATTTGTGTTTCGGCTACAAAATTTGTCGCGCGCAACAATGTTTCTCGCGTGGCTAAATTGGGAAACATGAAGGAAACGTGTCCGGCTGCAATGTTGCGCGCTACATGTGTCCTAGTTTAGCCAGCGCTTTAGAGGTTGCCTCATATAATATATGGGTTTTATATTTTCGTCAGGAAATGCTGAAGAATTCATTAAAGAGTTTGTTGCTCGGACATTTTGAATTCCATAGGGAAAACTGCACATAATCCTATTATTGACAATAATAATAATGATGCTACAATGATGTCACTTAACCAAAGGAACGTTAATGGCTATGCGCGCGTTGAATCAATTTAATCAGTGTTACTAGCTTGAAATATCGTACAAGGGTGCAAAAAGCCACCTTAGTATGAGAACTTCTAGCAGTCGTATTTTGGTTTCTAGAAGTATTTAATGTAGCCAAAACAAACAACATAGCATCACGTTATGGGGCGTGTGGGTTGTATGGATGATCGCTCCATATAACCCACACGCCCCTTTACGTGATGTTATGTTGTTCGCTCTTTTATTATATAAACACCAATGAAATACCAGGAAATACCAATAACATTCGAAGATAAAATTCGTATCTCCGCGCGGCCATGTAATATCCTCTATGTAGTGCTCGCTCTTGATGATCGCTCTTGGCGATCACGGTTACCGAAGTGAGAATTAGACTCGCGGCGTTATATCTGAATTTCTGTTCATTCCACTCCAGTAGCAGTCCTACCCTTTACTGCAATTTTCATAATTCTGCGAACTCTACGCCAACTAACAAACCGCGGTTTGGCTTCCGTCAATCAAACGAGTGTACTGAGCTACCTTTAAAGGGGCTCTCGCACGCTTGCTGGCCACTTCTCTGACAAGAAAATAGCTCAAATCGCAATCCAATTCCATCCTCTTGATAACAGGTCAAAACAACCTAGAATTGCATTTCTCTAACACTTGAAAGGTTTTTCTATTAATCTGGAGGATTATTTTGATTACTACAGGCAAATGTACATGTGTTTTCACGACTACAATTTGACTTATTTTATGTCCACGGTGGACGAATATTAAGCGTGCGAGAGCCCCTTTAAGTAGGGCATTTTTAAAAACCTACCAGTTGGCGACAAGATTGAAATGTTTGGTCGCCAAACCCTAAATCTTGTCGCCATTGGCGAGGACATGGTCGCAATGTTTGGGCCCCGGGAAGGGGGGGGGGGGGGGGGGACTCCCATATTTTTTGACCGGGGATGATCGTCGGAAATTTTCAGTTTCACCCCTAAAAGATACCAAACATGGCGGGCCATAGCGTGGCTCAAAAAAATTATTACCCTTAAAGATGAGGTCTTATGTGCCAAGTGGGCGCGAAGGACACAGGTAACAGGGGAAAAATACCCATGAAGACATTTCCGTGTTTGTTTCTAATTCATCGTCTTCTCATCGAATAATCTCTCTTTCTTGCACGGTTTTTAGAAGCACCATCATGAGAAAAAGCAATTTGGACACAGTTTCGGCCCTAAAAGATACCAATCTGCCTAAAATTTATTAAAGATCAAGATCACCCCTAAAAGAGACCAAACCAACGTGGTTTTAACCCCTAAAAGATACGACGATCATCCCCGGTCAAAAAATATGGGAGTCCCCCCCCCCCCCCCCCCCCTTATTCACACTGGGTTCTTGCCTAGAATCACAAGGATGTTCGAAATAAAAAATCATTTGTGTAGTTCGCCATTTGTTTCGACCAAGAAACCTTTAAACGAACTTTTAAAAAGCACAGGAATCCCGTATAAAGTTTATGTACACTCAAATTTTTTTCCACTATGAACAATGTTGTTCAAGCTTATGTCTTCCTACCTCGGTATTATGTATTTATTTTTCCTCTAGCTAGCTAACTCGAAAGCTCTGCTACTTTGGTCACTAGGCACAGTATGCTACCATAATAATTTATTTCCACCGCCTATTTAGTCAAACAGTATTGTATCTTAATGTATTGTGTATATATATAGAATTGATTATGTGCTAATTGAATTGAATTGAATTGAAAAAAAGAGTTTAGGCCTTCTGTGGTACCTTATCTCGCCCTATCTCGCCTTATCTCGCAGCTCTAATTGGCACAATGTTTCCTTATCCCCCCTTATCTTGCCTTATCTCGCCTTTCAATTGGACCAATTTCCCCTTATCTCGCCTTATCTTGCCTTATCTCGCCTTTCAATTGGTATGGACCATTTTGCCTTATCTCGCCTTTCAGTTGAACCATTTGCTCCTTTTCCCGGTGGCTTTTCACAAGTCGGCTGTGTACTCGTGTGCGTACCTATTTTTAGTAAAATGTGCGGCATGCCCCAACGGATATCTCAGCCCGTGGTCGTTTTGTACAGAGCGAGCCGAAGGTGATGCTGTTTTTGAATTTATCTTTCAAGTTTACGAGGCTCTTGTAAATTCACTCCACGCCGAGTGTGATTCTTCATCTATCATGCTCGATACTTTTCTCTCTCTGCAGAGTTTCTTGTAATATCTTTTGAAACTAAAGAAATTTTCGCCGGAAAAAATATCAACAAAGCTGCGTTTTATTTTATTTTGTTTATTTCGTGTTTATCGAGAAAAAATGTCAAATTTCGCGCCGTGAAAATACAAATTCACAAATCTGATACACGATCCGGACCAATTGTCATGGTAACGGTCTGAGATGGGAAAATATCAGACCGGAAATCAGCCAAGAGCACGCGTACTGTCGTAGCTGTACACAATTAATAAAACTGAATGCTTTTCCACTATTTTGTGTCTGTCTGCAGTGCCTGCTTTTTTTATAATGTTTTATTTCTGGCCGGTTCGCTCTTCGATCGTTTGACTGTAATTTTCATAATTCTGCGAAATCTACGCAGAATTGGCAAACGAGTGAACAGTTGTGGGTGATTTTATGAAGAGATGCTCACTTTTTTTTTAAACTAATAAGGACTAGTAAGGCTTCAAAATCAAATTTTCCACAATAAAATGCAAACAAAGTTTAGAAAAAAAATTCATGCGCCTATCTTCATTTAAAAGGTTTGATTGACGGAAGCCAATTCGCAGTTTGGCGTTCGGAAATGTCAAGCGGGAGTTCGCAGAATTATGAAAATCGCAATAAGCGCGTCATTCCAGATGGTAGTCGAAGCCCATAACCTTGTTTATCGATTTCTTAACTCTAACTTAAACAAAAGCTATCATTCTGGCGGGAAATGATTGTAATTTAATTATTAGTTTTGGGATAATAGTAAGCTCTTAACTAATCCGATAAGCTCCCAAAATTTCACGCGTTGGTGAGCAAATAAAAAACTTTGGACGCGGACACGCTCATGCAGCTTATCAAAATTATTAATACCGTTCACCTCGGCTTGTTTTAACCCGGTGGCTTGTCATGTAAACATCCTAGGCACTGTTTGCTGAGCGCGTTTTTAAAGAAAGTATTGCTGTGGGCTTGGAGCGTGAGTCTAAATCCTTCCTGTTTTGTTTGAAAACGAAAGCGGTGGCTCCAAAAAGAGCAGTACGACGTCGTGTGGCGCTTTTCTAAGTACGCCACAGGGAGCCATTCTCAGAAAAAGGGAAACAGCCGTGAACTAGTGGACCTTTATCCTGTAAATAATGACAGGATCTTCGCATGGGGCCCGTATAGACGCGCCGTTATTGCTTGAGAGCGTTGACATGGAAGTTTATGATTGTAATTTATATTCGCGTCCAGTATTTATCACGAAACAGTACTAACAGTTAGCAGGGAAAACAAGTTCGCTATCTGTTTCCAGGCTTTTAAAGCTATGAAATAAGTGATTTTTATTCGAACTTATTCTATCTTTCTATAAGAGTCATTTTAGAGCTTAATGAAATGCCTCTTTCTCGACAAGTTGTATAAACTTAAGCGTTTTTTCGTGTCTTTGAAGCGTCTAGCGGTTCAGAGGAATGTTAGCTTTATGGTTTGCTTAGCAACTAAGAACTAAGTAATCTTCTGAAATTCAATTATCTTGGTTTTTACAAAGCGGAAAATTTTCGCTTACAAATTTAAAAAGTATGATTGATAACCCAATAATCCGGGATTTAGATGCTTGTCGAGAAATAACTGATCATACTTTTGATAACTTTATAACAACAATACATGATGATAATAATAATAACAATAATGAAAAATAAATAAGCAATTGGTTTCTTTTGTCGGCGAAAGTAGTGCATATTTCAGTAAGTCCTTGAACTGACACGTAAGATGGAAATGGAGAAACGGGTTTGACCCTAAACGGCGTTGGCGCTTTCCAGCGGACTCAATGATTTTGTTCTTAACATTGAGCCTTGCATTGGTCTAGCATTGCGGTATGTTTGTAACATAGAACACGGCATATGTGCCCGGACCTCCAGTCCTGACGTTCTGTAGGCGCGCGATGACAGCGGCATTTTTCGCGCGAAAATGTTTCGTTGCTCTACATCATGCGCCACGTGGACATTCTCGTACCCAGAGTTTCCCGCATCGACACCTTGCAGGGGAGGTTCTAGTACAGTGGTAGCCGTTCAGGGCCTTCGCTGATTGGCTAATTATAAACGCGCGCAATCATGGCGCCTCTGCGCATGCTCATCAAGAAGCTGTCGTAGCTCCCTTCTCATTCTCGTACCCAGAGCTTCCCGGCTCGTCGCCTCGCAGGGGAGGCTCTGGTGACGTTGGGGCATGCGCAGAAAGATCTTTCTCTTAACGGCTCTGTATGAAATTTCGCGCATGCTTTAATGGCTGTCACCAGAGCCTCCCCCCCCCCCCCCCCCGCGAGGAGACGAGCCGGGGAGCTCTGGTTCGAGAATGCTCCCTTCTCGTACCAAAGCACCCCGCCTCGTCACCTCGCGGAGGAGGGTCTGGCGCAACATGATATCCTGCCAATTATTACAACTATTGAATGAGGCTGAACATGATAGTGAGATTTGCGAAGCTGACTTTACAATTTACAGCATGATTATTATTTGACATGCGCGTGTGTGACATGCGCGTGTGTGACATGCGCGTGTGTGACATGCGTGTGTGTGACATGCGCGTGTTAAGGTCGCTTTGCTTTCACATTTCAAGAGTGTAACTGGCGATTTTTTTTTTATTTCGACTCTGTACTCTGTCGTGACGGTTATTTTCAAGAACACATAAGCCCGTGGAGAAAGGAATGCAGACAAAAACATGATGAGGCCCGAGCAGGCAGAATCGTGGACGTTTTTTTTTTTCGACGCGCACCATGCGGGTTCGGTGAAATTCGCATAGCAGTGTGTTCAATTTTATGGGAAAATGTGTCTCTAAAAATAGACCCTTTTCAACGCTGGATGTAGCCTGCGTAGCAAGCGTTCCCGTGTGTTTTCAGGGAAAAGAAAGCCGAGAAACAGAGGAGAAAGCGGCGAGAAGCTAGCTCGACGAGCGAGTTTTTGGCCGCGCGAAAATGGGGCGAGCGCAAAAAACGGACGGGCAGGGAGGGGGTGAGCGCAAAAAGGACGTCCGTCCTTTTTTCTGTTTTTGCGCTCGCCCCATTTTCGCGCGGTCAAAAACTCGCTCGTCGAACTTCTCGCCGCTTTCTTTTCCCTGAAACACACGGGAACGCTTGCTACGCAGGCTACGCTGTATGGAGAGAGACCATGGGAGATTCAATGGACTCTTGGAAATGCAGAAGCAGCTGCGTTAAATACCATACACAAGACCAGGGACTGTTCGCATACAAATTTTATTGACTTAAAATATATCGATTTGATTTTTCTCTAAGCTGATCAACATAACATATTACCATGTACAGATAAATATACATACCAGGTGCAGCCGGTTCATTCCGGTTTATACCGGTTTTAACTTAAATATATTCTCATTTTTATACGGTGTGCTGATGTCACAAACCAATTCTGCTACCAATTTGTACAACTCTGTTTCGTGATTCAGAATGCCTGGGGATATTTTCTTCAAGTGTTTTTTTTATTCAATAAATTGTGGGGGAAAAAAGAAGTGCCGTTCTCG
Organism: Scolanthus callimorphus; assembly: GCA_033964015.1. NCBI lineage: Eukaryota > Metazoa > Cnidaria > Anthozoa > Actiniaria > Edwardsiidae > Scolanthus > Scolanthus callimorphus. The sequence continues at coordinate 27,881,384 of CM066912.1, read as the reverse complement.
TCACTTTCCTATCCGTACGTAGCGCGGGTTCCCTGTGTGGTTTTTCCAGGCTCTCGGGGGCCAAAACAAAGATGGCGACCTACACAAACAACGTTTCTGTACAAAATCTGCAAGTTTTGAGGAATTTGTAGGCAATTTAGAGTGTGAAATAAGCTCGGAAAACTCCTGGAATTCCATATATGGTAAGCAGGAACTCACATATAAGGGAATTTTAGAAAACGACACTTTTCATGACGGAACTTTCAATGATGAACTTTTCAATTTAAAGAATCATTGCATTCAGGAACGTCAACTCTCCCGCTTTTGCCGGGAGTTTTAAGATTTTTCGCTTCTTTTCCCGGAAAAATTCAAGACGAATGCCAAACATTTGCTGTATTTTTCCCGGGAATTGCAGGAAATTTCCGCCATTTCAAGGCGGTCTCCAGATTTTTGAACTCCTGGAGTTGACGTCCTGCGCATTTCTTTTTAGGCAAAAAGGGTCCATTGCTAAGAGTAAGAATCTTGAAAGAGTGTTGTTCCCGTCCCGTTTTCATTGTTGTCTGTTTTTGTTTGCTTGGTTAGTTTCCCTGGAGCCGAAGGTTAAACATAGAACTAACAGCTGTTGTGGCATTTCATTCATTCGCTTGGAGGTGCTCATGTTACTATACGTATAGCAGTGCCTATTACCCGGGGGGGGGGGGGACTCCCATATTTTTTGGTCGAGTATGATCGTCGGAAATTTTCAGTTTCACCCCTAAAAGATACCAAACATGGCGTGGCTCAAAAAATTGGTTACCCTAAAAGCCCTAAAAGATACCCTAAAAGATGAGGCCTTATGTGCCAAGTAGGCGCGAAGGAGACAGGTAACAGGTAAACATACCCATCATGAACTTTCCGTGTTCGACTAAAATGCTGCCTTCTAATTTATCGTCTTCTCAACGAATAATCACAGTTTTTAGAAACACCATCATGAGAGAAAACAATTGGACATATTTCGGCCCTTAAAGTTACCAATCTCCCTAAAATTTATTGAAGATCACGATCACCCCTAAAAGAGACCAAACCACCGTGATTTTAACCCCTAAAAGATACGACGATCATCCCTGACCAAAAAATATGGGATCCCCCCCCCCCCCCGGGCCCTATTAGTTGGTTAACTAGTGCAAACTCTATTCAATTTTATGGGGAAATACGTTTCCAAAAATAGGCCCTTTAGGTATGGGGAGAGAACAAATGTGGGAGATTCTTACTCTTAGTAATGTCTTGATGGTATTTACTACCAAAGCAGAGTGAGTGTTGGATTCTAGAAAACACAGCGCACCATCTTTCTGAATAGGTAAAGCACGTGACCAAATTCCTTTACCAAAACAATGTTAAAAGACAAATTACCTGCAGAAATACCTAAATAACCCATCTACAAACAAAGTATTATACTTGATTTACCGAATTCAGTCGAAAATATCGCACTACATTCCCCAAATTAGCCGATGGAAAAGGATGTTTTCTATGACTCGGTTTGTTGCTGAGCTGACAAAATGGGTGCTGAATAAGGCTCTTTGAATCATCACGAAGATTTCGTCCGCTTCAGAAGAGTTATCTTGATCACAGAAAATGAAAAAACTTGTGCATTATATTTGAAGAAAATATCAGACCCAAGGCTTGCTCGCCGTCCCAGCTGTTTGTTTTTCTATTCTTTTTTATTCTTTCAACAGTATTCTTTCACTTCTTCCATTTTGCAGCTCTCATTACAGCATTCTTCCACTATGTTAACCGCATTCGTGCTCTGTTGACCCATAAACATCTTGGCCTCTTTTCCTCCCATTAAAATTGACCTCAAAGAACCTGAAAATTCAAAGATGTTAATGATACTCAGGGTGGAAGTCTGATGCGCCCATTTCTTTTGACCATGTGTCATTCTCGAACCCAGAGCTCCCCGGCTCGTCACCTCGCGGGGGAGGCTCTGGTGACATTCACTGATGCATGCGCGAGATTTGATACAGAGCTGTTGAGAGAAACACCTTTCTAAATGCCCCGATGTTCAAAATCAGTCAATCAGCGAAGGCCCTCAAATGGATGTCCCCAGAGCCTCCCCCGCGAGCAGACGAGCCGGGGAACTCTGGGTACGAGAATGACCATGTGTCCGATGGGTGACAAGCGTTACCATGGAGTTAAGCTTTCCTGTTTCCAGGAAACTCGGGCGAGATTTGGTATTTTTTCGGTCGCCAAGGCCAAGAAAATCTCTTGAATTTTGACCGTTCAAACGGCAAACTCGTTGGTCCTTTAATCTACTACGCATGCTCAAGAAATTTGGTTCCTCCACAATCTCGTACCCAGAGCCCGTCATCGTTTGGCCAGCGGCAAGATTCGGGGCTCTGGGGAATCCGAGTTGTGAGCATGCGTGGTAGATCAAGATCATACAGATTTAACGAACTTTCAAACCCGGAAACCCAGACCTGGGTTAAAAAAAAACGATTCCCCCAGAGCTCTGAATCTTGCCGCTGGCCAAAAGATTACGGGCTCTGGGTACGAGATTCCTCCAGAGCCTCGTCACCTTCCGCTGGCCAGAGCGCCCGAAGGCTCTAGGGATGACGTGATGGATCGGTGCTCTCTCTTATTAGAAAGAGTGCTAATTACACGGGGGGACTGGGCCGGGTCGTGCGCGGGCAAGCTGTGGGTTTTCTAGCGTGGTTACCAAGCCAAAATCAATGGTGGACATATCGAGAACTCGAGTCTCAATACCTGCAAGTTTTCATTCAAAATTTCACCGTTTTTTCGCTACTTTCGCCGATTAAATTCTTATCACACAATGATCATCTGTCACTTCCTAATAAGGTTAATGATTCCAAATATGGTTTTGGCCGTGAAGTGTTGAAAAACAATATATTTAGTCCTACGCTGGGACGTTATCTCGCCGCGAGTTTATGCGAGATAATGAAAAAACGTGCTAATAGACCTCGGCTTGGGCGTAATGTTTTCCCATTTCAGATCTCGTGGCATTCATTTGAATATTCTTTATTTGTTTGGGTTGCTTCCATATTCATATATTCTTCGGAGCGTAGCAGAAAAACAAAGAAAGAATACTCAATGGGAATGCCACGTGATCTGAAATGGGACAACATTACGCCGAAGCCGAGCTGCGAGATAGGGCGAGATAAGGGGCCGACCATTTGACTTTTGAGGGGGGGGGGATGATTTTTTTTTTGCAAGATTTTTTTTTACGTCTCTAAGATATTGTAGGATATTTATTTCGTAAAATTAGTTGAGGATTATGACAAATATGCTGTGTTGTTTTTTTCGGCCCATCGGGCCGTGCAGAAGTCAAATGGTCGGCCCCTAAGGTCCCAGAGTAGTCCTATTGTTCTACGCGTGCGCGATATTGTTTGATATGCTTACGTTTTTTCCTTAGTCCCGAGAAGCAAATTGAGATGTAGAGCTCTGTGATGCTATTTCCGCAAAAGAAGCCGACTGTTTTACGATGTACGTTGTCTTTGGTGACTTCGTTGACTTTGCTGAATTTGTGCTTTGTTTTTGAGGCTTCGATCATGGCTAGATAGACTACAAGTATAACAATGATGAAGAGCGACCAACTGCAGTAGGGCTTGAGGGACTGCATCTGAAAAATAGTCAAGAGTTTCGCGTATTTCATTCAACTGTTTCAAAAGATCACCGGAAATGTGTGATTTCAATTGTTGGAATCGAGTTTCGGAAGAGGAAATCTCCCCCATAATGGGACGTATTTTCAATCGCGGATAGAAAACTGGTTTCCACGGGATACGATCGCCGTGAAGCGTAGCAGAAACTCAAGGCCGATTCGATGTCCCACACAAATCCCCCGGGGGGGGGGGGGGGGGAGGGGTTCTTGAAGGTTATGGTAGGGATGACCTCGGGAAGTCCGAATTTCCACCCTAAAAATACTCGTCGGTCCTAAAATACCCTCTTCAGCGTACCGTTTTAGTTCAAAGAACCCCTAAAAATTTTTCTTCAGCGTAGGGTTTTCGTTCAGAAAAATATACTGGTAACCCGCTGAATTTCAGCCGTCCCTTCCCTCTCCATTGTACCCCAATCACGACATTTCCTCATCCATTACGTAATTACTAACCAAAATCGGTCAGTATTAGAATATGGTTGGTGGCATTTCTCAGTAAGAAGTGCAGGCGAACGATTCCATGACAACGCACGCACCCCTGTGCGTTGTCTTTGAAAGTTGCAAAATATATACGAACTTTTTCCAGCGGGAGGGGGCTGTCTGGCGCTTGGAAATTCCAAGGGGGAGGGATAAAAAGCAGGGACATTTTATGGCAAAATAGATTTTCCAGTGGTATTTTGCCATAAAAGCTGGAAATTCCAGGGGATGGAGTCCTTAATTGTGAGGCTAGAAATTCCAGGGGAGGGGTCTGATTCTCGAGTGGAAATTCCAGAGGAGGGGAGTCTCCCCCCTCCCTTCCCCCTCCCCCTCCCTTCCCCCCTCCCCCTCCCTTCCCCCCTCCCCCCCCCCCCTCCCCAGTGTTGTTTAAAATTGCAATCAGCCACTCATTCTTCGTTCTCTTATCAATTTACAGTGACAACCTGGAAGCCCTTCCACATGGCGTGAAAATGGATAAGCAGTATGTCTCGTACGTGAGTGATATCTTGTCAAATTGGGAAACACAAGAGTCTGTTTCGTCCCTTACTAACCTTAGAACAACAGGTAGCGGACTTTTGACACTGCCTTACGTCAAATATTTTCGCGCATTTGGAAACCATGTGTAAAACTTTAGAAATACTGTTTTATGTAAGCCTGGTATGCGCTATGGATTTTGTAGGAACATATTAAGCGGTACTATAAATAAAATGTTAAAATCTGAGCCTTCGAGCCGGGCTTGCTTAGAATGGGCGCTGCATAACCTCTTCTTGGATTAATCCCAAGCCCGTGACTGGATGGAAACGAAACAAACTCCAAATAATTCATTCGCAAGCTTGCTAGCCCTGGAAATAACGATAATCAAGTTTCAAAGCCGAGTTTTTCCGCGCCTCGCGCGAGCTTTTTGAAGAGAGACATCACTGCTTCTCAAATTGTTTCATAAAAGAGTTTTATGTTTAAGTGTTCGAGATCCTCATTTGAGCGAAAACACTTTTTCTCTTTGCGCACAAGTTCCTGAGAACTTAACTTGTTTTGGAATAACGTCTACGGTGTCGGCCTACTTGTACTCTAGCGAAATTGCTGAATAGTTTTGCACTTGTTACCTCTTTTGTTACGTTCTGGTTTTATCGTTATTTTCAAATCAAGAAAAAAAACCGTAAACGATTTCAAATAATGCAAGGATTTAAGAGGATTAAAAGGCAAAACATTTTTGTTATACCGCCAATACGTTTCGCCTCAAACGAAATACTAGCGGTTCACGCCAACAGATTCGCCAAATGCTTGGGTTTACGACTCTTAGCCCCAGAGCAAGAGAACTAGCGCTAAATATTTTTCATATTTACCTTTCGCTTGCTTATGTTTTGCGTTTTCTTTGCTTCATTAGTGAAGGCGACTTTTCATTATTTCATCTTCTGTCCATAAAACAGCGCTGGTCGAGTCCACCTTAACCCTTAAGCCCCGATGGCGATGAAAACAAATCTTCTCCCAACAACATCAACTTATTACCAAACAAACAGGTTACGAGAATTGATAATACAATCAACTGAATGATCTAACCCCAGATTCTCCCATCTATACTAATATACATTGTATTGGTTGCGCTAAGGAGAAATGGTGTTCCCATCTTGGGGGTTAATAGCGCGCACGTGCTTTTCTAGAAAATCACCGAAGCGCCGTGCAGCGTTAGGAATCTTAACTGATCTTTGCGGTTCAGACATGATTTCCGTTATACCCCACGGCGGGTGTGTTCAATTGTTTCTAAGTGAGACCCGTTAAATCTTGAAACGAGCGATTGCCGAGCCGTGAGGCTGTGAAATTTAGAGTGTGTCTGTCGCTATCAAGGGTAAATGCGAGATTCTCCGAGACGGCGAGATCAAACCTGAAAAATTCGAGATCGAGACGTTCAAACATTGCTCCTTATGCATTACCTGTTTGCGTTAATTTATTAGAAAACGAAATTACGAGAAAACCCTCTAAAAATCGATTTCGAGAATTCCTAAGTATTAACTCAATAAAGCATGTATTTATGTTTTATGAACATGGCGACCTCTGATAGCAAGGATTTTTAAAAATTTATATAAAGCTAGCTACTTAGGCAAAGTAAAAAAAAAAAAAAAACAAGTTTATCGTCCGGAGCTTTCCAAAAAAGTGTCTATGCGGTCCTTTTTATTTTTTTATTTTTTTATTTATTATTTCTTTTTGCTCCTTGTTTGTGCCTTGTTTTATTCCATATTTTGCGTACAAAATGACTACGACTGTTTCATAAACTATTCTTAAGGGCAATCTTTGTTCATATAAAGCATTTCCATGTTCATTAAAGCCACATTTCAAAGCAGTTTCTAACCGCTTGTTACGTTTGACTTCGTTTTGGAGACAATTTGTGAAAATTATTAATAAAAGAAAACAGGATGCGGCTCCGAAAAACGATGCGGGCGGGGACGATGAACATGTATTTTTTTTTTACTTGGCCTTACTTCTTATAACTAGCCCTTACTTCTTATACTTGTAGAATGTAGCGGAAGTGTTGCACACGTTATGGTTCTAATAGTAAAAGTCTATCCTTTTTCTTTTTTGTTTTTAAGCTAGAGGGCCACGGAGCTGCTTCAGAATGTTTTTTTTTACTACTGTGAGGTGTTAACCCTCGATAAAAAAGCTTATTAATAATTTCTTTATTAGAAGAATGCTCTGAATCATGCTAAGGGCTACCAAATTGTATCACGTTAGCCGTTTCAGATGACGAACGAGAGGCTGCTTCTCGTATTTGCTCCAAAATGAGCTCGCAAGTCCAGACCATGCGCTATTTTGGCAGCCCTCCATCGGAAAGAACTTTCAAACGACTACAGGCCTTCGAGAATGATCATAAAGACAAATCAACTATTTTAGTTGCTGTTTTTATTAGTTGCTTTTTTCTGTGATTATCTGATCGCTTAATTTAAAGAGCCCGTGTCAGCCACTCCTTTGTTATTGTTTCGTTCGATATTGTAAAATGTTAAAAGACGAATAACGTGTCGAAATCTCCAAATCAACATCTAAAAACAAAGTTTCAGATTTGATTTGCCAAATTCAATCGAGAAAATTACTCTGTATTCTTTGAAACAGCCGATGGAAATGGATACTCTCTCCGACTTGGTATGTTGCTATGCTGTCAAAATGGCGGCTGACAGAGGCTCTTTAGGGCAACTTGGGTTCTCGATTCGGTAGTCAAACAGGTTGTAACCGGTTTACGCCAGTAGTATAGTGCGCACGCATTTGAAAAGGAAGTCAACCGTTGACAATCTTTTATCGAAACGCATCCCCGCGCGCCAGGCCCCCCCCCCTTCCCCCCTTCACCGCAGTCGCAGATGGTCTTCCATAAAACTTAGCCTACGACGATGCGAATAATGATATGCGGTGAGGATAAGGTACATTAAGACTTCCATTGCTCTATACAGTGTCTTGCAAAAAGTCATCAGTGTATCGGACAACCCTCTTGTTTCATTTTGAAGGCGAAACATCTAAAAGGAGCCTTCATGAACAAGTGGCTAAGGTTTATTCTACATGAAGCGCACACGTTCTGCGTCACTGCAACTCTTAGTTTCCAGCCTCAAACAAAAATAGACGTTCCTATGAAAAAAATACACTATTTGTTCCAGTGGTGGGAACGAATTCCACAGCTCAACTCTTACGCGCGCGTTGATTGGCTAAAGACGAATGAGTGGAACTCAATGGTTGAAAGCTGAATTCGACAAAAACACAGGTTACCCGCGCGCCATAAACCCCCACCCCCCTCCTCCGCAGTCGCAGATTGGCGCGCATTGATTGGCTGAAAACGAGTGAAGTTTAAAGTGGAACTCAGTGGTTGAAAGCTGAATTCGACAAAACACAGGTTACCCGCGCGCCAGCCCCCCCCCCCCCCCCCCCCTCCCCCTCTCCGCAGTCGCAGATTGGCGCGCATTGATTGGCTGAAAACGAGTGAAGTTTAAAGTGGAACTCAATGGTAGAAAGCTGAATTTGACAAACCATGGCCACAGGTTACCCGCGCGTGCGATTTCGTTTTTCGCGTGAAATTTACCGTGGAATTCAATCGTCATGTGATGAATTTATCTATAGGATTCCCACCATAATTACAAACATTAAAGACCGGACATGTTTTAGAAGGACCTTACTGACCTTCAAGTAGTTTAGTAAGTGCCCCATCAACACCCGAAGACCCTTTATTTCGTTATCTTGATCGGTTAATTGCTGGGCTAGACGTAAACGAATCCAATTAAGACCCAACTTATATTTGAGAAAAATGTTTTTCCAGACCTCACTCTAAAGCTGTATTCAAATCAAATGTGTTCTAAAAAGTGCATAACCACCTTACTTTATCGTTTTGGTAGGGTCAGTTGTCATCGTCTTGCGATATTAAGAAAGAGATAGGGAATGTATAAAGAATATGCTAAGCATGTTTTTAATTAAGCTTTTACCGCATGTACTTAAGATAAAACGATTTCATTTATCGAGTTATTTTGCTATTAAAAAGGGATGGCATAGCTAAACTATTGCGGACGCGGATAATGAATCATTGTCACCAATCCACGCCATAGAATTCTAGAACAGTAGGTCTTTAATAATTTAATCACCGTTGCTCAAATATTTGATCTGATGTACTGGCAAATGAATGGCAAATTCATTGGTTCTTTTTAAAATTAACTTTCAGTGGGGTACTCCACTGATTTTTGGGTGGGAGGGTGCCGCCAAGGTCTCCAATACCTGACTTCATTTTACAGTAATATAGCCTACCATACCTACAGTTAGGATTTTGACTCGTGCTGACTGGGAAAACCAGTAATCTCCTTTCCGCTGCTGGCGAATTTTGCGATCATTTTCCTCCTCGTAGCACAACGGAACAGGTTTAAAAGAGATCGAGGCATACCTGCCAACTCTCCAGGTTTTTGAACAAAAGGTTAAAGCATCAAATTTCCAGGTTTTTCAACATATTCTATGATTCATAGTCGGGCACAAAAAAATCAACCGAAGTCCGCGCCATCGGCAAAGATTCGGAGAGAGTTCGGACGGAAGGGATTCGGAAAGGTTTCGGGAAAGACTCGGGAAAACGAGATGGTTCCGGCGTATTCTCCAGGTTTCAGAACGTCTGGGGTTGACAGGTATGTCGAGGTATCTTTGCTTTACATGCCAAAAAATGACTGAATGCGCCATTTAAACGCATTTTATTTCAGGGGCTCGTTATCTCTCCGTGCGTTTTCTAAATTAGTCTGTGGTCGAGTGGTTGAAGTGCTCAACAAGTGCTGCTAAATTCCTTTTTGAGAAGGGTGCCCCTGGGGGATAGGGGCACACTATTTGGTGACAAACACAGAGTAAGGAGTATTTATCATTTCCCGGAATGTTGCTTTGGGAATTGGTCTTTGGTAGTTCAGAGCGCCATTGTTCATTGGTCACTCAAGTAAAGAATCCCATTGTATTTCGCGCTTCAATAACCAATTCTCAAAGCAACGTTCATTGTATAATGCACATCCAGGGGGGTCTTCAAATAAAAGAGCCTGTGTCAGCCGCCATTTTGATAGCATAGACCAAGTTGGAGAAAGCATCCATTTCCATCGGCTGATTTAGAGAATATAGAGCAATGTTCTTGATTGAATTTGGTAAATCAAATCTGAAACTTTGTTTTTAGATGTTTATTAAAAGATTTCTGCACGTAGTTCGTCTCCAATATTGAACGAAACTTAACAAAGATAAATAAATAAACAAACTTGGATGGGACACACTTGAAAAGAGAAGAGCAATCTCTCGCCTCGTACTAATGTACAAAAATGGTTAACGGCCTCATGTATGTAAATACACAGGGGACACAGGGTATCCTGTTAAAACCAACGAGAAAATCTAGGCACACTAGGTACCACTCTGTTACTCAAATATCCTGTAATAACTGAAGCTCACAAACTCTCTTGTTATCCTAGAACCATAAGTCAATGGAACTCCCTCCCTGAAACTGTGTTTGCACAGGGCTCTGTAAACTTAGAGGCTTTTAAGCACGCCATTTCCAGCTATATAAATCCTTAGCTCTGACCCCCTGCCGATAATCCTCTATTGAGGAGTGGCTGTAACGGAAAATAAAAATAAATAAAAAGAGTGGCTGACACGGGCTCTTTAATGACCAATTTTCAAAGCAACGTTCATTGAATAAGGTGTACATCCAGGGGGGTCGTCAACTTTTAAGAGGGCAATAAACTGGAGGATCGTTCATCCGATGAAGAAGATGACGAGAATAAAGAAAAAAGTCTAGCTACTGGGCATAGTATCATCACGTGACCCAATTTTCGCTCTGTTATCCTCGTGAATAATTAATGAGTATGTGAAGGGATATTAATGCCCTTTTTAAGGCTCTATAAAGAGCCTATATACCAATTAGTTTACTATCCCTTTTTCGTCCGATGGGAGTTCGAGCAATCTGTTTTTCGTTCCAGTCAAAACGGATGTTTGTTTCCTCACAACTTTGCAACATTGCTGAACAACATTGCAAAATATTGATTATCAACTTAATCGATCAATTTGCAAATGTGTCTAGCAACTTGCTAACTAGTGCCGAACAATTTCTAGAAGGAAATCTAACCAAGGTGCTCAGTTTTCACCATTTGTATGATTTTGCTTTAAATAAGCCATATGTTTAATCGAAACTCAGCACCTTAGTGGATTTTCTTCTTGGAAATTGTTCAGCACTAGTTAGCAACTTGCTAGACACATTTGCAATGATCGAGCAAGTTGATAATCAATATTGCAATGTTGTTCAGCAATGTTGCAAAGTTGTGAGGAAACGAGTATCCGGTTTGACTGTAATTCCCTATGAAAATATTGTATAAACATGACTACTGTATCATGGCCGAGCTTGTATTCGAAATGTTTACGCTATGATTGCGGTTTTAGGGTTCCGGTTAAACAAGACCGACGTTGCATTTATCCGAAACAAGCTTTGCAGATCACAACGTATTCAAAGCAAGTTGCTAATCGTTTTAAAAATCATTGCTGCTGAATTCACTACATTTCGTATAAGCCATGGAAAAGGAAAGATGCTATCCGCGTGTTCTTTTACTCAGTTCAATTACAAAGGGCAATAAGAATGTGAATAAAAACACGTATAGGTTGTCATGGGACACACCTACAAAAACCTACCTCAACGTGAATGATGTCTTTTTCAAGCCGTTCTGCTGTTTAAAACTCCAGAGTCTCTCTACAAAACAGCAGTCTAAGGGTGACCATGCAAAGATTTGTGTGTCTTTCTCGTCTACGCCAGTAACATAATAATGTGACCCTCTCTGTACACACGCTACTTCGAATGTTTTATTAGATGCAGCTGATTGGATCGATTCCGGCCGAAAATCCGTGGGCCCGTGACACATCGCGTTGTGTACTGCGATTTTCATAATTCTGCGATCTACGCCAACAAACACACCGCGGTTTGGCTTCCGTCAATGAAATGAGTGAACATCTCTGTGTGATTTCACGCAGGTTTTGGGAGTCTTTTTTCAACTAATAAGGACCAGCTATGTAGACTTCAAAAACCACATTTTCCGCCATAAAATGAACTTAGAAAAAAAATCATGCGCATTTTTTTAAAGGTTTCAAGGATGGAAGACAAAACGCAGTTTGGCGTTCGGAAATGCAAGTGGGAGTTCGCAGAATTATGAAAATCGCAGTAAAAATTAATACTTTAAGATCGCGAGGTCATGCGAAAGCATGTAAAATGCTATCTGTTTTGCGCATTAAGGTTGATCAAAAGCTTGCTTTAGCAACTGTTAATGTTTATAATACGATGAGAACTACCAGGGCTTTTAAAAGTTAAAATGTGTCAAGTACCCTTGGGAGCTAAGTAAAACTTGCTGTAACACATTTCCAGAAGTGATTTATATATGCGTCGTATAAAAAACACTCACCAGCATTCTCCACCTGGTTTATTGATAATCATTTCGAGAGAAAATTGCACCGTTTTTTCCCGGACTTTGTTTTCGCAAAAGGTGCATATTAAAGTCTATAAAAGATGAGTAAACAGAGTGATCTCGATTTTTTTTTCCAAGAGTGTATTTAGATACTGTTACTGAAACCAGTATGTCTAATAAAAATCTTCAAACTTTTAAAAAGTATAAAAAAGTGGATGTTACGGTTGGTTTTGAGATGAAAATAGGATACACAGTCCAGGGCGAAGGGGCATAGAGAACTATTTTAATACTCTCGGTTGCCCTCTCTAGTGCCTCTCGGTTTCGAAACTTCTTAACAGCAACAGCTCTCCCAATGTGGAATTTGCAGAGAAAGGCTTTTAGCTAGCCAAAGCTTATAATCCCACTCTATCACGAGGATTGGCTTCTTGAGCATTAAACGATCCTGAAGGAGCACTTATCAATATCTCCATAGCCATTTGGCGTCACCAACTCGACTCCAGTGAAGAAATAAATACTCCACGTCTACATTCCCGCCATTTTTGCGCGCGCGCGCGTGATACAGGAACGTCCGGCCGTAACACACATGATCTTATTCAATGACTGAAGAATTCTAGCTAGATTCTTTCGGCAATATGGCTTACTAAGGTTTGTATTAAATTATGTAAATTCGTATTTTATGGGGCTTTGCAGCTGAGCCTGAAAGCTTGTCTACTCGGTAAGGCATGAAAAAATGCACGTATAGTACAATTTGCTAAATCCATTTCTTTGCTATTTGACAATATTTTTTTCTTTAATATTCTTTGCACATTTACTAATTTTGTGGTACCCTTTCGTGCAGCTTCTCTGGGTTCCTTTTAACCTCATGTCTATTGCGATGCCGAACGAACGAGATCTGAATAGCAGATTTCGAGTTTGCATTCTTTTCCTAGCTAAAATAGTCATGTTCAAGTTGACAAGTTTACTTTTCTGGGTAATACATTTTTAGTCAAGTGGTCCGTATTTAACTTGCCACTTTTGATTATCTGTTAACAAGTGAAAAAACTTCGATCTACTCGAAAGATTATGAAGAATTCGTATTACTTCCTCTAACTGATCTCGCGAAATTAAATTACGGTCGAAATGGTCAAGTGCGTGTTTAATTGCACACTTCAGTCTCTCCATTGCTTCACGCAAGCGTGTGATATTATCAACAGCAAATGAGGACAGTGGACACATTACAGTGCCGTAGCGCTTACAGGGGGGGGGGGGGGGGGGGGGCGTGTCCCCCAAGTTTTTCCCCAAACAATCCTTAAAACTCCCGATTTTGCGTCCTGCATATCAAAGTTTCCCCAAACATGCGGTAATTTCACATGCTGGACTCATTTTCGGAGCGCTTCGCGCGCGCAAAAGAGTTTACACTTTAAAACAGTCTTGCGTTTTTTATATGTCGTGCCCCCCGTTTATGGAACCTTGCTACGGCCCTACATGGGTCTTTCTTGGTGTTGCAATATGTATTATATTTTGGGTATTTCATCTTATTGTTTCGTTCTACGGTCTTTTGTCTTCTATTGTCTTTATGCCTATGGTGCCTTGCAACTCCAAGAGAGCCCCCTGCATTACATTTGAACTCACATCGCAAATCTGATTGGTCGAGATCAAACAATCAATTCTCAATGTCACGTGAACTTGGCATGCTAAATGCAATTTTTGATATTGCATTTAGCATGTCGAGTTCAAAGTCGGTTCGTTGGCATCGTATTTATTTATCTTCTTTAAAATGTATAATAAAATAATTATTGGATTCTGTTTTCGCATGGCAATCGTGAGCTAGCAAAACCTCGTCCCTGTGTTATCTGCTTCGGCAGATAACACAGGCCTCGGCTTTGCCGTATCAAGAAAATTTCGCCAAAAGCTGTCGTTTTGCCGACGTTGCAAAACTTCCTTATTAGGAAATCCCCCTTACCTTATTTGGAAGGTCTGTAAGTACTTTTTCTCATATCTTAGCGAAAAAAGCAGGAAAATTGACCAAAACTTGCAGATACTCGAGAAACTTCGTTCTCTTGGTCGCCATTTTGTTTTTACCCCCCACCGAGGGGCCTGAGTCACGTTTTGAACACCACAGGCAACCCGCGCGGAGTTGCCATAAAAACGACAGCACTTTCTTGATCCAACTCACGATCATGCTCAACCTCATCCAATAATGGCTTATTCCTCCTGCATCCCGGCATATCAAGAAAATTTCGCCAAAAGCTGTCGTTTTCCCGGACGTTGCAGAACTTCCTTATTAGGAAATCCCCCTTACCTTATTTGGAAGGTCTGTAAGTACTTTTCCTAATATCTTAGAGAAAAAAGCAGGAAAATTGACCAAAACTTGCAGATACTCGAGAAACATCCTTCTCTTGGTCGCCATTTTGTTTTTACCCCCCACCGAGGGGCCTGAGTCACGTTTTGAACACCACAGGCAACCCGCGCGGAGTTGCCATAAAAACGACAGCACTTTCTTGCCTCCAACTCACGATCATGCTCAACCTCATCCAATAATGGCTTATTCCTCCTGCATCCCGGTTTTTCTGGGTGAGACCGACCATTTTGATTTTGAAGCAAGTACGAGCGGCGAGCACTTTCGACCCAGCATGATAGAACATTTGGGGGCGCTTTGTGTTTGGGATACCTGTGGTGAGAGGGCTTATAATAACTGTAGGAAACGCGAGTATAAAGCAGCAAATAGTTGAAACCATATAACTAAGGGGCGTAGCCAGTTTTACATTGTTGAACATCTTATGAACGCATCCATGGAAAAAGCTGAATGACCTGAATTTCCCACGGCAAAAGAATGGGAAGTGTTTCGGCATTCCCATTACACATGTGATTTCCAAACACTTCAAATGCCCCGTGCCATGGTAAGTTTTAGCTTTTCCCATTTATAGGTTTCTTCAAAAGTCCCCTGTGTGATGAACGGGGGTTCCATCAATTCAGAGCTATTTTAGCTTCTACAGAGCGCGCAGATATGGTGTTAAAACGTTGCGACTGGTTTCACATAATATAGTCATATCTGTTCTAACGACACTGGAAGGAACTATGATCCTTTTCCATATATGGAGATCGCGTAAGGGACTATTTTCAGAGTCATTTGTAACCACATGAGACCCGACTAGCTGGCTACTTGACTGCAGGCGAACTTCCGCCAGGTCTGCGTTAAATACTTGACCAGCTGAGTAGTGAGTTTGCTCTTTTTCCTGATCTGAACGCTTTGCATTCCTTCTCCACTCGAGCAGTGGGTTTCACTAGTTACAAGTTTCCTTGTTTATGTTTGTTTTCCTTGCTGCTAATATGCCCTATATTTTGTTTGTTTGGATATTTGTTTGTCTTTATGTCTGTTTGATTGATTGCTTGTTTGTGTGTCTGGGTGTTTGCATGTTTGTCGTTTACGTATTTGCAATGTGTGTACATTTTCTTGTTTTGGTATTTGTTTGTTTGTCGTTTGTGGTTATGGTTGTTTATTTGTTTCCATTTTTGCTAGTTTACCGTTTGCATATTTGTTTGTTTGTTTGTGTATCTGCTTGTTTGTTTGCGAATTGGCTTGTTTGCGTACTTGCTTTGTTGTTTGCGATCGTGTATGTTTGTTTCTTTGCGTATCTGATTGTTTATTTGTTTGCGAATTTGCTTGTACTTTTGTTTGCATTTTTGCTTGTTTGCATATTTGCTTGTTTGTTTGCTTACGTTGCTTGTTTGCGTACTTACACAATGACGTTGCCATGGAAACAGCTTCGGGTCCAATCCCCAAGTCAACAATTCAAACTAAGTCATGATTTCCTCCTGTATTTTTTTTAAGCTAATAGGTGGACCCTGTCATAAACCTCTACATATGCAGAAATAGTAACTTTGGTTTGGCCCGTCCAACATCTAATCCAGAGATTTTTCATGTTTCCATGGCAACGCCATTGTGTAGTCTATTGATATGTATCACACTTAGTTCTTTCGTTCTGGAAAGTTTCAAAGTCTTATGAAAAGGCATGCTGAGAATTTCCTAATTAATTTTATAAAATCTGAATGTGTGTCCATCTTGTGACGTCATTCTGCTAATTTGCATATTTAACTCTGGAACCAAAAACGAAATCAGAAAAATTAAAGCGTGAATCTTCTTCTTTTATCGAGCCTGTTTCGATATGACCCAAACGAAAGGGCTTGGAAATTCGTTTCAGTAGCACTTTAAAGACCACAATTTGTTTTTTCCCTCGAGCTGGTCGCTTAGATCTTTTACTGCCGAACTTCTAGAAGGCTCGAAGAAAATCCAATGCGATTCTTAAAAGAGTATTTAGCGCAGTATTCGGAAATCATCCACTTCCTCGTGTGGGGCATTTATTCATTTGCCTCACGGTCGCAGTTTGAGATTACCACTGTATGCATTGCTACGCGACCTCAAAATTCACGGTTGCGATTTGCGATTCTCAGCAAAGGAATTGTAATGTCAATTTTCTTGAGTCAGAAAGTTCATAATTCTAGGACAGAAAGCCAAAGGATAGCTTACAATTATTTTAATTGATTTTACACCAATGTCGACCCACCGAAGTAGCCGAATCCAACGTTTTAGTTTTGATTGACGGCTAAAAATCGCCAATCGCCCATCGCAACAGTGAATTTTGAGGTCGCGTAGCAATGCATACAGTGGTAATGTGGCCTAAAAGACATTTTACGCCGGAGCGATTTCCTTGGCGCAGTGAACTCGCACGCGGCCGATCATATCCGAACTCGAAAACAAGCTGAACTGTAGCAAATCTGGTTTATCCGAAGGAAACAAGGTGTAATATTCAAGAAAAACTTTTTAGAACAATGATGGTTAGAATTTTATGAATAAAAGTTTTCGAAAACTTCTCTCCTATAAATGCATTTTTAAACTCACCGGAAACTTGAGTCTGTTCTGTCAGTTGTTTTACAGGAGCGCACTAAGTGAAGAATGACACACGAAGCAAAGGAAATCAATTTATTACTCTATCCACAGGTAAAGTAATAAATTGTCCACAGGAGGAAGGTTTCTAATATTTTGAAAAACGCCATTGCCAGAAGCAGTTTTCCGTGAGCCCGCCGTACAAAGCACTTTGGAAAATCGGCTCGGCTTTAGACAGGAAATTTCCATGGGAAAAAATTTCCCAAGGCACACGCATGGGAAATGTTCGGAATTCACATGGATAGCCATGGGAAATCCGAACACTTCCTATTATTCTACCGTGGGAAATTCAGCTTTTCCCATGGATGGGTTCCTGCAGAAATTCCCTGTCAGTTATCCCGAACGGCTCGAGTCCTCAGCGGATTCCGCAAAGCGTGATCCGGCTTATTCTGACAGAACGATAAAAAATATTAATTAATTAATAGTTGCTAAAAAATAGTTGCTAATATTTGGCAACGCCTATTCCTATTTTTTTTAAACAATGCTAACTCTCAAAAGTTGAATTGATGTACCGGAAAGTGCTATAGACACCATTAGTTTTCGTGAAATTATACCATTTTAACGAAAAGTACCCGGAAGGTCTTCTTTAACTTTGAAATTAACGACGTTTTAACTGTGCATTCTCTCGCAAGGCTCTTCAACAGAGAAATAATTCCCATTACCGAAGCCTGGGAGACTTTACGAAAAGGAGGGAACTGCCGAACCCGGCGTTACACCACGCTGTCGTTTAGGGCCCATTCCGCTGAGCTCTTTTTTTTATTGGCTGATTCATCAAAGGCAATAGAGCAGTTTTCGCATAACTGTCGTGAAAACAATTGCAGTTGAGCAATCACTAGCCAATCAGAATCGAGAGAAATGACGACTTGCTCCTAAATGGCTTTTTTCTCAGCCAATTACAAGCCGAACCAATTACTAAGTAGTTACACAATTGCATTTACTACAAAATTTGATTGGCTGAGAAAAACGAGTAGCCAATGAGAACGCAAAGCAATCGCAATTACATAACAAGTCTTGACAGTCATGTGAAATCCGTTCTAACGAAAATATCGTTATTTAAAATATGGACACAAAGTGCACAGAAAAATATATTAATATTTGAGCTTTATTCGATACGAGTAAATCCTATAAAGCTATTCTGAATTGCATTAAGTTTTCCTGGGGCTAAAAATGGAACACATCTTCACAATACTCAATGCTACTGTTGTAATCCAATTTTGCATTCCTTTTAAATGCCACTGTGGAAAGTGGATATTTATATTCTTTCTACGCTTTCAGACATTTCAACTACTCTTTTCAATCTTTCATAATACATTTCTAAATATTCAAATTGGATTTTTGAATATTCGAACAAGTTTAAGCATTTGGTCCCTATTCAAAATTCGTTTCCCATATTTCTATAATGTGAAGAAGCTAAAAAATTGAGAAAGCTTTTCGGCTAACGCTTAAAGTAATGGCTCTTTAAAATTATGAATTAAGGAGCCATAACGACAAAGAGGAATGGAGCGACAACGTTGGATCAAAACTGAAATGATATTTATAAATAAAATGGGCGTTTTTTAGAAGAGTCAAAAAATTGCACCATTCTATTTCACGAACACGATGAAAGAGAAAAAGCAAACGTCCGCTTAGATTGCCGCTAAATGTTTCCACAATATGAGCGAAATTTCCAAGTAATAGCACCTTAAGTATAACATCTAGTTGAAAAGACACTACAATTAAAATGGTACCTTTGATTCTTTCTCCCTTTTCTGCTGAAGAAAACCGGCCGATCTTTCTATCCTTTCTTCCCTTGTATTCTTCCGAGCGAGTAGTTTCGTGCGCAGAGTGGCGAGCATTTAATCCATTTCTTTGATGGCTTCAAATACTAAGCTACTTCCGACGTACGCTTAACGTTTTCGTAATGGCCAAAACCAATTTTCGAAGCTCTATGGAGGGCAATTCTCACGAAGGCGAACCTCGTTTCCTTAAGCGCCCTTCACGCATCAATTAAACTCCTTCAGCTTCCGCTTGCTCGCTTTAGATGTGTGCAAACGTAAGTGTAATCAATTGATAGTACACTTAGAGGGTTTCCTCTATACCGTTTAACGCGTCCATGGTGCTAGAATCATATTTCGAGGATTATCGAAACTTTCCCTGCTGTTATCGGCGCTATTTGGGCTCGGGATAAGCGTATCGCGGCGTTTGCACTGCATTGTTGTTATATCAGATATCAATGGGATGATGATATAGCGTATATTACACTTGTTTGTTAAAAAATCGATATGATAGTTCTAGATCATGTTATAATGAGGTGTATTTTGCGGATATCGCTTTAGGGGGCGTTTTTGCAATGTGAATACACCTATTTCAAAAAGGTTGCTTTTGGGAGGGGAATCGGTCTTATGTCGTCGAGTGCTCATATTGTTTGGTGGTCACACAAGCATCGAACGGTCATCCAGATACACCCGTTTTTTAAAACTCTGTTTGGTACAAGCGAATGCTATACGCACAAATAAATGCGCTTATTTACCGCAGTGAGCCTAATGGGGCGCTTTGAGATAGAGAACCAAGATGGCGTATAACAATTCAGAATCTAAGGTCAAGTTCTCTGTATCCCTTCATCCGAAGTCGCTCGGTAGCATCGTACAAGCTTGTAAATGCCTGCTAGCGAAAGCTACTGTACGCACAAGTATATGTGCTTATTTACCGCAGTGAGCCTAATGGGGCGCTTTGAAATAGAGAAGAAGGCGTATCGCCATTCAGAATCTAAGGTCAAGTTCTCTGTATCCCTTCATAGTCCCAAGTCGCTCGGTAGCATCGTACAAGCTTGTAAATGCCTGCTAGCGAAAGCTACTGTACGCACAAGTAAATGCGCTTATTTACCGCAGTGAGCCTAATGGGGCGCTTTGAAATAGAGAAGAAGGCGTATCGCCATTCAGAATCTAAAGTCAAGTTCTGACAGTTCTCTGTATCCCTTCATAGTCCCAAGTCGCTCGGTAGCATCTTCATTTTTCCCATATTACCTTATTGCAGTGCGGTTTTCATATTTCTACGAGCTCTGCATCAACTTAGTTAATAGTGCTTTCCAAGCGTTCCCTGAATCAAACATTTGAGCAGCCCAGTAGCTTCTGCAAAATCTCTGAGTGGTGTTTGTGTTAGTTGTGTGCCCGGGGGGGGGGGGGGGACTCCCATATTTTTTAGTCAGGGATGAGTCGGAAATTTTCAGTTTCACCCCTAAAAGATACCAAACATGGCGGGCCATGGCGTGGCTCAAAAAATTTATTACCCTAAAAGATATACCCCTAAAAGATGAGGTCTTATGTGCCAAGTAGGCGCGAAGAACACAGGTAACAGGTGAGAGATACCCATCAAGAAATTTCCGTGTTTGTTTCTAATTTATCGTCTTCTCATCGAATAATCTCTCTTTCTTACACGGTTTTTAGAAGCACCATCATGGGAAAAAACAATTTGGACACAGTTTCGGCCCTAAAAGATACCAATCTCCCTAAAATGTATTGAAGATCACGATCACCCCTAAAAGAGACCAAACCACCGTGATTTTAACCCCTAAAAGATACGACGATCATCCCCGACCAAAAAATATGGGAGTCCCCCCCCCCCCCCCCCGGGGGTTGTGTGATTGAAGGAACCTCCTAAAACACGGTTTGACTATTGCATCAGAGTTCGCAGAATTACGAAATCCGCAGTACGTGGTAGGCATTCAGTAATTTGCTCCGATCAAAAAGGATACATACCAGGACTCTATTGCGTCTAACATTTCTTAAATCCTAATGTCTTACTTTTCCTAATTCCTCATACAAGAAAGTTCAGACAACAAAACTTGAGTCAGTACAATACAATTTCAGTTGACATTCATTGCATTCATCATTGGCGTTTTAGAAAAATCGTTCCACCTGAATCACGTGATCAAGGCTCACACGTCCCTGATTCTTGAACTATAACTTCCTGCTCAACTCTAATGCAATCGTATTTTCATTTAGCGAGTACCATGGGGATTAGTCTAATACCTCTTTCTTCACGTTCGAATTCTACGGCAGGTGCAATAATGTACGTCTCCCGCCAAATCTGCCGAATCACCAAGGATTATCATCAAGATTATTCCATTAACTCTTTGAATTTCTGACTGTTGATTTCCTTCCTAAATTAACACCTTATTTCAGTGATAAGCAAATATTGAACTTCTCAAAGTTTGCCTTTGCGCTAATGTATCAAAGTAAGAGATTTTCGCTTTGTTTAATTCTAAAAATGAGATTATGTGGGCGGCGTATTTTGAAAAATTAACGCAGAAATGACAAACGTTAGTATGGGAGATAGTAAGATAATAGTGATGAGACAGAAGAGGCGACTTTCAACGCGGATTTTCTTGTTTGAGTTGATACTATTTGACCGGCCTAAGCTACCTACACTTTAGGATAATAAAATAGATCGATATGCCATTTAGAGTGATCTACTTTTTACTGTAATTTTCATACTTCTGACAAAACGTACAATCATGAACTATACGCCAAGTAACAAACCGCGGTTTGGCTTCCGTTAATAGGCCTACTCTCGGGACCTTATCTCGCCCTATCTCGCAGCTCCTAATCGGCACAATTTTTCGGCCTTATCTCGCTTTATTTCGCCTTTTGATTGGACCATTTTCCCCTTATCTCGCCTTATCTCGCCTTTCAATTGGACCATTTTCCCCTTATCTCGCCTTATCTCGCCTTTCAATTGGACCATTTTCCCTTATCTCGCCTTATCTCGCCTTTCAATTGGACCATTTTCCCCTTATCTCGCCTTATCTCGCAGCTCCTAATTGGCACAATTCATTCCTTATCTCGTCTTATCTCGCCTTTCAATTGGACCATTTTCCCTTATCTCGCCTTATCTCGCCTTTCAATTGGACCATTTTCCCCTTATCTCGCCTTATCTCGCAGCTCCTAATTGGCACAATTCATTCCTTATCTCGTCTTATCTCGCCTTTCAATTGGGCCATTTCCCCCTTATCTCGTCTTATCTCGCCTTTCAATTGGACCATTTCCCCCTTATCTCGTCTTATCTTGCCTTATGACGCCCTTCAATTGGACCATTTTCCCCTTATCTCGTCTTATCTTGCCTTATGACGCCCTTCAATTGGACCATTTTCCCCTTATCTCGTCTTATCTTGCCTTATGACGCCCTTCAATTGGACCATTTTCCCCTTATCTCGCATAAACTCGCGCCGAGATAAGGTCCCTGAGTGAATTTGCAGAGCATTTGAGAGATTTTGTTAAATGAAAGGGTTAGCAAGACTTTAAAAACAAAATATAATTAACAATTACTCCTCGAGCCCGAATGAGCTCTGAGTCAATAGCCCACGAGGCCGAAGGCCGAGTTTTCGAGCTTCATTAAATCCAAATTCCGAACTTGACGAGCCTCGCTTTTAACAAAACCTTGAGGGCGAAAGGAATATTTTTTTAGTCAAATCACACTAGTTTGTCAATTTCTGGACTGGTCATTTACAACTTTCTATGACTTTAAAGGCGGAATAGAGCACGCGCGATGTTGGGAGAGGCACGAGAACCGGCTCGTGATTTTAAAACGTTACGAGTGCCTCTCCCAACATCACAAGTGCTCTATTTGCTCTAGTGCTTTTATGATATAGCGGAGAGAACCATTGCTTTATCGGTGTAATAGAGCATAGATTTGGAACAATCAGAGCGCGCGTTATATCGTAGCTATATTATAATAGGCTATAACTATCAGAACGCTGCACAATAGACTGCTATTGTGATTTGACTTAATGTAAAATGCAAACGAAACTTAAAAATTATCCATGCGCGCCTGTCTTAAATTAAGGTTTGATTGATGGAAGCCAAAACGCTTCGGAAAGGGGGGAGTTCCCCGGGGGGGGGGACTCCCAATATTTTAGACGGGGGTGCTCGTCGGGAAAATTGATTTTGACCCTAAGAGATATCAAAATGGGTGTGGCAAACAGAAAATTTCCCCTAAACGAGAGCAAATTTGGCGTGGCGACCGCCGAATTTACCCCTAAAAGATAGCAAATTTTAGGGTTTTCAACCAAGTTTCCTTTGTAAATATCGGTTCTGGTGTCAGTACCAATATATTTCTGGGCAAGGACTGGTCTGAGACTCCCCTAAGGGATAGGGCTGATTTTAAACACCCCTAAGAGATAGCACGTCTGTCAATTTTATACCTTAAGGGAAAGACGAGCACCCCCGTCTGAAAATATGGGGAGTCCCCCCCGGGGGGAGTTCGCAGAATTATGAACATCGGACTAACGAAAATCTCCAATGACAAAGTCCTGAAACACTTTATTTGATCATTTCACTCGCTCATTCAGGTAGCATATGTTTCAAACGGCTGGGAGCTCACTCGGGTGTCCTTTCTCCGACAGTGAAAAAAGGACTCAGTTTTCCTTGTGAAGATGGCTTTTTAAAAGGGTCTTTGGAATTCCATGACCTTCCCTAGTGATGTTGCTGTCTCATGTTCCGAGTGCTGAGTAGCCCAGATGCTATAGCTAGGGGTACAAAATGCCGTAATATAAAAGTCGAGTCGCCGAGCATCCGGACCCTCTCCTGATACGAAAAATTCGAGCTCGGCGAGCCCGAGCTTTCCGAGCCACAAAAATATAGAAAGTCCAAGTTTTCGAGCCCCATAAAATTCAAATTCCAATCTTTACGAGGGCTCGCTTTTTTACAAGGACCAAACTATACCTTATATTTCCCGGACCGTCCATCGTCTGTTTAAAGGATCGCCCCATAATCCGTGGCACAAACCGGCAATTCTACTTTCCACTTGACTTTCACTTTTGATTCCAGAAAATAGCATCTTTTCCTACTTTCCATATTTGTCACTTCTAAAATCAATGAAATACCTGACCTTATTCGGAATTTCTCTTTCAAAAAAAATTCTCGGAAAAGGTCCACCTTTTTCCAAAAAAAAGTCCACTTTTTACTTAACTTCAAGATTGATCATAAACAAGAAAAAGCCCTACATTTTTCTAGTCTTTTGCAAGCTTTTCCGGCTGGAAAAAAGTGTCACTTTTTCCCCTTCGAAACTGACCAATTCCACATTTACAAGGGCTTTTTGTCTTCGATGAAAAAGTAAGACTGGGGATGTCGTCAAAGTAGCAAGGGAGGCAACTACATGGTCACGTCATGGGATATCCTCCTTTACGTGGTCATCAAACAGAAATAAACGAATATCTCTCTTCCAAACATGGCGGTTGATCTCTTTGAATAGTAAATGGGAACAAGTACATAGTCACGACGTTTCAATTCATGTCATGTATTTAGCATGAAGAGAGATTTAACTACGTCACATGGCGCGACGTAATCCACCCATCCATACACATACAGTCGGAATCCGACTTTTTGTTAGCTTTGGAATCCGGAATCCCTAGAATAGAATCCGGAATCCATATAGCAGGAATCCAGAATCCAAACGCCTTGAGAATCCGAAATCCAAGAATTTATTCAGATAAAGAATCCGGATTCTTTGAGAGTTATGGAATCCGGAATCCACTTGTATGGAATCCGGAATCCAGTAGGTTGGAATCCGGAATACAAGTGCTGGAATCCGGAATACAAGATCTGCTTGGATTACCTTACATGGGGCGAAAAGGAGCAGTGTCATGATTTATCCATTGCTTAAATGTAGTCAAATTCAAACGAAATGAGCAAAATAATCATCTAGGTTTGTTAAATAACCTTTCAACTGCTAGATGAGCACACATTCGGAGTATTTTTTCGTGTGTCATCGAGCGGATGGAATTGGATTACGAAATGACATTTTTGATTTCTGTTCAGGCTGAACAGTTTTCAAACTTGGAAATTTGATAGTGAAAGCTATAAACGTTACGTGAAATGATGCCTTTATAATGCAAGTTTCAGTTCCTTTTTCTTTATAACACTAAATAATAGTATAATGTAAGGTTCTGAGATGTTTATGTAGATCACAGGTCTTATTTTATACAATTTTGTTGAAACAACCGTGACACAGCCCCTTTAATCACCTGATCGGCATGATCAGCCAGTAACAGCGTCAGCGGAGGATCCAGGATTTTACTGAGGGGGTTCCGTTTCTTCTTTGCTTCTTCAAAGACTGATACTAGCAATATATTAAAGAGAGCCCTTCCGCTAGCGGTCAATGTATTACAATAAAATCCTTATTGTTCTGGTGCTCAAGGGGGGTTCCGTGGAACCCTTGGAACCCCCTCTGGATCCGCCACTGAGCGTAGCTATATTTCACCATATATTGCAATGCCCGTTTCTTTTCGCTCCGTTTGTTTACCCGTCTTATGAAATCTGCCTTATACTTTGAATCGCATTGACGTTGGACCATTACTTTATCGTTTGAGCTCGACATTACTTGCAGAAATAAAAATTATACAAAAAGGGAATAATAAATAAATGCATACACTTTGATTTACAAATAATCCTGCAAAATCAGTTTGCTTATTTCTGTTACATTATTTTATTCTAAAGAGGCATTGAAGCAATTTTTTTCGAAACTACATTGCGACAAAGCTGCACTTCACAAAATTTAACTTAAGACTTCTCGAATGAAGAGCCACCATCTCATTAAAGTTTTCTTTTTGATTGACAATATTTCTGCGATAGCTGATCAGTT
Organism: Scolanthus callimorphus; assembly: GCA_033964015.1. Taxonomy (NCBI): domain Eukaryota; kingdom Metazoa; phylum Cnidaria; class Anthozoa; order Actiniaria; family Edwardsiidae; genus Scolanthus; species Scolanthus callimorphus. Next base: position 27,855,832 of record CM066912.1, on the reverse strand, counting down.
GCGTAAACCGTTGTTTTGCATCATTATGGAGTTAATTTGTACTTTTATTAGTCCTGCCCACCATTTGAATAACAATACATGCGGTAACGGATACGTTATGTAATATATCAAACACTAGAGAGCGTGTTTCATCAGGATTTCCAAACACGAGAAGTGGGTTGAAAAAACAAGGCAAAGCCGAGTTTTTTCAACCGACTTCAAGGTTTTTGAAATCCTGATCAAAAACTCTATCGAGTGTTTGATATTACTTCTCAATGAATGATGTCGAGAAAAAGAAGGAATTAAAATCTCAAAATTCTATGCAAATTAAGATCAGGTATCAAACCCTCCTCCACGGTTGTGATTTTCTTTGTACAAACTTGATGAATTATTAATGAGTTTGAGAAGCACATATTTACAAATGGTGTCAGATATGGGATACAATCAGGAGCCCATCAACAGGAGCCTCCATCACCTATTGGTGGGCGTCCGAAGCACAGGGAGCCCATCAACAGGAGTCTCCATCACCTAGTGATGGGCGTCCGAAGCACAGGGAGCCCATCAATATGAGCCTCCATCACCTATTGGTGGGCGTCCGTAGCACAGTGAGCCCATCAATAGAAGTCTCCATCACCTATTGGTGGCCGCCCGAAGCACAGGGAGCCCATCAACAGTAGTCTCCATCACCTATTGGTGGCCGCCCGAAACACAGGGAGCCCATCACCAGGAGCCTCCATCACCTATTGATGGACGTCCGAAGCACAGGGAGCCCATCAACAGGAGCCTCCATCACCTATTGGTGGGCGTTCGAAGCGTAGGAGTAGGTGAATCTATTTTTAGATGGTAGATTTTGAATCCTGCGAGATTTAGTTGTCATGGTTACAAATTATATCGGTTCTCATCAAAAGAAAGATGGATATCATCGCTCACTCTCAAAGTACCAATTTCCCGTTTAAGTGCATATGACTAGACTTAGTTGGGGCATTGTTTGATATGGCACGGGGGAGAATTCATTCGTGGGGCAATGCCATCCATGGTAGGAGAGAAATCCGTGGGGGGTGGTACTCCCATATTTTTTGATCGGGTATGATCGTCGGGAATTTTCAGTTTCACCCCTAAAAGATTCCAAAAGGCCGGCGTGGCTCAAATACGTTTTTACCCTTAAGATACCCCCTTTGATGTTGTCTAATTTATCGTCTTGTCAACAAGTACAGTCACATTTCGTTATTGCGGACATCCTCGGGGGTAAGCTTTGGTGTCCGTAATAGCGAGAGTCTGCAATAACCGGGTGCGAGGAAAAATCATAATCCGTCATTGAAAAGTTATAATAATGGTCAAATATAATGGTAACAGTGTTATTTTCAAAATTCTATCAGTAATCACTTATTACTTAGAATGTGAAGCTGTCAAGAAATCACTAAGGAAAAAGAAAGAAGGTATTGTCCAAGAAAACAATAAAAGAAAGCTCAAGCCGCTACAGATCAGCCCTAAGCAAGAAATCGCGAAGATACTGAGATATGAACTTTGCTGAACATTGAACCATTCTTGTAAGGAAGCTGGTAGATGACAATCGAGTTATAGAGGTTTATTATTGTATTGTTTGGTGAATAACAAGCAGTCCGCTAATTTCCGGTGTGGAAAAAGCTCAAAGTGTCGAAGAGCGCTGCAACAGGAAATTGGGGAAAGTCGGATTTGTTATTTTTCAAATAAAAACCCTGTACAGCTTGCCGTAGACAAACAGTAGTGTCCGCAATAACGAGAGAAAAAAACACGAAATGTCTCGCTGGGGGCAAGAAGGTGTCCGCATTTCCGTAATAGCGAGAGTCCGTTATAACGAGAGTTGATGTCAGTCATTCCTCTATCCATTTCGCCGGGGATCTAGCTTTTTTCCGTAATAGCAGGGTGTCCGTAATAGCGGAGTGTCCGCAAGGCGAGAGTTGACTGTACTCTTTCTCTTTCTTGAAGGTTTGCCGCTCTATCCCTTAGCGAGATCAAAACCCGTGACTTTTAAAATTATCCCCTAAAAGATACGACAATCATGCTCGACCAAAATATAAAAAAATATGGTGAGTGCACCCCCTATCCCCTGGGGGTGAAATAGTTTACTCACAGGAGCCATCAACAGGAGCCTCCATCTACTTCATTAGGGGTGGACCATTAGAAATTGGGGGAGGGGGGTGTCAATTTTTTTTTTTCGGGGATCAGATTGTGCAAGAATTTTTTTTCGGAATTTATATCATGTTTTTTACTAGCTTGGATCTCTGCAAGATTTTTTTTTTTTTGAAAGGATTGGCCTTGCTCGAATTTTTTTGGGGAATTGCCACCCCCCCCCCCCCCCCCCCTCCCCCAATTTCTAATGGTCCACCCCTTAGGTCTAGCGATATGCACAGAAGACTAAAAGAGTTTATTATTATAGTGGGTCCCCGCAAGTGCAAGAAAAGCGACGGTGATTTATTGATATGGTGACAAAAGAAGGAATATTCACCCTTCGAAATAGCATGTTTCTAAAAATAGCTCGGCCTGTAGAAATGGCCAATTCATAGCCTATTGGCGGGGCCATTAAATATCCCAAATGGCATTTTAGTGAACAGCTATTACCTCCATGAGTGGAGTTTAGTATTTTTAAATATACCCAGATGGTTAGAGATGCCCGATAGATTCAATCTGCCAGGCTATACTCATTCGCCCAAAATAGAAACCTTGATTGATTCCCTTTTTACGTCCTAAATAAATAGTTCGTGACAAGTTACCCAGAAGGAAATTAGCACTTTACGTTTGAATTCACTTAAGTAATCAACAGAACAGTGAATTTTAGAATGATCGTGAGGTGGACTCGCTAAAAAATCTTTCATTATTTCTCAAACTTGCTCATTATTTACACACACCAAGTAAGTGGTTTATGGGAGCACTGATAAACTACTCGGCACTTCTTTTATATAGAATGCTATCAGCGAAGCCACAGAGTCATGACAGACGAAAATCTATATCTACAACGGAAGCAGGAAATTAATCTGCGAAATTCAATTCAGTGGAAATATCCATAAATTATATCAAAATGCGCACGAAAAACCACGAGTGAATGCTGCGCGGAAACACAAGTCTTTTGCGACTTGTGAGAAAAATACTTTTGTGGAGCTCAAACCTAAGAAGTTTATCTTTGAGAGTAGTCAACTCTATTTTTAATAAATTAGCTTTTAATTTTAAAGTCAAAACAAAAAAGACTCTTGAAGTACTTTTTTTCTTTAGATTTTTTTTCACAATGAATGCTACCCTGAAAGCAATGGTTTCTATCCCGCGTCTTTTCAGGTTTCGCTCAATTTGCTAATATAAAGGAGAGAGCTCACGTCAAGGAATTTTGCGCAGTCTGTTTTTTATGTTTGAGTTCCCGGGCAACGACAAAAAGACATATGAACAACGGGAAACTCAATGAACTGCCTATCGATACCAACAAAGAACCGTACAACGTAACACAAGGAAAAAAACCCTGGTTTGCATGGAATTCATAAAATTTCGTAGGATTTTCAACTAGTTTCGGCTTACATTTTTTTTTGTAAAGATTTCTGTTTCCCGAGGGAAAATCACACAGATCTACAGCTTGCACTCTCTCTCAAACAAGATCGGCTTAAGATTTACTAAATCTAATAAAAAAAGCAGCAATGCATTTCTTCATTTCAATAAAATTTAGCAACGAAAAGGCTGGCACATTACTTTAGATATTCATGTATTTGAAAGACGATATTTCACAAATGATTAGAACTCTAAGATCACCTCATATCTTATAATTAAAGTAAATCAGATTCAGGGAATAATTCTTTCAATCCCATTTAAATGTAAAAAGGTGGTTGTTATACGAACCTTACGTAACCTTGGCTTTGCGGTGCTCTTTCTTCTGCTTGACTCTAGTTTCTCTCTTCGTAGAACCCGAGCCCCAATTCTTAGTCGTGAGCTCTCAAAGGCCGTTTCCGTCTATTTGCGATACCCAAGCTTTCACGCGCGACAGTTTTATCAGCTCCAGCTCTCTTGTTATCTATTGAAAGAAAAATATTAGATTTTCATCTGACAACGGATCTGAGTGTAGAGGGATTTCTATTTGGTCTATTAGCCGACAAGTGATTTCGGAAATGGCTGTTTCACGTCCTTTTTAAGAATGAATGTCATTGAATACAGCGCGCGCGCGAACTTAGAAAGTAAAATTCGTCGACCCCTCCCTCATTCTATGTAAGTTTTTTTTATCTTTTTATAAGAACACTAGCTGCCATTCTGTGAACTCCAACTTTACATTTCCGAACGCCAAACTGCGTTTTGACTTCCGTCAATCAAATCTTTTAAAGACGCATGGATTAGTGTTTCGCTCACATTTTGTGGTGGAAAATTTGGTTTTGAAGCCCAGAACTGTTCACTTGTTTGAATGACGGAAGCCAAACCGCGGTTTGTAATTAGTTGGCGTAGAGTTCGCAAAAATACAAAAATTGCAAATAACAAGAATGAGTTTGATCCTTAGCTGAAAGGGTAAAAAAAGAGATAATTTTTAACAGTAAATTTCAGTATATATATATAAACGTATACTATAGAACAAAACTGATATCGAAGCTGATAATATTGCTGAATGTGAGTGAACCTTTGCTTTATTATGCCTTCTGTTGATATATAAATGACTATGTCTTTGGTCTTATCGAGAGGGGTCAAGATGTTTAGCCTTGAGCAAGGAATACTTCCAAACAAATAAAACAAATTTGGGGTTCTTTTCGACCTGTTAGCCGGCCAGTGTGAAAAAAACGTCAACATGTTTCTTCTTGCTATTTCGACAAAACATGTGTTAATGAAAGTTCGGCAATATTATACTTGAGTACACAAGTATTGTTGTTGTTGCTTGTCAAACCACCTGGATTTAAGTAGTACCTGCTTACAATTTTGAGGAAATCATGAACAAATTAAAGTTTGCTTATGTGGCGGAAATCTAGGCGTGTACGTCATCGCGTTTGTCACTGTTTGTTCAATTACGAAGGGTGCGCCGTTTGCGGTCACGTTGCCGAAGGAGAAACGTATTAATATATAGATTTAGCCACTGGGTAAAAGCGGAGCTCCTGGTGACATATTTTTCTGTGTTAATTAGACAAAACGTATTACTGCAATTTTCATGATTCTGCGAACTCTACGCCAACTAACAAACTACGGTTTGGCTTCCGTCAATTAAACGAGAGAACAGCTCTGGGTGATTTCACGCAGGCTTTGAGAAGTATTTGTGAAATAATAAGGACTACAATTGTAGGCTTTGAAACCAGATTTTCCACCATGTGCCTGTCTCTAAAAAGGGTTGTAAACTGGTAAGACAGTTTGCAAAATTATGAAAATAACCGCAGTGATTTATTATGAAATACCAGGATTTCTCTGACGAAATTGTCGTGAAGATAAGATTTTTACCTTTAACGCTTGACGATATCACTTTTGTCATGGCTACTGTCCACTTCAGCCAACAGGAAAAGAGTCAGACAACACTTAGCTCATTCTCGAGGATCAAGCGCTACGTTTTCCGGCCCGTTAAAAATGATCCCCTCTTTCGCTGGGTTGATCTTTGGGTTGCTCTCTTAGAGCATGTACCGAGCGTAGGTGAAAGCACGCATAGCAAAGAATTTTCTCAAGGAAGTGCTGTCTCGTTTTTATGGCAACCCGCATGGGCTGCCTGTGGTGTTCAAATCTCGTCTCAGGGCCCCTGACGGGGACACTGGACGAATAACGACCGAAAAACGACCAAGAGAACAGTGAAGAGGACGTTGTTTCTCGAGTATCTTCAAGTTTTGTTACAATTTTTTTCGCTAAGATGTCATGAGGAACTATACTCCCCGGACCTTCCAAATAAGGTAAGGGGAAAATTTCCTATAGTTTTTGGCGAAATTTTCTTGATTGCCGTCCTCGCTTGCTGGCGGAGAATTATTCTGTGCTCGATTGCTCGCAAATGATGAGCAATCAGTGGTTGCAAATGCTTTTTGCTTGCTGAGGCGGGTTACCTGTGGTAGATGATGAGCTCCTTGTGGTGTTCCTGCTGTCGTGTCAGCGGTATCTCCTTCAGTGCGAAAATCCAAGATGGCGTACCGTCACGTTGTAAAACAGCCGCGATTACAAGCGAGAATTTTTCTCACTAACTGGTTCATGAAGATCGTCCGACCAGGGAGAGAGTTAGAAGATAATGTGGTTCAGTTTCACGTACCGATGGAGTAAGTGGGATTAGATATAAGAGTCCACTTATGTTATTTATGCACACTCACAAGTACGGCGCCAAAATAGCGAAAATTTAATCCCTTTTTTGGCAGGAAGCTCAAGTTTAATCATAGTGAAGGACTTGCCGGCTCTTGATCTGTTAGGAGTTTGGATGAGCAAGTTGAGAGAAAATAAAAGCTTAATACTCTTGAGTAATAGACACTGGACTGGAATTTAACCGGGATAGGCCCTTATCACGGTTTCTGCCGCCATTTTGTTCAGTAGGTAAGTAAGCTGTGCAAAACTCCACATAAACTCTGCAAATGCGAAGTGAAATCGTTGCGAAAATATCAAACATATCGGCATTGAGATAGTGGCTGAAACAGTTTACCTGTAAAGTTTGGAGGTTATAGCTACTGTATAAATGTATGTGCAATATTTTCGCAAGGATTTCACTTTGAATTTGCAGCAGAGTTTGTATAGGATTTTGCACGGCTTGCCTACTGAACAAATTGGCATCCGAACCCATGATAAGGTCTATTGGAAAAAGTGCAATATTGTCCACGACATGGGATTGGTGAATGTCTTCTTCCATACTTGTTCTTGGCTGTTTTTCTGTTTTGTTTTGTTTTTAAACGTGGAGTTTGTAACTACTGGCACCATTGGAAGTGTACAGAAAATCAATCTGGGTGACAGCCCAGGGCCCGACATTGCGACGATATGGTTGCCAATGGCGACTGAACTTTGGTACTTGGCGACCACAGTTTTAGAGCTAGTCGCCAAATGGCACCTCATCTTCCTAAGTTCAGCTGAGATCCATGTTAATGTGGCGACTAAATATTGCGTTTTTGGTGACTAGAATATTTGAATTGGTTGCCAATGGCACCTAGAAAAAAATGTTAATGTCGAGCCCTACAGCCAAAACCAATTAGGGTGGTAAAGGGTTATTTCCAGATACAAGATTTGACCATTTTAGTTTTTTTTTTTTCGTGAAACCAGATTTCGAGGATGCTATTGTGAATGAAGTGTGATTTTCCAATTATTTCGTGAAAATGAGAAAAGCTGAATTTGGGGTTCCTGAAATGACTTTTTTATTTTTCAAGAAATGTGATATATCAGGGCTGGAAATTGAGACCAGGTGGTTGCCTGGGTGACCACAAATCAGGGCAAGGTGACTAAAAATTTGAACTTAGGCGCCAGCTGGCAACCAAATATTTTGGTACTCTTTTCAAGCTTGATGCCACCTGAGGACCAAGAGTTATGTTCCGGCGATCAGTTTTTTGCACGTGGCCGCCAGCTGGTGACTAAGAAAAAAGTTAATTTCCAGCCCTGTACATACCCCCCTCTTTACAACCCTGACCATTGTGTCAGGGCCCTGACATTGCAACCAGATGGTCGCCTATGGCAACTAGATTTAGGTGTCTGGGAAGCAAAAATTTCAACCTAGTCACCATTGACACCTCTTCACAAAAGTTAATGCCAGGCCCTGTGTGGGGAAGAGGGTAGCCTGAATTTTCAGCCCTCTTTCACCCTACACTCACATTACCGTATGTGAGAAAAAAACAAAAACAACTGAACGCTGACTTCCAAAACCATGCCCAGGTATTTTGTGCTTCTTAGTATCTTGAGAATGGATTCTAATTCATCACTTGTTAATGAGCTGCAATATGTGGGCTACTGTACTGCATTTCAGCAATTATTGGATGAGGTTGAGCATGACATTAATAATTGTCAAGGCTGAGGTTTGTGTTATCTGCCGAAGTGAAACACCTTTGTTATGGTATTTCACTGTTTTTCTTATGGTATTTGTTTGTCCTCCAGCATGTCAAAGATTGACATCAAAAACTACCTCAAGAGCATTTATCAAGTAGATGCTGCCAGAGTTAATACAAGAATTCAACAAGGTTAGTGAAATACATTTTGCAAGGGGATATATTTTTCTATAGTGGTTAATTAATTATAATCACTCAACAACTGAATTTCAAAATTACTTGTGCTGATTGCCCAAGGTTTACATGACATATTTTGCTATAATTAATACAGGGTTTGTACATGCACAAGTCCTTGAAAAGTTTGACTTTGAATATATATACATTCAAGGCCTTGAAATCACTTGAATTTGTGAATGACTGCTTGAAAGTGCTTTTTTGCAAGATGTGCTTATGTTATTTTCACATACTTGCTGGTGCTCCATGCTCAATTTGTAGGTGTTTACTCAAATAAAAATATTAGAATTTGGTATTTAATTGATGTTTAAGGTGACTCCATGAAAAGTCCAAGTGCATTTTCTGTAAATATAAATTTTGTCAGAACTTTTATAATACCGTATTTACCCGTGTATAATGCACACTTTTTTCAGTCCAAAATGAGCCTCAAAAACGTGATGCGTATAATACATGGAACTTCGTTTACGGGCAAACAAAAATTTGCATAACAACAGAAACAATAAAAACCAACCTATTGGTTGTTTTAATGTTCAAATAACCAATGATTAAGGAGAGAAAACAGTGAGAAAACAGTCAAGATTCAAACGACTGGCAATGAAAAACTGGGTCACTGTTGTTTTTGGATGCGGGGGACTCGGGCGACAAAGAAGCCTGCGTGTTCGAGGCCCACGTGTCGCACAAGACAGACGGCATGAAAGCTGCTTTCTGGCGAGAAAATACAGATCTTGCTGTTATTCCCGGTGGATTAATGTCGCTTCTACAGTCATTGGATGGCTGTTTGAACAAACCATTCAAGGATCACGTGAAAAGCTGCAGATGAATTGGATGGCTGAAGGAAATCATGAGTTTATGGTGAGCGCTAGCGGTGGGCGATATTACTCAGCCGAAATTGAATTGAATTAAGAATTACCTTTAGGTACATTTCACTTCATGTATACACATGTACCTAAATAGCTTTGATTTCAAGTTCGAATCAATATTATGAAATGTTGTACATAAATCAAGAGAGAATTGCATTTGATTGTTGATGATATTTCCCCAAGTCATATGGTTGTTGGAGTTGGAGTTTTTTGTCACATTGTTTTGTCACACTATTTTTTCTCAAAATTGACCCTCAAAATTGGGGTGCGTATTATACACGGGTGCGCATTATACACGGGTAAATACAGTATCCATGTGACGGGTATCAAACTTGGAGGATAGGTATCTTTTAGCAATAGTTTAACATATTTTGATATTTATTTACGTTAATACATTTAATAATATTTCAGCTACAGCGGACCCCCTTGTTGCTCTTTAAACATCTCTAAGACAAAATTTGGCTATCACTTTTGCACAAAATTTTAAACTTGGTGTTCAATTTAAAGGCCCATAGGCAACCGGGAACCTTTGCGCTTTGTTTTCAATTGGATCTATTGTCATTCAACAGCTGTGATTGGCTGATACGGTAGGTCCCAAGGGGTTCCTATTGTTCTTCGCATTTCAAAAGTTCAAACTGAAAATTTGCATAGAGTTTCAACTGTGTTTTATTCTTGTGAGTCTGCAATGCGACTTGAGTGCTTATGGGCCTTTAATTGCCTCAGATATTTAGAAAATCTTAGCCAATTCGGTGTAACCAAAATTGAGATTTGTTTATTTACTTGCTAATTTATTCATAAAGGTAACACAAAGACAATCCAGAAAGGTGACAAGCTGGTGAAAAAGAAGTATCCTGATTATAAAGTTGCCTATGTAACTCTAGTAAGTATAGTAAAGCTGTGTTGTGGTTTCCTTCCTTGAAATTCTTCTCACAGTGTTTGTGGCTAACATGGGTGGATGGATGAAAGGACATAATTATTGCAGATAACACAAAAGCCAGTCAATGTACACACAGATGGGTGGAATGAGGGACGGAGGGCAGTGCCATAGCTAACAGACAAATATTTTTTGCTACGGCCTTGGACTGAGAGCCAAGCAGTTAGACAGCCAGTTGGATGGACAGATGGATACAGACAAACAGTTAGAACAAACAGACAGACGTATGGACATTCATCTGGATGGATGGACACAGATAAAAGAGTGCAGACAGACAAACAGACCAGAAAGACAAATGGACAAAGGGATTGATAGAGGGACAGACAGACAGGAGACAATTCATGGATACACAGATTGGTGGCATGGCAGTTAGAAAGACAGACAGACACAGTCAGATAAAAGAGACACAGGCAGACAAGCAGACCAGACAGACAGTCGGATGGAAAATGGAACAGAAGAGGGGCAGACAGACAGTAGTCCATGCACAGATTGGTTGATTGAAGCACAACTGGAAAGATGGATGGAGTGAGATCAATATTATTTGTATTCAAGGTCAGACTGGGGCGAACACTCAAATGAGGCTGATGCAGGTTATTATTTTGTTTCGCCTTCTGCAAATACACTGAGCTGGAAATAGTGAAACAAAAGAATCACCCACATGAGCCTCACTTGAGTGTTCCTCTCAGTCTGACCATTTGAATATGGATATTGCCTATTCATATGAGACCTTTTAACTTTCATTTTTGTGTTGTTTAGGCAGATGGAACATTCAAGTTTCCAGATGTATTCCCACCAAAGGACGTAACAACTGAAACCAAGGAGACACAGAAAGAACCCACACCAACAGAAGAAATGCCAAGTAGGGAATTAAAGTGGTTTTAAAATGTGAAGTACTTCATTGGCTAAGGTGAGTGGATGCAAAACTACCAGTATTGAAAAAATTACTATAAGCAAGAGGGATACACTGCCTGAGGTATTTGTCATGATGCAAATAATATTACAAAGGTCAAGAAGACTACTGTGTGAATACTGTTATTCCTTGCGGCAATATACATGGAAAGAAACATTTACTGGTACTGGTACATGCTGTAATTATGAAATGACACTTGATGAGTCATGCAGCTGAGACGGCAGCATTGAAAGATGATACCGGGCCACAACCATTATGCGGTAATAATGACACTGAAAATAATTTCAAGGATACTGCTTTGGTACTTGTTTCTTGGTGTACCATGACCAGTGCATAAAAAGTTGTTGCAGCAATAATGACATTGCAAAGAATTTCAAGGATACTGCTTTGGTACTTGTTTCTTGGTGTATGTGTATGACCAGTGCGTATAAAGTTGTTGCAGTAATAATGACATCGCAAAGAATGGAAAGGATACTGCTTTTGTTTCTTATATGGTGTGCATAGTACTGTGTGGTTATCTGCACTTTATTGGGCAAAGTGAAAAGATGCTACTGTTGATTGATATGAGATAATAATTGTATGCAGGATACGCAAGGATTGGGAAAGGTTTTGGTAATGGGTTCATGTATACAATGTTACCATCACTTTTGTGGATAAAATGCTGTTACTGAAAGGACATATGAGTCAATCAGACTGCTGATTTTGTTGAATGTGAGCAAGCCATGTAACATTGTTATGTAGATACAGGTAGGATGGTCATAATCAGATTCAAGTATTGAAAAAAAAAATAGATTATCAAAGAAGATGGGGATTTTGGTGCAAATCACTTTTTAGCAGTGTCTGCAAATACTATAGACTTAGCATACTGTATTTCATTGTGAGTGCATTTCGATACTTCTGACTTCTCAGGCTAACATGCCTAGGATTTACCAGCACTAAAATAAAGAGAAGGCGAAGATACTCTTTGAGAGATACAAGTACGTGTACCAGAGTTCATTTTTATGTGAAAAATAGCGATAATGGCCACTATTGCGAATTCGTCCAATCGAAAAAATTTCACAAAAATTGTATTGACTATGTTTATATAATAAACAGAATAATACATGGATGCTTGGAGATTTGAAATCTATCTTTTTGTGTTCAAATTTGATATCAAAGTTTGAACACTCGAAGATAAAATTCCATCCGTGTGCCCAAAATTTCGTATCTCAGCACACATAAAGATACGATATTTTTCACACCTGAAATGATCAACTTCGCGTGTGGGATGTGTTTCCCGATAAAATCCTGTTAATAATAATAATAATAATAATAATAACTTTATTTATCTACGGTTTAAATTAAAGCTATTCAGCTTGTGGGGCCGTGCCTAAAACAATGTAAATAATACTTATATAATAATATATAATATATATAATAATCACTGCTAGATAATAATTTTTAAATAGTTAATTACAGTCTAAAAAGTTGGATATTTAAAAATTGTGATATGTAAAAATATGTTAAAATTAAGCATTAGAGAAAAACTGTCTATGACTTTATCTGTGCAATAGGGCACGCGTAATGTTGGGAGATGTTGTGCTCTAATGCTTTTATTTTATAGCGGGGGAAAACCATTGCTTTATCGGTGAAATAGAGCATAGATTTAGACCAATCAGAGCGCGCGTTATATCGTAGCTATATTATACAATATAAAATTCAGTAATATAAAAACTCTGCACTAATACGCTGCTGTGCTCCTGAGGGGGACTCTCTAGAGTAGCTTAGTTCCTTAAGAGCCTGTGATTTCCAAGCCCCCCTCGCGTACATACCGATATTACTTGAACTTCCTAGGAGATGGGCGTTGTTTGAAAAATAAAGTGTCTACAGTGCCTCCTTTATTATTTTCACGGAGTCATTATTTTCACAGAAAGTGACAAAAATGGAGAACATAATCAGAAGTCTTCGCGTTACCGTGTGATATCCTCTATTTAGTTTTTTTCTTCGAGGGCACGGTAACGAATTCTTCATTCTGATTGGTTTTCAGAGCGCGCGCGCGGGGACGATGTTTTCCTTTCTCTGACCTAGGAAACGGTAACCATTTGCGCGCGCTTGTTTTCATCGAAAAAGTCAAATTTTAGAGCTGGAAAAAAAATAAATAATTTAATTACCGGCTTTAGGTCGGTCCGTATAGGGAAAAACTGTGACCGAGGGCTGGAAAATGTTGACCGAGACCTCCCAGCCGGTAAATAACATATATATCTCTGACCACGAATTCTTGGTTTTCAACCAATCTCTAGAGAATCAAAAGACAATGCACGTAATGCATGACTGCTGGTACCACAATGGACGCTGATTACATATCTTTTGTTAATCATCCACCAGAACGTATTAGTGACGTCAGTTGCAAACGAAGAATGGGGAGTTTGCAGGTGTTGCGTGACATTTTGAATTTTGAAAAGAGCTCACCGAAATATGTGAAATCCTCAAATTTGAGGTGGTTCCGTTAAATAATACAGAAGTTATGAGCGTCGGAAGTTGGTTGTTTTCCTACTTCGGGCGCCAATAACTAATATTATTAGTTAATATTATGCTAATATTTACCCAAATCAACTCAAATTTTCGGCGTTTTCTAAGTAAGGGTTAGAGAATGGACGCGAGTGTTCTATGGGATATAGACCACTAATGAACAAAAATGTCACGCAACACCTGCAAACTCCCCATTATGACGACGAATTATTATACTACGTGTCAGAAGTAACCATCTAGAAACAAAATTTCATACTTGATTTACCGAATTCAATCGCAAATATCGCGCTCCGTTCTCTAAATCAGCCGATGGAAATGGATGCCTTCACTGACTCGGTTATTGCTAGATTGACAAAATGGCGGGTGAAGAGGCTAATGAGATCACATGACCCGGGGGGGGACTCTAAGGTTAAAATGCTAGGGGTGACCGTCGGGAAACTCGAATTTTGACCCTAAAAAATACCTGGTCGGAAAAAATTTCCACCCTAAAAAATACCCCTCAGTTTGAAAATACCCTAAAAAATACCAACAATTTTGACAGATTAAATTTTATTCTGGCCGTTTATTTAATATACATCAAACGTATCCTCTCGACTTTCAAAAACACTACCTAATTTGCGTGAGAGCCCCCTAAAAAATACCTATTTTTGTCACTTTACCGTTTTTTATTTTCGAACCCCTAAAAAATACCAGATCGCCGATTTCAACCCCTAAAAAATACGACGGTCACCCCTAGCATTCAAATATAGGGAGTCCCCCCCCCCGGGTCACATGATTTGGTGGGGACAAACGCACGTCTTGTAAAGAAAATACAAAACGCGCATGTGATTTCTTACTGTCTAAACCTTCACTGAAGATGGGCCGAAATTTGATTTCATTTAATGTCAGGTTAATTACTTTGAGCCCTAATTCGAGAATTGCTTTCTAAAGTTATCATCATCAAGTTTTTGTTTAGCTTTCCCCCAAAAATCGTTTTGCTTGTCGTTTGACTGATTGCGTTCCGTACCACATTTGTCAATACAATCAGCCAGTGAAAGCTTAAAAAGAGCCTGTGTCAGCCGCCATTTTGACAGCCTAGCAACATACCGAGTTTGAAAAAGCATCCATTTCCATCGGCTGATTTAGGGAATGTAGTGCGATATTTTCGGTTCAATTTGGTAAATGAAGAAGTAAACTTTGTTTGTAGATGGATATTTCAAAATTTCTACACGTAATTCGTCTTCTAATATCGAATGAAATGAATAACAAAGGAGTGGCTGACACAGTCTCTTTGATGAACAAATGTGTATTTGGCGAAAAAAGTAATTCAAGCTTTTCGATACACTTGCCACAAGTCGACCTCTCTAAGGATTCTGGCAAATGCGATCCGAAGTCCGGTCAAAAGAACTTGTTGTGAGCTTTTAGCTTGCGTATTATTATTATTATTATAATAATATTATTATAATTATTATTATTATTGCGTAGCAAGCGTTGCGTGGAGTTTTCTTGCAGTGAACCCTGGGCGAAATCTCGCGTGCGGCAAAAAAAAAAAAAAAACGCTCAAAATACGTTTGAAAAAATCTACCTATTTGAGTGAATTGAGGCTTCATAGCTTATGGTGCAATAAGTTTTACTTTTCGTTGCTTCTTTTTGTTCCGCACCAAATGTCAGTCTTGCAATCACTCTCGCAACCAATCTTGTTAAAATTATTATGGAAAGAGTCACTGTAGTCACGTTAGCCTGCGTAGCGAGCATTCCCCATGGAGTTTTTGTGTAGAGAAAAAAGATTTCAAGCGGCAAAATACCCGCTCGTCGAGTTGTCTCCGCTTTCCTGTTTCTGCATTAAAACTCATAAACTCTACGTCGTTTCATATATCCGTTGTTTCTCCTACCATTATCAAAATCACTTTATGTGGCTTGTACAATTCGCGTTTTTTTACAAACGAGACCAAGTAATTAGAGGTGTCGATACTACACCAAAGAAAACCTTTCTTCCTGTAAAAAAGCCTGACCAATTTTGAAAGGTTTCTGGTGGCTAAAGTTGAAAAGCAATTAGGGCTCGTGAACAACTGTTTCACATATGTTACCTTTTGTGAAGAGCTAATGAAATTATCCGAGCTATAAGGGCCTATCGCACTTTGTCTGAGGAAAGTTTCTATTTGTTGAAGTTCTTTCACAAAGGGAGTCGTGTGCCGCGTTCTTTGTTGGTTCGTGTGCCAAATGTCGTAGTTGTTATTATAAATTGGCAGCCGTAACCTTTCGGAAAACAGTTTCAAAGGAAACTAGAGAAATCAGTTTGATCTTTGCTTTTAAAAGATAAGGAAGAAAAATGATTTTATTAAATTAAAAAAAATAACCTTTGTCTATAACCTCGAATTTGTAGATTTTTTGTTTCGATTCTGATAGTTGTTCTGTTCTCGACAGTTGACCAAGCCAAAGAAAACAATATTATTTGACTTTTTTGGTGTTGACGAAGTTAAAACTAAATTTTTCGTGAGTATTTTACATCTTCAGATACGTAATTGAGTGATGCATTTTTGTAAAGAAAGGTGTGTGTTTAGTTTAAAATAACACTTTTTCACTATTATTGAAACTGTTTTTTTTTGTTTTATCGAAAAATTTCTTGAAACAAGAGAAATGAAATTTGAAAATAAAATGAATACTTTGAGCGATATGTTCCCCAGAAATGTTATTAGCAAACTTATATTCGATTTCCTCAGTCTGTTAAATCTATTCAATTTGTTTACCTGAGTCCATCAGAACATTTCTTTCAATAGAAATGTGTTCGCTTTTACCGATAATGAGCAAAAAAAAATACTTAGCTTGATTAACTACCACCAGGGGGTGACTTTTTCACTTTCATGAGTGTACATTTCCTGTTTTGTTTTAATAGTTGCTTCAATGATTTATTTTTCATAACCAATATCTTTGTTAAAACGTGTTTCTGTTAGGTAAATTTTTATCTGCAACTTGTTGGACTAAAGATCGAGTATCAGTGGAAAGTCTTTGTGTTTAGAAAACTCGGAGAAACCTGTCGCCTTTAGAACTCTTTTTACTGCTGTGGCGAAGTTATCCCGACCCAACGACACCGAAAACTAGCTCGGACGTAGACGTTTTACAGTCTAACTGGACTTTGCCATCTAACATATCTCTTCCTCAGATGTCACGGCAGTTTTGGAGAGTTTGAGAGTAGTTTTAGGTCGAGAAACCCGAGTTTGCTGGCGAGTGGACACCATCTTGGATTTCTCCCCTCTCCCTCGATTTGTCATATTTTGTCACAAATCCAAGATGGCGGCCACGCGAAACCAAGCTCGGGTTTCTCGACCTAAAACTACTCTTGAACCCCTGCGAGCAGGCTAGTTTTCTCCTCAAATGTACCGCAACAGGCAATAAGTAATTCAAAGCAATGCCCGTTTTGCGAAATCTATAGTGACCTCTACAAATAATTTCAATGCTGAATTTTGACTCCCTATTCCAGTATCGGTAGAACTTAATATTTGTCATAGCACACGGTACTTCATGTTCATGAATCCAAACCTAATGGGATACCGATACAAACGAACGATGTGCGAACGCGGTGCGCAAAGCATTACGGGGCGTCGTACGCAATTAGTGTGCAGCGTTTTCGAAACGTTATCATTGCGAGAACAACACCCTTTCCTTCAATCTTTTACAAGCTAGGAAACAAGCCCATTTCCAAGCCCTTCCTTGATTACTACAAACTTAATTTTGACAGTTTGTTGTTTTCGTTTCTTTGAAACATATCGCCACAAGTTTTATGTCCTTAAAGAGCCTGTGTCAGCCGCCATGTTGACAGCATAGCATCATACCAAGTCAGAGAAAGCATCCATTTCCATCGGCTGATTTAGAGAATATAGGGCAATGTTCTCGATTGAATTTGGTAAATCAAACCTGAAACTTTGTTTTTAGATGTTGATTGAGAGATTCTTAAGTAAGACGTATAGATTTTGCTATCAAATTTTAAACCCTGGTAAAAAATAAAAAGTGCAATTCGAAATCCATTTCCATCCGCTCAAAAAAAAAATACTCCAAATTTATGCTTATGTTAATAAACCTAGCCGGTTATTTCGCTTATTTCTTGAGAATAGAACTTCTAAAACACACAACTAAACTAACCCTAAAATCGTGACTTTCTGTTTTAATAGTACCCCAAACATAATCGTACATACTTTGGATTTATTTTTTGTATAAACGTTCCGATTATGTTGTTTATGTTTCCAAACAAAGGGTTTGATTAAGGAATTGATTGGAGGTCATAGTTTTTGGTATGTTTATCGGTCCAATTAGTGTCTAAGAGAAACCCTGTCTTGTACACTACAAGGGCGACACATGTTAAGTCTCGTAGGAGTCTACCATTTGACACGTGTCGAAAACTTCATCCTTTGTCTCACTTTTCCAAATCTTAGATCTCCCCCTTCTAATCCTAAAGATTTAGACTTATTTCAATTCAGTAAATCTTCTTATCAAGGGCATATGATTGTATATTTTGTTGAAAATTAAATACTCTGGTTTTTTATTTCTTTTTTGTTATAATTGTTAGTCGAGCCCCTCAAAAACCTAAACTAGTTTTAATAAAACAACAAAGAAGACTCTCATCCATGGAAACAGAGGTTTCTGACCTTTACTGTGTACATTTTCAGTTTTGACGTTGTTATAGTAATGTGTAAAAACTGAAAGGAAAGTTTACATTTTTTAACCTCACTGTGGAATCAAAGGTATTTCATTTTAAAATTCTTAGTCCTCCGGCATACAGGAGGCAAAACTAGAAACTAGTTTTGTATTATTGGGATTTCTTTATCCTCTCGAGGTGTGAATTTAATTAACATTTCTCTTTAAGTTTTCTGGGAATTACCCGGTCCTGCTTTAATTGTATAATTGTTTATTTACTCTTTGTGAAAGTCGTCGAACAATCGCGAAGCCATTCTCTTGCTCGTGTGGCATATTTTCTCTTTCAACAATTTTCGCACGAAACAATGCCTGGATTTCTTTTCGTGCAGTAATTGCATAACGAGAAACCTGTGAATAAAATGCATTTCCCACACAAAGATTCTGCAAAGAACTCTCCAAGTGTGCTTATGTTTGTTGTTGATTTCTTCGTAGTTTTTTTATTTTTTTACTAGAAATCTTAGGTCACAGTCGTAATTTTACAAATATATTTATCAATTTCTAGTGTAAATTTATTAGAAGAACACAGCAAATACTGAAAGGCGTAAAACGCTCTTACCCAGAGCTCCCCCGACTCGTCACCTCGCAGGGAAGGCTAGTGGTGACTGCCATTGACGCATGCGCAAGATTTGATACAGAGCTGTTGAGAGAAACACCTTTCTGCGCATGCACCAATGTTCAAAATCAGCCAATCAGCGAAGGCCTTCAAAGACGTCCCCAGAGCCTTCCCCGTGAGCAGCCGAGCCGGGGAGCTCTGGGTAAACAAATAACCGCCTTTAGTATAAACCAACTAATGGTCTATTACAAATCCTGCATTCTGATTGGCTGAGCTACTAATGGTCTATTAGTGATAGACCGTGCCTGGCAAAACCACCACCTTTCTTTGCAAGAAAACTTGATTTTTTCAACATAAAATAATGGCATTCATTGCCAAAACCGACCAACTAGTTGGTTTATACCAAAACAATTAGACCTCTCGTCCTCATGTGCTATGATATCAATAGACCATTCGGCCTTCGGCCTCATGGTCTATTCATCATAGCACATTCGGCCTTGAGGTCTAATTGTTAAATAGCCCTGAGTTCCCTAGCACTGTAGCTAATTCAGCACAACTAAGACCACGAAAAACGACTTTTTCCGCGAAGTAGTACTACCTTAAAGGGACCGTTTCATCCTACCCATAATGCATTGCTTCGCCGCCTTTTTCGATACCAAAAACGCATTTTACTCTAAAAACTCGAAACGCTCGTAATAGTAGAATTCATTTGCATTTAGTAAATGAATCATGAAATTTAATTCGGAAGTAACTAACTGTCAATTTACCCAGATTAAATTTACCATTCTTCTCGGAATGGGCAATTCCAGAAAATAAAGGTACCCTCCCCACGGGCGGCACTAGTTTTTGACTCGTAAACGTTTTTGTATCGAATATCAATCTCCTCATTAAGTAAAGCAGGGCAAAGGAACTCGGATGCCAAAACTCTTGAAATTCCCATTAATTACTGCGGTAAATCGTTCTTTATCAGTCTGGTGGTCAATCTTTCAGATATCGAGTTGATAAAAAAAGTGATGATATATCACTAGCCAAGTAAAACACCCCCTTTGCAGAGGGTTCGTAAAATCCCTGGGAAAATCTATTGGGGCATTGTACGTTTGACCGACAGACAACAAAACGCAGTTTTGTTTTAGGTGGAGAGTTCGCATAATAATAATAATAAGGGAAAATCGCAGTACACTCTTTTTTTTTTATAAGAACCTTTTTTATAAGAACGTTCAGCCTGAAATTTACCCAAATTTTAAGAACATGCTAAGAACATGCCTGAGCCTCAGATAGGAGCAAAATAGATTTATTTTCAGTGATGCGTTCTAAAATCCAGAATCAAATGTGTTAATAATAACGACCTTCAATATTGTAATTTATAAACTCTCTTAAATACTTCATTGGTATGTATCCTTCTATAAGATCTATCATATTTCAGGTTCCGACGTCACTGAAATGTAAGAACATCCGTAAGAACATTTCCAGCCTCAAACTGCTCCAAAAATAAGAACAGCCCAGCCTCAACTGAAAATTAGACGTTCTTATAAAAAAAAGAGTGTAATGTAAAATGAAATGTTTTTAACAGTGTCTGTAAATTGTGAGAAAGAAAGGGCTTTAAGTTTTTGTTATTGTTTGTTCTTGTTGGGGCGTCCGATTTTCTTACAGCTATTTCAAGAAACGTTGTCGGTAAAGCGCTCAAGCGTACGTGGCCAGACCGTTTGGGGATATTGCTAACACCTTAACCATTCCCTGACCTAATGAAGCAATGAAAATATTTTGGTATCGCAAAGCACACGTTTCGTACCTTATACTCGATTTGTTTTCTTATTCTCTCACAGTTTTAGACCATTATCACTGTAGTGTGGTCGAGTTTGCTCCGACAACGTTTATTGAAATAGCCTTATTACACCTATTTCAAAAAGGTTGCTTTGGTCGTCGCAATTGCAATGTTTTATCGCAAATGCAATTCCGGGCCTTTACAGACGAGATAGGACAAATTCCAGCGCCTCGCACAAAATATAAATGCATTTCTAGCTGTCTTGAGGTCTGAAATGTCACAATTCGTCCTCCCCCAACCTAAGAAAATTAAGAACTCAAAGAACTTTATTACCGAGAAGTCACAACCATTCGATTGGCTTATTTTCTCTAAATACCATTAATTGTGAGGTTGTAGGTAAAACTGTTCTTGCCACGCGTCCGAAAATAAATATTGATGTTCAACATGACAAGTGTCCAAGGCTTACCATAGCAAACACGGAACCTTTAATCGTGTCTCACTAAGCGGCAAATCGAACCAATAATCGGAGCACTTCTTGTTAATTGCACCGGATTATCAACACGTGGCCGAAGAATCGAAAGAATTTAAATGGAAAATCAATAAATTAAGGAAGACAGAGAGCTGTGTTTATTTAATAATAAAGCGGTTTATGTCCACTTTATAAAGTATATAGCACACTTAAGACGGAGATCTGAAATGAATGTGAGTTCTTTGTCTAGACTTTGTTAGCAGCTGCGGTATTCTCACTTTTAAAGAAAAAACGGCACGCGCCGATTAGTCCTGAAACAAACAATAAAGGCTTCTTTCTTTGTTGTGTTGGTATTAGATAATTGATTGGTGCTTTATGTTTTATCGGCACGAGTTTTTCTGTACGGTCGACGGTTATTTCAAAATGGAACGTGCAGGGAATTTCTGCAGAAACCCATTCATGGGATTTACTGAATTTCCCATGGGAAAAGCTGTATTTCCCATGGCAGAAGAATGGGAAGTGTTCGAAACTCACATGTATAGCCATGGGAAAGCCGAACACTTTTCATTCTTTTGCCATGGGAAATTCATAGATCCAATCAAACAATGAAGACATTTCACGCAATCTGGAGATACCAATCAGAGTTAGGACAGTTTTTCCCCCATTGAACTGATCGTGTCCCACAAACAGTATGTCATGACTTCCGAAATCAGTCCGATTTGCAGCAGTTGTTTGCCTTTTATGATCCGAAGATAAAGATATCTGGTAAACCTTAGCGGGATCGGAATATTTTTGGACTTTTTTAGGAGAAACTTGTATGGGACACAACATGACAGGTCGGATCTATGAATTCAACATTTCCCTTGGATGGGTTTCTGCAGAACTTTCCTGTGACAAATGAGTTACTAAGAGCATCATGCTGAAATTGACAAAAAAGTAGAAGATATATAAGAGCCAGAAGAAGTATCAAGAAAACGGTGACTTTTTAAGTGAAAACTTGCAGGAATTACAGCACAGCAAGCCCGCGTGTTGCTCGACCCAGTCCTTCCAGGTGCACTAAATTTTCACCTTTGCAATTCCACCCCGAAACATCATCCATCACTACCGATCACATCACAGTTCTGTCGGAGATGCTGGAGTATTAATTATACAGGCCACCGGGGATTAAATTATCTTTGAATTTCATTTCCATTCTCCAATAGCAAATTATCTTAATGTGTAGCGCGAGAGATATTCCCCATTGAGACATTTGTACGGGCTTCCTGTGGACTATTAATTATACGGGCCTCCGGGGATAAAAAAATATCTTTCAATTTCCATTCTCTTTATAGCAAATTATTCTAATGTTTATCGGCGAGAGCTACCCCTTATTCAGGCCTTTGTACGGGCTTCCTGTGGTACTCTTCTATTATTAAATTACCCAATCAGCGCATGTGATTAGAATGCAATATACAACAAATGATTTCATTGTTAACCGTGCCCAAATCTTTTTAGCGTTTTCAAGCAATTTTTAAAAAAAGAAATACTTTTGTTGTCGCGTCTATTTTCTTTTGCAATTTTTTTTCATTACAACTGAGCATCTTTATGTCATAAACATTGCCTGCTCATAACTATTTATTTATGCCCTCTTATGTCACAAAAGAGGATATTACCTATTAAGGGATTTTATCAGGATTTCGAGCCAAAAATCCAGTTACTCAAAAGTCTAGACCCTCTTGGCTTGATTTTGGTTTGTGTTATTTGGAAGAACTACATGGATGCATTAATAAAATAACAAAAAAATAAAGAACAAAATGCATTTTATTCTTGCGGTGAATGATGTCGTATCATTCACTGATACGATTTTTATTCACTGCTGGTATCACATGGTATCTGGTCACAGTATATAATAAAATAGGAAAATTCCAAGTCAATCTCTGAATCTGGCGTGCTATTCTATAGAAACCCCTATAACTTTCATATCAACAGTTTTCCTAGGTTGGCACCAAGAGTTCTTAACAAGACTAACTCGAGTTACTACTTGCATGCAAACCTTTCAAAAGACGCTAGAATAGAGCGGATTTGAGATGAGTGTCGAAAACTAAACGCAAATACAAAACCACAGTAGCCAATCGGAGTGGAAGTCATTCAACAACAAACCAATCAAGGAGTGGAAGCCATTCAACAACAAACCAATCAGGAGGCGAAGTCAGTCAGACTTGCGTTTAGTTATGACGTGAGCAATGGCGCGTTTTGATTTAGTTCGCAATTTGATTGGCTGAAATACAAAAGACTCTGCTATGGAACAATAAAAACGCTGACTTAGCGCAAGTCTGGTTTACTTTCGACGGTCTTCTGACATCCGCTCTAAAGCCGATAGGTTTCACACTTTCAGATTTTTGGGCACACGTTGCTCGAATTACAAAAAAAAAACACTGTCTCGAATGCTTCGTCTTACGAAATCCCCGAATGTTCAAAACGCACCTTAAATTTCTATCCGCCGGTCTTTTTTTATAATTTAATTTCGTTCTATGTGATATAGGCATCTAATGACAAAAATATATTATTTCCGTGCCACTTTTTTTTCGGTCCATGCAAAGAGATCCGGGATGCAGCTAAATTGAGGTTTGGGATCCGGGATCCAGTGTGAGGGATCCGGGATCCAGAGGTGTGGGATCCGGGATCCAGAGTGTGGGATCCGGGATCCAGAGTGTGGGATCCGGGATCCAGAGGTGTGGGATCCGGGATCCAGAGGTGTGGGATCCGGGATCCAGAGGTGTGGGATCCGGGATCCAGAGGTGTGGGATCCGGGATCCAGAGTGTGGGATCCGGAATCCAGAGGTGTGGGATCCGGGATCCAGAGTGAGGGATCTGGGATCCAGAGTGTGGGATCCGGGATACAGAGTGAGGGATCTGGGATCCAGAGTGAGGGATCCGGGATCCAGAGTGTGGGATCTGGGATCCAGAGTGAGGGATCCGGGATCCAGAGCATGGGATCCGGGATCCACGGGTCGGGATCCGGGATCCAAAACTTCCGTGGATCCCTTTACATGGTCCGATTTTTTGTACATTCCCCCATTTGACGTAGGCAAAGATACAAACACACGTTACTTTCTAAATTTAACTTTCCCGTCCAAACAAAACATGCATGTAACATGCATGTCACATGCGTGCATGGAACATGCATGTACATTGCATGTCACATGCATGCATGTTGGCATACATGTGACATGCATGCAAATTGGGTATTTTTTCATGCATTGCACGCAAATCAATCTTAATGTTCACACCTGGTAGAAATAAAGTCTCCTTCCTTTGAAAATATATTGTTCTTATCTCGGAGTCTTATTCTCTTAAATAAATGAAAGATCCATAAAAAGGGCATAATATTTCATTTGCTTCCGTCCACGAAAAAAGCCGAAAGAAATTTGAAACTGAGGGTTTTAGTAAGATTTTAACAAAACAACATGAGTAAGTTAAGTTAATATCCCTGGAAATATCATTCATATGTCATCAGTAACCTACAGTTGATTAAACCGTTAAGAAATCTAAATTATAAAGGGCATAAAAAATCATTAAAAACTCTGTTTTAGTTAAAAGCTCTGTTTTAGTTAAACAAGAGGAAGCATTTGTGAATTTGTGCAGGATTTCCGTTGACACATCCAGTAGCAAAAAATTGTCAACATTTTCCGTTTTCTGAGAGACAGGTTCATTTTGCACCCTCCTATCGACAAGTCTTGGTAAACTTTTAGTTCAACACACTTGTTCATGACGTTTTCTTAATCTTGAAAATCTATAAACATAAACCTTCAAATGATTTCCCATGTGTGTTCTATGAGTTTCCGAAAGCTCTTCTCTCTAACTCTTATCTTTTTTCTGATTTCCGCTGTTTAAAAAAAAAAAAAACTCAAAACAAATAGCACACATGGCTTGGGTATAACCGTTTGCTAATCTTAACTGTCAATTTGCCCGGTCTCTAGGAAATTCTTTAGATTTCTGTTGATAAAACTTCTATTTGACTGTAAAGAAGATTTAGTTTATATTTGTTTTGTTTACCTAACATGCCTCATGGATTCTGTTTGCAAAACATTGCTGTGGTACTTTATTTTTCTGTTGTTGAATGGTTTCTTACTTGAAATTTAGAAGCTTCTTCAAAAAGTGAATTACAAAATTATTTGCACCGAACAAGGGTTAACTTTAAACTTTAAACTTTAAAGGCTAGTTTTAGACGTCGAACTTAATTCTTGTCGCACTAAATGTCAATTTCCCATTGTTTAGTTAGTTAGAGCTATTGTCTCGAGCTCATTTGCATTAGGAACGGCACTATCTGCCGTGCCAACGCCGCGCTACTGCCGTGCTAAATTAGAATTTTGAATCCTTCCAGCGCTCATAAAATCAGGGCTGAGATCTTCTCCATTGGCCAGACAGATTATATTAACCTCATAAAATAACTCGTATCGATATAACTTGTTTTCACTGGCTAATAAACCTAGTCAATTTAGTGTGACAGAATTAAGTTCGACGTCTAAAACTAGCCTAATAATTACTCCTATAGAGGCTTTTCAGTAACTATTTACAAAAACTACGAATTAAGTAACGCTCGAAACGTCAATAAAGCACTAGTTCCGCACGTAAACCGCAACCTTTGGTTACATGTTATTGTTCATGTGTACGTCCCCACCGCACAGACCATGCCTAAGCTAGCCTTACCATCTGTAAGTTGAACACGCATCGGATAATATTTTTTTTACTGTTCAATTTGTCTCCACTTCAGAGTTTCCCAATATTATCATTAAGAGACTAATTACGGTAAATGCAAAGATCGATTGCTCAATTTACCTATAAGTGTTGCTCCTCTAAAGAGGCGTTTCAGCAATCGCCAATCGTCTTTTCCCACATAGACATCTTGAAAAACGCAACTGTTTTCATTTTCTCTCTCTACCTTTTTTTTTCTGGTGCTGAATGTTGTAATTGGCGTATCGTTTCCTACATAAACATCTTGAAAAACTCAACTATTTCCTGTCCTCTCTCTACCTTTTTGCTGTTGTAAATCACTAAATGTTGTTCTGCTGCGTTTTTATAAAAACGCAAACAAATTTCACACACGGCTTAGATTGTTAACTGTCAATTTGTCAGAAATTGAAATTCTTTAGATTTTAACTTTCCTGTTCTCTCTCTACCTTTTTGCTGGTGTAAATGTTGTATTCCGCTACTTTTTTATATAAAAAAAACTCAAACAAATAATACATTCGGCCTAGGTTATAATCGTTGCCAATCTTAATTGTCAATTTGTCTCTAGGAAATTCTTTAGATTTCTACTCTTTCCTGTTCTCTTTTTACCTTTTTTGCTGTTATAAGTGTTTTTTGTTCCTATTTTTAGCGAGAAACTGAAGTAGAAGTGGAGCGGAAACATTAGAAAGTTCCTCATTTCTAGAGCTTTACGTAAATTTATGATAACTGTTTGTTTTTCATGAACGCTTTTGGGAGATCCTTGAAATCTGATATTTTAGCTATATAAAACTGACTAAAGCTCAGCTTTTCAAGATATTATTAATAATGCATAAATGAAATTTAAAGTATATTGGTTCACAATTGGGCACTGGCAAGCGAAAAGGGACGTTATATGGTATTTTGTCAAATTTACTTTTTGAAAGTTTTAGGCAGCCAGTCAATTTATTTAAACATTGGTCATACTATTTCTTCAAATTTTAGCAGTCGAAACTCTGAGTTTTATAAGGGATTATATGGAAATTCTAAACTTTTTTTGAATTTTTTTCTTGAAAGTATGACATTCTGTATAAGGTCCCATTTACCTTGGCAGGGTTCAACTCTTTGTTTCCATATTCTAAAGTTCAAGCATATAAATATCGCTGAATCCAAATTAAAGTGAATTTCCAAGTGCTCAATAAAAGCGTTTTGAGTTACTAATGTCATAATTATGTATTGCATGGAAATAGAGCTTTGCCATTTGTTAAAATTGGTGCGATTTTTTTGGCACAAAGTGACAATTGCAGCGCGTGCATTTGCAGTCTATTGGGTTGCCCTAAGCACTTTCCCACTAATTGATTTTTACGGAAAAACAAAACTTGTTCGGAAATTGGTAAAGTCGCGAGTAAATGTATGCAAATAGACAATTTGTTTTCAGATGGCTTGTTTTATTTGAGAAGAATTATTTTCAGGAAATAATCATAAATCGAAAATCGTCTTCTATTTAAAAATATCATATAAGGTATTTTGGAGAGGATGTTGCGCAACTCTATGAAATTTAATTTCAAAGGTTTTAAATTGCGAGCCACACGGTATAATTTTCATTTCAGTCCCATTGCTTTTAAAATAGCAACTGGTTTAGCAAATTAGCTTAAATTGAATAGAAAACAAAGAACCGTATATAACTATACAGTATGTTCTAGCACCTCTTTTTTAAACAATTTTTGCTTTTCTTAAAAAAGAGCAAATATTTTTCAAAACTAAACCGACTTTTTTTCAGTCATTCTTTTTCTTGTTCTAAAATCTTATTGTTTTGGTCGAGTTCTGAATCTCCAAGGATATTGCCTTTCCAAATTATCTCCATCAACTGAAAGAAAATGATCCAGAGCACGAAATATGTATAGAGTTAGTTTAAGTCAATATCTGTCAAAAGCCTAAGTCAATATTCTTCCCAGTCTTTGCATTAATTTCAGTGTTTTATCATTCAGCGCGCATTAATATTAGTTGAGGCATTCCCTTAATAAAAATGTTTGGAGCAATAGAGCATATGTATATATACCTCCCTGTGTGGAAACAGGACAGGAAGGCAAACACGCAGTCAGAATTTGAAAGTCTTTGTTTCCTTAGTCAAAATATAAGGGGATAACCCCGGAGTCTTTAAAACTCACAGTCGCTGGTTATCGTGTTTTGAATCTTATTCCTGTGAGCTGACAGAGATTGTGTGTTCCTGCTGAGAAGATATCGCACAAGATCACACACCCAACCCGTGAAATTTGCCCGCTGTTTCCAATAACTTAGACAATAAAGGTGAACAAATATGTAATATTAAAGTGTTTGGTTCTTGAAACTTTGATCGACTCATCATTTTTCATTTATTTATACGAATTAACTCAGAGCGTATTTCAAGTAAAGCCAAGGTCTAGAGGGGACTCCTTTTCGACTCCCCATTCAACGAGCCGAGTCACATTGATTCAAGTTCGGGTCAGGAAAATTCAAAGTCATTGCCCATTCTTCATTTATTTATTTTCCAGTTTCATAAAGGCACATGGTAAAGTGATATTTATTACGATTATTTATTTAGTAAATAAACCGAAAATGATCGTAAAATGGAACCGCGTCTTTAGTAATATTTTAAAGAAATTATATGTTCGTGTCACTTACGAAACATACATTTTTCCTCCCGCTCGCTGATTGTTTTTTGAAAGCAGAGATTAGTCTCTGTTTCTGGGAAATCTGTAATTATATGACTAAATGAAGAAAAGTGACTTCGAACAAAGTTAACTTTCACTAAGAAAAGCGTATTTTCACACCTGAAATGATTCCCGTTTTTTCAATTTCTTAGTTATCAAATGACTAATTTCAATGCTGTGTCAAAATTCTGCTCTTTCTGTTAATTC
Source organism: Scolanthus callimorphus (assembly GCA_033964015.1). Taxonomy (NCBI): domain Eukaryota; kingdom Metazoa; phylum Cnidaria; class Anthozoa; order Actiniaria; family Edwardsiidae; genus Scolanthus; species Scolanthus callimorphus. Next base: position 27,827,465 of record CM066912.1, on the reverse strand, counting down.
CAAATATTTCTTTGTGGTTTTCTCTCATTTTTTATTTCCTTCTCGCAGCGATCTGCTTCCTCGTGAAATGCCCTTCGGTATCGCGGAGGTCATGAGTTTGGTTCCCGTAGAATCCTGAAATCTTTTTTTATGAACCTCTTCTCATTTATAGCGAGCGCTTATATTGCTTTCTAAACTGTGATGTGCATTAATGCTTCACGAAAATAACGGCGTAATCTCAAAATCTTCCCCCCGCGCGTCTTGTTAATTCCTTGTCGCGACCCTGAAATCATAGGCTAGCGATATGTTGATATCAAAACCTTACTGCTGTAAAACCGCGAAAAGAAAAAACCGCGGAAGAAAAACGCGTCAATTGAATGTCTAAAAAGATATCGTTAAAAATACGCGCGCCCACCGTCGTGCGCGTAATTTAAGTTTATTTGGCTCACATTTTATCGTTCAATTTTTATTAATTCAAATTGAATGGTAGAAATGAACGTCTAAGAGGCTCCCAGCGCCCCAGGAAATTCACCGGCACTTTATTTTTTATCCATCCAATTGCTATTTTTTCACCTGTTAATAATTAAAAATAAGCAAACCTTTCTCAGTCAATTAAGCATAGGAGGCAAGCTGTAAAACTTGTAGCGCGTTTTCTCTGTGTTCTGTGTTAACTCAACATAGACGCTGCGCTTGATTGAAGTATTTTCTCTGTGGAAAGTGCGTGTCAGCGCGAATTTTCCTTCTGCAGTATAGATAGCGATTAAATGAACTCTTCGTTTTGTATCGGAAACTCAAAAGACGCGCAGATAAATTGGATATGCGGTAGCCGCTATCCGTTTAAGGACTACCCGTGTTTAGAATTCACAAGAAATGCTTCATTAGCGGATTTCAGTTTTTTTCTGAAACTAGTATTCAGGAATAATAAACTTAATGTAAAATATCGTATATTTGATTTCTTCCTTTGTTGTTACTTTTCGGTAACGATTCGCCGAATGTTGAGCTAGATGCTTAAATCTTTCTCGCTAGCATTTGTACTGAGTTTTTTTTTTTCGAGTATTAACTCATGCGCAAGATTAAATAAAGGATTATACCTTCCACGGATTACTAACTTTGTGTAACGAAGAAGCACACTAATTTTAATATTTAATATCATCATTTCCGAGCGTCGAAAATAAACTTTAAAAATATGTTGTAAGTTTATTACATGTTTGAGCATGCGCTATAGAGAGTATCTTAAGCTTATCGAAGAACAGAGCGCTGTAGTTGCCTATTTTTCACGACAACACTGAATTTCGTTGAGTCTGTCAGGTTCACTTCCGCTAAAAATCTCCGAAACTGAGTGGTTATCTTTCACAATTTCGTTCTTTTTGTGTAGAAAAGTAATAGAGCACAAAGGAATTAAATTAGCATCGACCAATGATATTGCTTTCCGATTCATACAAGATCATGATAAGCAAAAAGCGACACGAGAGATTGAAAGATTTTAAAATCTAAATGGCACGTGGCGGTGTTGTTAGTTTTTGAACGGCGTCTTCATCTTATGAATCGTAATAATACTAATTCTAGTATGCGATTATTAGAAACAACAATTCCAAAATTACGCCATTGTAGAAAAAAAAAAACAGTTGAATGGTTTCCCGAATCCAAGACGGAATTCTCAAGTCGTGTGTTTCGCCTTCTTCATACCAACTCCATTTCGTATCCGATCACCAAAACAAATAAACTTCCCTTCTTTTCTTCATTCTTTCTTTCAATAGAAATTTCTTGCATTATATGTTTTGTTTTGTTTCACAGCGAAATGTTTTGGAAATCTTTAATGGATGTTTCGGATCAGGAAAGAAAGGGGTTGTGAATAAGGCTATTGACTTGAATCTGTTGGAAAGTCTTTCAAGCAACGCGACTTACAATTTACCCAGTTCACATAAATAGTTAATAAATGGGAGTCGACGCGGTGTGTGGGGAAATGCATCGGACAATTTACAACAAACATTGGAAAGCATCCCTGAAATTTCTTTCCCCGTCATTCAAACTGAAAACAATTTTGGATAAATGAAATCATTCAGTGAATTTTCTCACTTTATTTGCCTTTGTTTCCGTGTGATCCGAACAGTTTTTCAGCCCCGGAATAGGTTTGACAATTCTCGGGCTGAAGGTAAAAAACACTTCCGCAACTCTCAGAAAAGCCTCTTTGTGTACGAGAATAAGTTCAATCAATTTATTTTTAAAGATTTCCTACAAAATGAATGAATTCTCGGGTATTTTTCATCGATTGAACGCGTACATTATACAACTTATGTTTTCTGTCACAAAGTGTTCGCCTTCAAACTATCTATATATCTATATATTACGTTTTTATACAAGTTTCTTTCGTGAATGTTTCTATAAACTGTATTTATAATCTTCTGAAGATCCAACAAATTTCGTTTGGATACTCTGTCTTTCTCGAATTCTTTTCTCTTTTTTGTTTTCAGAATTGCATCCCGTCTGTTGCTTGCAGTTGTCAAAAACCACGGGATATTTCTCGCGAAAGATAACATTGACTGTCATCTCTGTATCTAACTCCCATCTTGAATACAAATTTCGCTTTGTTCCCCCGCATACTCCATTTGAATTTCTCATTTCGTATTTTTAAACCTTGATTCTTGAATTATCGTTCTCTGCCGCTTTTACCAAAAGCCATTTATACTGTTCCTCGCTTTCAAAACGCCTTTCTCTGTCTTTCTTTGTTTTCTTCTTGTGAGCCTTTACGGCGAAATTTCAATATGCACTCTCCTGGGCTGTGTTAGAGCTTCTAACTCTTGGCTGAGCATACGTAAACACAGGTTTGCTAAACTCATGCTTTAAGTCCCCTTCTCTTTTCTATAAACGAAGACAAAACAGAAGATAGTCAGAAAGTACTACATCAGGCTGACAAGCAATTCTTCAAAGCATTTTCCCTGAATCATAATTATTCCGGAAAGTTTAAATGAGGGCTGGTCACGACTGTGTTATATATTTTTGTTGATCACAAAAGCATAGCAGGTAAAAATATTCGCTTCGTAAACCTTAAAGTTACTCTTCAAAACGTGCTCAGTGCTGGGGGTTTTTAAGCTAAAGGGTTTGTTAACACGTGGAAGATATCTTTGAAAGGTTTTTAAGTTTATTTCGGCTCAACTTAATCAAAGGGGATTTCTGCAAGACGTAGAGGTTAATTTTGTGCTAGTCAAATTTGACCGACATAATTGAAAACTGGTATATATCTTTATTTTGTACTAGGTTACCAACACAATTCTGAAATTAAATCGAGTGAATCGAGATTATATAGCACTACAAAAATGCTAGGCGATGTTAAGTGTAGAAATACTATTTATTCATGCGAAAAGCCGAGAACTGTAAGTGTCGCAGCCGTGGTAACTCGTTTAACATGACAACACGGACTTGCTTCTCGTCATACAAAATTCTTTTCGCAATTTAAAATAAAGATTTCCATCGATTGTACGAGAGGAAAAAAACCAACTAAATAGCTCTGAACTTCAGAATAAGTGTTTTGAGGTTTTTGGGGATTATCTTGGGTTTAGCGACAAAAAATGTGGTCTTTTTGCATCATGCTTACTTCGAGTTGCGGCAAGTTGTCAAAAAGAGAAGTTTATTTTTTAGTAAAAGAATCCCATCTTAAGAGCAAAATAAAGCGAAAGATGGACAGGAAATAAGCCATTTCAACGAGTTTTTCTTGAAAGAATAAAATTCAGAATAGTGTAATAAGAAATGCGGTTGATTATCTACTATTAGGTCGAGAGACGAAGCCGGCAAGAAATAAAACATGGCGGGAAAAACACGCGCGTGGCTCTCAAAATGGCGGGAAAACTACGCCGCCTGTCGGTACTTACAAATTCTGTGGTGATCCACTCTGGCGATGCTGCAGCTGTAACTAAGTCCGAGTCAGTGCCTATCTGGTGTTTATTCGCCTGAGAAAGCAGATGCTGTAAATGACGGATATATTCAATTGCACTCCGAAGTGTTTTAACTTTTGATAATTTCTTATTTTTAGGGTCCGTCGGAACGTGCTTCCTAAGTCTCATGAATCCATCATTGACAAGCTTGACTCTTTTTCTTTCTCTCGCGTTTCGCCTTGCCACTACGGCCGGTTCCTTTTGCTTGACAGTGCTCGTCGCTCTCCTTCGTCTCGTCTGACCCAAAACAGGTGGCGTAACTATCGGAAATTTCGTCCCTGCCCTAACGGCTTCAGAACTTTCTTCCTCGCCTAACGTTGTGTACCGAATACTTGGGGTTGGTATCGAGAATGCCGAACTTTTGGATATTTCTTTTATACTCATTTCTATTTCTTCACTTATTGGAGCTCCAATTCACACCACAGTTCCACACACCCTGTCCTGGAAAGCCCAATGCCCAAACTGCGGCAAACTGCTACGGCTTTTATTTATACCCGCAATGACGCTGCCGAGTTCTGTGCGTTAATTTAGGGTAAGGCTTTGAGGTTTCGAGGAGAGAAAACAGCGCTTCTGATTGGTATACCCAAACAATACCGCCCTGTCATAATATTATACGAATTACGAATCACAATCTGGCGTAAAGTGCTTATATTATGTTGCTCTATGCAGTGGACTCATTTACAATTCCATTCATTCATTGCCAAGTTTAGATAGCACTCTAAGGTAATACAAAAACATTTGAAACCTAACGCCTTTTTTAGTTTGACATTTCAAGCACGCGCGCATGGCTATATCTGTAGGAATAGTTTTCCTCGCTAAATCCTAGGGTATCCTCAATTTTCATAACCCTTTTGTGTACATTTCAAACAGTGGAATTAATTAATTATTCGAGCATATAACTTGAATGTTGGCATAATATAATGCATCGAGGAAATGGAGAGTTTTATAAGAATGTTTTTCAAACGAGTCATTCGCAAACAAACGTTCTGAATCGATTTTAAGGTTGACGCGCCGTGTTTTTAAAATCCGGCCGAATGCGAGGCGGTCTTTCTTGAAGAGCCTTTTTGATGAATGAGTCAATTCCACATTTCACAGCTATCCTAAATCCACAAGATCGAAATCTAACAGTTCGTATTCACGTCTGTCTGCGGTGTGGCTGAATCATTGTATCGCAAATTTTTATACTCATTGGATATGACTTTCGAGAGCTTTCTGTTGAAAACCCCACCACAAAGAAAATAAGTTTTTCTGTGTTAGTATTTTAAATTTACAGACCTAAAGTAAGGTTTTCTCGACCTCTTGCGAACCTGCTAATTGTCTTGACCATCTGCCGCAGCCTTTATTTTGCGCGAGATTTGAATAATTCAACGCCTCGCGAAAACGAAGAACTTCTGCTTTACTGCGCGTGCGCGAAGCCCGCTCAAGTGCCACCTGTCACACACAGCAACTAAAGCGTGAAAATTGAGAAAAAACACTAAAAATAACGCTAAAAATGTAAAACTTGACAATATATACAGAAATAACTCCTTGGAGAGTTCAAAAATTTCACAGTGAAGTAGAATTTCGCTATTTTGTTTTTTATTGTTGCGAGTTCTTTTCTTTGTCTTTCGGTCACTATTCTTGGGACAAAGGCCTGGGTATTACAGGCATAAAACACAATGGGAGACCTAATGACTTGTTTTGTTCAGGATTTGTCACTTGTCGACAAGCAGAAGTAGATATTTAGGCTAGCTCTTCAGTGTACCGCTGAAGTATGGTACACCCGCCTTGTGAATGAGAGTACATATTTTTTTTAATTATAACACCATCATCATGAATTAGGATTGCTCTTCAACTGAGAAGTGATAAAAGACATGACACGTTCCCGAGTCAGTTTTTACGTCTGCATGTCATTTGCCATTATTATCTTTTTTCTCTTGATTCATTTCCTCTCAAAAGAAATAATTTCGACATTTCATAGAACGTGTACAGTAAAGTAAACTTGAGTAGAATGAGAAGAAATTCCACAACTCCCAAATAACGTCCATAACTACATGTTCATTTGGCACTTTTATCTTTGTTCTTTCGATTCATTTCCTCTAAAAAATTGAAAGGTCTTGCTGTTTTTTTCATTTCGACATCATGTACAGCAAAGTAAACTTGAGTAGAATGAAAGGAAATTCCACAACTCCCAAATAACTTTCATAACTTCATGTTCATTTGGCACTTTTATCTTTCTTCTTTGTATTCATTTCCTCTAAAAAAATTGAAAGGTCTTGTGTTTTTTTTTTCATTTCGACGTTTGATAGAACGTGTACAGTAAAATCGTGTAAAGTGGAAAGAAATTCCACAACTTACTCCGAAATTGAAATTACCTCAGTGTCATTTCAATTATCTCCGCTGATGTTCTGTCAAAGATTTTATAAATTCTGTCAATGTTCATTCAATCAGTCAGTAAATTTCTTCTAAAGAATGTAATTTTGAGCAAGCTTCAAAAACATTCCGCGACTTTCAAGAAAGAACCTCCATAACCACACTATTCTTCCTTTAGATGAATTTCGGTCGTTTTATATCTTTAGTCCGAAACGTATCTCCAAAACGATTGCCTCATGAAACTTTTAAAGAAGTTTCGTGACTTTTCAGTTACTCTTTAGCAGGATCCTGTCACCGAATTGATGGCTTTTCTTGCTTTTAATTTCAAGTCTCAATCATTCAATCAAAATCTTTCAAATAAAGTAAACGCGAGAAGCTCTAAAAGACATTCCGTGACTTTAACGATGGACCTGCCTCATAGTCTTTTTCGATGCGGTTTCTGAGCTAATAGGTTCTTGACAATTTTGGCAATCTTTTGGCACCTGTAAACATTTTTAAGAATAATTCTTTTAATATGTTATTCATTTTTCTTAGAACAAAACATGTTTCCTATCATTAACTGAACACTCAGTGAAGTAATGGAACTTTTTTCTCCATTATTTCAACTGACATTTCTCTGCACTGCAATTAATAGAACGTTCTTCTTTTTCTGCTGATATTCCCTATTTTATTGATCATGATACAAAAGGGAACAGACATTTTCCTTGAGAATATATGAACTATTTCAGCTGTTTGTGTGTGTTCTATAACTTGGTAATATCTCTAAGACTTGGTGTTCGATAGTGTTCTAAATTCGTTTTTTTTTTCTTTTTTATTCAGCAACCTTATCTAGTTTAGCAAACTTACCCTTTCAAATCCCTCACCAACCACATTTTACTTGAGAATATATGAATTTTTCAGCTGCTTTTGTGTGTGTTCTTTTACTCGAAGACTTGTGGTTTATTCAGCAAACTTATTTAGTTTAACAACGTTACTTTCAAAGCCCGCTGACCTATGAAAGTAAGGAAAGTAAGTAAGGAAACATAATATCAATTCGTTTTTTTTTTCTTTTTTTACTCAGCAACCTTATTTAGTTTAGCAACCTTACTTTCATGGCCTCCTCCCTCCATTCACTTATTTTTGTACTCTAATTAACACAATCATTCCATCAGTGTTTTCTTCATTAGCTCCTTGACTTTCTACCCTGCCCTTCCTTGTTAAGACCATTGTTTGCCTTGACCTACTTGTGCAGCCGGTGGCAGCATTGTTCGCCTGTTTGTTCACCAGGAATGCCACGCGTCAGAGGGATCGAAGAGACTGTACCACGCTTATTTGAATCAATTCACGAATGCAGCTCTAAATTTCTATGTCATGATCCCCAGATCACCTATATATCACTTGATATTAGCCTAATAAACAATGCAGACAAGTTTTATCGGCAAGACGGCCGATTTCAAACAAATTTTGATGTAACTTCAAACTTTGAAAACTGTCCACCTAAAGAAGATTTCAAAAACGCATTGTTGCAATCGCTTCCATCCGCTCTGTAATAGGTTCATGGAGCCTACAATCTAAAGTGCTCCTAATTTGTAAAAAAAAAGGTTGATAACAAACCTAGATGATTATTATATTTTGATTTCTTCCAGTGAGTAGGACTGCATTTAAACTCAGTAATTGTGACACTTTTTTTTATTAACTTCAACTTTAAATTTCATATTTGCTTTTCTTATTCCTTGTCGTATTTTTGTCTTCCTTGCTTCGCTTTTATCACTTGCATTTTGTTAGTTGTTCTATCCGTCGTTCTACCCGCGAGTTTTTGAGCACCTACAACCTTTACTTTGTTTTTGCTATTTTGTTTTCATCCTCTGTCATTTTTCAAACTTGTAAAGAAGTATTTTTCATCGTTCTTAAACTTCGCTTTTGTATGTTATGAACAATGACTACATATTCGGTAGATTTACCTTCGTTTAATAATAGTTTCCGTTACTTTGCTCTGCATTGACTAAAGTAAGGCGAATTTCTTTCATTTTAATGCATTCTTACTGTTCCTTCTATCGTTCTATTCTATCACACGTTTTTGATGACAGATGCTATGCTATATATTGTATCTTACGATTTCAAGAAAGAAGTCGAATTTGAAAGAGAACATTTCGATCTTTTTATAACCATTTAGCAGATGTCGAAGTAATTACTATGTAAGACCGTTTGGACAAATCTGTGAACACAGTCCTCGATAATGAAATAGTGGTAATACTACTTCTTCCGAGTCTTTAAAGGGGCGGCGTCATGATTATAAAACAATTTTTTCCATAGGAAATAGTCTCAATAGTCTTTAGATTTCCTGAATAGGCTTTCAACTTTTAAAACGAAAGGCGGGGTTCCTTCCTGTGAAATCGAGTAGACGGATATAGACCGTAAATTGTAGTTTTTGAAGTCGTATTAGGCTTAGAGTTAATCTGAGAACTCAACAATGTCTGAATGAACAGCATACGAAGGAATTTAGACTGAGAAGACGGCTGGTGTCTTATTATACGGTTTTCTATAAATAGCGGCAAAGAAATTACACAAGGATATCAAAACAGAATACCCAATTGCCGTAAGTACAAAACGCGCTAACGGATTGTAATCAAAACTATAATAATAGAAACACCGGTAGCGCGCGACAGATGGATCTAGATGAGATTTTGATTAGTAACTTACGCCCTTGTAATCAATAAACAGGCCCCGTATTATACGGGTCGTGTGTCTAATTAACAGATTGGCGTACAAGCACAATACATGTACCTGTTCTTAAGATAAACATACAAGTGCGGCACATGCCACGGAAAACAGGTGAAGCGGAGCGACAGACGGACGGAGAAGGTCATTGGTAGTTTGCTCAAAGGAGTGCAAGTCAATGAAAACATCCTTTCCATTTCAGCTGATTTTAATGTAAATATTAATATTAATGTAAATGTTGAGACCGACTCTCCAGACTTGGATACCGTAAGCTGAATGGACGAGTCCAGCTATAACACACGCGCGCGCTGCATGTCGGTAGATGTGGGACATTTGTCGAACAAACTGTTAAAAAAGCGCGCGCTGCATTCTGGTAGTTGTGGGACACGGCTTGGGCATTTCTGAAAGAAAAAGAGCGCATGCGCTTATAGCTGGAATCCTCCATTATGATGGATCTCACGGCGGCGCCAATGGCTCCCAAGCGGTCGTAAGCACAGACACTGAGGATTGTCACTCCCGCTAGTGATTCTTAACGTCCCTCTGGTTCAGGTGAAAGACCCTATGTCCAATGGCTTCCAAGCGGTCGTAAGCACAGACACTGAGGATTGTCACTCCTGCTAGTGATTCTTAACGTCCCTCTGGTTCAGGTGAAAGACCCTATGTCCGATGGCTTCCAAGCGGTCGTAAGCACAGACACTGAGGATTGTCACTCCCGCTAGTGATTCTTAACGTCCCTCTGGTTCAGGTGAAAGACCCTGTGTCCGATGTGTGTGACAATGTTATGACTGGTTTGTTGTGTTTATCTTATACGGTGAGAAACTTTCAAAATAACATCATCAGTTTGTTGTTCTATGACTTCGTATCACATAAATCAGTTTTAGACCAAAGGATGGATCGAAATTCCACGAGATTTAAACGGATTGAGTTCACTACTTTTACCGTTACCTCATTAGCATATAGTTTTAGAGCGGTTTTCACATGACTGTCGTGAAACCAATCACAAAGTAATTACACCAATTCTGAATAAAACCTATAGGAGTAATTACAAAGTAATTGCGAATTACTCAAACAGTTGAAATCTGCTCTATGGGCTACAAAACTATTCGTCACGCCCATCGGTCACAGCGGTCCTTATCCGAGAAGACACCGTTGCACGCTGGTGCAGCGTTTTCGATTTAGTTTCGTTTGTAAACTTTTTAGTGCCATTTGAGTGGGGGAAACTAAAAAAAAGGTATCCATTTCCATCGACTGATATAGAGACGTTAATGCAATGTTTTCGATTGAGTTTTGTTTGTAAACTATTTTTAATTAGTGCCATTTTAGTGTGTGAGGGTCAAAAAAGGCATCCATTTCCATCGGCTCATTTAGACTTTTTCGATTGAGTTTTGTTTGTATCTACATCTAGTGCCATTTGTCGGCACAGTGCGTTTCAACGTGTTTGAGTTTTGTTTTTGATCTATTTAGTGCCACTGAGATACCTAATGAATGAGCTCTCCCGTAGTTTTATTGGACTAGACTTTGCTCGGTTTAACTTCAAAGTCAACTTCGTGAGAGGTTCCGCTAAAACATGTGTTAAGGCCCGCTTACACTTGCAATTTTTGTCGCGCGAGTCGCGGCGATTTTTTTCGCACGTACACATCAACTCAGGAGTAGGTGAATCTATTTATAGATTGTAGATTTTGAATCCCGCGAGAATCAGTTGTCATGGTTAAAAATAATGTCTCGTCTCTCAACAGAAAGAATGACTGAAATCAGCGCTGCACGTATTGAATCAAATTATTGTAATTCAAAATCTACAGTCTAAAAGTAGACTCTTCTAGCTTATGGCTAGACCTAGCGGAGTAGATGGAGGCTCCTGTTGATGGGCTCCTGATTCTTCTACTCCTGTGCATATGGCTAGACCTAGTGGAGTAGATGGAGACTCCTGTTGATGAGCTCCCTGTGCATATGGTTAGACCAAGTGGAGTAAATGTAGGCTCCTGTTGATGGGCTCCCTGTGCATATGACTTCACCTAGTGGAGAAGATGGAGGCTCCTGTTGATGGACTCCCTGTGCATATGGCTAGACCTAGTGGAGTAGATGGAGGCTCCTGTTGATGGGCTCCCTGTGCATATGGCTAGACCTAGTGGAATAGATGGAGGCTCCTGTTGATGGCCTCCCTGTGCATATGACTAGACCTAGTGGAGTAAATGGAGGCTCATGTTGATGGTCTCCCTGTGCATATGGTAAGACCTAGTGGAGTAGATGGAGGCTCTTGTTGTCCCGAAACTCCCAAACAATCTTTGTGCGATGTGTGTCGCATTTCGTTAGCATTGCGCAAATGGGAATGGATTTTTAAGGAAACTGTGAAAAAATAACTGGACAGCTAGACAAGGCATTTTTTTAATCCCTCAAATACCTCTAAAATAATAAAACTATGTCTGACTTGAACTGGTATTTTGAATTTAAAGTTGTATAATCCAAAGAATGCTGGATTTGAGCTTTTTGAATGTGTAAATTTTGTCATAGTATTTCCTGTGCATGGAGCAAATGAAAATGGATTACAAATTTTGAGAAAACAAGACAGCTAGACAAAGCACTGTTTTTTAATCTCTCATTTTACACCTCTGAAATAATAAAACTATGTCTGACTTGATCTAGTATTTTAAATTCAAAGTTGCCTAAGCTTTTCGTGTGTATTGAGCAAATAGAACTGGATTTAAACCTTTTAAGAAAAACTAGACGGCTAAGCACTTTTCACTGTTTTAAATCTCTCAAAGACTTTGATATTTTGCAGAATTTTTTGCAATGGATTTCTTCTAATATATTCTTTGTCTCGCTTACGTAAAAGAAGTGCATTTTCGAAATTGTATAGTCAATTATCATATCAAGTGAATATATACTTGTACTGTCACCTAAAACTTCCCGCAAATTAAAAACCCATCATCTCTGAGCTGTTGAAAACAAAAAGGGTAATTTTTCGATTTATATTCATTATAGTAATTACGTTCTATTATACCCCAAACAAAGACGATTCCGCCTCTTTATTTTGATCTTTAAGTTGAGCATTCTACCTTCCATTCGCATTGTTGGTGATTCACTCATTTAATAAGACCCCACAGCAGTTTTTTTTTTCTGAAAGGGACTTCGTGCTCATTTGTTTTTGTTGAACTGTTTTTCTTTACAAGTTATAGTTTTACTTTTCAAACGCTCTAGGAGAGGATCTAGATTCTCGTCACTTATTCTTGCAGGGGTTATGTCACGATTTTTTTTTAACAAAATGTCATAAAATAAGACTAGTGGTCCCATAAACAACTCAGAATCTTATATTTAAGCAATAAAGTACTTTCCGCGTGCTCTCTGCTTTCTTACAAACACGAGGGGGATGTAGGGAGAACTGATCAAAACTTGAAAGACACGAGCCGAACGCGAGGGTCTTTCAAGTTTTATCAGTTCGACCAACATTCCCCGAGTGTTTGTAAGAAACCAGAGAGCACGCAGAAAGTATTTTTATTGCTTTTAGAAAATAACATTACACACGCGCGACAGCGTTGCGTGACAATCGTGTTTCTCAGGTCTCTTACAAACACGCTTTTTAACCAATCAGAATGCGCACATTCACAATACAACATAGGTGTTATTTTCTAATATGCTTCAACATAGTCTTAGAAAGCAAAAGAACTGAAACTTGCATTATATAGGCATTCTTACATTAATTTTGATCGCCTCGATTACACACGAAAATATTCCTAATTTGTACTTCTCTGCCAGTTTAAAAACCTATACGATTATTTTGCTCATTTCTTGTGAATTTGACCGCATTTAAGCTACCTAAATTGACCCCAAAGTCGTGGCACAGTACCCCTTTAATTTGAAGACTTTGTTTGGCTGCAACTGCAGCATTGATGGTGTCAGATATGGGACGCGATAATCGATACCAAATCGGACGACAATTCAAAAGAACGAAAGAAGAAAAGAAATATTTCAATAGCGTTTTATATTTTTGTAAGTGAACTTCCTGTTATATTAAGGGAAGAGAAGTAAGATTCCCAAGATTTCCGTTTTGTTTTCCCTCTAGAAACAGAAAACGCGATAGCCATGTATACATGCTTCGTATCATAGTGAATACAGTCAAAACCCTCGCCCATAAGATCCTAGAATGCTAGCCTTAAATAGGTTCTTATTTGATTTGAAAATACAAGGAAACATAGGGTTTGTATGGTCAATCTTGGCCTAACAAGTTCTTGAAGTTCACTCACTAATTTGTTTTCACTAGCGCTACTGGGATATTTCACTGTCAGCGTCCTTCTTGCTTGTCTTTAAAAGATCTCGAGAGCAATTATATCCATCAAAGCAAACTCTTAATGTTTTCTATTTAGCACTGTGAAGCAACCCTATCTCCATTTGGTTCCATTAGTGTTCTTGAAAGATTGGCGACCAATTTCTAGGCTTTCAAGGCCTAGAACCATTATGAGGACTGCTGTGTGAGGAGCCTGAATACCAACCGTCTCTTCTCTGACTTGATCTATGCCTGCTTAAAGGGTATTGTCGCGATTTAGGGATTAATTTAGGTAGTTTAAGTTTAGTCAAATTCTCAAGAAATGAACAAAATAATCGTCTAGGTTTGTTAAATAACCTTTCAGATTCTAGTTCAGTACAAATTTGGAGTATTTTCGTATTTTCGAGCGGATGGCCGGAGTAATTGCGAATTCCCATTATCATTATCCTTATACCAGGCTGAACAATGTGAACTGTTTTCAAACTTGGACATTTGAAAGCAGAAAGTTTTAAATCATACGTAAGAACGCTCGGACATAATTATTACTATTATTATAATAGTATAATATATAGGCCTTATTTTATAACATTTTGTGAAACAATCTTTAAGTTCTTTACATAGCTTCTTTAAATTTGATATTAAGGATTCTGTCTGGGGAATTGTTTTCAGCATTATGGTTTTAAACAAACGAGAAAAACCTCGCTGCCACTTTTCTTGCCATAAAAATACCGAGCCGGAGAAATTACTGATCCAATTCGCTGCAATATTTTTCAATAAATTCGTCTAATTAAATGTGAAGCTTTTGCTTCAGGTGATCAGTATTTTTATTTGTTATTAATTTGCGTCTAATATCGAATGCGAACAACAGAGAGTGTTTGACCAAGGCTCTTTCATAAATACGTCTTTGAGTGCTTGTGTATACACAAGGGCCACTTGCAGTTTTCGTATTTTAAAAAAAACATCATCAGCCAGGAACCTCTGCGTCCCATTTTCTTTTGTTTTCAAATTGATCCATTGTTTTTCGGCTCCTCTGATTGGCTAATAGACCGCAAAGGCTCTCGGTTGATGATGGGACTTTAAATGAGGGAAAAAATGAATAAAATTTGCGATGTTTTGGATGCGAAAATGATAGCCTCTTTCTACTGGAATTTGGACCAAGATGAGTTCGCTGTGGGTTTTTTGCGGCGGCAGGGATCCCGTGCGGTCCCCCCGCCCCCTACTCCAACGACATTCAATTTCGCTCATTCCCTCCCCCGCGGTTGTTCAAATTAACATTGCCACAGGAAACCCGCATAGCAAGATTTGCTCCAGAAGAGAAAAGAAACGCTCCAGAGAACAACAGAGAGGCCTGCGGAGGAGGCTAAGTTCTTGGACTAAGATGAGACCCTTTTCTTAGGACGACACTTTCAATGAGGCTTCAAGTCGAAATACCATCGTTTCTAGCCCTAACCATTTCAAGGACACGTGCAAACAGGGAGGTGGCATAGGGGAGTCAGAAAGGGGAGGGGGGAAGGGCCAGAAGCGCTGCCTGGTTTTGTCTTATGCAGCATAGGTTTTTGTCGTGTAGTTCAAAAACCAAAACGCTTATTCGTAAATAAGAAAAAAGGAGTTGAAAGACCTCGTCAATGTACCTCTTTCACTTGGACGTAATGTTTTCCCATTTCAGATCAAGTTGCATTCCCACGAGCATTGTCTTTCTTTTTCTGCTACGCATAGAAGGATATATGGATATGGTAGCATCCCAAACAAAGAAAGATTATTCAAATGAATACCATGTAATACATGTACATTAAGCTGTCTTTCTTCATTAATTATTGCTATTGCAAATTAATAATACGGGTCACAACTCGCTCACAAAATTTATTTGTGCACAGCCGCCAACACAGAGAAAATCAACAGTTCGTAAAATGAAACTCCCATGAAATTTCGCGACCTAATCTCTTGTAGTACCTCCCTTAGAAGGAGAATTAAACGTCATTTACAAACATTTCCATAATTCTGCGAACTCCATCTTTACATTTCCGAACGCCAAACTGCGTTTTAGCTTCCGTCCGTCCACCTTTTAAAGACAGGCGCATATTGGATCTTTTTTAAAAGTTTCGCGGTTTGCATTTTATTGTTGAAAATTTACTTTTTTAAGCCTTGTTGAGTCCTTATTAGTACAAAAAACGCTCAAAGCCGCGTGAAATCACCCAGAGTTGTCACTTGTTTGATTGACGGAAGCCAAACCACGGTTTGTTAGTTGGCGTAGAGTTCGCAGAATTATGAAAATTGCAGTAATTATTTACCAAGTGTTAACACCGGAGATTTTCCTCATAAAGCGTTGTTTTTATGGAAAACTCTGTAATGTGTTTTCAGTGAGCAAATTATTAAGTCTTGAAAGGGGAAAGCCATATGATTGCATTTGTGGCCGCTAATAGAGAAAGGTGTGAGGACATCGAACACATTCGCACAGTGGGTGAAAAGCAGTGTTAAAAACAAGGTATAATTAAAGAACAACTCGAAACAATAGGGATTAACTAGAAAACATGTTAAGTTTGTTTCTGCTGACTGGGAACAGTTAGTGTAGAATGAGAGAAAGAGACTTGCATCTGTTTGGAGTTCAAAAGAACGCACAGTGAGGGATGCTGTTTTACATGACTGGGAAAATGCTGGAAATAGTTTCTTAAAGGAAAAGAACAAAAACCTTATTTAGCGTTGCTCCTTAGGTTGAAAATTGACCATGTTTTGGGGGATTTGCCGACCTTGACTGGTTTCAATTTTATGGAGAGGTATTCTTGAAAAGGATGAGAGTGAAGGATGAAATTGTTGTTGATGAAGGACAAAGGCCGCTCTCGAACTCAAAAGTACAATCTAATCGTGTTAAACTGTAAATAAAACTTTTTTTATAAGAACCACTCTAAACTTTTGATTAACTGGATTTTTGGACACTTATTGACAAAATTCCCCAAAATCCTGGTAAGATCTGTCTTAATAGAACGAAGAAAACCGCCCGTACATACAAAATGAAAAGAATTGGCTCTAGCATTCAATCTGTCGTCGGATTGTGTATACGACGTACAAAAGACAAAGACTAGGGTAATACTATGTGTCAGTGGAGACAACCTGATTTCAAAAGTCTCTGTACCAAAATCTATAGTTTCTCAATGTTTTCTTTGTAACACTCTAAAATCCCCTGTGATGAACTTTCTTTTTTTTCTCAATACATTATTTGTAACACAAGACGTCCTCTGTTGGTGGGTCTATTTTTCCTCAATCCTTTCTTTGTCATTCTCGAAAGACTAGCTAACTAACCAAGCCCCTGTATTTTCATCAATCCTTTCTTTGTTACTCTCAAATGACTAGTCAACTAACCAAGTCCCTATTATTTTCCTTAATTCTTTCTTTGTCACTGTCGAAAGATAAGCTAACTAACCAGCCCCTCAATTTTTCTGAATCCTTTCTTTGTTACTTTCGAAAGACTAGCTAACTAATCAAGCCCCTCTATTTTCCTCAATCATTTCTTTGTCGCTCTCGAAAGACTAGCTAACTAACCAAAAGCCCTCTATTTTCCTCAATTTTTTCTCTGTTACTCTCGAAAGACTAGCTTACTAACCAGCCCCTCTATTTTCCTCGATTTTTTCTTTGTCATTCTCGAAAGATAAGCTAACTAACCAAACCCCTCTATTTTTCTGAATCCTTTCTTTGTTACTTTCGAAAGACTAGCTAACTAATCGAGCCCCTCTATTTTCCCTAATCCTTTCTTTGTCATTCTCGAAAGACTAGCTAACTAACCAAGCCCCTGTATTTTCATCAATCCTTTCTTTGTCGCTCTCGAAAGACTAGCTAACTAACCAATCCCCTCTATTTTTCTGAATTCTTTCTTTGTTACTCTCGAAAGACTAGCTAACTAACCAGCCCCTCTATTTTTCTGAATCCTTTCTTTGTCGCTCTCGAAAGACTAGCTAACTAACCAAGCCCTGTAGTGTTTTTGTTTATTTACTTATTGTGTGGTGTCGCAAAAAGACAGAGCTCAAAACTGTCACCTGAATCGCCGGCTTGACATCGCCCCGGGCGCCTGTTTCCATTCCCCTCCCTTTGGCTCCCCGCTTAGCAATCCATTCATTGACAACACAAACTATTGTGCGGTGGTTTCTTTCATGAGGCTTACCCCCAGGCTAAAATAAAGGGACTCATTCAAACTCATGAATGAAAGAGCGTTTAGGACACGGAATACAACTCTGTCAGTTGGAGCTCGCTGGAATAAAGGTGTTACCTCACTTGGCCCACTTCTGGTTTCAAGGACCGGTGTCACAATTTTAGCACACTTTTGGCGATGTAAAAAAACATCCAAATAACTGATGGATAGCCAAAATACTAGTCTAGGTTTGTTAAATAGCCCTTTAACTACAAAGCGATCATGATCATGATCACGGATTGAAACAATTAGTTTTTGAAATCTTGTTGGGATCAGTGAACAGTATATAGAGGATATTACACGGTGGCGCGAGGGATACGAGTTTTATTTTCAAGAACAGTATTTTACGAATGAGCGCAGCGAATGACTAAAATATTGTTTTTGACACGAGAAATCTTCAAGTCACCGTGTAATTTTCTTTTTACTATATAGACAAACCAGAAAAAAATTATTCGAAATTGATTTTCAAGCACTTTTGTTTTGACCGATATCCTCACTCGTGAGGATATGGAAAATATGTATCTTCGTATGAGATCTAGGAGTGGCGTATTTCCCAGTAAAACACATTAGAGCTGTATTTTCGAATTTATTCCATTTCCGTGACAGAGCCACTTTAAATGGTTTTTAAGTGGTTTTACGACCTCGGCTTGCATATTGTGTTTGTAAAGAATGCACAGCTTGCAGATTAGCTATCTAAAAAGAGACAGAAGGACGTTTTGGGACGCGAGGTGGGAAGTCTTCCGACTTTTTCGAAACCTTTTCACCTTATAATCTGTAGTAAACCTTACTTCAATGCAATATCTCTGGAAAAACAACTATCTTTAATAAATTAAAAATTTACCAGATTTGGAATTCCAACTGGTGACATCCGTAGAACCTGATCTTCTTGGATGTTTCAAGTAAAAAAGAAATGATAACAAAAAAGAATAGTCGAGAATGTCCTAGACAAGGCTTCACTTCACTTCACTTTCACTTTATTAAATGTGCGACCTATCAATAAAGATATATAAGATGCACAGCGCATAGCAGCTAACTAGTCTAAACTAATTAATTCGCTGCCGCCTCACAGGCTAGAGTACTCCGGGAATTCCAGAGCCGAATGGCTCTCGGGAGAAAACTAAATTTAAAGATGTTCGTTCTAGCATACGGGATGATATAATATAGGCTGTTTATTCACGAAATAATGGAGTATGTTCAGGAACTGCGAAAGTTTCTGAAGCTTCCTCTAATCTACTGACCTATATCCTACACATACTCTATTTATTTTAAACACAATTTGTCTACTTGTAAAGCAAACTCCAACTCGCAATGCCTCGAGGCTCAGAATCGAACCTTGGGACAATCAGAGAGTCTGACGCCCCCTGTAGCAGAAGCGCAATTGTTTTGAATTTATCTTTGTTTATTAGAACTTGAAGAACAACTGCGAGAAATTGAGACAGAATCACGTGAAAATGATTCTTAATTTATTTAAAATCCCAAATATTGCATAGCTTTCCCCGAATCAACCTTGCTGAGCTCGTATACTTTGTAGCTTTGCTATTATAACCAGGCCGTAATTGAAACCCGGGGCTACCTATAATAAAGTAATTAGAATCTACCCCCCGTGAAGTCTGCAGGTGATCTTTAGAACACTCACTAATGCCGGCACACACGGCATGTAACAACCATTATGGACAAGCCACTTTGTATGACGTAATTGAGAAGAATGGAAAACCTTGGTAAATGAGCTAAAAAGAACTTCTACGAAAGTTAAGAATATAGACTTTCATCATGTTACTGCAATTTTCATAACTCTGCGAACTCCGACTTGTCATTTCCGAACGCCAAACTCCGTTTTGTCTTCCGTCAATCAAACCTTTTGAGTCAAGTCCACGCATGTTTTCTGAGTTTGGTTTATATTTTACACTGAAAAAATGTGTTTTGAAGCCTATACTAGCTAGTCCCTACCAGTTCACAAGATCTATCCAAGCCTCCTTGAAATCACCAAGAGTTGTTCACTCGTTTGATTGACGGAAGCCAAACCGTGGTTTGTTGGTCGGTGTAGAGTTCGCAAATTATGAAAATCGTAGTAATAATAATAATAATAAATAACTCATAGTCTAATTGTTAAATAATATGTTATAGTTATCAGAAAACGGAGTCCAGTATTCAATCGAACACATCCGTATTACTCAATTCAAATTACAAGGTTTGGGCAGAGCTCTTTACCTCCGTAGCCAAATCGTCTATTTCAAATCATGTGATGTTTTCATCTTTTGAAATGGTACATATCCACGTGAAAATGCCGGAAAAAAATTAAGAAAGACAAAGTGCTCTGGCTCATCTTTTCGAAATGAGGCTGGACAGGCATTGATGCCCTCCTAGCATACCCTTTGTTGCAAAAATGATCAATTTTATACAATAGTCCTTTTCACAGTTCCTCGCTTTATTCTGATTCAAATTGGAATTCTAGCCTGAAGCCGAGTGTACTGACCAAACAATACATTGGTCAACGGTAGGCGCGACTCGCGAGATATCGTTTTTCGCGTGAATTTACTGTGGAATTCACTCGTCATGTGATTAATTTATCTATAGAATTCCAATTTGAATCGCAATAAAGGACTATTTATTTACAGTGTTACCTCTATTAAGCGGCCACTTTCTATTGAGCGGCCACTTTTCAAAGTCCCAAATATGTATCGTCACACTAAAGTACTGTATTTACATACCTCCATTCAGTGGCCAACCTCTATTAAGCCGGGAAATACGAGGCACAAAATCCCTCAACTTGTCGCGCAACATTGTTGCGTTGCAAGTCTAATGTTTGTTGCTCGTTTTTCATCAAATTCACAACTTGTCGCGCAACATTTTGTTTTGATGATCACACATGCGAGACCAAGGCGATTTTGGCCCCTTAGCACTTCATTTCTATTGACCAACCAACTTGAATCGTAGGCAAAATGTTGCGCGACAAGTGTGTGTTTGATGAAAAACGAGCAACAAAGCCAGAATTTGTGTCTCAAAGTAGACCCGCACTCTACTTCGCGCAACAAATTTTCACAACCTGCAACAAATGTTTTTGTTGCGTGACAAGTTGTGGCGCGAGATGAAAAACGCGCAACATCGATCATCAACTTGCAACGCAACAATGTTGCGCGACAAGTTGAGGGACTTTGTGCCTCGTATTTCCCCGGCTTTAAGGCAGGCTCCCTTTAAAACTCCACGGGAAAGCTTGCTGTGTAGGCTGCTATTACCGGGATACCTGTGGCAATGCCATGCGCACAGAAATTGACAACCACACACTCAACACACACACATTCATTCTCGCACCCAGAGCTCCCCGGCTCGTCTGCTCGCACGGGAAGCTCTGAGGACGTCCATTTGAGGGCCTTCGCTGATTGGCTGATATTGAACGTTGGGGCCTGCACAGAAAGGTGTTTCTCTCGACCGTTTTCTATCAAATCTCGCGCATGTGTCAATGGCTGTCGCCAGAGCCTCCCCCGCGAGGAGCGAACCCGGGAGCTCCGAGAATGACAAGGCCTCTTTGCGAGAATCTCTTTCGGAGAGCGCTAAGTGGTATCGGCCTTTCGGAGGCTAAGTAATGGGCTCCTAAATGAACATTATATTAACTTACTCTCGGCAATGGCTGAGCGATTGGAATATTAATTTTCAAGGATTTATTTGAAAAGCACAAAGAATTATGATGCTAAAAATAGGCACTCATTCTACAATGTTGGCGGATTGTCTTAATGCAAACGATCGTCACTCCCATTTATGGACTCCTCTAAATAAACATTGTTGACTTATTAGATTGGGTTTTATGGCAATTACTGAGCAACTAAATGTGTACATATAATATGATAAGTCGTAGGCTGAATCCATTGGAGTTCCCAGGAATTTTTCAACTTTATTGCACAAGCATCATGGAGTCCTGTCTTTTTTTAATTATATAGCATTTACACACAATGCCAAACTGTCCAATTTTAGTGCGCGCGATCCAACTTGAAAATAATTGGACACTTCAGCGAAATTCAAGAAAAATCGATCTGCCGGCACAATTGCATTTTGAGCTGGCTATATAATTATTAATTTTAAGATTTTTGTTGAAAAGCACAAATAATTTTGATGCTAAAAATAGCACCTTTGCTAGAGTGTTGGCGGACAGTCTCACAATGTAAAAGATTGCCCTAATTCTCTACAGTTTATATAAAAGTACCACTCCCAGTAATGGACTCCTAAATAAACATAATATGACTAAGTCTTAATAATAATTAATAATAATTAATACTTATTAGGCGCAAATTAACATTTGTATATGATCAAATTCTAATAAGAAAGATTTTCTTGAAAGCAAAACCAATTTCATGCTTAAAATAGCACACATTCTCCAGTGTTGGAGCCCGGGGGGGGGTGGGGGGGGGGGGGGGGGGGGGGGGGGGGG